>CM043316.1:7748483-8473483 GCA_023736055.1 Quercus glauca | reverse complement strand
CTGACATCTATTATCATGCCAGTTTGTATAAGTTATATAGTAAAATTTGTAGTATGTTTAGAATTTTTCTAATTATATGCATATCAAAATCATGATAGTTCCCATAAAAAAAAAAAAATCATGATAGTTAACTTTTTTTTTTTTTTTTTTTTAAGTTAGTTACAATAAGTTATATAGTAAAATTTGCAGTATGTTTAGAATTATCCTAATTATGTGCATATCAAAACCATGATAGTTAGCTTTTTTTTTTTTTTTTTTGTTAGTTACAATTTGCTATTAACTCCACAACTTGAATCATTTCTTCCTAAATCTCATATATAAAAAAAAAAAAATACCAATTAAATTACAACAAGACTCTTGATAGACAAGATAATTAATTACCTATTTTTATATATTGATGTTACAAATTATAATCCACTCATTTTGAATAAATGAATAGGATTTTAAAATCTCTACATTTGAATTATAACAAGAGTTATAGAGTTTCATAAAAAAAAAAAGAAAAAAAGAAGAAGAGAGTTTTAGAGGATTTAATCCAACCGTGACCACTTGAAGGGAGATTCGTTCCATACTTATTTTCCCCTCTTTGGCTCGTATTTCAAAAAAGCGGTGTATCATTGACTTGAATTTATGATCGATTATGAGTTTGTTAAAATATAGTTGGCAATAAATGAGGCAGGGATTGAGGTGGTCCAGGTCCTGGTCCTGGTCCATGCATGCCCTTTTTCTTCGCTAATTAAATTGAATAAACAGGTGGTCTATGATCCTGGTTGCAACTTGCAACATCATAAATATAGGGTCAATTTTCTATACACATTTATTGATTTTTTTTTTTTTTGGATGAACAATACACATTTATTGTTGCACTATATGGCTCAATGCTAATACTCTAATCTTTATGGGCTGAGTGGGGTGGTAGTACATTTTAATTATTTCACGCCAAAAGAAAAAAAAATCTTCAACTTTTTTTTTTTTGAGAAACGTCTTCAACTTTATTAGCCATATAACCTTTTTCAACTCCGAAGCTTATACTTCGTATATTCTTTGGACATTTTTCGACAACTCGGAAGTTTTTTTTTTTTGGTTGTGACAAAACTAGATGCATTTTTCAAATAAATTCAATCGTTTAATTGCAGTGCAATATAAAAATTATTATAATTTTTTAAAAATAATTAAATTAAATATTTGATGATTTATTGTTTAACGAAACTATATAGTTTTATCCTATTTTTAGATGTTGTATCTTATTTTCTTAAATTAAAATCAACTATATAGTTGTAGGGACACGTTTTGCAGTCTAAGTCCAAAATGTGAGGGGGATTGGCCTAGTGAGTTTAGTACAATAAATTTGTAAAGAGTTGGTCAAAGAACTAGATCCTAATGAATTTGACAACGGCTAGTATGGATTCAGGAGATGATCAAGCATGAACAAGACACATAGGACTGAATGAATTCACTGCCCGAGGAGGGGCAAATCTTGTTGTAAATCAATAAAACTGATTACAAGTGCAACTTTGATTGCTATAGTATTTTTTCTCTCTTTTTCCGATCCCCCTTCCTTTAGGGGTCTCTTACATTATATATCTCCCTACTGGTGATCTTGGCCTTCCATTTGTTGATCATCCAAGCCATCACTTGAGTATCCGTCCCATCAGACACCCTTTCCGGTTTTCTGTGAGTGTAGTAACCAAGGTAGCATTGTTTAGGGGTTTTCTCCACATAAATGCGGTCAGAAAAGTAGCTGTAGTGCATTAAATGCGGTTGTAACAGTTTTTCCTTAGGTACCTCCTAGCATCCGCTTTTTGGTACACTTGAGGTGTACGTTTCTGTCACTGGAACTTCCTAGAAGGTCGTTTTGATCAATGGGATCTACATCTGAACGATATCTATCATACCTGAGGAGGAATTCCTCCTCGGACTGCCTTCCATTCATTTCTTATTTATAATACTTTGAACTGGAATCCCTCATAACTATTTATCGCTCCTCGGACCTATCAACGTCCTCAGACAAATCCCAAGGCCTAATATATGATTTTGGGCCCTTATCCCTACAATAGTTATATAAACCAATAAATAATAATTTTAGTTTAATTAATTAATTATTTTAAAAAATGTATAATAATTTTTTGGTGTTTATTATATATGGTGAAATATATGAAGCAAAAACAATACCTTAAAATTATATTGTAGGGGCCGGGTTCAGGCACTTCCCTCTTGGGGACGAATGGACCCAAGCTCAGTTAACCATATACAATAAATTTGTAGAGAGTGGGTAAAAGGACTAGGCATTAGTGAATGATACAACAGTTGATGTGGGTTTACAAGATCATCAAGTGATATTTAGCTAAGTTTTCTAAGGGAAAATTCATCATCGGCCCAGTCCGAAGAGCTCTTCCCTAAGTACTAATGAAAATAGGGGTTGTCCCCGAACCCCCCGAACCCCTTCTTCTGTGGGGGTTCATTCTTTTATATAGTCCTATTCAGTTGATCTCTGTCGTCCACTTGTTGGTCATTTGAGCCTGTGTTTGAGAGCTTGTCCCATTAGCCGCCTTTCGAGACCTCCTGTTAGTTGAAGTAACCAAGGCAGCATTGTTTAGGGGTTTTCTCCACATAAATGCGGCCAGAAAAGTAGTTGCAGTGCATTAAATGCGATTGTAATAGTTTTTCCTTAGGTACTTCCTAGTATCCGCTTTTTGGTACACTTGAGGTGTACGTTTCTGTCACTAGAAGGTCGTTTTGATCAATGAGATCCACATCTGAACGATATCTATCATACTCGAGGAGGAATTCCTCCTCGGACTGCCTTCCATTCATTTCTTATTTATAATACTTTGAACTGGAATCTCTCATAATTATTTATCCCTCCTCGGACCTATCAACGTCCTCCGACAAAGTTCAAGACCTAATATATGATTTTGGGCCCTTATCCCTACAATAGTTATATAAACCAATAAATAATAATTTTTAGTTTAATTAATTAATTATTTTAAAAAATGTATAATAATTTTCTGGTGTTTAATATATATGGTGAAATATATGAAGCAAAAACAATACCTTAAAATTATATTGTAGGGGCCGGATTCGGGCACTTCCCTCCTGGGGATGAATGGACCCAAGCCCAGTTAACCCTATACAATAAATTTGTAGAGAGTGGGTAAAAGGACTAGGCATTAGTGAATGATACAACGGTTGATGTGGGTTTACAAGATCATCAAGTGAGATTTAGCTAAGTTTTCTAAAAGGAAGTTCGTCCTCGGCCCAGTCCGAGGAGCTCTTTCCTAAGTGCTAATGAAAATAGGGGTTGTTCCCGAACCCCCCGAACCCCTTCTTCTCTGGGGGTTCATTTTATTATATAGTCCTGTTCAGCTAATCTCTGTCGTCCACTTGTTGGTCATCTGAGCCTGTGTCTGAGGGCTTGTCCCATCAGCCGCCTTTCTAGACCTCTTGTTAGTTGAAGTAACCAATGCATTACTGTTCAACAGTCAATTCTTCATTAATGCGGTCAGAGTGTCAATTGCGTGCTTTTAATGTGGGGATGATAGCTCCCTTATGAATTACTCCTTCGCCATATTCCTCCGTCCGACCCTCAGTACTTGTCTTTTTCTTTGGCATGCCCTGAGAGGATGCTTTTGGTGGGGCGCCGACCTTCCCCTCTTTAATATTGGCCGGCCGAGGACATGGTCGTCCTCAGTGATACCCCTTGACAATTTGGGCCTTCCCAGCTCATCTTCGGATACTGCCTTGTCCTCGGCATGGGCCTTGGGCTCGATATGGAGCGAGCCGGGGTTCCCACAGACGGCGCCAATTGTAGGGGCCGGATTCGGGCACTTCCCTCCTGGGGATGAATGGACCTAAGCCCAGTTAACCCTATACAATAAATTTGTAGAGAGTGGGTAGAAGGACTAGGCATTAGTGAATGATACAACGGTTGATGTGGGTTTACAAGATCATCAAGTGAGATTTAGCTAAGTTTTCTAAGGGGAAGTTCGTCCTCGGCCCAGTTCGAGGAGCTCTTCCCTGAGTGCTAATGAAAATAGGGGTTGTCCCCGAACCCCTCGAACCCTTTCTTCTCTGGGGGTTCATTCTATTATATAGTCCTGTTTAGTTGATCTCTGCCGTCCACTTGTTGGTCATCTGAGCCTGTGTCTGAAGGCTTGTCCCATCAGCCGCCTTTCTAGACCTCCTGTTAGTTAAAGTAACCAAGGCATCACTGTTTAACGGTCAATTCTTCATTAATACGGCCAGAGTGTCAGTTGCGTGCTTTTAATGTGGGGATGATAGCTCCCCTATGAATTACTCATTCGCCATATTCCCCCGTCCGACCCTGGGTACTTGTCTTTTTCTTTGGCATGCCCTGGGAGGGTGCTTTTGGTGGGGCGTCGACCTTCCCCTCTTCAATTTGGGCCTTCCCCGCTCATCCTCGGATACTGCCTTGTCCTCGGCATGGGCCTTGGGCCCGATATGGAGTGGGTCAGGGTTGCCAAATCTTCGGGCCCCACAATAGCCCCTCAAAATTCTGCTGCTCGGCTCCTCGGGCGGGGAGGAGGATTTTGATGTCCTCGGGTCCTTGTCATGGTCTGGAAAATCTTGTCTTCCTGTTAGTACCAAAATCCTTCCGACTGCTCAGGGAACGCTCTTGGCGTTTCGGTACTTGAAGCGTGCCTTCATTAAATTTTGGCGGCTCTGTGTCCTCCACGTTCAACGGTGTGATGATGAATTGACGGTAGGGATACCTTTGACTTAATGGGCGGGAAAGCACGTGCGGTTACTTTTAATCGGGGGTATAAATACCCAATCGAACCGATTTGCCCTTTCACTTTTACATTCAAGAGCTCTTGCGCACATACGTTGAACTTGGTCAAGCCTCTAATCGACCTTACGCCTCCTTTCAACATAAAAGGCCTGTCCAAGGAGCCATTCCTCATTTCTGTATGTTTTCTTCTCTTTCCGATTCATATTTTTCAGCCTGATTTCCTTGTCCTCTTATTCCTCTTTCTCTCTCCTTCGTTTTTCTCTGAGCCCATTGTTAGTTCTTTAGGATAGGTAGGTTTAAAAAGTTAGTTGAGTTTGAGGAGGCGATGAAAAAATTCGTTGCCGATTATAAGATCCCCGATACAGTGGGTTTAAGGTACTGTGAAGAAGGGGAGTGATGCATTAGAAGAAAAGAGGGTGAGGTGTCGATTCCTATAATCGCCTTTCTAGAGGGTGGTATGAGGATCCCCATGGGGCCAATGATGAGGGATTATCTCAGGCACTTCGGCTTATCTCCCACCCAGTGCGCTATCAATGTTTTTAGGATCTTAGGTTGTGTGGATGCCCTGAACGAGAAGATGGAACTGGGGTTAACCCACCACAATGTAAAGTGGTGCTACAACCTTTAGTGCCTTAAGGGGAAGTTTTATTACATGAAGACGAGGGACAATAGGGTCCGGCTCATCCAGTGCCTCCTTGAGTTCAGCAAAGGTTTGAACAAAGACTTCCTCATTGTGTTCGAAGAGTGGCATGATGGCCTTCATTGTCCAACAGTAGAGGATACACCAGGTGGGGCATTCAGACTAGGAGAGGGTCTAATTTCTTGTGCCTTCGTGCTCTGCTTTGCTTGGTTGTTAACAGGAACTTGTTTTCTTTTATGCAGATCCGCACGGCTTTTGAACGTCACTTCAGCTTGGTCAATAGGGAGGATTTGTAAACTGTACTGAGGTCGGAGATTTTTATGAATGAAGTCGACAACCAAGTTAGAGCCGCTCATGAGATCCTGGGATACGATCCGATTCAAAAATCGTTCTCGGCTCCAAAGTACGTGATCCGAGCTAAAGATCTTCGGCTGCATAAGATCACCGTAGTCGAGCACAGATTTTTTATCCCTGAAGGATCTCTCGTTCCTGAGAGCATACCGTTGGTGGGTACCTCTTCATCACCTCAAGTTGTAGAGGCTGAAAGGGGAGAGTCGGGAGAAGAGGAGATGGCTGACTCAGGTCCGTCCGAGGACGAGTTTGACGTGTTCAACCAATTCCATTCACCCGAGGACCCTCCTGGCGATTTGGGTGACCCCTGCTTAGCTGAAGCGGACTTTTTATCCAAAGAAGCCTCTCCTCGGTCGAAGATGAGTTTCAAGAGACGACCTCAGACAAGCCTGCTGGCACTGATTGAGAGGTAGCCGGGGAAGGATGTGCTGGGAAAGTCTCCTCCCAAGCTTCCTCCTCCTCCACCCTAACAGAGTTCGCCATCTGGGTCCAAGCCCACCAGTTCTAAGTAGAAGAAAGACAAAGGAAAGAGGCCTAAGGGGGGCGAAGAGTCTGATCCTTCCTAGGCCGATGACGACGCTCGGCAGCCATCGAAGCAGCTAAGAGCAGGGTGCTAAGGTTAGGAAAAACAGGCCACCATCTAGCCTGGGGCCCAGGCTTGGCTCCCTGCTCCCATGCTCCATGGGGAGCCCTTGATGGACGATGCCTCCTTCAGGGACCCTTGAGAGGGGGAGGGTGCGCATGTAGCTGACGCATTGGGGAGGTCCTTGCTACTCCTTACGGACATGGCTCAGCTAGAGGTTCTAAGGAGTAAAGAGATCTTCCTCGGCCTTAAACAATGTTTGGGCATGGTAAGTTTTCTAATCACTTATGATTTTCTTAACTTCCTGCCTTTTGACTTCTTATCTATTGCGCATTGGTTTTAATTGGCAGGCTATCCAAGATACCTTTAGGTTGGAGGGTATAGCCAGTAGCCAAAGTAGGGCCGCGAACCTGGAGCGTGACAAGCTGCTAGACGCTGCGTGGACCCTCAAAGTCTCCAAGGCCGATCTTTCAAAGGCGAGGGAGGAGTTGGAGGAAATGAAGAGGGCTCGAGATATCGCCGAATCAGGCCTTGCTAGCGCCCAAAAGTAGGCCTTGGATCAAACGGAGCGCCTGCTTAAGGTAGAGGATCAGCTGAGGGTCGCCAAAGAGGAGGTCGCGACCTTGGAAAAGAAAGTGCTCGAGGTAGAGAGGGCCAGAGGCATTGCGGAGTCCGCCAGGGATGAGGCCTTGAAAGCCAAGGAAGAGGCTGAATTTTCCAGGGCTGAGGCTGAGGCTTCCAAAGGTAAGGCCGAGCAGGAGGCCTACGAGTCAGGGGCAGCTGAGACAGAAGCCACCCTTAAAGCTCAGGTGCTTGGGGTATGTAGACTTTACTGTTCCCAGGTGTGGAATGAAGTATTGAAACAGGCAAGTGTTGAGGCTTCATCTGACCTGTGGAAGGTAGAGAGTGTGTACTACCCTCTTACCATTCGTGAGGCAGCTTTTCCTAGCTCCGTGGCCGAGGTGACTCCTGAGGGAGTTGAGGCTATTCCTGATGAAGATGCCCTGGCTGCTACCACTTCAGACGAGCCCGCCAAGGAAGCTGCCCCTCCTGGGGCCGTTGAGATAAGCAAGAGTCCTAATGCGGATGCACCCTGGGAGGCTGCGGACCCCCTAGCTAATGCCTAGGCCCCTCACGTTGAGGAGATATCTCTTCCAGCTGACCTTCCCCAGGCTGTAATCCCAAGCGAGGGTTACAAGGACCCTGAGACCTCTTCTGCCCAGCCCCCCGAGGGGGGAATTGAGATGAAGCTGAAGGAATGATCCTTCATAGCGCCTTCGCTTTGTTTGTTTTTTTTTTTAAGCATTGTAATGGCACTTTTGCCTTGTGTAACTCTTAAAGATTCAATGAAGTGCATATTTTATTTTCTCTTATTCGTCTTATTTATATTATTACTTTTTTTTTTACTTGCACAATCCTGGCTTTAATTGTGCTTTAACTGACCACATTAATGGTTATAATAGCGTATGGAGGTTTATGCAAATGGAGACCTACCTCTCTCTTGTTTTTAATTCAGAACCGGGGTAGGTCGAGGTCACCAAACCCTTCAATTATTTAATAAGTGTTTAAAGTTATGGAAATAGGGGAACTCTCTAGATGTGGGTCAGATCAGGACCAAGTCTATCGAACCCTAAAATGCTTTAAGTGATGCTCATGGGCTTGGTCTTGAGATCCCATCATAGGAAAGGTCACCATCCTTTGCAGTTCTCATTACTAAAACCAAAGTGGTCAGGCTTGCCGCAGGTTTGGATCCGCAGACAATACAAGACCTTGGTTCTGTCTAGTGCTTAGATCCTCCTGAAGTGACTAGTTTCCCCATAGGTTTAAGTCCATGGACCATGTAAGACCTTGGTTCTGTCTAGTACTTGGATTCCCTTGAAGCAACTAGTTTCCCCACAGGTTTGACGCCGAGGACCATGCAAGGCCTTGGCTCAGCCTGACACTTAGTCTTTCGTGAGTGAATAGTTTCCATATAGGCTTAAGTTCGAGGACTATGCAAGGCCTTGGGTCTGTCTGGTACTTGATTCTTGAAGTAGTTAGTTTCCCCATAGGCTTGAGTTCGAGGACCATGCAAGGTCTTGGTTCTATCTGGTACTTGATTCTGAAGTAACTAGTTTTCCCATAGGTTTGAGTCCGAGGACCATGCAAGACCTTAGTTCTGTCTAACACTTGATTCTTGAAGTAGTTAGTTTCTCTATAAGTTTGAGTCCGAGGACCATGCAAGACCTTGGTTCCATCTAACACTTGTCTTCTGAAGTAACTAGTTTCCCCATAGGTTTGAGTCTGAGGACCATTTAAGACCTTGGTTCTGTCTAGCACTTGATTCTTGAAGTAGTTAGTTTCCCCATAGGCTTGAGTTCGAGGACTGTGCAAGGCTTTGGTTCTGTCTAACACTTATCTTTTTGGGTGACTAGTTTCTCCATACGTTTGAGTCCGAGGACCATGCAAGACCTTGGTTCTGTCTAGCACTTATCTTCTTGAGTGACTAGTTTCCCCATAAGTTTGAGTCCGAGGGCCATGCAAGACCTTGGTTCTGTCTAGCACTTATCTTCTTGAGTGACTAGTTTCCCTATAGGTTTGAGTCCGAGGACCATGCAAGACCTTGGTTCTGTCTAGCACTTATCTTCTTGAGTGACTAGTTTCCCCATAGGTTTGAGTCTGAGGACTATGCAAGACTTTGGTTCTGTCTAGCACTTAATTCTTGAAGTAGTTAGTTTCCCCATAGGCTTGAGTCTGACGACCATGCAAGACCTTGGTTCTATCTAACACTTGTCTTCTGAAGTAACTAGTTTCCCTATAGGTTTGAGTCCGAGGACCATGTAAGACCTTGGTTCTGTCTAGCACTTGGAGTTTTCTTTACTGCTTGGAGTGAGGGAACTCATCCTCAGCGTTGGGGAGCCTTCCCTTAGAGTGATAACGGCCTTGAGCTTGCTTCGCCGAAGAGGGACCCTTTTTCGATCTGGCTCCTTGGCTCGGCGTGCCACTTCCAATTACGAGGCGTCTTTTGGGCTATTCGAGTAACGCGCTTGACGCTTCGGTGCGCGAGGTGCATCCTCATTAATATCCTTGCGAATTTACGAGGATCCAACGGCTGGTAAGCTCTTTGGATATTGGGCGGAGTTAATACCTCCAGTAATTCTTCCTTAGGATTCTGCGCGGGCTGGTTTTCACCAGCTCTTGCCTTCTATATAAGGCATTTTGGGATAATCTTTTTCTTAAGTTTCACAAACACTTGGGTTCAATAGGGACTCTGGGTTCTTCGTTTTATGGACATTTTCAAGGGCCTTGCCAAAATAGTGATTTGGGCTTGAGGAGATGAAGTGGCCCTGGAAAAGGGCAGGGTCAAGGAAGCCGAGCCCCCTTTAGGAGCCGAGAATGCCACCTCGATCCTGGGCGACATGATGGAGGCAAAATAAGCAGAGGCCAAAGACCCTCATTCTTTTCAACCTAGCAAGAGAGAGGACCCCCCTTGCAGTTAGGAGGGAAATCCGAAAGGAACATAACATATTTCCTCCGTGCGTGGATCTACCGGCCTTCCAAGCTGGTAGTGATTCGCTAGTGCCCGGTCGTCGTGGGACTAGGAGAGAATCAATTGAAAACCTTGAGGTGGGACCATCAGCCACCGCGGCTTCCTCTCTTCTTCATCACTAGTGCCGCCTATGCTGGCTCGGGAGCTGTGGATGGTCTTAGATCAGGCCTGTCTCCGCCTCTCCCTCCATGCTTAGCTTGGCTTTAAAACAAGCTTGCCTAGGCCCTTTTTTTTTTTTTTTTTAGCATTCGAACAAGCCGGCCTAAGCATTTGTTGTACAATGTAACTTTTCTTTACTTAATAAAGAAGTAGCCACATTTCATTTACTTTATTTCTTGAATCTTTCATTTTTTTATGATGATTGCCTTCTAAATGAGTACGTTACCGTTGTTTGTGTTTTTTTTTTTTTTTTTTTTTTGAACTTGGAAGAGGTATTGCTATTGATCCTTCCACGCCAACCGTCGGACTCGCTAATCCTCAAGTCCTCTCTACAGACGGTGCCAATTGTAGGGGCCGGATTCAGGCACTTCCTTCTTGGGGATGAATGGGCCCAAGCCTAGTTAACCCTATACAATAAATTTGTAAAGAGTGGGTAGAAGGACTAGGCATTAGTGAATGATACAATGGTTTATGTGGGTTTACAAGATCATCAAGTGAAATTTAGCTAAGTTTTCTAAGGGGAAGTTCGTCCTCGGCCTAGTCTAAGGAGCTCTTCCCTGAGTGCTAATGAAAATAGGGGTTGTCCCCGAAACCCCCGAACCCTTTCTTCTCTGGGGGTTCATTCTATTATATAGTCCTATTCAGCTGATTTCTGCCGTCCACTTGTTAGTCATCTGAGCCTGTGTCTGAGGGTTTGTCCCATTAGCCGCCTTTCCAGACCTCCTGTTAGTTGAAGTAACCAAGGCATCGCTGTTCAACGGTCAATTTTTCATTAATGCGGCCAGAGTGTCAGTTGCGTGCTTTTAATGTGGGGATGACAACTCCCTTATGAATTACTCCTTCGCCATATTCCCTCGTCCGACCCTGGGTACTTGTCTTTTTCTTTGGCATGCCCTGGGAGGGTGCTTTTGGTGGGGCGCCGACCTTCCCCTCTTCAATATCGACCGGTCGAGGACATGGTCATTCTCGGCGATGCTCCTTGACAATTTAGGCCTTCCCCGCTCATCCTCGGATATTGCCTTGTCCTCGGCATGGGCCTTGGGCCCAATATGGAATGGGCCGGGGTTGCCAAATCTTCGGGCCCCACATATATTATTTGAGTTAATTAGATAAAATGATTTTTATTTATGAATTCATAAAAATTAGATTCAAAAACATTGTATGGTTTAATTTTTTTTTACAATAAAATATGCTATTTATATTAGGAAAAAGTTAACAGATACCCTATGAACATTAGTTTATAATTTTTTTTTTCAAAAAAAATTTATGAGAAAATAAAAATGTAACTTCTCATAAAAAAAAAATATAAAAAAACTGTTTTGATAGTGTGGGGCTAGTAGCTTAACAAAGAGTTTATAGAAAATGGGTTTGAGGCCCAACGGCCCATTCCGAGGACACTCACCTGTCCGAGGACACTCATTTGTCCGAGGATGAGTGTTATTCCTCAAACCAGCGTCCGAGGTGGATGTAACTGTTCTAATTGTCAGGGAACTTCACAGAATTACATGCAAACTAACTAATGAATATTGAACAAATGAGGAACCGGGAAAGGTAACAAATATCTCCTAAAAGCTGCTACCTCCACATTAAATGCTTCCTAACTAACTCTCTGGCCACATTAATGTGGAGGTGATACCTGAACAGTAACCAAGCAGCCTTATAACCACTAAGCGGAGGATCTGGGAAGTTCTGGATGGGACAAAAAGAAGTTCCCAGAATGGAACTTACACGTGTACAGTGAAAGCAGGATGGAGAAGGTAGTATATAAGGTGAAATCGGGGTACACTAGAGGGACTTTTGGAGAAAAAAGAGAAAAGAAGAGAGAGAAAAAGAGAGATTACAATGGACTTAAAAGATCTCAGTAAAATCTAGCCGAGAAGAAGAAAGGTGGTAGAAAACTAGTTTAAGGTTACGAGAAAAGGACCATGTCATTTTTCTACTCATAGGGCCCAGCTCTTTCGCCCGCTCTCTAAAAATTTTATTGTAAAGGGTCTAATACAATTTGAGTCTCTACAGACAGTTTTTTATATTTTCTATTAAACTAATATCAAAATTTTTTTTTTCTTCTAAAATAGTCAATTAACAAATGCTCTAATGACACCTGTTAAGAAGACCTTTTATATTATTAAAAAATTTCAAATAATAATTTCAAAAATAAATACAAATAAAATGTGCATCAAATGAAATTAAGTCAATACAATTAAATGATATTAATATACAACAAAGCCAAATATAGAAATACTTAAAAAAAAAAAGAGGGAAAAAATAAATACAAATAAAGTGTGCATTAAAATGAAATTAATATACAGATGATAGGACAACAAAGCAATTTTATTTTATTTACTGAGAAGCAAAGCAAGTCAATGTAGAGTCTAAAGTTTCTGCCCCCCACCAAAAAAAAAAAAAAAAAATCTAAAGTAATAAAGTATGCATCTACCAAACAAACTAGTCCTAAATATCTGAGAAACAAGGCCAAAGCCTGGATCCATTGCGTTAAATGCGCTTGACTTCTTGTGATGATGGCATTCGGCACCATTAGAACAAGTCTGGATCCAAGCTAAGTTCGAGAAGGGCAAAAGTTTGGTTGCCTCAAATTGCTATGGTCAGACAAATTAACTACACACAAGTTCAACAAGAACAGTTGCCCCCACAAGGATTTGAAATAACCGTCAAATTCCAATATACACTCTCAATTTGTCAATGAACCTTGAATCCATTTGGCTGATCATTTGCATCATTATTTTAAACATGTGATCCTTTACCAATTTGCATCTAATTTCATTGTTCTTTTTAGATGAGCTAGTTAATTTCTACCAAAAAAAGAAAAAGAAAAAACCGATAGTCAATTGAAAATAGAAAAATCAGATTAGTTATACATTTAGCACTCAACATGTTTGCACCATATTTCGAAATGGTCCCTTACTTTTCAATTTTTTCAATTTAGTCCGTAAGTTTTTAAATGTGTGTCAAAAGCGTCCTTGCTGTCAACTAGTAAATGGAAAATTATAGCGTGGCAAAAAGAAACACTAAAATCAAGTGTTAATACTGATATGGGGGTCCAAGTGATAGTTTTTATTTTTTTATTTTTTTTTAAAATAATGTTAAATTGCCGCATGGGCTCTATGTATTGTCAGCATAAGTGCTTGATTTTAGTGTTTCCAAATTTCAAATCATACCTTTTCATCCACAAGATGACTTCATGTCCTTTTTAACACACGTTTAAAAGATTAAGAATCAAAACTGAATTGAAACATTTGAAAGGTTACGGTAATATTTAAAACATGGGGCAAAACATTGACGTTCAAATATGTAATTAAACCAAGAAAACAAAAAAACCTAGTTAATTAGTTCAACTTGCATTGTTAATTAGTGTTGAGGTCCAAAATATCACAATGTTATGTCAAAGCCCAAAACAACACAAAGGATTGAAATCTAGAAAACATTCGGACTTTCAATAAAAAAGGAAAGACCCAAATCCATTAAGGGTACATAGGAAGGGATCCAAGCCCATGAATGGGCGAGCTTTGGACCTCACAAAACAAAGGAAAGAAGAAGTCCAGCCCAGCCCTCAAAGGTAAGAAAATCACTGAGGAGCCCGGGGAGAAAACTGGACCAAGACACCTAGGAATTCCCAGGAGCCTAGGATCCTCGAGATGTGCAGCAAAACTAGGTTGGGATTGAGGTAATTCAAGGGGACATGCCTAGAAACACGAAGAACGATGGCAGATATGTCCCATCAGCCACCCAATGATGCTGAAAAAGGGATCAGAAGGCTTGGAAACCAACAACTCATGAATAAGGGGCTAGTACCTTGGGGAACCCAGGAAGATGGACCATTAAAGAAGGTGGCTGGGGATCTTTCAGCCTGATGGAAAGGAATCAGCCTATTTGGGAAAAAATGACAAAGGGAAAAACAGCCAAAAAGTGGATCTGAAAAGGTGCAATTTAGAAGCCTTGGAAAAAGAAAGATCAAAAGTCAATCCTCTAGGACCCCCCAAAACGGGAAAGCCAATTAGGGGCTTTTGAAGAGGGAACCTCAAAAGAGGGAAGTAGTGAAGAATGAGGAAAGGACTAGCCACCAATGTTGTGTCCAACATTGGTTCTGGTACCCAGGAGAGCAAATGGAGCGAATCAATGGTATCTCAAAAACCTTAGGGTGGCACTATAAAAGGAGGGGCAGCCAACAGTGAAGGGCATTCAGGAACAATGAATTAGAGTGAAAAATCCTTGAGAAAGCTCTGTTAGAATTCAAAAAAAAAAGAGAAAAGAGAGGGAAAACACTGTCCGAGATCCTCAAACAGCCACTAGAGAACACACTTGGATTCAAAAGAATTCAAACGTCGTAAGTCTTAGAGATCTGGAAAGCCATCTAAGTCTATGATTTTTGAACTTATTTGGACCTTGTAATATGTCCTAGTGAGCATGATGTATTACAAAATTAACAAAATAATGAAACATCCCATACTATCTTAAGAATCCCTAACATTTTTATTTTACTTTTCTTCCTCATTATTTTCGTTCTTTACTGTTCCTTGCTATTCAATGTGCATATATTTTCTGTATGTTAGTATGTATATGTTGTAGGATCCGCGCTTTGTGCACAAATTGGTTCGAAATTAGCGCAACTTAGCCGTGGTGAACCAAGCCCAATCCCTTAAAACACAAAGCATTGGGCCCAGGAACCCTGTTTACTACTTGGGCCTGTGTGTTGTTTAACCAAAAAAAAAAAAAAAAAAAGAACCCATACAACTAGAGAATATTATACTTAATCCTTACTAAGAATGTGATTTTACTAATGTTCTAAGATTGAATAATTTAACAGTTAATAGTTAACATTTAGGTAATTTGTTCTAAGAAGTGAGAACAACTCAATATTTCTTAATTGATACAAATGTAGAGTATGAACGTTTTCTTTTGTCAAATTTATTCTGTGACTTTAATTTCTTTTAACATAATACATCATTATTGGTAAATTTTTTACTGACTGTTGGGAAATTTAGACCCCAGTTGATAAAATTAACAAGTTTTAAACCCAAGTTGTTAATTAGATTTATTATGAATAAAACTTGTTAAAACAAACAAACATCAATATCATGTCAAAATCATGCAACGGAAAAATAAATAAGACAAGATATGATGACCCAGGAAAACCAATGAAACAAACTAGTTTCACAGTAAAAAACCTGGGGAGAAACATTCCCGAAAAGCAATTCACTATAGTAAAGAGAAGTTTCAGATCTAGTACAAAACCTTTGTCCCTAGATTCTACAATCCCCATAGATGAACTTACAGTAAAAACCTTCTACCACTTTAGAACTTTTGAACTCTTCAATATATGAACGCTACCCTTTTTGCACAGATCCCAGTACGTGACTAACCAGTGATGCACGACTCCCAGTACGTGACTAACACACTAACTTGAAGAAGATGTTGGTTGCAAAGTTCTTCACTTCATCAACAATGAAGATCAAGAAGCTCTTGGTTACAAAACCCTAAGGCGCAAAGACGCAGAAGCTTCTTTCAGAGAGAATAAGGCATCAATCACCTTTTGCATATGTTCTCATTGTATTCTCTTATGTGACAGCCTTTAAAATAAGTCTTATATATGTCTAGGGTTGTGAGAAAAGAAATCCTACAGAAATACATAAGCATGGGCTGAAAATCAGATCTGAAAACTGATTTTCATAATTCTCGATAGATACCTCGATAGATAGTATTTGCCGAGCCTCATTAAACCTCGATAGATAGCTATCTGTCGAACAGTTGTCGAGTTTTAATGAATCAGCACTTCTTCACTTGTTTCTTGAACAGATTTGCATGGCTTCAATACTAGACTTGAACTTTTGTTCTTTGAAGTATTAAACACATTCTAAATCTACCAAATTACAAGTAAAGTGCGTTTTGTCAAAGGATTAGCCAGTCACATAAAATATGTCCTTAACACTTACTTTTATAAAAAGTAGAATATTACAATTCTTGATCCTATCCTGTGATCCTATCTGTGAAACCCTCTCACCAATCATATATAGTATCTTGATTTTAACAACTATGTTTGTGACGCAAACGGAAAAGTGAAAGACGTTGAATCTCGTTCTAGGTAGAATCCATCAGAAATAAAGAAACATCATTTTATTAAAACCTATAGTGTATAGACCATGATGATTGCTTTTATTATCAAGCTAAGATACTAATAAGTTTTAGTTGTAGGCAAATTGAGATTTGAACTTCAGATCTTTTATTCGACGATAAAAGACTTTACTAGTTGATAAGCTAAATGAAACTTACAAATTGCAAATATATTTAAAGGCTTCAAAAAACCTATATTACAAATTTATAAATAAAAAATATTCATAATAGCAAATCCTAATTGACATAATACCATAATAGGACTCTAATTTAACTACGAAGAAGTCCTAAAATCAAGGAAACTAAAAATCATAAATTGTAAAAGTAGAAAAATTACATGAAAATATAAAAAATTAACAAATGGTAAAAATAGACCGGTACATTCTATCCTACATCACTTTGAATTTGAACTTAGATTTTTGCTGTGTATAACCGCATCATTTGTTACTTCAATGGAATCCCTTGAGTCTAATTCAAAAAAATTTTGACTCACTACAATAGGTACCCTTGATTCTTCTTCCTTAAAGGCATGTGAAGAGAAATCTTTCTGGTAAAAATGTTTTACCAATTTAACTAATTTGGACCAACAAGAGTTGGCAGAATCGTCGACATTCAAAACATGCCAATGCGAGTAAAAGAACTTAAAGACATAAACCAAGAGTGAGACCACAGAAGAGATTCCAGCTATGATGAAGAGACCCCCGAAGTTGTCCACACCAAGACTAGAACTATATCAAGAGATTGTGTTGCTTTGATCTTCACAGGTTTTACTTGAAAAGTACTTTTGTTCAATAGCTCCAATTTTGTCACTATCTTGAGTGACATTCAAGATTGCCCTCGAAATGTAAGGGACTAAAGGAGATCCTTGTCAACAAGCCTTAAAAAACATATTACAAAATTATAGAATTTCGGGGGTGGGGGAAATAGAATGCCCTTGATCAATAGGTTAAATATTCTCTTATATACTCATTTTAGATGCACTTTTTTACACAATATTCACAATGACATGCCCTAATGTACACTTTTTAAAAGGTGAAAAGGTAACATACACATTTAAAACCAGAAAAATGAATGTAAAAAGTAGATGTGAAATAATGAAAAATGAAAGAGAGTGTCTATTATTCACAAAGAGAGACTTCGAAATCATCATGATATCTTGTGTTTTTGGAAAGTGTGTACTATGTGTGCATTAAGTGATATGCACTAGATATTTCCCAAAAAATTAATATTAAAAGTGGAAGTAAAATAACGAGTGTGAGAGAATCATTACCCTAAAAGAATGATAGAGGTAGATTTTTTGTTTTTGTTTTTGTTTTTGTTTTGTTGAGAGAGAGAGAAACACACAAAACCAAATCCATATGTTTTATAGGTGGGTCCAACCATAGTATACATAGAGCAAAACTTTGCAAGGAAGAGCTTGATATAGGGGATTTCATCAAAAATTGCGGCGACCCCACCATTGTGGGTTCCTTTTGACAATGCTTCATGATACTCCTCAAGAGTCACATACGGCTTCAACTTGGATTCATTGAAATCTAATTGTTTTATTAGAAGGCCCTTAACAAAGGAATCCATTTTATATCCAACAAAATAACCATTCTTTTTAATCTCTTTTATGTCAATAAATGTAGGCTACAATCTCTGTACTATTAATATCAAGATTAGGTTTGCAGTATAACTTTGAGTTAGAATGAGTACCACAAAATCCATATAATCAGCACAAATCTTGACCAATTATTTACCACGTTTTCTCCTGCAGGTATCATTCAATTATTATTACTATACACATGCATAAAGAATATCCATGTTTTAAATTGAATCGAATTAGAAAGAGAATAAAAAGTTGGGAAATATAAACAAAACTGATGTAGTTTTCTTGTAAAATACATAATCCTTTTAAGATTTTGAGTGTAACACATAACCCCTTGTGGTATTTGGATGTAACAATAAACCCCTTAAGGTATTTGGATGTAACAATAAACCCCTTGAGGTTTTTTTGTGTAACTCAAAACCCTCCTTTGGTATTGTTTTATGTGAAAATGAATATCTAAATATGGATATGTGTTATCATATAAGCAACTCAACATTTATTTTCATGGATGTTTGACAATATAATTAGCAACTGGCCATAAGTATAAATGCTTGTGGGGTGTGGGAGGTAAGAGCTAGGGTTCAAGTCTCTAAGATGGAGTTTACATACATATACACTTAGATTAGACAAGAATAGAAATTCTATCTTGTAAAAAAAAAAAACAACAACAACAACAACAACTGACAAGATGGTAAGTTATTATTAATAAATGAAAAAGTGATGTCAATAATGAATCCAAACAAGAACTTACTGAAAATTTGTCAACTTAAGTATTGTGAAATTGTTATATTTGTGGGGTGTGGGGGGAAAGGGTCAAGGTTCAAGTCTCCAAGAGAGAGTTTCACACACACATATACACTTAGATTATGTTAGAATAGAAATTCTATCTTATAAAAAAAAAAAAAAAAAAAAAAAAGGCAAATGGCAAGATGGTAAGTTATTATTAATAAATGAAAAAGTGGTGTCAATAATGAATTCAAATGAGAACTTATTGAAAATTTGTCAACTTAACTATTGTGAAATTGTTGTATTTGTAGTATTGCTTCAAGATTTTTTGAAACAAAAAGAAAAACATATCTGCCGGCATTTCATAACATGCCTGTAGTTGTCGCAGCAATGACTCCATCCCCAAAATCCTTTGTGAAGAGAGCAAGTCTTGTGTGATAGTCATAATTCACAGCATAAAAGTCATTGAGTGCCATGGACATGTAGCTATTTGTCACTCTTCCCACCGGAGACTTCAAACCAAGAACTACACCAACTGGTATCACCTCCTTTGCCATCAACAAAGGCTCATGACCCCAGAGGCAAAGGCTGAGCAATAGAAAGGATAAGAAAGTGAGGAGATGCTTTTGGTTTGCCATTGTCAAGGAGCGGCATACAAGAAAAAAAAATCAAGAAAAAATCCATTCCACAACCTTCTTAACTAGAAAGAGGGGGCGACGCAATCTTGATAGAAGCTTCTGTTTGATTCTCTTGACAATGAAATTGAGAAGATTGCGAAAGAAATCTTTAAACTCGCAATAGCATCTAGTTACTATTAATTGTTTGAAAATGCTGTCATATTAAAAGACAGAAGGCTAGCTTTAGATCGACGATAGAGTTTTTGGGGAGGTGACAGTTGACTTACTTTGCTAATTGGCTTTACTTTGAGAATATTCCCTGTCTTCATTCATCACTCAAGAGTCCAACGTGTAAAATTGGCCCCTCAAGTATTTGTGTTACAACTTACTATAACGCTGATAATGGTATTACATATTTTCACTCAAACTTTGTCACATATATATTAGACTATGAGTGCTAAAGTAACAATAGATTCATGTGAAAGTGATAAATAGCCCGTAAAAAAGTTGTATTTAATCTGTTTTCATATCCACATTTTTGGGGTATTGAAAATAAAAATCAAAATTGAAAACAAACCTAAACAAGTTTTTCATTGGTGGATCCCAACATGACACCTCCCCCCCACCGCCCCCCCCCCCCCCCCAAAAAAAAAATTTCTTAGTTGCTTTGAATTTAATTGTTATTGGAAAAGGTAACACTATTTAATCTTATTGGACAAAATAAAAAAGTGCTTGAATTCAATTAGTACTATATCTAAGTTTTACTTTTCTTTTTTTTTTTTTAATTAAACTTTTTAGGGCTTTTACCATTTTTCAACTTTTGTTAGCCAAAAAATTAATAAATCTATTGTGAAGATTTAAATTTTACCATCTATAAATCTTGAGTTTAAAGAAACGTAATGCAAAATTTTAAATTCCCCATGAGATTTAAACCCTGGATTCAGGATCAGAAATCTTGGCTCTAATTCCATTTCATATGCCACCATTCTTCCTGAGGTGCAATAAGACATAGGTCGGTTGAGTCGGGCGAGTTGGCCTCAGGGTTTACTCGTTCACACCTTTAGACTTTGTCTTTTTTGTCATGTACATAACATATATATTACTCTCTCCTTATAGTTATAAAGTATACTATAGCCCAAGGCTCAAAACTCAATAAACAAAACCATTTTTCTTTCTTTAAGAAGATGATGAAGATTGCAGGGTGTTGCGCGTGGGTGTTTTTATAGCTGAAAAATCCCTTTATCATGTTTATGGTAATGAAACGAGTGCTATGATTTTGAAGCTCCATATTGAATTAATTGAGTTTGTGTTGTGTGGGTGTGTTCTAAGTTCAAACTAAATATATACTGTATGATATAAGTTTTATAAATAACTAGTTGCAAAACCATGCGAAATATATAATTATTTTGTAATATGGTATATGTATGATTAATTCTCTAAAGTTTACTATATATAATTTATCTCCTTAAAAATCAAATTATTTCTGAAAGTATTTTTTATCTCTCTATCTCTACAAATATATCATTCTATTATTTTGGGGGTTTTTTTTGTTGGAAAAAATTGGGTGTGTTTGATTGATATGATTCTTTTTCAAGTGATCTATATTTTTAAAACTCTTGCTATAGTGTATTATGTTTTTTTTTTTTTTTTTCTACAACTAAACTTTTTAAAGTTTCAAATTAATTATTTAAATTTCTCATTCAATCAAGGAGATTGTCATGTTAATCAAACTTCATCACAAATTTACAATTGATATTATTCAAATAATTGATAGGCACATTTAAGTACATATTCATGCAAATTATATTATGATATAAACTCAGTTTCTCACTTCCAAAATATCTAAAAATTAACTCAAACCAAAACTATAAAAGAGAGGGAGAGTACAAGTGATGATGAACTCACAAAACACACCACCAAAATATATATATATAGCCAAATTTTAGAAAAAATCCAATTAGATTTTAATTGGATCCTTAATTTTAAGCCACGTGTCCCATTTAATTTTTAATTTTGTTCTAAGTGAATTATTGGGTGTAAAAATCAAAGAATCCAAATTCAATTAAATTCTAAATTGGATTTTAATTTGAGTCCAATTTTCTGCAACGTGTTCACTTAATTTTTTAATTTTTGTGACAAGTGAATTATTGAGTAAAAAAAATCAAAGAATCTAAATCCAATTAAATTTTAAACTATATATATATATATATATATATATATATATATATATATATAATGAGAAAACCTTAAAGTTAACATTTAAGTAATTTGTACTGAACACACCACAATATTTCTTAATTGATAAAAACTGTTTGCCAGTAATATTTGAAACAAATTCTAACCACATATTACATTTTTTCAAAATATCTCACCTTATATAATAATTGAATTAAAATACATTACGTTTCCATGAAGGGGAAAAAAATTATAACACTTTCAAATAATAAATATAGAAAGATTAAATTAGAAAATTTATTTTTGTGTGTGCCCGTTTAGGAATTGCACTTATAAACCAGCTTATTGCTTTTTTTTTTTTTTTTTAATACTATTTGTAGGTTTCACAAGAGTGACATGCTTATGTTATTTAAATTTTAATAATTTTTTCTACTATTTGCGAGTCTTATATGAGTCACCTACTTATTTTATTTAACTTTTATCTTTTATCTACAGTAATTTAAACAAAAAAATTTCAACAAAAATGTAGATAAGTTGTTCCCAAACTTTATTAGAAGATAATTACATCATTTTAAGAAGGGTTTAAGAGTAACCCTTATAAGTCTCATATACTATTTTCTTTTTTCACCTAACAAAAAAAAAACAAGTCAAATATTTCTACACATCACGTAGTGCACATGAAGGCTTTTAAAACTTATTTTACAAGTAAGAAAATATTCCTAAACAAATCCTAACTGATATGTAATATAGACTTTAATTTAACTAGGAAAAAGTCCTAAAATGAAGGGGAAAAAAAATGATAAATCCTAAAATAAGAAAAATTACATGAAAATTTAAAAATTTAACAAATGGAAAAAATAGACCGAGGCATTCTATTTTACTTCACCTTGAAATTGAAGAAAGACTTCTGTTGTCATCGTGTAAAACCACATCATCGGTTACTTCAATGGAATTCCTTGAGTGGAAATCAGAACCTTTGTGACTTTCTCCTTTAAAGGTATGTGAAGAGAAATCTTTCTGGTCAAAATGTTTTGCCATTTTAACTACTTTGTACCAACAAGAGTTGGTGGGATTGTCGTCACTCAAAATAGGCCAATGTGAGTAAATGAACTTAAACAGATAAACCATGAGTGAGGCCAAGGAAGTGATTCCTGCAATGATGAAGAGGCCCCCAAAACTGTCCACACCAAGACTAGGACTATGTGAAGGGATTGTAGTACTTTGATCTTCACATGTAGTTTGACTTGAAAAGTACTTCTGTTCAATGGCTCCAATTTTCTCTTTGTCTTGAGTGACATTCAAGATTGCCCTCGAAAAGTAAGGTACTAATGGAGATCCTTGTCGGAAAGCCTAAAGAAACATGTAACAAAGTTATAGCATTTTGTGGGGGGAAAAAAGATGGGATAATAGGCTTTGATCAATAAAATCCAATACAAAATCCTTGAAATTAAAAGAATAATGATTTTCTTTTTGGGAGAGAGAAACTTACAAAGCCAAATCCATCAGTTTTGTAGGTGGGTCCAGCCACAGTATATCTAGAGCAAAACTTAGCAAGGAAGAGCTTGATATAAGGGATTTCATCAAAAATAGCAGCAACCCCTCCATTGTGAGTTCCTTTTGACAATGCTTCATGATACTCTTCAGGGGTCACATACGGCTTCAACTTTGACTCAGGGAAATCTAATTGTTTTATTAGAAGTCCCTTGACAAAGGAATCCTTTTGATATCCAACAAAATAGCCATTACTTTTAATCTCTTTTATGTCAATAAATGTAGGCTGCAATCTCTGTACTGTTAAGATCGAGGTTAGGCTTGCAGTATAACTTTGAGTCAGGATGAGTACCACGAAAATCCATATAATAAGCACAAATCTTGACCAATTATTTACCACGTTTTCCTCTGCAAGCACCATGAATTATTATTACTATACACATGCATAAAGAATATTCATGTTTTGAATTGAATTGAAGTAGAAAGAGATAATAAAATTTTGGGAAATATACACAAATCTTATGTGGTTTTCTTGTAAAACACATAATCCGCTTGGGGTTTTGAGTGTAACACTTAACCCCTCATGGTATTATTTTGTGTGTAAAGTAATACTTAACCCTAAAAGTTATTGAATGTAACAATAAACCCCTTGAGGTTTTTGAGTGTTACTCAAAACCCCCCTTTGGTATTGTTTTATGTGAAAATGAATCTCTAAATATGGACATGTGTCATCATATGAGCAACTCACCATTTATTTTTATGGATGTTTAATGATTTACGCATAAAACAATACCACGAGGAAATAAGTGTTGCATTCGAAATTTCAGGAGGCTTATGTGTTGCAAAGAAATCATAGGGGGCTTTGTATAGGTTTTCCTAAACTCTTTCTAGAGGATGGAAGAAAATTTACTATGAGCAAAGGCAAGTGTTGAGAAGGAGAACCAAAAAATCAACCCAAGTTGTTGCTTTGGAGGGCCTCTAAAGTCAGGGTTTACACGGTGTTCAAGAACCCATATTACCAAACCTGTAAAGATGAAAGCTACACCAGTTGTCAACCAAAGGGTCAAGCTTAGTGGCTTTAAGAATATCCACAAGTTTTTGCTCACATCAACTTTCACCAAAACCACCATCAATACGCCTGATTCTGTATAAGGCAATGTGAAATCAACATATAAGGAGCGATTTGACACAATTGTTGTGTCTCCAACAACTGCGTCGTACTTCTGCATTGAGAGAGAGAGAGAGAGAGAGAGAGAGAGAGAGAGAGAGAGTTATCAATTTATTGACTTTGAAAAAAGTAAAATGAGGTAATTAATTAATAACCACTAAAAGTGAATAAAAATCTTATGTTCTACTTGAGTATTACATTTTATGCTCCACCATTCACAAGCCATCACATGTTTCCTTTTCTTCCTTATAAAGTAATAAAAATTTAAGATGAAAAAAAAAATGATATATGACATATTCTAACTGGTGGAGTATAAAGTAAGATACTTAATGTGGAATAAAAGATTTTTTATTCGAAGAAAAAAACCAAATTTATGAAGTATTGCAGTAGGTATAGCATAAACTGGAAAAGTCATATAATGTAACAACCTAGAGTCATTAGCCAGAAAAAAAAAAAAAAAAAAAAAAAAAAAAAAAAAAAAAAAAAAAAAAAAAAAAAAAACCCACCTGAATTTTAATTTGGTAAAGAAGTTCATCGTATGATCCATTACTCTGCCTATGTTTATTCATGTAGGGAATAAACTCATGAGGAAGGGGGAACGGTAATGCATCTCGTACAGCATGGAACACATCAATGGCGAACCCTGATATGCTTGGCTTATCAGTAGGCCAGTCCACTCTCAGGAATTCTTTAAAACTTGTTCTAACTGGAACCCCAATCCTTAACTTTGTCGGCTGCTCTGTTGTGTCTCCTGGCCAGATGGGTTGTTTAAGTTTGTCCTTTGATGTTGAGTATGCCCCTTTACTAGTGTAATTCAAATTTTGTGAAAATCCTCTCTGTCGGGTCCAATATCCAATAATCCTCTCAGTGTTTCCTATCACATTGAATATTTCAACGGTTGAAGGCTCCAACTGTCCATTAACCAATTGAAAATTTCCACTTAGGCCTTGAAACGTAGTAGTTAGGATTGCATTGCAAAGCTTTGTACCCATTTCAAAAATGCCTAAAGTTGCAAGATCAACTTTACTACTGCTATCATTTTGCTTCAAGAAGCTAGAATGCACTATGCCAGCCTTCTCCACTGCAATTGCCAATGCCCAAACTGTATCATATGCCCATAATCCAAAGAGGTTTAAGCTAGTAGTACTCTTACTCTTTGTTTTGATTGAGGTTAAATTTCTCCTCCATTTAATTTCAAAATCTTTAAGTTGTTTAGATGGAGGTATATATGGCCTTATTCCCAATACACCTTGCATTGAGTCCATGACCTTTGAGCCCATAGGATCTAGCAAAGATGATAACCCTTCTGTGAGGATCCATGCATACCCTTCACTCATCATTCCTGCATTCTTTGCAAGTGCAAAGAGTTTGGAGCCAAGTGAAGCAGCCATGTGAACAAGGAATATTCTTGTATGATTTGCCTTTAACTTTTCAAGCTCTTCACTGATTTCAGTATTATTTGAAGATGGTGGAATGACACTTCTGTAAGGCACCCGAGTGTCAATCTCTTGTAATGCGTCCATCAAATATGGAATTAAACCATTTCCATAATCTGTGTCTTCATAAATAAGGACAATTTCCCACCAACCAAAGGCCTTAACAATGTCTGATATGGCTCTAACCTGTGTGGAGTCCTCTTGGGTTGTGCGTATGAAAAACGGGTTCTGGGATGGAGAGAGAGAGGGACTTGTGGCTGAAAAGGAAATGATGGGAACTTGAGCTTTGCGGCCAAGTTCTATCACAAACCTAGCTTGTGCTGAACTTTGAGGTCCTATAATGGCTTGCACTTCTTCATGCTTCATTAAATCCATTACTAAATTTCATTTCAACAGTGAATGACTTAGAAAATGATAATTTTACTGGCAATGCAAGAACAAGAACAACAAAAAAAATAATAAAAACCACAAAAAAATTATAATAAACATTATCATAACATGTTTGTTAGAATATAAGCCAATTGATCCAAGAGTCCACTGTACAATCTAAGTAGTATTGATAAATTACTAATTGTTCTAAAAGTTTATAAACTATTGGGAATTGGTTAATTTACTTATAATTCTAACAAGTATAGTATATCATTCCCTAATCCCTATACTTTGTGCTTCATATTATTGTACTTGTGTACTTCTGTATTATTCCTTACACCTATATAAAGGTAACCTTTCTACAGTTTTACACAGTTCAAATATACCAGCATTCAATCTTTTCAATATTGTTTGCATGTTGGAATTGTGTATTTTGTGGACCAACATATCTGTTTGAATTTGATTAATTGTAAGTCCATCAAAGGAGAGGTCACGAAGTTGATCACAACTACAAAACTGATACTTTACGATAAGAGATGAATTGTTCGTAGAAAGCTGAAGGTGCAAATTAAATGAAATGCTGAGATTAATTCTATAACTAAACTAAATCAGACTGCACTTTCAGAAGTTTGGGTAATTATACATGGAGGAGCAAAATTCCTCAGGGAAGTTTGAGATGCGTTAATTAGTATAAGGAAGGACTATGATATGCATCAATTCAAAAAGTTCCTAATCAAAAATTGAATAAATATCCTATATCTCGCTATAAATATTTTACCTTATGCTTCACACTGTAATATATCATTTGATTTTTTTGTTATAAAAAATATATATATATATATATATATATATATTATTTGAAATTTTTTTTTTTTTCACTTAAACTTTGGTTACATTATATGAAGACCGAAAAAATAGAAGAAATGCTGGTTTTTTTTTTTTTTTTTTTTGTGGCTAAACAGAAGAAGTGCTGGTTGTGACTGATAAGAGTAGGACCATAGATTTTTATTTTCATAAGCTTTAGTGTGAAAGAGGACTCTCCCTTGACAAGACCCTAATAATAAAAATCTTCTTATTATGTGATTTTCAGCCTTGTAGGTCGCACTCACTATCCTAGAATACAATGTAAAATGTAAGACTTTTTTTTTTTTTTTACTTTTTGAATGGATTATTGTCAAGATTGTCAATAAGTCTAGGCAGACAAAAAATCTAACAAATTCTGAGGTAGTGACTTGTTATCGGTAAGTTAAAAATTACATTAGTAATGGGTTCAAATAATAACAAGTAAAAATAAGTTCAAATAAGTAAAAATTTAAAAATTCAACTGATAATGCTTCAAGAATTTTTGGGTAAAAAAAAAAAACATATCTGGTGGCATTTTATAACGTACCTGTAGATGCTGCAGTAATGACACCATCCCCAGAATCCTTTGTGAAGAGAGCTAGTCTGGTGTGATAGTCATAATTCACAGCATAAAAGTCATAGAGTGCCATGGACATGTAGCTCTCTGCCACTCTTCCCACTGGAGACTTCAAATCAAGAACTACACCTACTGGTATCACCTCCTTTGCGGCCATCAACAAAGGCTCATGACCCCAGAGGCTAAGACTGAGCAAGAGAGAGGGGAAGAAAGTGAGGAGGTGCTTTTGGTTTGCCATTGTCAAGCAAGCTAAGCTTTGCAAGTTAGTTCCAAGAGGGGCCACGTTAATTAGTACTTACTATTAATTGTTTGAAAATGCTTTCTTATTAAAAGACAAAATGGCTTTCGACGTTGAAGTTTCTGGGTAGCTGAAAGTTGACTGACTGGGCTTTTGGCTTTGAGAGATGAGAGCCCCCAAATTACGAGGACGTCGTGGGATCCATCAGCTGTGAGTGGGAGAACTTTATTCGTCGAATAGTTCTAGTGCCATACATTAGTGCATACAACTCGTCCATGTGTTGAGTTATGATTGGTGGAAGAGTGACTCATCATCACCCTTTCACTAACCACAACTCGCCATGTAGGCAAGTTGTGCATAAAATTATGCACTAATTTGTTGCACCAAAATTTTTCCTATTCAAGACAAGTCTCTATTATGTAGTTTATCAAAAAGACTATTAATTATGCACAGTTGGCCCGACAAGTGAGGTGCCATACTGCCATGTGAGAAAGAATACGAATTTTTCATTGAAATATTGTGTGGCCGTAGCTGATTTCTTTGTCAATGTCCCCTGCCCATTTAATTTCCTCTCTCTCCAAAAAAAAAAAAAAAAAAATCAAATATCCTCTCAGCCGAAGCAAGCTAGACCCCTTATTATTGTTTGGAATTATTGTAGACAGTACAGTTTGAAGACGTAACTTTGTGATAGAGAGTTTTAATCGAAAAAGTAATAACATGTTAAGTTATAATACCTACCCATCTCGCATTAAATGCATTAAAGTTTTAACTTTTAACATCCATTTGGTAACCAAATTGATAAAAAAAATTTAAAAAAAAAAGGCAAATTTTACTAACTTACTCAAAAATTTGCGCTAATGCCAGTTTGGCTCAAGACATTTCAAAACTAACCAAATTAATCCTTAAACCCAACTTAATTCTTAGATCCTGCATTACTAGTTTACTATAAGTACAAAGTTTGAATACAAACTTAGTTATTGTCTAACGCTACAACTTCATTTAATATATTTTTATTGAATGTGAATTTTGACAAATCTACTATTGGATTACTTTTTCTTCTTATATTCTCCATGCTTGCAAAATTTCTAGAAGATCAAAGATCAATAGCTATGTTATCAATCAATTCTTAAAATTACAAGTTTTTGTAGTTTAAAATTATACTTAAAAACTAAGTTTGATAATCATATAATAAATAACATTTGATTGACATAAAATTTAACATGTGTGTTAAAAGTGTAAAAAACATACAATTTAACGGTTAGATTTTCAAAATATGTAACAATGTTAATTTTTTAAAATGAAATTGTAGTCTTAAACTACAACCATGTTTGTAGTCAAATTTTGTCCTTACTATAAATAACCATGGCAATATGAATTAACATTATATATATATATATATATATATATATATATATATCCATTATAGATTGATAGAAAACATTTGATTTTATGAGTGAGAGTGTGAGATTGAGAAGTGACTAATGTTTTCAAATTTATATTTTGTATTTAATCAAAATGAAGTCATTTTAAACATGAAACTGAAACGCACTATAATGTTGGGTTGGCCACTTACTTCATATAATATTAAATTATTAAATATACACACACACGTGGGTGTAGCACAGTGTGATTTTGTGCGGTTTTCTTATCATAAAATTACACACCGCACCATACCATGCGGTGCGGTGCGATTACTCCATTTTGAGGGCGGTTTTCTTTTTTTTTTAGAGATAATTACAACATGCTGCAAACCTCGCAGCTCGAACCCCTTCCCCCCTAAATCCCCTAAGCACTTTGTACATGGGGAGAATTTTGAGGGCGGTTTTGGTCGGTTTGGGTGTGGTTGTGCGGTTTGAATGTGTTAAGGACATATTTTATGTAGTTGGCTAATCCTTTGACAAAATGCACTTTACTTGTATTTGGGTAGGTCTAAGATGTGTTTAATACTTCAAGGAACATGTTGTTCAAGTCTAGTATTAAAGCCATGAAGATTGGACCAAGAAACAAGTGAAGAAAAGGTGTTCATTAAAGCTAGACAGATAGCTTGACACCTGCGGACAAATAGCTTGATAGCTGCTCGACACCTCTCGACAGCTGGCTATCTATCGAGCTCTTCAATTGATTATTATCGCAATCTCGACACCTTCTCGACAGCTGGTGGATCGATTGAGAAAGCTTCTATCCCCTCGACACATTCTCGACACCTAACTATTTATTGAGGTTTAAATCTCGACACCTGCTATTATCGAGGTTACAGGAATTCAGATTTTCAGATCTGATTTTTAGGCCAGGCTTTTGTATTTGTGTAGGGTTTTTTTTCTCACAACCCTATACCTATATAAGGCTTATTTTAGAGGTTGTCACATAAGAGAATACGAGGAGAACATATGCAAAAGGTGACCGATGCCTTATTCTCTTTGAAAGAAGTTACTGCGTCTTTGCGCCTTAGGGTTTTGTAACCAAGTGCTTCTTAATCTTCATTCTTGATGAAGTGAAGAACTTTGCAGCCAACATCTTCTTCGAGTTGGTGATTAAGTCGCGTACTGGGATCCGGGCAATTGGTTAGTCACGTATTGGGATTCGTACATCAACAAAAAGGGTGGCGTTCATATATTGAAGAGTTCAGAGGTTCTGAAGCGGTAGAAAGTTTCTGCTATGAGTTCATCTACGGGGATTGTAGAGTCTAAGGACAAAAGTTTTGTACTAGATCTAAAACTTCTCTTTTCTATAGTGGATTGCTTTTCGGGAAGGTTTCCCCCTAGGTTTTTTACTATGAAACTAGTTGGTTTCATTGGTTTTCCTAGGTCATCATATCTTGTCTTATTTATTTTTCTGCTGCATGATTTTGACATGATATTGATGTTTGTTTGTTTTAACAAGTTTTATTGATAATAAATATAATTAACAACTTGGGTTTAAAACTTGTTAATTATATCAATCGGGGTCAAAATTTCCCAACAAGTGGTATTAGAGCGGGTTCACTCTGATTGGATTAATTTCCTAAGTGTGATCCATTGACCCCTGTTGTCATGGATAGAGGACAATCCTTATTTATACCTCCTTTATTTAATGGAACTAATTATGCGTACTGGAAAGTTTGTATGAAAAATTTTTGCAGGCTCTAGGTGGACAGGTATGGCAAGCTGTTGAAGTTGGCTGGATTAAGCCAAAGGAAGCGCTAGTGGATTGGGATGATGCAACAATCACAGCGGCAAATTTCAACAGTAGGGCCTTGAATGCTTTGTTTTGTGGGGTGACCAATAAAGAATTCAAGAAAATATCATCCACAGAAGTTGCCAAGGAAGCATGGACCATTCTTGAGACCACCTATGAAGGTACCAAGGCAGTAAAGACTCTGAAGCTTCAACAACTCACTAGTAGTTTTGAAGATATAAGGATGGAGGAGGATGAGACCTATGATGAGTTCTATGCTAAACTCAAGGATATTGTGCATTCTGCTTTCAACCTTGGAGAATCTATTGCAGAATCCAAAATTGTTAGGAAAATCCTTAGGTCCTTACCTGAAAGATTCGATGCCAAGATCACTGTCATTAAAGAAGCAAAGGACATTAATCAAATTCCTTTGACTGAGCTTGTAGGGAACCTTCAAACCTATGAGATGAGATTAGGCTCAATGGGAAAAGGTGGAAAGAGTAAAAACTTGGCTCTCAAGGGTATAGAGAAAGAGATTGAGGACTGTGAAAATGAAGATGAAAGTGAAGATGAGGATGAGGATCTAACCTTCATAACTGATGAGATTATCAAGCTTCTTCAGTTTAGGAAAAAGGATAAGGGCAAACCTCCTAGGAAACCTAAATCCTCTAGGAAGGGCAAGAATGAGAAACCCATCATCCAATGCCATGAGTGCAAAGGTTTTGGTCATATGAGGATAGAGTGCCCAAACTACCTCATGAAGGAAAAAACCAAGGAGTCAAAAGAGAAAGGGTTGATTGCTACTTGGAATGATACTGAGAATGACTCTTCTGATGAGTATGTGGATGAATGTCGTCACGTTATGGCCTTTACTGCTACAACCGATAAGGTGATTGTGGAGAGTGCTAGTGACAGTGAGAATTCTTCTGATGATGAAGTACCTAAGAAGATGACCCTTCAGGAAGCCTATGATAAGCTATGCACTGAATTCATAAAATCTAAAAAGTCTTCTCATCTTTGTAGAAAAGAGCTTAATGAGGTAAAAATTAAAAAAGATGATTTGTTAGTCAAGCTAGATGAGACTACAAGATTAGTTGAGACTCTTATTGTGGAGAACACCTCATTAGAAGAAAATGTCAAGAATCTTGAGGTTGAGCTTAGTCAAGCTAGAACTCAAATAGAGAGGATGTCTAGTGCAAAGCTTAATGAGGTATTGAGTGCTCAAAAGTCTAGTTCTGATAAAACTGGTTGAGGATATGCTATCTCCTCTGGCCCCTCCTCTTCCACGGCTTCTAGATCAAAGACTGTCTTTATGCCACAATCTGGGAAAGGTAATAAAGGTATGAAATCCAAAACTGATTTGACTAATTCTAAATCCTTTGTGAAGCCTTATGTTTATCACCATTGTGGTGTTTCTAGACACATTCGTCCTAATTGCTTTAAGTTGTATCCTCATAAGCAATTGTCCAAACAGTCACAGGTTTCCTCTCAAGGACCTACACCTTCGTCTAGAGAGTTATTAAAAGTTTTGAGCTTTTTAACTCAATTTTAGGAGAATTCTAATTCTTCTATGTCCTTTACTAGACATACTAGGACACGTGCCGTTTCATCTTCACAGCCAAAGACTCGTGCTGTGTGAGTGAAAAAGGAATCTAAGACTTAATTGTCTTTTCTGTTTGTCCTCTGCTTTAATTCTTTCTATCTAAAGTAGGACTCTTTTTGCTTGATTTCTTATCTGTTTTTGGAATCATGCTTTCATACATCTGCATCTTTCTATCATGCCTTCATGCATATGCATCTTTCTTTCTACTCTCATGTTGATTGTCTATTTTTGTTTGGTTGTTTAGTTTTTATTTTGTTTTGTTTTGTTTTCAAAATAAAAATAAAAAGGAAAAATCAGAAAAATACAAAAACAGTGTGTGTTTTGTGTACATTGGTACTTGTGTATTTTGGATGGCCATTGAAACAAAGTTTTCTAAACTTTGTATCTTTTGTAGCTTAGATAAGCATCTCTATGTACAACTAAGCAAGTGAGATTTGTGGCTCTTGTTTGTGATGAGTAAGGTTAAGTGATCTCTTATACTTAATACTCATATCACTCTTTTTGATGGGTAGGACTAAAAAAATCCTAAGAGAAAGGCTTAAATAACTATCTCACCACTGTTGTCCACCAATCATGAATGACACCCGTATGCTTCGGCATAGCAAAAGTGCAGTGTCAATGATATTTGTGTACTTTGGCATAGCAAAATTGGAATGTCAAATATCAATGGGTATTTCTTTTCTCTCTCTTATATGCCCATGCATGATATGCTTAAAAAGAAAATATGCAAAGAAAATAAAAAGCAAAAAGATTAAAAATGTTTTGAATATGATTGCAAGTGTGTATTCTAGGAGATGTGGGAGTTATAAGATGTACCTCGAAAGTGATAGTCCCCATCAAACAGTTATGATTGTGTGTGAGTTAAAGTGATTTTCTCATATCTCAAATCTTCATAACATGTATACACTTATGCAATCTTGCGATGTTTTTCACACACAACAGCAATATTCTTTGCTACTCTTGATACATGTGCAGGTACAATGTGATTTGGCCATCACTAGGTTTACATGTGCTTATTTATGCTCACTAAAACTGTCTTGACTTGTTTTTGAAATATAAAATTGGTTAGACTTGTTTAGTGTGTGTGTGTGTGTGTGTGTGTGTGTGTTTTGCATCTTTCTATTATCTTGTCATCCATAGCATCTTGTTTCATAACATTCATGCATTTTTATGGATTTTTTTTTGTACCCCCTTGATCATCTTTGATTATTTTTATGTCTCTCCAGTGAAGCTTTCTAGCTTCTTGTACCCTTTGTCAATCATGACAAAAAGGGGGAGAAATTGTGGAGAATATGTGGTTTCTTTCTAAAGATTCTACACGTTAGGAGGAGAAATACATGCCTCTATAAGGAGGAGTTGTGTTTCATTTTGTTAGGGGGAGTGTTTACCTCCTTGTTCTTGCACCTTGGGTCTTGTGACCATGTTTACATACATTGAACTTATCTTCTTTATATGTTGATGTATGTCTTCTTCACTTATCCTTATATGTGTTGCTTCTTTTCTCTCTTTATACACATGTTTCTTATTATTTGTATGCAATCTATTATTTTTGTTTCATACTAAGATGCCTTGATGAGTTTTGTTTAAAATGTTTCAGAAATACAGGTTGTCAAAGTCTACTTGCCATAAACTCTCTGCTTGCAAAGTTTTTCAAGAGTTTGTTTTAGGATAGATTTATTGTATTCAACAAGTGAATATGAGTTGAGTGATTTATGACTTCTCTCATATGCTCATTTGTTTGTTGTGGTTTTGTAACGGATTGCCAAAGGGGGAGATTGTTAAGGACATATTTTATATAGTTGGCTAATCCTTTGACAAAACGCACTTTACTTGTATTTGGGTAGGTCTAGGATGTGTTTAATACTTTAAGGAACATGTTGTTCAAGTCTAGTAATAAAGCCATAAAGATTGGACCAAGAAACAAGTGAAGAAAAGGTGTTCATTAAAGCTGAACAGATAGCTCGACACCTGCGGACGAATAGCTTGACAGCTGCTCGACACCTCTCGACAGCTGGCTATTTATCGAGCTCTTTAGTTGATTGTTATCACAATCTCGACACCTTCTCGACAGCTGGTGGATCGATCGAGAAAGCTTTTGTCTCTTCGACACCTTCTCGACACCTAGCTATCTATCGAGATTTAAATCTTGACACCTCCTCAACACCTGCTATCTATCAAGGTTACGGGAATTCAGATTTTCAGATCTTCAGATCTGATTTTTGGGCCAAGCTTTTGTATTTGTGTAGGATTTCTTTTCTCACAACCCTAGACCTATATAAGACTTATTTTAGAGGCCGTCACATAAGAGAATACGAGGAGAACATATGCAAAAGGTGACCGATGCCTTATTCTCTCTGAAAGAAGTTACTGCATCTTTGCGCCTTAGGGTTTTGTAACCAAGTGCTTCTTGATCTTCATTCTTGATGAAGTGAAGAACTTTGCAGCCAACATCTTCTTTGAGTTGGTGATTAAATCGCGTACTAGGATCCGCACAATTGGTTAGTCACGTATTGGGATTCGTGCATCAACAAAAAGGGTGGCGTTCACATATTGAAGAATTCAGAGGTTCTGAAGCGGTAGAAGGTTTCTGCTGTGAGTTCATCAACGGGGATTGTAGAATCTAGGGATAAAGGTTTTGTACTAGATCTAAAACTTCTCTTTTCTATAGTGGATTGCTTTTCGGGAAGGTTTCCCCCCAGGTTTTTTACTGTGAAACTGGTTGGTTTCATTGGTTTTCCTAGGTCATCATATCTTATCTTATTTATTTTTCTGCTGCATGATTTTGACATGATATTGATGTTTGTTTGTTTTAACAAGTTTTATTGATAATAAATCTAATTAACAACTTGGGTTTAAAACTTGTTAATTATATCAATCGGGGTCAAAATTTCCTAACAGAATGGTTTGGTAAACACCTCTAGTTGTATCAATATAACTCCTATCTTCTAAATTGAGAATTAAATTAGATAAAAATAATAATAATAAAAAACTGTGATTTTTTCATTATAACCAACAAGGGTATTTTTGTAATTATAAATATGTCTGTCATCTTTTTAATATTCTGCTTTCTTAGTGAATAAGAGATTTGGGGTTCAATCCCTGTCTACATCAAAAATTGATTGGTGTCTTAGTTTGATGATAAATAACACAATTATAAAAAACAGACATCGTAGATTGATTGCAATCAAACCCCACAGATTCTTAACAAATATGTTAGTTTCTTTGTTGATGTCAATACTCATTAATGGTGGCCAAAAATCTTGTAATTAAACTGGTTGTCACCTCATTATGTCTTCAACATCTAAGGTTTAAATCTTCATTCTCCCAACTAAAAAAAAAAAAAAAAACCTGTTAATGATGATATAAATATCATTTAAGAATAAACCAAACAAGTGAGAAACATATTATTCTCAATATGATATGGACCATATTTTAGGTTGAATGTTAAAATTCGGTAAATCCATGTGTGTTCTTATAATATCTTTTGGGATAATTATTATTGCAAAAAATTAAAATTAAAATGATAGTTTTTGACACCATAATAGATAGGCAAACAAGTGTGCTGATGCACTTGCTAGACGTGGAGTTATATGTTTTCTTAGGGTTTTGTTGCTAGGAAAAGTTAACGGATGCCCTTAGGGCATTGGTTTAGAAAATATTTTTATGAGAAAAGAAAAAGATAACTAATTTTTTTAAAGAAATGTTACATCCACAACATTTTTTCAACAAATTCTAAGTGGCAGGTTGTTATGGGTTTTTAATCTAAATCCACCGTTGAAATGACTTTTTTATCTACCAATAATAGCAAATAAAAACTTGCCATTTGGAATTTGTTATAAAAATATTGTGAAAATGTTGTGAACATAGCATTTTTTTTAACAACTTTTTATATTTTTCACAAAAGTGGTATCAAAATTTTCTAAAACTTTCCTTAATTTGTTGTTTATTTGTATCCTCCTTTGGAGGTTTCTTTGTTGCTTAGCTTAGATTTTGCTGTTGCTCTGTATAATTGTGTATAATCGTTCAGTAAACTTTGTTGTTGCTGGTTTGGCAGCTTAGTTGTTGAATGAAAAACATTGTTTACCAAAAAAGAACTATTATTATTATTATTGTTATTATTATTATTATCTTGAAAGCTCGAAAATGTGTTAAAAACACAAGAGCTGTTTAGACCCTCAAATTAACTATTACGGCTCGATTGATTTTACTCTAACTTATACTAAATGTGGAATAGAGTAAATGCGAGCGGATAAACAATATAACTACTCTAAACCATATTCATCAAAACATAGCAGTAAAATGAAAGCTAAAAGAGTAGGAGAGAAGAATGGAAACACAAGATAACACGCCGATGTGTTATCGAAGAGGAAACCGAAGTACTCGACGTAAAACCTCTCCAACGCCCTCCAAGCTGTAAATCGATCCACTAGACAATCTGTTAGGTTCTAAAGACTTAGGATTTAATGTATTTAGAACTCTAATGTGTAATGTTGGCAAATCATGATCAAAACAATATGTTTAGTCTTGTTTAGGCTTGCTCAAAGTTGATTAATTATTTTAAAGTTGGAATCGAGTGGCTGCAGAAGTATTTGTCACTTTCAGCTTGGCTCAATCGATCGAAGAATAGACTCGATTGATCGAAAGTCGGCCAGAATGTTTTTTCTGCAGAATTTCCAACTCAGCCCTACTTCATTAAACGTTTAGGGTTTTATGTTTTTACCCTAGGTATTTAAACAAAACTCTAACTACGTTTTTTGTGGTTGTTCAGATTGTATTGTTGCTCATACTTTTCTGTTTTGTGTGAATCTCTTGTGAGATTTTTAAGGAGTTTTCCTTTACACAAAACTTAGGGTTTTCAAGGTAGAGATTATTTCAATATCTTGATGATCAAATCGGTTGCTACCATTGGAGTTTAAAGATAAACAAGCGGGGAGCTTGTAGCTGATTGGAGAATCCAAGAAAGAAGGAGTCCGTGGATTCAGAGTTTGCACGTAGTCGTGTCAGTAAGTTCTACTGGTGGGTAGCATTAGGAAGTCAAGCGGGGAGCTTGTAAGTCCTTTTGTATAAACTTCGATTCTTTCATAGTGGATTCAAGTTTACCTTGAGGATAGCTAGGTCAAATCCTCCCCAGGTTTTTACCGTGTGGTTTCCTAGGTCATCATATCTTGTGTTATTTATTTTCCACTGCTTTATATCTTGATATGATTATTTAATTGTGTTAACCTAGATTTGCATGAATTAGACTAAGTAAATCACTTTGCTAATTAACTAGGTTAATCTAATTGTTGTTTTAAGGGGTCTAAAACCTAATAAGTGGTATCAAAGCGGGTAGCTCTTCTATTGTAGATCTTTTGATCTCTGAGCTGATCCTTGACCCCTGTTGTCATGGAACACGGACACTCTCTTGTTGTTCATTCTCACTTTGACGGGAATAACTATGCCTATTGGAAAGTAAGGATGAAAGCATTCCTGAAATCCATTGATGAGAGAGTTTGGAATTCCGTTGAGTACGGATGGGAGAAGCCCACTACTCCTATGAGTGAGTGGCATACTTCTTAAAAAGAAGCAGCTGCATTTAATAGCAAAGCTATGAATGCCATCTTTAATGCTGTTTCTATGGAGGAATTTAAGAGAATCTCAAATGTTGAGGTTGCTTATACTGCTTGGAAAATCTTCCAAACTGTGCATGAAGGCACAAAGACTGTCAAAATAAATAAGCTGCAGCAATTAACTTCTAGGTTTGAAAGCATTAGGATGTCTGATGATGAATCATTTGATGAATTTTATGCCAAACTGAATGCTATTGTTAATTCTGCTTTTAATTTGGGTGAAGTCTATGATCAACCTAAAATTGTTAGGAAGATACTTAGATCCTTAACTGAAAACTTTAGACCCAAAGTGACTGCCATTACTGAGAGTAAGGATGTGGACTCCATCCCTGTGGATGAACTTGTAGGATCTCTTCAGTCCTATGAGTTAGACCTACCCAAAACTAACAAATCCAAATCAATGGCTCTTAAGTCTGTTGATGATGTTGATGCTAGTGGATTTGATGATGAGCTCTCTGTTACAGAGATAGCTTACCTTGCCAAGAACTTTAGAAACTTTCTTAGGAATACTAATAGGAGGGCAAGGAATACAAACACTGCTGAACCTAGAAATTTTAGGAAGAATGATCCTATTAAGGTTAGTAACACTGAAAAACCTAGAGAAAGAGTAGGTCAATCTTCCAATAATTCCTTGGGTGTTCAATGTTTTGGTTGTCAAGGGTATGGTCATGTTAAATCTGAATGTCCAACATTCTTGAGGTCTAAGGGCAAAGCTATGGCTGTAACCCTCAGTGATAATGAGGTTTCTGATGATGAGTCTGGTTGTGACGAGGATAGAAACTTCATTGCTTTCACTGCTACTGCTGTAGTCAATGAAAGCATATCTGCTGAGGAGAACCCTTCTGATGGGGAACTCTCTGAAGATGCAGATCTTCAAAAGGCCTATAATAAACTCTACAAAGTAGCTGCAAAGGATGCTATGAATGTTGAACTTGGCCTGAAGAAAATTAAATCTCTTGAACTTGAAAAGAAGAATTTGCTTGTTAAATTGTTTGATGCTAATGATTTTTTAAACAATGTGAAATCTGAGAATATGCTCTTGCTTGATAAAGTTAAAACTTTGGACCATGATTTATCTATTACTAGATCTGCTAGTTCTAAACTTGATCAAATGTTGAGTGTTCAAAAGTATCCTTCTGACAAATCTGGCTTAGGTTTTGTTGAGAGCATCTCTGTATTTGCACCCCATTCCACTATCTTTGTTCTTTCATCTTCTTCTGAACCTTCTGTGAGTGAGGTTATGAATGAAACAGTTAAACCCCTTGTGAGTGAGGTTGTCAAATTTGTAGAAGTTTCACCACCTAAGAAGATTAGGGTTGATTTGAGAGAGTCTAAACCTAAGGAGCCTACCAAATCTAAGGACAAGATGCATGGTAAACCTGTTTAAGTTTGTCATTACTGTGGAAAGTCTGGACACATTCGTCCTAATTGTTACAAGCTTCAAGCTGCTAAGAGAGAAAACAAACCAAAAGTGCCTGTGCCTCAAGCACAAGATCCTATGGCACTAATTGGTGAATTGGTAAAGGCGTTAAACCTTTATTCCAATCCTGGAGTTGGGAATCACTCGAATGTGAATAAGAACTCCAATGCTCGTGGTGCATCTAAAAAGTTTTGGATGCAAAAGACTCGATCTAATTGAGTCTTTCTGACATGGTCCTTGTACTTCATTGCTCTATTCATCTGTGACCATTGTTCTTTGTTTTTTTTTTTTTTTTTTTTTCTAGGACTTGCATTGTATTACATTCATGCATTTCATTCTAGGATTTATTTGTTTTCTCAATAAAAAATAAAAAATAAAAAAGAAAAAAGTAAAAGAGGAAGCAAAGCTATGTTTGACATCATTTTTTTCTTGATTTTTGAAAACGAGGTTGGTCAATCTATCTATACATATCATGTCTTGTGTACCTTGTTTAACTTTGATGAGCTTATTCATTGCACTTGACTAGTTGAAACTTTGTAGTGCATGTTGTGTGGGAAAGATGTGTGTGGTTATTAATCATTTTGTCTTAATCTTGAAGTCACATGTTCTTTGACTGTCGGACTTGATCCTTTTGAGAAAGGCATAAATAACCATCTCACCACTGTTCACTAGCCAATCATGAACACCTTAGTGGATATCATAAGATTGTGTGCTCGAGAAAGTGTAGCACATGCACAAAAAGAACATAAGGTGTAGCCTCAATTAATTCATGTAATTAAAACTGGTGTGTACTATTAGGCTTGATGCCAATTCACTTAATTAAAACCGGTGTGTACTATTAGGCTTGATGACAATTCACATAAATTAAGAGGCAAAAATTCAAGAAACTTACATGATTGCAAGCTTTTGTTCTAGGAGATGTGGGAGTTATATGATGTAACTCTTTTGGTGATAGTCTCTTTTAAATTCTATGTGATGAATTGTATAGACTTTGTGTTTAATTGCTATTCACATATCACCTCACATGTATCTCAAGTTTTTGCTAGTATCACACACTACACAAGCTACTCTTTGTTAAACATTGTACATGTTATTGTATGTTTTTGGTCTGACCAACCACGTTTGAAAATATCTTGAGAATTGTGCACAACATATTTGTTGCTTGAGAAATTTCTATGGAAGAATGAATGAAACTTGTTTTTTGAAAATTTGGGTTTAAAATTTGGGTTTTTGGAAAAGCATTCCATTACATCTCATACTCATGCATTTTGTTTCTTCAATTTTAATGCTTTGAGGAGTTGTTTTCAAAAAGTGGTTGTTATTTTTCAAAACTTGTGTTTTTCTCAAAATTTAGTGAGCCTCTGCCTGTTTCGATCAATCCAATCTGATTTTCGATCGATCGAAAATGTGCTTCAAATGTCTTTATGAGTCTTGGATTGATTCGATCGATCGAAGATCGTGAAAAAGCTTTTTTTTAAAACCAGATCTGACTTTTTCAAAGTTCCTATTTCAAACTTTTTCTTCTCTCTCTCCGACTTGGCAAGGCTCCATAACGAATTTTTGTCGTTTTCTTCCAAAATTTTTGCGAGGTTTCTCTCTCCTCAAGCCGGTATGTCATTTATACCCTTCTTTGTGCATTGTTTTTCAAGTTTTCATGCATTTTTCATGGAATTTGGGGTTATTTTCGAACTTGGCAATTTTTGGATTTCGGATGATTCAAACATTTTTTTCCTTAAATTGATCAATGGGTTTTTGTGGGGACATGTTATTAACATGATCTACGCTTGTTAATTTGGTCAATTTTGAGTTTTGAGAATAATTGAAATTCTAGGGTTTATATTGATCCGAATTGGAGCTTTTGTTCAATTGGGTTGAATTTGGTGAAATTAGCTTGTTGTTTTGATGAAATTAGGCATTATAATCTATGTGCTGTGTTTTGTAATGCTCAATTCATCAATTTGTTTAAAAATTTTAACGAATGGTTTTTCAATTTTGGGATTTTTGATAGAAATTCCGTTGCTCACGCCAATTTTGTCAATTTGATCTCAATTGAACTTAATTTTTCCTGCATTAGTACATGCATCATGGCATTGTAATTGTTCATGCATCATATAGATTTTTATTCTATTGTTTTTTTTTTTTGTGCTAATTTGCAATTTTCCCTTGGATTTTTTTTTTGCTTTGTTCTTTTGGTTCTACCTTGTGCCTTTGTCCTTTCCTTAGCATCATGCCTAGGAAGACTAGAGCCCGTAGGCCTGTTCCCTCTCCTTCACCTCCCCCACCTTCCTTTGACCGTGAGAGGTTTCCAAGTGCGAAAAACCAAGAGACTTTTGAGAAGCTGAACCTTAAGAGAAAAGTTTGGGCTGAGCGTTCTGTCACCTTAGATGAGGTTGATCCTGCCATTAGGGCAAACTTTGAGCGTCGGGGCTGGTTACCTCTGTTGGATGTTTCTGATCCCCCCACCTCTAGCTACCCAGATTAGAGAGTTCTTTTCGAACATCTCTATCCGCATCTATGATTCCAACACTTTAGTTAAGAGTTGGATACGAGGTGTAGAGTTCACCATTGATCCTGATGTTGTGGCTGATGCTCTAAGGGTACCTTTGGTACAGCACCCTGTTTACCCTTTTGATGAGTCTCCTGTTTTGAGTGATGTCATGTCTTACATCACTGGGTCTTCTATCTAGTGGGGTTCTGATCCTCGGATCACCACTGCTGAGCTTCCTGAGACTATCTATCTTTTCTTTAGGATAGCGTGTCATTCTCTTTGGCCCATTTCTCATCTTCACACCATTACTCTCGAGCGGTGTGTATTTTTGTATGCTCTTGTCACTGATGCTCCTATCAGTTTTTCTCATTTGTTTCTTCGTTCTTTGAACGAAGTTTATAGGAGTTCATCTACCACTTATGCTCTTGTTCATCCTATCTTTATTCATAGGATTCTACTTTATCTAGGTTTAAATGCTTTCCCTTCTTCTGAGCCCGTCCATGTGATTGCTCCTATAGATGCGTCTTTCCTTAGATAGAGGGCTGCTCATCTTCGAGCTGGCTCTAAACACTCTAGGTCTGAGTCTTCTACCGCACCCCCTTCTTCTTCTACAGGTCCTGCTCGTGAGGCTGTTCCTGATCCTGCTGGTGTTGCTGCTGCTGCTGTTCCTCCACCTCCTTCGGATGACTTCGATGTACGTCGTACCTTGGAGACTGTCATGACCGTTCAGGCGGCTCATGGTCAGATTTTGGTGGACTTGCTTGATGAGATTCGTGCTCTACGAGTTGACTTGGTGCATCTACATTCACCCTCACCACCTCCTTTTGATGATGGCTTGTGATTGTCTTTTGGCATTTCGTCACAAAAAGGGGGAGTAGAGTTTGGATACTTGTAAGAGTTTTTGTAGTTAAGGGGAGTTTTTGTGGAGCTAGTGGAGTTTTTTTTTTTTTTTTATATTAGACTGTATCTAGGTGCTTCACCATGTATACTTTCTTTTTGATCATTTTTGGGCTATTCTTGTTGGGAAATACATTTTTGATATATGATTCTTGATTCTGTGTTCATTGCTTATGGATTTATATTTTTGAGATTATTCATTGATATATGTCTTTATTATGTGTTGTGTGAACTTTCAAGAATGTGTTTATTTTTGGTGTATCTAACTTAGGGGGAGAGTTAGTTTACATATCTATTGATTTACTGTTTTTCTGTCACACATGCGTTTATGTGTTTGTTGAGTGTTTCAGGAATATACAGGTTGATTCGATTTGGCTGCTGTCTACACTTGCAGCTGATGGATAATAGTTAGGATTGAATTTGTTGTTATGAGCATTACTTTTTGTAAAGGGCTTTTTATTTGTACACTTTGAGCTTATAGTTTGTATTTTGTCACGGATTGCCAAAGGGGGAGTTTGTTAGGTTCTAAAGACTTAGGATTTAATGTATTTAGAACTCTAATGTGTAATGTTGGAAAACCATGATCAAAACAATATGTTTAGTCTTGTTTAGGCTTGCTCAAAGTTGATTAATTATTGTAAAGTTGGAATCGAGTGGCTGCAGAAGTATTTGTCACTTTCGGCCTGGCTCAATCGATCGAAGAATAGACTCGATCGATCGAAAGTCGACTAGAATGTTTTTTCTGCAGAATTTCCAACTCAGCCCTACTTCATTAAATGTTTAGGGTTTTATGTTTTTACCTTAGGTATTTAAACAAAACCCTAGCTACGTTTTTTGTGGTTGTTCAGATTGTATTATTGCTCATACTTTTCTGTTTTGTGTGAATCTCTTGTGAGATCTTTGAGGAGCTTTCCTTTACACAAAACTTAGGGTTTTCAAGGTAGAGATTATGTCAATATCTTGATGATCAACTCGGTTGCTACCATTGGAGCTTAAAGATAAACAAGCGGGGAGCTTGTAGCTGATTGGAGAATCCAAGAAAGAAGGAGTCCGTGGATTCGGAGCTTGCACGTGGTCGTGTCAGTAAGTTCTACTGGTGGGTAGCATTAGGAAGTCAAGTGGGGAGCTTGTAAGTCCTTTTGTATGAACTTCGATTCTTTCATAGTGGACTCAAGTTTACCTTGAGGATAGCTAGGTCAAATCCTCTCCAGGTTTTTACCGTGTGGTTTCCTGGGTCATCATATCTTGTGTTATTTATTTTCCGCCGCTTTATATCTTGATATGATTATTTAATTGTGTTAACCTAGATTTGCATGAATTGGACTAAGTAAATCACTTGGCTAATTAACTAGGTTAATCTAATTGTTGTTTTAAGGGGTCTAAAACCTAACACAATCATTTGAGATACACGAGTAGCAAGAGACCCTCCAAGCCTAATCTACCCAATGCACCTAAGCCCTCCACACTCCTACTCCAACAAGGCTTCTCAGAACCGTGTCTTGTCTAGCTTTCCGGATCCCGCAATACGCACGATTGCATCCGCCAAAGCCTGGCTTCTTCCAATGCTTCCCAACAGCACCAAATCCTCACTTGACACTCAATATGGGTGTGGTAAGTGTTTAGGCTATCAACCTCTCAAGGATATAGAAATTGAGAGGTAGGAGTTGAGGAAAAACACAATGGATTGTGTAGAGAATTGTGCATATAACAATCTCTAACTCTCAAGGGTTGTGGCTAGGGTTTTCCCTCAGAAGCACTCCTCAATATCTATGGGTAATGTGGGTATATACAGTGTGGGTACAGATAGTGTGTATCAAATATGACAGATTGACAAAACAGAATGTTTCACGGGTATCTCGCGAGAAGGCCTTACTCGCGAGACACTAACGAAAACCAGCTGCAGGGCACATGCTTCACTTCGTGGGTAAGCTTCTCACGAGATATCCATGAAAACTTCTTGCTCTTCACTTTGCCTTGTGTCTTCACACTCTCTCTCACTCACACAACCCTTTCAGGAAATCCCACATAAAATACAAGGTACATAAAATTGAACATAATTACAATCAAATTTTGCACGAAATTAAAGCCAACATATAATAGTTGTAAATCACAACTTTACAATCTCGCTCTTTGGCTATTCCGTGACAAAACCCCTAAAACAGACTTTAGACTTAAACGTGAGTTTAGGAACAGTGGCAAAACTCACTCACACTTAATCTAGATGCTGTGAAGCACTTGCATGTATATACCTATAACCTGAAACATTAGCACACAAACAAAACTTTCATTAAGCCTATGACAAGTTGAATACGTGGTACGTACATGAGCAAGTAAAATGCGATCAAGTTAATAAACACTATAAAACAGTTAAGCATATCTTGATCATACAAGAACAGTCATTAAAGAATGACTACAATGATTATTTAGCTAGTAAACGATGATCTGGACACGCAATGCAATAAAGACCAACACGAGGATCAATTGCATATCCAACACACAACCAATGCAAAATACACGAAATATTTGCATTAAGGATACAGGATCCTACAAGGGTACAAGTGTGTAGTACTTAAGATAGTTTAGCAACATCTAAAAGTACAAAAAAAAAAAAATGCTACAAAGCAATGAAATAAACTAAAGAACTAAAAATTAAATTGAAAATAAAACCAATGTACTTAAGCATTTAAAGAAAAGCAATGTAATAAACTATCCAAGAGTTGTAAAAACTAATAAAGTTTAAACTAGGCAAAGAAATGCTAAAACATAAACCACCAACAATGAACCAATATTATGTACTGCTCCCCCTCAAAATTTTCTCCCCCTTTTTGACCGGAATCGCCAAAGAGACTAGAGCTGATCTAACTCTGAATCTGATCCTTGCACCATTGACATGTCCTTAATCTGTGAAGATAGTGCAGTAAACTGCCCTTGGATGTACGCAAACTGATCAGAGGTATGCTGCACATAGGATTTGAGCATGCCATACATCTGCTCTATCCGTGCCATGAGGCGATCTGGACGATCGGGTCCTCGTGCTTGTGCTTGAGAGGATGGTTGAGCAGAACTTTCTGGTGCTGAGGTGAATCTGTCAATCTCTTCCCCAGTATCTCCACCCTCTTCCTCAGCATGATCCCTTGGTATTTGAGAGACGCCGGTTTTAGATCCGATGATGTGAGCTTTGCTTCTAGTCATAGTGTTAGCACCAATGGGATAATCTCTTGGTACAATTGTAAGACCACTCGGAAGTTTGAGCCTTGTCTTTGCAATGAGGCCCATGTTGAGAATGGGGAATGGCATGATTGTCCTTGTGTTCCTTTCGGTGATGCTCTTGGTCAGGAGGTCGAAAATGTGTGCACAAATGTCGATCTCTTTATCTGTGAAGAGATCGTATAAGAAAATTGTCCTCGGAGCGGACAATGTTGTCAAGTTGGTGACCAGATACAAGTTGTGGATCATGACATATGCTAGAGTCCTCATCTCCACTTTGAATGGAATGGTGTTCATTGATTTCTTATGTAGCGAGCCGCCAAGAACCTCCACCATTGGCTCAATAGATTCCAATCAATCATCATATTGCATGGTGACCTGTTGAGATGGTGGACGAACTTCTAGGAATTCTTGGATTGAGTCTCTTGTAATCACAAATTCCTTGTGACGCACCCAGCAGTTAATGTGGTCTCCATCCACACTAGCATTTGAAAAGAACTCTTTGATGATTTTCGAGTACACATTGACACTTGGATTCAGTAGGTTTGTCCACGTCCTCTCCTTGAACACATTAGGAATGGAAGTATCCTTAAGAGTATCCAATCGAACAACCCTCTCCATGATGATTGTTGCTCGTTTGTAGCAATCGTTATAAGCCATGTCAGCCTCAATGGACTTGAAGTTGTTGGAGTCCTTGCGAGGACGCTTGGAGGATTTCTTGGAAGCAGAGTGTTTGATGGGAGACATCTGCACAAGGAAACACACAACAAAAAGAAACAAGTGCAAAAACACAAAAAACAGAACACAAACTTGATTAGTATCAAGTTAGTCCAAAAACATAAAACAGAACACAACATTGTCAAATTAACATGCTATGAGTGCTAAAACATGTAATTATCAGTAAAATGCAAAAAAATGGCAACGGTGCATGTTTGTGCATCTAGTGTGCATGTGGTGTGCATAAGGTGTTCCTAGGAGATGCATGACAAGGCATGGATAGGCATAAGTTGGGCAAAGTGTGTAAAACACACACCCAATGATCAAAACATATTATACAAGTTCAATCATGGGTAATCCCAAAATTTGAAACTCATCAGAGTCCAAAACAACTAAAAAAGGCCACTTGAGCATTTTATCAAACACATGGAATGCAACACTACACTACACTACACTACACATATGGGCAATGCAAGAACATATGAAAATATGGCTAAATACAAGATCAAATTGCCATAAGGGGCCAAAAAAGATGCAAACAAGTCAAATGGGGCAAAGCCCAATCAAGATTTTGAAAAACTTTTTGCCCAAAATCAATAAACCCAACCCTTTTTCGAAAATCCCCAATTCAAGACAAACCTAGAAATTTTTCTGCATAATCTAAGAAAAGAGTGAAAAGATTGTTAAGAAACATACCTTTGAAGATGAATGTTCAAATAGTGTGTAAAACACCTATGAACGTTTAGACCCTCAATTTACAAATTACCAATACAAGTTTATAATCAAACAATGTATGTGTGGAATATGAAAATAAGCTAGAATAGAATTGGTAAAACAATCTAAATTGAAATTAATCACAACCACAGCAGTAATTAAAAGGCAAAGATTAAGGGAAGAGAGATGCAAACACAAAGACAACACAGCGATGTGTTATCAAAGAGAAAACCGAAGTTCTTGGCGTAAAACCTCACTGCCGCCCTTTAAGCGGTAAATAATCCATTAGAGAATAAAGTTGGGATACATAAATAGCAGAAGACCCTCCAAGCCTAATCTACCCAGTGCACCTAAGCCCTCCAAGCCTTTTGCTCCAACAGGATTACGCCGAACCTTGTATTCTCTAGCTTACCGGATCCCGCAATCGCGCATTGCATCAACCAAAATGAATTGGTCCCTTCTTAACTACTTCCTAAACACCAAAAAGCCTTCTCACAGATATGAGTATGGTGAGATAAAGATTTGGCTAAAGTACCTCTCAAGGATATAACAATAAAGAGGGTGAGAGTAGAGGAATTTGAAGAATCAAATGATGAAGATTGTGGATGAGTCAATTTTGTTTTTTTCTAGGTTTCTCTCTCAAAATTCTCTCTAGAAGTTCTCTACAATACGTGGGTATAAGGGTATTTATAGTAGGGTGTGTATGGAATGCGAAGAGTAAGTTTTGTAACAAACAGGGCATTCTAGTGACTTGAGCTCGCGACTGGAACGAGTTGCGAGTTTGAGTCCTGAACTAATGGCCTGGCCAGACTAGAAGTTTTGTCTTGTAGTACAACAGCTGGCGTGACTCTTCAGCTCCCCTACATGCTTCCCACGTGTGCCACCTTTGGCGACTCACCAGTCGTAAGATCCAGTCGCGAGGCCCTTCTTGAGTGCACACTCTTGAGCCTTTTTTCACTCTCTCACACACTACCCTTACATGATTCCCACTTAAATATAAGATTTCTAAATACTGAATTACAAGCAAATTTGGCATGAAATGAAGCCAACAAAATGATTGAATAAATTCAACCTTACAATCTCCCCCTTTGGCTATTCCGTGACAAAACCCTAAAACAAACTCTAGACTTAACATGTGAGTTAGGAATAGTTGAACAAAACTCACTCACACCTAACTCTAGAATCTGTGATGCTCTTGAACCATACGAACAAGTATTTCCTGAAAACAACAACACAATACGATCATTGAAAGCAGAAAACTTGAAATGCATATAGAGCAAGCACAATGCGACCAAGCAAGAAATAATGAAGCAATAAAGCATGGTTTGTCCAAAAACGAACAATCACTATAAATAGTGACCATAATGAACATTCACATAAGGAATGAACATCCGGACATGCAAGCTAATAAGCTCAATGCAAAGTATCATTTGCATGTCCAACACTCAACCAATACAACAACACAAGATAATTGTATCAAGGATATAAAATCCAACAAGGGCACAAGAGTGAAGTACTTAAAGAAATGCATAACATTAACACCAAGTACTAAGTTACAAAGCATGGGTACAAAGACAATATTTTAAATAGCTAAGCATAATCATGAACTATGAGCAAAGCAAAAACATAGTTAATATAACACAAAGATCTTTCTCTCTTTCTCCCCATATCATATCACTCCTTCTATCATGAATCATAGAAGTTGTGATGAACTTGGAACATATATACCTATAACCTGAAACACTTGCACAAAACACATTACACCCTTAAGGTAAAGTAAGTAACAAAAGGACATGTATAATGTAACAAGTAAATTGCAATCAAGTAAACATGATGTGAAACATATGAGCAACTTGACCATACACCAAAACAGTCATAAAGAAATGACTATAATGATCACATAGCAAAGCAAATGATCATCCGAACATGCATTCAATGGAGCACAATAGCATAAGGATTACATGTCCAACACACAAACACGATGCAATGAGAACAACAAAGCATAGATACTAAACATAACTCAAAGCACCATAAAGCAAACAAGAAAACAACCATAAAGAAAAACAAACAAAACAAAGTTTTCTTATTAACTCAATGTCTTCTCCCCCTTGGTATATGCATCTCCTCTATGGAATATCTCTCCTCCTACAAATGTGCATGAGAAATAGAATTTCTCCCCCTAAGAATATACTCTCCCCCTTTTTGTCACGAATAGACAAAGGGTCAAGGAGAAATGAGGGCAAGAGATGAAGGTACGACCAATGATAATGATGCATAAAGGGTGCGAGATGAATGAGAAAATGAAATTCAAACAAAAGACAAAACAAAATGCTACAAAGTATAAGGTAAACATGATATGCTGGGATGAAGATACAAGGTATAGACCAATGCATGACAAGGGTAGCAAAGGTGTGTGTAAGAGGTGGCTATGTGCAATGCATGACCAAAGCATTGAAAATGCACATGTGGGGCAAGGTGTATTAAATACACAACTAATTAAAAAAACATGTTCCTAATGAGGAAACATGAGAAACCCCAAAGTTTGGTACTCATTGGAGTCCAAACAAGTGAGAAAATACCTAAGAGGCATTTTATCAAACACTTAACGTGCACACTATGAACAACAAAGTAAATCAATGCATGAACATCATGAAATCCACTTTTAATACATGTTCTTTTTTCCACAAGGGACCAACATTCAAAGCAAATCATCAAAAGAAACCAATCCTATACAAAAATTTGACAAAAATTGAGTTTCCCCAACCCCTATGATGAAAATCCCAACCAAGAGCATAAAAACTCTCCAAAACATAATCTAAGGATCAAAATCAAAGAAAAGAGTTTAGAATTACCTTAGAGATATTAATGGAATGAAAAACCATTCAGATTGCTTGGGTTTTGATGTAAAAATATTGAAAGAGGGGTTAAAGAGAGGATGTGAGAGGTTTAAAATAGGTTTCTCACGAAAAGCTCTTTAAAAAGCTGTTTTTGGGCGTTTCGTGACTGGCGAGTCACGAGTGAGTCGCGAAACCATTCTTGAGTGTACACTCTTGAGATTTTCTTCACACTCTCTCACACACTACCCTTACATGATTCCCACTTAAATACAAGATTTCTAAATGCTAAATTACAAGCAAATTTGGCACGGAATAAAGCCAACAAAATGATTGAATAAATTCAACCTTACAGAAGAGATTGTGCAGAGATTTGAACTTGAAATTGATTGGTTTTGAGTGAAAATCAATTTGGGTTTGAGAGAGGTTCGAGTGAGGTAAAGGGAGGGAACTCAAGAGTGTTTTAAAAATCTGTCACACCAGCCCTATAAAACTGAAAACACGCATTTTTCGTGGGTTAGATACTTGCAAAAAACACATCTGGAGTACAAAGCTTTTCGCGGGAAGCCTTTAGTCGCGAAATAGTCGCGAGACAGTCGTGAAAGTCTCTGTCTGAAATTTTGTGTTTTCCAGTTTTTGCCTTAACCTCTTTTCGAGGGAAGAGCTTAGTCGCGAGCTTCTCGCGAAAATGCCTCTAAACAAGTTTTTGAAGAACAACATAAAAATGCATTTTGAAACAAAAACTTAAAGCATGAAAGTATAAAAACACTTTCAAAAACATATAAAATATTCAAAAATCTTTTTGGGTTTGATCGACAAGCAATTGAACATACACAACACATTTGATCATGTACAATCACACAAATGAAATAAGCATTTGTTGAACATAAGTCTTGTGTGTTGTGTGTGAGTATCAAATGTGGAATAGTCATTAGTTCAGAGTGAAGCTTCAATGATCAATTCAATCAAGTCATACACAACTAGTATTAAGTCAAGTGATCTATCTCAATTATAGAAATGAACATATATGACTCCCTATAAGAAAATGATTACACATCTTTGAAGCTTTTCATTTGGCTTCTTTACAAATCATAACACTTGATCATTTTTTGAACAATACATCTCATTTTGAGATCGGTGCATTAAATTTTTGATATTTCAATATTGAGAATAAGCCTTTAGCTTTTTGAGTACCATACATTTCAATAAAAAGTCGCTTTCCCTTTTTCCTAGTCAAATACTAGTATGTGCGACGGCTTTTGCAGCTCATTATCTCTTTTCATTTTGAGATTTACATTTGTTGAACTCTTTAAGAAAAAACATAAAAAGTGTGGGAAGATATATAGACATAAGTCTATGCATGTATCAAAACCAACAAAACTATTGACCAATAATTCATGTCAAGCTTGAAAATCGATTTACAACAGTCACACATAGATTTCAAGATTTTTCCTACAAAGATAGATGTGCATACATAACAATGTATACATAACAAGCTAAGCTCGTAAATGCACTACGCCATTAGTACGAAGGTACTAGGCCAAACTCACATCTGATATACATAACATAAGCGATCAAACTTTTTGGAGATTTTTCAATTTTTATCAGTTTTTGAATTTTTTCAACACACTCAAAAATAGAATAAGTAAAGTAAGATCAACAAAAACAACAAGTACAAAACAAAATTTGTAAAAGAAACATGCTATGAACTAGAAGCAATGACAAGGGAGTATTATGCATGTCGTGATGCATGAACCTATGACCTTAAACATCGAAAGTATTAATGCATGGGTATAGAGAATGATCATGCATAAGTACCCTTCTTCACCCACTCTTTACGAGTGTTTTGGGTGAGAGCCTTAGATGGTGGGGTACGACCAACATAATTTTCAAACCTCAGAGTGAAGCTAGCAAGGCATAGTGATATGTTCTTCAAAATTTCCATAACGTCTCCAATGAGATGTCCCTCACTATCTCCCTTAGCTTGTGCTCCCTTTCGTTTTCTCTTTGAAATTTCCTAGCCACGCATAGAGTCAGCCTTCTTTAGTGCATGAAGCTTGAAACAATTTGGCCTTGTGTGCCCTTGTATGCCACAATGATGACACACATGCTTCACTTTAGGCCCCTTTTGATTTTTGGGTAATGACTTCCTTTTTTCCTTTGGTTTTGCACCAATGGTTCTTTTTACAGCAGCAGAGGTCTCAATTTCAGGCTTCACTTTTTTTAGTTTCTATACATTCTTGGCTGATGCGAACCTTACTTCCTTTTTGGGTTTGTTGCTAGAACTTCCTTCTCTAGTATAGCCCAAACCGGTCTTATCATGTGAAGATTTTTGAGATGATAGCACGTTGTCAAGTTTCTTGGTGGAGATGCGCTCAACCTTGACATTAGCTTGAATAATTTCAAGTTTAGGAAACTTGATCTTAGAGTAAGCTTCACCCAACTCCCCCTTGAGTCCTTCTACTTCACACTTTGCTTCCTTGAGTTGCATAAATATACACATATGTTCTTCTTCAACCTTTTTCATCTTTTTCACAGCAAGGTTCACAAGTTTGGCGTATTTGCCACAATCTTCCAGTAGAGAATCATATGCTTCTTGAAGGTTGTTCTCCCCTTCATTTTGGCACACGTCTTCATCTTCTGATTCTTCAATTTCCTCATCCTCAGAAAGATTACCAAGTTCATCAACCAAATTTCTCAAATCATCCTTTGAATCAACGGAGGCAATAGCCATAAAGGCCCTATAATTTCCTTCACTGTCACATTCTTCTTCCGTATCTGAATTTGAGCTTTCATAATCACTAAGGGTAGTGGCAAACACTTTACCCTTCCCTCTCAAATAGTTGGGACACTCCTTCTTGAGATGTCCATGACTGTTGCATTCGTAACACACGATTCCTTGAGGGGATTGAGAATCCTTCCCATCTCTCTTCTTGAACTCCTTTCTGTCACCTTTGGGGGATGAAAACTTTCCTTTGCTGAACGACTTCCCATTGTTTTTCATCTTTAGAAATTTGCGGAAGTTCTTTGCAAGGAATGCTACCTCCTTCTCCACATCATCTTCTTCAGAGGAGTCATCCATTATCTCGGTGATGGCTTTAAGAGCAAGTGATTTGCTCGACTTGTGGGAAGGTAGTCCAAGCTCATATGTTTGGAGAGATCCAATGAGTTCTTGGATCTTGATCTCATCCAAATCTTTACTTTCCTCTATAGCTGTGACCTACGCACGGAAGCTCTCTAGTAAGGACCTCAAAATCTTTCTCACCACCTTGGCATCCTTAATCTTCTCCCTGAGATTAAGCTTAGCAATTACGATTTCATTGAGCTTGCCATAGAATGAATCAAATGACTCATCGTCACCCATCTTGAGCTCTTCAAATCTGGTGGTAAGCACCTGGAGTTTTGTGTCCTTAACTTTCTTGGTACCCTCATAGGTAGTCTTAAGAATCGTCCAAGCTTCCTTGGCAGTCTCCACATGCGATATCCTGTGAAATTCATCAGTAGACACACCACAGAATATAGCGTTAATAGCTTTACTATTTGCATTTGCCAAAGCAAGAGCTGCTTTGTCCCATTCAGACTTGGGTGTCATGGTTAGGCCTGTTCAGATTCTGCCCGCAGCCGACAAAACCGGTCTGCACCAATCCAAACCGCACCCATTTGAGCTTCACCGAAGGTGTATGGCGTGGTGGTCGAAGACAATTTGTGACTATCGACAACGGCCGGTGTGGCGAGCGGTTGTGGGTTTTGCATTCCGATGTGTAACCGAACCGACTGCCATGTATGTATATCTATATATATAGCTTAACATATACGTATACGTATATGTAATCATGTTTCAGTTCTAAAATAAAAGAAATTTCCAAAGAGAGACAGAGACTACCAGTGCTATGCAGTAGGGAAAAGAGGCGTGAAAGTGTGAAAGGAGAAAGAAGGAAGAAGAGAAAAAAAAAAAATAGGGTTAAGTTTAGTGATTTAAAACGACATCGTTCCATTAATTTGTTATTATTATTTTTAATCTGATACAAAACGACGTCGTTTTAGTTTGTAAGTTAAATTTCTAAATCTCTTTTAAATGTTGTCTTCTGTTCTTTCTTATCTCTTGTTCGCCTTTCCCCCTTTCCCCTCTTTCTCTCTATCATTCGTCAGCCCCTACCTTCGCCACCAAGCCCACCACCGTCGCCCACGGGATGCCACCATTTCCAAGGTTTCCTCTCTCATCTCTCCTCTTTGTCACAACTATTATCTAGAAATTTCAAGAGAATGTTTTGATGCTTAATACCTAGCTACTATGGTTCTCCTTTCTATGCTTTCTTCCAAGTATGAAAATTTATATAATGCTCAATATATACCTGCTTCTCTTCGCAATGCTTTTTAGAAAGACGGAGAATTTGTTTGAAAATTTTGTGAAAGATTTTGAACATGTTTGTCTGTTTGTTTTTTTTTTTTTTTTTTTTTTTTTTTTTTTTTTTTTTGAATATTTGGGTTGTTTGATATTTCTATGTGGGTTGCTTCATGATTCTTTTTTTTTTCTTTAATTATTTGTTTGTTTTATTTTTGCACCGAATTAACTGCACCGCCCCGCTATGGTCAACCGAACTTGGTGTAGACCAGTTCTTACCCTTCATATGTGAGGTGCGGTCAAGCATGAGGGCAAACCGCACCCTATAGGTGTGGTGCAAAATTCCTCCCCATAACCGGCCGCACTGCACCGTGTACAAGCCTAGTCGTGGTTTTGACATACCCATTCTCAACAGAATCCCATACCTACTTATCTATAGCACAAAAGAATGCCCTCATGCAGACTTTCCAAAACGCATAGTTGCTCCCATCAAAGAATGGTGGAGCATTGAGCGATTGTAATCGGTCCATCACAAAGGGGTCAAGGATCACACTTAGGTAATGAAATCAAAAAAAGTGTACCCGCTTTGATACCAATTGAAAGCTCGAAAATGTGTTAAAAACACAAGAGCTGTTTAGACCCCCAAATTAATTATTACGACTCGATTGATTTTACTCTAACTTATACTAAGTGCGGAATAGAGTAAATGCGAGCGGATAAACAATATAACTACTCTAAGCCATATTCATTAAAACACAGCAGTAAAATGAAAGCTAAAAGAGTAGGGAAGAAGAATGTAAACACAAGATAACATGCCAATGTGTTATCGAAAAGGAAATCGAAGTACTCGGCGTAAAACCTCTCCGCTACCCTCCAAGTGGTAAATCAATCCACTAGACAATCAGTTGGGATACACGAGTAGCAAGAGACCCTCCAAGCCTAATCTACTCAATGCACCTAAGCCCTCCAAGCTCCTATTCCAACAAGGCTTCTCGAAATCATGTCTTATCTAGCTTTTCGGATCCCGCAATACGCATGATTGCATCCACCAAAGCTTGGCTTCTTCCAACGCTTCCCAGTAGCACCAAATCCTCACTTGACACTCAGTATGGGTGTGGTAAGTATTTGGGCTATCAACCTCTCAAGGATATAGAAATTGAAAGGTAGGAGTTGAGGGAAAACCACAATAGATTGTGTAAAGAATTGTGGGTATAACAATCTCTAACTCTCAAGGGTTGTGGTTAGGGTTTTCTCTCAGAAGCAATCCTTAACATCTGTGGGTAATATGGGTATATATAGTGTGGGTACAGATAGTCTGTATCAGATATGGCAAATTGGCAAAACAGAATTTTTCGCGGGTATCTCGCCGGAAGGCCTTACCTGCGAGACACTCGCGAAAACCAACTGTCACTAACCTATCCTGACTCTTCGCATTCCAGTCATGTGCAGGGCACATGCTTCACTTCGCGAGTAAGTTTCTCGCGAGATACCCGCGAAAACTTCTTGCTCTTCACTTTACCTTGAGTCTTCATACTCTCTCTCACTCACACAACTCTTACAAGAAATCCCACATAAAATACAGGGTACATAAGATTGAACATAATTACAATGAAATTTGGCACGGAATTAAAGCCAACATAAAATAGTTGTAAATCACAACTTTATATATCTTTTACACCTTTATGTTTGAATTGATATACGTATATGCAACTTATTTGTTTGGCATGACAGGCAATTCCTCGGCCAGAATTTTTGCTTGCAAGTCCATTATGACCCAAACCAATGTAAGCTCATTCCTATACTTTCATTTCTCGTTATTTTTTTTCCTATGTGTAAATGCTAAAGTGGTTCATTTGTTCTTTTTAGGGCAGATTCTTCTCAAGGAAGACAACATAAGTTTGATGTTGAATTCGTAAGTTTATTGAAACAACCATCTCTCTCTCTCTCATGATTTCTTCTCTTAACGATTATAGTGGAAAGTGATGATGATTCTAGTAATTGTGTAAATTGGCATCATGTTGCCTTTTCAATCAAATGGAGGTCTCTAGCATCTTTGTTCACCAGCTATGTTAGATGCATCTTGGACATTTAAGTATGATTTATGAAACTTTTAAACGATTTTCTATCCATTGAATAGATACATCGGCACTGTAACTCTCATTCATAGTTTGGTTGGTGTAATATTCGAATAGCACAAGAAAGATTTGATTGAATCATGAATAGGAAATTAACCCGATGAACCATCGAATTTGGAAGCAATTGATGGGAATATGTACGAAATTCCCAGACCTGTGAGATGCAAAAATAGAGAAAAATATACGCCAAAGAAAAATAATCACATCGTGGTTCGGCAATTTGCCTACGTCCACAGAGTTGCAGGGATTTTACTATTCTCAGGGAAAAATACAAAATGCGGCAGTAGATTTTTTTTTCTCACTCTCAAAAACGACATCAAAACCCAAGTCTCCAAAACAACAATTTTTACATCCTACGCATAGTATTCATAATGGGCTACAAAAACAGGCCAAAAATTTTTCCCTAGGGCAACGGCCCAAGCTGTAGCGCTCATGGACAAGCCTAAAAAAATCTCCCATTAAAAATTGCAACAATATTATTTTGGGTCGGGTCATAATCCGGATCAAACACAACTAGACTCCATAAAGCCCAACAGCAATGACAAGCACCGAAGTACAGAGGATCCTAACCCAAACTCATTGTAAGCTTGTTTCTTTCCTTTCCCATCTTAATGTTGTTTCTATGTTCACTCACTCTCTCCCGTTTTGTTGAAGTATGCGGTAGAAGAGTTGGGTAATATATTTTTGCCAGACAACTAGAGTACAACAATCATCACTGTTTGTTTGTAAAGATATCTCATCATGTTCTTAAGACTTGACTGTATTTGGAACTGCAATAAATTTTTGCTGAAAAAGGAAAAAAAAAATTCTTATTTCTGAACGGTTTAGACCCCTAAAACTATAACCAGATTGCGTAGCCTAGATTAATTAGCCAAGTTGTTACTTAGTCAAATTAAGCAATTCTAGGTTAAAACAATCACAATATCATATCAAGCATATAAAACATATAAAGCAGTGGAAAATAAATAACATATGATATGATCACCCAGGAAACCACACCGGAAAAACCTGGGGAGGATTTTACCCACCGATCCTCAAGGCAAAACGGAATCCACTAAGAAAGAATTGAAGTTCTTACAAAAGGACTTACAAGCTCCCCGCTTGACTTTCTAATGCTACCCACCAGTAGTAACTTCCTGACACGACCACGCGCAGGCTCCGAGACCACGAACTACTTCTTTCTTTGAACTCCTTCTTCAAGTACAAGCTCCTCACTTGTTTTTCTCTTTAAGCTTCAATGGCTGCAACCTAGTTGATCATCAAGATATTGATGTGATCTCAATCTTGAAAACCCTAAGCTTTGTGTAAAGGAAAGCTCCTCTAGATCTCACAAGAGATTTACACAAAACCGCAATGTATGAGCAACAATACAACTTGTGCAACTCTGAAAAACGTAGCTAGGGTTTGCCTTATATACCTAGGGCAAAAACATAAAAACCTAGACGTTTAAAGAGTTAGGGCTGAGTTGGAATTCTGCAGAAAAACGCATCTGGGCCGACTTTCGATCGATCGAGTCTAACCTTCGATCGATCGAGCCAGGCCGAGAAGCCCCAACGCTTCTGCAGTCACTCGATTCCAACTTTACAATATTAAACCAACTTTGAGCAAACTTAAACAAGACTAAATACATTGTTTTGATCATGGTTTGCCAACATTACAAATTAGAGTTCTAAATACATAAAATCCTAAGACCTTAGAACCTAACAATTTCAAATAGGCATAAAATTTCGTTGACTTGGGTCCAATCTGCCAATCAACTAGCACGAACAACAAAAACTTTATAGGATAATTATGCAGTCCATTTTTACTTTCTAATTAGAACAACTTGTAGGGGAAAAGAGCTAGTACTGAGAGGATGTTCACTTAAAGTGTGATTAGCATTAGTTTCAGCTTTTAGCTTTTAACGTTTATATTTTTTAATACATCACTTTTTTTCACATTTTCTCATTTTTTTTCCACTTTTTTCAAGGTACAGGTATATTTTAGCATACTTTCAGTAAAAAGTTTTCTACAAAAAGTTAAATAAGTTGTTCCCAAGTGAACTCTTAGTGCAACCACATTGTATAAGATATAATTACGATATAATTTAGATATGACTTTATATAATATTAATTTTGATAACACTAACTAAATAACTTATTATTCTTTAGTTTCAAAATTCTTATATTGTATACCAAATATCTTCAAATTTTACAAGGAAGGAAATTTTGTGTTTCAATAGAATTTAATCACAACTTATGTAAATTTATATTACTTTTAGTTTTTTTTTTTTTTTTTTGATAGGTATATTACTTTTAGTTTTTAGTTAATAGTAACCATTGAGGGTGTGAATTTAAAAAATTTAAGAAGTTCGTAACTTTAATTAAAATTTTCAATATATAGGGTTTAATTTAATTTTTATTTGAGAAACCATATAGGGTTTAATTTTGAATTACCCTAAATTATAGAGAATTATGCAATTCATCTAAGTCTTTAATAAGGGTAAACATTTTTTTTTTTTGAGAAGATAATAAGGGTAAACACTTGGTGCAATGAAAATGCAAACGTTTGACATGGAGAAAAAATAATCATTTAGCACAACCATAGTTTATATTAGCATTTTGGTGCAATGAACGAATTAATAAAATTCATATGTAAAGTAAAGATATTCTTCTTAAAAAAAAGGTAAAGAAAGATTGCAAATATTGGTGGAATTTTAAAATAAATAAAAAGTTACCCGTAAGTTATTTGACAAATGCCTATTATGTAACTTTGATTTTTTTTTTTTTTTTTTTTTATCAATCTAAAAATTATGGTAGTTGAATAAAATTTTTTTAATTTCTTTTAAAATTTTAATGCACAAACATTTCTTAAGGTTTGGAGAAATATCATTCCACTTCAAACCTTAAGGAAAATTATACTCCCCTTAAGGTTTAAAGAAGTTAACAAATTAGACATTCGTTAATAATAATAGCAAAATATTCCAAATTTTAAAAAGATTCTCTCAACCAAACCCTAATCATGGTTAGTGAATTTGTTTTTAGTTGAGTATAGTTCTTTGTCACCAAATTGTGTTTAGGCTTTGGTCAAGAGTATAATTTCAAAATTCGGAATATTTGTTATTGTTATTAATAAAAGAACTAATATATTAATTCCCACAAATCTTAAGGGAGAGGATGGTCAACATAAAATAACAAAGGGAAGTTAGGATTTTTTTTTTTTTTCTTTTCAACTCATTTAAGGTTATTATCAAACATAGGAAAATGAGATAGTTTTGTAGAAAACATTTTTATGAAAAATGACTCATTTTCTAGAAAATATTATCGCTAAAACAAACAGAGCTAGATTTGAATCCTTGTGGAGGATTCTGAATAGAATCTAGAGTAGAACAGAAGGGAATTTAAACCATGACAAAAAAAAAAAAAATGTAATCTCTTCTTGCAAAAAGAAGATAGTTAATCAATGTAATTGTGATTGATAAGACTGATATATTTTATTATATTGCATATGATATATTTTACATAATTTTTAGGTAATAAATTATGAACCAAGCTTAGGGGAATGAGTTCATCTTAAAGATTTAGGCAGAAAACCATGTCTATGATGAATTGGGCACATCCTGCATAGATGCATCACCATGCCTTGAACTTGAAGAAAGATTTCCGTTGTCATCATGTATAACCACATCATCTAATCCTTCAGTGGAATTCCTCGTGTGATTTTGCATATCATCAATACCAGGTGAAGGTTCAAAAACGTCAGGACTTGCTACAGCATGTACCCTTGATTCTTCTCCCTTAAAGGTATATGAAGAGAGATCTTTCAGGTCAAAATGTTTTGCCATTTTAACTAATTTGGACCAACAAGAGTTGGCAGGATTGTTGTCGCTGGAAACAGGCCAATATGAGTAAAAGAACTTAAACACATAAACCAAGAGTGAGACCAAGGAAGCGATTCCTACAATGATGAAGAGGCCCCCAAAACTATCCACACCAAGACTAGGACTAAGTGAAGAGATTGTAGCACTTTGATCTTCGCAGGTAGTTTGACTTGAAAAGTACTTCTTCTCATATTCTAGGCTTTTATGTTTATCTTGAGTGACATTCAAGATTGCCCTCGAAATGTAAGGGACCAAAGGAGATCCTCTTCGAAAGGCCTGAAGAAACATGTTATAAAATTATATTATTTAAAATAAAATATAAAAAAAAAAAAAACAAAAAGATAGAATAATACACCAATCGAGGCCTTACTAAAAAAGTTGTTGCTTGTTGGTCTTATCAAATTCTTATAGCATTCGTAAATAGGAAAGAATAATAGGGGTGTATTTTTTTGGGGTGAGCCAGAGAGAGAGAGAGAGAGAGAGAAAGACTCACAAAGCCAAATCCCTCAGTTTTGTAGATGGGCCCAACCATAGAGTATCTAGAGCAATACTTTGCAAGGAAGAGCTTGATATAGGGGATTTCGTCAAAAATAGCTGCAACCCCATCATTGTAGGTTCCCTTTGACAGTGCTTCATGATACTCCTCTAGGGTCTCATATGACTTTAAGTTGGACTCATTAAAACTTAGTTGATCTTTTAGGAGCTCCTTAACAAAGGAATCCTTTAGATATCCAACATTATAACCCTTATTTATACACTACAACAAAATGTATTTTTAGCGACGAAAATTAGTGAGGAAATATTTTTCGTCGCTAAAAATACAGCTTTAGTGACGAAATATAAATTTCGTCACTAAAAGTGAAAAAAATTATAACATTTAGCGACGAAAAATAAATTTCGTTGCTAAATGTTATAAAAAAATAGGCGCCAGTGGAGGGAAATTTTGGCGCAAATTTAATTAAGCTATAGTTGTCAAATGATTAGATTAATACTTAGATGAAGTAAATTTATACTGTTTTATTAATGATCTAATAAATATCTTGAATGTTCTTTATTAGGAAAAATCAAGAATTAATGCTAAAAATAGAAGCAAAACTTCAGGCAAACATAGATGCAGGACAAAGGCACTTGCTGTTAGGGTTGATGAGGAGGTGCGTGTTTTTTCATTTTCTTAAACCTTAGTATATTACATGTTGTGATTAATTAACTATAAATAACTAACACTCGAATGTTAATTAATTAGACAAATAATAATGGCGGTCAAGTTCCTGAATTGGCAAAAGTCTACAAAGATGTTCATTTTAATCCAAACACAAATAAGTGGATACACCATGACGATGAAGCGACATATGTATGTGTATCATTCCATCCCTATTATTCCATTCTTATCATGTTTGTAAAGTTATTACATATGTAGTATTAATGTTGTGATTGTTGTTTTTTTTTTTTTTTTTCCTCTTTCGAATGGTAGGAAACTATTCTCAAAGTGCAAGAGGATCATTGTCAAGATCCTAATGCAATTCCCCTTACACAAGAGGAAATTTCAAACTTGGTTTTTAAGAAAAAATCTGGTATTGTAAAAGGACTTGGCATGAGACCTTCTTCTTCTCTAGTAACCACTGCCTCATCTAGTGCCTCGGTAGAGTATATTCATCGGTTAGAAAATGAGATAATTGAGCTCAAAGAGGCAAGAGTTAGGGACGAAGAGGAGCGAGCTAAGGAGCAAGAGGCGCGAGCTAAGCAAGATGAGATCCAAAAGAATATTCATAATTTTTTGAGGAGCAAGGGTTATGATGACGGTTTTAACTATGGGGGTGGTTCATCTTCAAGTTAAATCACGTATTGGTAACACTTCATTTTTTATGTATCATTTGAAACTAATAGTTAGAAATTTTTTTATAACATAGTTAATATTTTTACTTTACGATTTTAATATAATAGTGTTTTTATATTTGTGCAGATTTCTTATTGATGGCTTTAGGGGATTTAGTTTTGGCATTATTTGAAGACATATGAGGACATCTTTTGGCTTTAGGGGGTTCTAATTATATTATGCTACATTTTTTGTATTGTTATAAAACATTTTAAGTTATTGTATGTGTTGCAAACAATTATTGTATGGAAGGAGTTTGAATTTGATACTTGTTTTAATTTTAGCTTGTGGAATGTATGGATCGATTTTTTATAAATGTGTTGTTGAAATAAATGTGTTAATCAAATGTGAGGTTTTAATAATGTAATGACAGGTTACAGGTTAATATCAACGTCATGAAAATAATAAAAACAGAAAATATGTTTTAGTGACGAATTTTTTCGTCACTAATATGGCAACAAAAAATTGTTTTAGTGACGACATATTTCGTTACTAAATGCAGTGGAATTTTGTAAGAAATGGTTTTAGTGACAAAAATTTTCGTCACTATATGTGTTTGGATTTTCTTAAAAATAGTTTTAGTGACAAATATTTTCGTCACTATATGTACCCAAAAATAGTTTTAGTGACGAAAGTTTTCGTCACTGAATATGATTTAATAAATTGAAATGGTTTTAGTGACGAAATATTTTCGTCACTAAATACTGTTTTTAGCGAGGAAAACATTTAGCGACGAAACGTTTTCGTCGCTAAAAGTTTTTTTTTTTTTTACCAAATTGGACTTTTAGTGACGAAATTTTTTGTCACTAAAAGTCGCCAGGACTTTTAGCGATGGGGCTACAGCGACGAAACTAATTTCGTCACTAAAAATCCAATTTCGTCACTAAAGGTTCTTAGTGACGAAAAACTGGACTTTTAGTGACGAATTTTTTTGTCACTAAAAATACATTTTCTTGTAGTGATAATCTCTTTTACATCAACAAATGTAGGTTGCAATCTTTGTACTGTTAGCATTGAGGTTAAGTTTGCTGTATAACTTTGAGTCAAGATGAGTACCACGAAAATCCATATGATCAATACAAATCTTGACCAATTATTTACCACTCTCTCCCCTATTATCATTAAATTATTGTTAATATACACATGGATAAAGAATATTCATGTATTTAAATATGAGAGAGAGAGAGAGAGAGAGAGAGAGAGAGAGAGAGAGAGAGAATTACTATGAGCAAAGGCAAGTGTTGAGAAGGAGAACCAAAAAATCAAGCCAAGTTGTTGCTCTGGAGGGCCTCTAAAATCATTGTTTACTCGGTGTTCAAGGGTCCATATTACCAAACCTGTAAAGATGAATGCTACACCAATTGTTAACCATAGATTAATGCTTAGTGGCTTCAAGAAAATCCACAAGTTTTTTCTCTCATCATCTTTCATCAAAACCACCATCGACATGCCCGATTCTGTATAAGGTAAAGTAAAATCAACATACAACGAGCGCCTAGCTACAATTGTTGTGTCTCCAACAACTGCATCGTAGTTCTGCATTTAGAAAAAGAGAGAGTTATCTATTATTGACTTTGAAATATGTTAAATGAAGTAATTAAATAACACACACTTAAAATGAATAAAAACCAACTGTCCAACTTTAAGTGTTCCGCTTTATACTTCACCTACCATAGCTTACTACACGTTTTTATTTATTTTTTCTTCATAAAATAAAAAAAGTTTAAAGTAGAAAAATAAAATAACAGTTAGTAGGATAGCAGATTTTTATTCATATGGTCATTAGCCAAAAAAAAAAAAACCCACCAGAGTATCAATTTCCCCAAGAAGTTGATCGTATGTCCCTTTACTCTGCCTCGTTTTATTCGCGTAAGGAATAAACACGTAAGTAAGGGGGAAGGGTAATGCGTGAAGCACATCCTTAAACACATCAATGGAGAACCCAGATATGATAAGAGGATCCCATTCCACTTTCGCGAATTCTAAAAAACCTACTTTCACTGGAACCCCAATCCTTAACTTTGTCGACTGCTCTGATGTGTCTCCTGGCCAAATAGGTTGTTTTAGTTTGTCCTTTGAAATTTGATTTTTTGGGAGATTCTCATTTGAAGTTTAGTTTGTCTCTCGGGTCCAATGTCCAATAATCCTCTCTGTTCTTCCCATCACATTGAATAGTTCAAAGGCTGAAGGCTCCAACTGCCCCTTAACCAAATGAAAATTTTCGCTTAGGCCTTGAAATTTAGTAGTTAGAATTGTGTTGCGAAGCCTTGTACCCATTTCAAAAATTCCTAGAGCTGCAAGATCGACATTATTGTTGCTAGCATTTTGCTTCAAGAAGCTAGAATGCACTATGCAGCCAGCCTTCTCCACTGCAACAGCCAATGCCCAAACTGTATCATATGCCCATAATCCAAAGAAGTTTAAGCTAGTAGTACTCTTGCTCTTTATTTTGATTGAGGTTAAGTTTCTCTTCCATTTTCTTTCAAAATCTTTAAGATGTTTAGACGGCGGTATGTATGGCCTTATTCCCAATACCCCTTGCATTGAGTCCATAACCTTTGAGCCCATAGGATCTAGCAAAGATGATAAACCTGTTGTGAGGATCCATGCATACCCTTCGCTCATCATATCTGCTTCTTTTGCATGTACAAAGAGATTTGAGCCAAGTGAAGCAGTCATGTGCACAAGAAATATTCTTGCATGATTTGCCTTTAACTTGTTAAGCTCTTTGATGATTTCGGTATTATTAGGCGATGGATGAATGACACTTCTGTAAGGCACCCTAGTGTCAATCTCTTGTAAAGCATCCAACAAATATGGAATTAAACCATTGCCATAATCTGTGTCTTCATAAATAAGGACAATTTCCCGCCAACCAAAAGTATCAACAATGTTTGCTACGGCTTTAACCTGTGCGCAGTCATCTTGAGTTGTTCGTATGAAGAACTGGTTTTGGGATGGAGAAAGAGGACTTGTGGCTGAAAAGGAAATGATGGGAACCTGAGCTTTGCGTCCAAGTTCTATCACAAACTTAGCTTGTGCTGACCATTGAGGTCCTATAATGGCCTGCACTTCTTCATTCTTCATTAAATCCAGTGCTGGATTTCATTGCAACAGTAAATTACTTAGAAATTTGAAATTTTACTGGCAATGTTCAAAACAACTACTATAACAACAACAACAGCACACTGATAATAAACTTTATCAATACATTCTGGAAAATATTAACATGTTGAAACTATACACCAGTATATTTTATCAATGTCTAATTGGTTCATAACTGTTAGGACCAAAAGCTTACCTACTACACCAAAAGCTATAGCTGATGGTAAGAGTGGCAGCCTAGCACCAATAAGTTGACTGGGACTTGGCCCACCTTGACCTCTGTCTCTAGTAGGATGTTAGACTTGGCCCATTAGGCCTCTGCCCAATAATCCCACTCCCAACACCTGCACATGCGCAGCAAGGAGCAGAACTTGTGACCTACTATGATACCAATTGTTGGGCCTAAGCTATGTCACTCTACCTCAAAACCAATTGGTGATGAGGAAAATCACTCAAAAATCTTTTATGGCATTCGACATAGCGCCCCGTTGGCCTGTTTTTAGCTAGAGTAGTTGTAGAGAGTTGAATTATAATGCCCCAACAATAACTTATAAAAATAATAAGAGAAAAAAGAATATGAAGAAAAAAGATTTTTAACAAAAGGAAAAACAACAAAAGAACTTAATTACATAATAAATTTAAAATTTTATATTAATCAAATTCTTTTTGCAGTAATTCATTATACTATACAAAGGAAGGAGATAATTACATAATAAATTGAAAAGATTATATTAATCAAAGTAACAAAATTGACATAAGTTTCACTTGGTATATAGTCAACTACTAAAAATGATACACATGAAAAAACTGTTAGGTTCTAAGGAATTAGGAACTTATATATTAGAACTCTAATTTGTATTGTTGGCAAATCATGATCAAAGCATTTTAGTCTTGTTTAGACTTGCTCAAAGTATATTTATATGTAAAGTTGGAATCGAGTGTTCTGCAAGATTTATTGTGTAAATCTGCCTGACTCGATCGATCGAAGGATAGACTCGATCGATCGAAAGTCGTGCAGATTGTTTTTCTACAGAATTTTCCAACTCAGCCCAAGCCCATTAAGGATTAGGGTTTCAAATCTACTTCTCCCACTATATAAAGGAAACTCTAGCCACGTTTTTATTGTAGTTTTGGTTGCTCATATTTATGTTTTGTGTAAATCTCTTGTAAGACCTAGAGGAGCTTTCCTTTACACAAAGTTTAGGGTTTTCAAGGAGAAGATTCTATCTACACCTTGATGATCAACTCAGTTGCTGCGATTAGAACTTAAAGAAAAAACAAGCGGGGGTGCTTGTACTTGTGGAGAATCCAAGAAAGAAGGAGTCCGTGGATTCGGAGTTTGCACGTGGTCGTGTCAGTAAGTTCTACTGGTAGGTAGCAATAGGAAGTCAAGCAGGGGTGCTTGTAAGTCTTATTGTATGAACTTCGATTCTTTCACATAGTGGATTCAAGTTTACCTTGAGGATAACTAGGTCAAATCATCCCCAGGTTTTTTACCGGTTTGGTTTTCCTGGGTCATCATATCATTGTGTTATTTATTTTTCCGTTGCTATATATTCTTGATATGATTGTTTGATTGTGATAACCTAGATTTGCATAATTTGACTAAATTAATCACTTGGCTAATCAACTAGGTTAATACAATTATAGTTTTAAGGGGTTTAAATTTCTAACAAAAACCCTTAATATATAGGACAAAACTTATGTATAGTACCTTAAGTGTTCTTCCTTAAGTTCCCCTTTTAAAATTCTGTCATATGTCTACTTAACTAAAAAATACACTTCTATCTAATGAGAAAAAAACCACATGACAAAATTTTGAGAAGTGAACCTAAAGAATAGCATCTAAGTACTATACTTGAGTATTGTGAAAAATTGTGAAATAATCTATTTACATAAAGTCAAAGAGTAGAGAAGAGAAAATCTAACACAAGAAATTTACGTAATTCGGCACTATGTCTATAGCCACGGGAGGCGACAGAATAAAGTTTCATTACAATTTTGGGGATTACAACAATAGCTTAAAGACACGTTCACAAATCCAAACTCCAAATACACCTTTAGTTCTCTAACAAATAAATAGAAAAGATTCTATTGTATTTAGACAAAAGTTGTAAGACACTCTAACTTCCTATCTTTGGTGCGCACGCATAGAAGAAGCTCTTTACTATCTCTATCTCAGTAGAAGCTCTCTTGCATCTTCTCTCAAAAACACCATCTATTTATAGTTAGATGTTCAGTCGAAATGTCAATAGTTTCAGCACATGGAACTTAATAATTCAAAGAAGATGGTAAGCATTTATTGACAATGAGTGATCCATTTCGGCTACAAAAGATGAAAGCAAACTTTTGATTTCATGTCAGAATGTTGTTCTTGCTTTTTTGACAATTCATGCAAGACAGCAACATCATTTAATGTTGGCTTGTAATATCAAGCCTCCGACACTAAATAGATAAACATAAAACAATGATTAATACACTATCTTTTAATGAATTTTTACATTTAAATATCACTTAGTATTCAAAATTAATGACTTTATATTTTCCAAATTCGTATAAAATACTATTAGTTTTTTTCTTTATTTTCCAATTCAAGTCTTAGCTTTGCCATGCACTCCATTCATAAAGAGGTTATCACAACTACAAAACTAATACTTTACAATATGCCAATAATTTATTGTAAAAAGGTGAAGGTGAAGGTGAAGGTGAAGGGACAAAACTATTTCTAGACTCCTATTCCCCAAAAAAGAAAAAGAAAAAAAAAAAAAAAAAGCTATTTCTAGACTAAGGAAACCCCTAAGATTTTTTATTTTATATATTAAAAAAAAATTAGTGTGTATTTGCATAAGATTAAGGTTTTAAATTTGGGGAAAAATTATACTTGGCCCCCTCAAATTGAATATTTCCCCAAAAAAAATAAAATGGTTATTTAGTTCATTCCTGTAGTATGTGGTCCTTCCTAGAACAATCATCCCATTTACTTAACCGATTCCTAGCTAAGTGTTTTTTTTATTTTATTTTATTATTATTTTTTTATCAACTTATTTGTCAACTTCTTTAATTTTTTTTTTAAAATATTCAAACAATTTTTGGTTTTTTTTTAAAAACAGTTGTGTTTGACTCTAGTTTTTCCTGTCAGGATCCAAAGTTTAAAAAATTAAATCTTTGGGGTTTGGATGTTGTCATGTTTGACTACATCTAAATGATTTTATTCCTTTTTTTTTTTGGGTTTTTTTCTTAAAAATATACTCGGAAACACTAGTTAGTTTTTAGTTATAATATGTGACTTTTCCAATCATAAATGTTGTCAAAATTAGGCGTTGCAACAAAATGTGAAAATGGCATTTTTTAATGAACTCTTAAATTTTGTACATTGAAATTAAAATTGTAACAAAGCTTATCTCAAAATCAAAACTAGATAATTTTTGGGATTTAAAATAACATTGAGTTCCATTTTAATATGTTATTGAGTTTAAATATATTAGGAAACAATTATTTTTCATATTTTTTTCTTTTACCGATCGAATAGATATTAGTTGCTTTTGTGTTAGAACCCCTTTCTCTCTCCCTTGTGTGTGTGTTTGTTTCTAAAAAAAAGAGGGTAATTGTCCTATATTGCTTAAGAGAGTGTGTTGTATACCTTACTCTACCCTACCTTAAAAGTTACCAAGGCTTTTGAGTGGAATTGTGATATGCCTTCGTGTTAATTGTTAAAACTCATTTCCCTCTCTCTTGTTTGTATGTTTGTTTCTTCAAAAAAAAAGGGTAATTGTCTTACATTGTTTAAGAGAATGTGTTGTGTGTAGTATAACTTGCCCCACCCTCTTTTAAAAGTTATCATAACTTTTGAGTGGAGTTGTGGTGTGCCTTTGTGTTTAAACTCCTTCCCCTCTCCCTTGTGTGTGTGTTTCAAAAAAAAAAGAATAGATATTAGTTTACATTTTTCATATATTAATACAGTTTTGAGTATTTGTATATATCTCGTTATTGAAAGGTGATAATTTTTTTTTTGTTTCAAGCTTTGGCCCTCCATAGAGAAAATCTTGGTTCTGTCCTTGTGAAGATATATATTTATAGGACCTAAACTGAACTTGACTATAAATGTTCAAAAATTTGTATGTTATAATTTGTTTGTTTCACTATATAAAATATTTTCAAGTATTTGGTGGCACATATAAATTTTTTTTAAACACAAATCACCAAACTGGTAGCTTAGGTACAGTGACCAAGCCACCAGCTTCAACGACCAAACCGTCAACACCGGCCACTAGACCAGCAACTGGACTAGCGACCACTAAATTTTGGGGGGGGGGGGGGGGGGGGGGAGTCATGGTCAACCGAAAATATTTTCAAGTTTGACCAAATTTTACAATAAAACAAACAAAATAAATTGATGAAAATATTTTTAGTAAAATATTTTACAGAAAAACAAAAGGAGCATTAGTATCGTGGAGGAGCAAATTTTCTTGGTGCTTTATTTGAGAGTGAGATACATTTGTTTAATTTTGTTAGTATAAGGACAAGTGTTTGCTGTCATTTTCTAAAGTTGCTAATGGAAAAGAAAATAATGATAGTTATTTTCATTTAAAATGAATCCATTCCATGATACATCTAATTTTTATAATTTTAAAAGCGTAAAGACTACCAAGTAACATAAGTATGTACTATTTACACACACTGCACAATAGTACACTATAGATCCAAAAGATAGAATCTTAACACTAAAATTGACAAGATAAGGATTTTGAAACGAAAAAGGATTTTATTCCTGGAAAATATCCTAATCGTAAAAATCTTCTTATGAGAACCTTTGTAGGCCACACTATCCTAGTGTATTAACACTTTTCCTTGCTTTTTAGATGAATTATTGTCAAGATTTTTGGGGGAAAAAAACACATTTCCAGTGGTATTTCATCATGTGGAGCGATATATGCACAACTTATCATGTTTTCATTTGTGTGTGAGAGCTAGCTTGTGCTTATACTATATAATGTGCATATGTATGAAACATTAAGTTTTACGCCCGTACCTGCAGATGCTGCAGCAACTACATCATTCCCAGAATCCTTTGTGAGGAGAGAAAGTCTTGTGCTATAGTTATGATTCACAGCATAGAAGTCTGAGAGCGCCATGGACATGTACCTCTCTGCCACTCTTCCAACTGGGGGCTTCAAATCAAGAACTACTCCAACTGGTATCAACTCATTTGCCATCAACAAAGGCTTATAACCACAAAGGCTGAGACCGAGCAAAAGAAAGGATTGGAATTTAGAAAGTAGGGGCTTCTGGTTCGTCATTGTCATGGACATTATCAAGCTAACCTTTGCTAATTGCTAGATGGAGAGGACTACGCATTAACTATATTAACTTATAGACATATGGCTTAAATTCCATGTGGAATTTTGGGGCAGCATACATCACACAAATGGGCCCAATAAGTACTATATGTTTGGAAACAACGTCATTGCCATAAATGTTTGATATTGACTTTGCTTATTAGGCTCAAAATGAGGAAAATACTTAAGATAGTTTCATCGGAATAATGCTAAGATCACAACTTATTCATATGATAAGTTGTAAATGGTGAAGTTGTGGACTCACGTAGGCCCACTACTTTTACTTTATCATTCACAACTTGGCACGTGAACAAGTTGTAACAAAAATTGTATTTTTAGTATTTTTCAGTTCCATAGCAGTACTCTGAGCTCTTACCATATTATGGGTGGACCCCACACATGGCTCCAACCATAGGGCTCACTCTTATGTGATAGCTCGAAGCATTGCAACTATCTATGAATTAGCCATTGTCATGGACTTTGTCAAGCTAACCTTTGCTAATTGCTAGATGGAGAGGACTACAAGTTGACTGTATTAACTTATAAACATATGGCTTACATTCCATGTGGAATTTTGGGGCAGCCTACATCACACAAATGGGCCCAATAAGTACTATATGTTTGGAAAGAGCGTCATTGCCATAAATGTTTGATATTGAATTTGGCTATTAGGCTCAAAATGAGGAAAATAGTTAGATAATTCCATCCAAGTAATGCTAAGACCACAATTTGTTTACATAGTAAGTTGTAAATGGTAGAGTTGTAGACCCACATAAACTCACTACTTTTATTTTACTATTCACAACTTGCCACGTGAACAAGTTGTAGCAAAAGTTGTATTCCTAGCATTTTCCGGTTCCATAGCAATACTCTGAACTCTTACCATATTGTGGGTGGGCCCCACACATGGGTCCAACCATAGGGCTCACTCTTATGTGATAGCTCGAAGCATTGCAACTACCTATGGCAAAATTTTGAGAAGTGAACTTATGGAACAACACCTAAGTACTATACCTAAGTATTGTAAAAAATTGTGAAAAAATCTATTTTCATAAAGTTAAAGAGTAGAGAAGAGAAAATATGACATAAGGAATTTACAACAATTTTGGAGATTACAACAATAACTTAAAGACACTCTCACAAATCCAAACCCCAATGCACCTTTGGTTCTCTCACAAATAAATATATATAAAAAAACACCTTATTGTATTTAGACAAAAGTTACAAGACACTCTAGCTTCCTATCTCTTGTACACACGCATAGAAGAAGCTCTTTGCTATCTCTATCTCAGTAGAAGCTCTGTTGCATCTTTTCTCAAAAACACCATTATAGCTAGATGTTAGGCCGAAATGTCAATAGTTTCAGCACATGAAACTTAATAATTCAAAGAAGATGGTAAGCATTTATTGCCAATGAGTGATCCATTTCGGCTACAAAAGATGGAAGCAACTTTGGATTTCATGGCAAAAGTTTCTGTGTCTCTAAGAAAGTGGGTGTCCTCTTCTCTTAGGCTATAGAATATTTGTCCCTCTTTGTAGGTGTGTGTATCCTCTAAAGTACCAAGTGTGCTTGTAGAGCTTGTGGGTTTCTTTTTTTGGGGTTGAGGGAAACAGTGATTCATTTTGCGGTGAATTTTCGTGAGGGAGAGAATGGAGGAATTGTCAAGATCGTGGAAAAAATTATCACTAACAGAGAAGGAGGAATCCGGTTTTGTTATGCCTAAGATACAAAGAAAGAACGATTTTTGGATTGCAGCAAAGTTTCTAACTCTGCGAGCACTAAATATGGATGCAGTGGGAAGAACGTTCAAACAAGTTTGGAGGTGCAGTGACGGTTTTACGATTCGAAACATGAATGATCATAAGGTTTTATTTGGTTTTGATGATGAGAGGGATGTTAATCGGAACTTGATGAATCAACCCTGTAGTTTTGATAAACATCTGGTGGTGGTTATGAGGTATGGTAATGATGTCCCAATCAGATCCTTTTCTTTCAACATGGTGATGTTATGGGTCCAGGTCTATGATATTCCCATGCGGTTCATGACAACGGAGGTGGCTGCAAACTTGTGTGATATTATAGGGGAGGTGGTCAGGTCTATTGGTGCTGAAACAGAGGAAGGGAGTAGTTTCATAAGGGTAAGAGTTAAGTCAATATAGCTGAACCGTTGTGCCGGGGGAGACTCATAACCCTTGAGAATGGTGTAAAAACATGGGTAGTATTTAAATACGAGAGATTGCCAAATTTTTACTTTTGGTGTGGTCGGCTCTCGCATGGTGACAGAGATTGTTCGCTGTGGGTACAAAGCAAAGGAACTCTCAAGGAAGAAGATGGGTAGTTTGGGCCTTCCCTAAGAGCAGCCCCCTATAATCCGGTGAATCAAAGGGTGATCTACGTACCAGGATATTTTGACAAATCGGGTTTGGAGGAGGATGAAGGATTGAAGAGAAAGGAGACCGATGCAAGGGAGGTGGCCGGAAACAAGAAACCAGGGAAGCAAACGGCTGGCCGGATGGAGATGGAAACCGAGGAGTTTGGGGAAGAATTAAATGCCGGTTTGAATGGGGCATCAGGAAGCGTTACAAACTTGGAAACAGCTACAAAAATAATGGGTGCAGTAATTGATTTGGAAAAGAATAATGAAGTCATTAATCCCGATAATGATTCTAATAATCAGGAGCATGATTTGGGGGAGAAAATAAAGGAGCAGACGTGGACTTCAGATTCTTTCCATTCACGTGGTAAAGCGCAGGAGGCACGTGAGGAGGGATTAACAAATTCAGCTGTGAGTGTGGAGTGCAACACGCTGAAAACACGTGCATGTGTTAATGAGGTTTTTAGGCGCAGCCTTGAGGAGATCGATACTGCTATTACAAAGTTTGATACTGGGTTCAACAAGAAATTTAATGGAGAATATGTTGGGGGTGACAAACAAACTAATCCTCTGTTTAAGGACAGTGATTCGGTGGGACAAAGGAGTGGGGATGTTGAATCTCAAGTCACTGTTAGTCAGCTTAAAGGGGGAAAGTGGACAAGGGTGCAAACTGTTAGGGCTGCTTCCATGGATCCGTTGGGGGTGGTTGTTAGGAAAAAGCGAAGCATGGAAGGGAGTATGGCAGAAACAGAGAGTAATTCAGAGGTTCAAAATAAGAAGGGGAGAGTGGTGAAGGGGAGTGAAGAAAAAAATTTTGAATTGGTGGAGGCTGGGTCCCAGCCCCACCAGTTACAATGAGTATTTTATGTTGGAACTATCGGGGGCTTGGGAACCGGCAGACAATTCAAGAGCTCGGGGATTTGATCTGGGCACAAGATCCTTCAGTCGTGTTTATAGCCGAAACATGACTGGTAGAAGCAAGGCTAGATGACATTAGGGATAGATTGCGAATGGAAGATTATTTTGGTGTGTTTAAAGTGAATTTGGGTGGAGGTTTAGCTTTGTTTTGGAAAGAGGGGGTGGAGGTGAGTGTTGAGTCTTCATCACTATACCATATAGATGTTTTGATAAATAAGAATAAGGAGGATGAGTGGAGGTTTACGGGTTTTTATGGTGAACCATTGACACAACGATGGGTGGAATCATGGAATTTGTTAGAAATTTGCATGGGAGATTTTCGGTACCTTGGTTATGTGCCGGGGATTTTAATGAGATTACAAAATCTCATGAAAAAAGTGGAGGTAGATTGAGGCCGTATGGGCAAATGAAAGATTTTAGAGATGCTTTGGATGAAAGTGGGCTTATGGATTTAGGGTTTATGGGGAGCAAATTTACTTGGTTCAAAAATATTGCCAATGGAATCACGGTATGGGAACGTTTAGATAGAGCATTGGGCACAATGAATTGGTTTGGAAATTATCCGGCAACAAAAGTGGTGATTTTAGAATGTGGAACGTCAAATCATAAACCAATGTTAATTCATCCTTGTGGGATATCGGTGAGGAAAAACAAGCCATGGCAGTTTGAGAAGATGTGGTTGGAAGAGGAGGGGTGTCATGATGTAGTAAACTCGGCTTGGAGGGAAGGGGAGGGCAGTACTCCAATGGGTGGTGTGGTGAACAAAGTGGGAAAGTGCCAAGTAAAATTAAAAATGTGGAGTAAACATTGTTTTAAGAATGTAACATGGGAGATAGCTTAAAAGAAAAAAAGATTGAGGGAGGCAGAAAATTCGGCTCTACAAGGAAATAATGTGGAGTTGGTGACAAAGCAAAAAGGTGAATTGGTGGGTTTGTTAGTAAAGGAGAAGCAAATGTGGCAACAAAGATCCAAAACCCATTGGTTGAAATCAGGTGATAAGAATTCTAAATTCTTCCATACTAAAGCCTCAAAAAGGTTTAAGAGAAATCACATCTTGGGAATTGAGGATCACAATGGGGTATGGTGTGTGGGGGAGGAAAAGGTGGCTAAGGTGTTTGAAAATTACTATAGTAGTTTGTTTACAACCTCAAACCCAAATGGTTTTGAGGAAGTAACACAACATGTGGGCTGAGTAGTCAATGAGGAGATGAATAAGGAGTTGATTGGAGATTTTAGTAGAGGGGAAGTTGAGAGGGCTTTGAATCAGATGGCTCCTTTAAAGGCACCTAGCCCGGATGGGATGCCTCTAATCTTCTATCAGCACTATTGGAGGAACATTGGCGATGATGTGACAGATGCAATGTTGTTTTGTCTAAATACCAGTAAGATCCCCACAGGTTTGAATCATACTCATCTCACTCTCATTCCCAAAGTGAAGAGTCCTGTAAAAGTGTCAGATTTTAGACCTATAGCTCTTTGTAATATTTTGTACAAAATTATTTCAAAGGTTCTAGCAAATAGGTTGAAAAAAATTCGGCCATGTATCATCTCTGAATATCAAAGTACCTTCCAATCTGACAAAGCCATTTCAGATAATATTTTAGTGGCCTTTGAGTTGTTACATCATATGAGAAACAAAAAAACAGGAAAGAGTGGGTCTATGGCTATGAAATTAGATATGAGTAAAGCCTATGATAAGGTGGAGTGGGAGTTTTTGATGAAAATAATGAAGAGAATGGGTTTTCATCCTAGATGGAGGGGCTGGATTTATGAATGTATTAGCACTATTTCCTTTTCTATAATGGTTAATGGGGAACCAAGGGGTAATATAGTGCCAACTAGGGGTTTAAGACAAGGGGACCCTTTATCACCATATCAGTTTTTATTATGCTCTAAAGGGTTCAATGGATTGATTTAGCATGCTATAAATGAAGGAAAAATTAATGGGTTCTCTCTATGTAGGGGTGGCCCAAAAATTTCTCACTTATTTTTTGCAGATAACAACCTTCTTTTTTGTCATGCAAAGGTAGAGGAGGTGAAATCCATTCAAACTATTTTGGAAGTGTATGAAAAGGCATCAGGTCAACAAATAAATGCAGGGAAGACAACTCTGTTCTTTGGGAAAGCTGTGAGAGAGGAGACCAAAAATTCCATTAAAGTACTACTTGGTGTGCCTAAGATAAAGCATTATGAGAAGTACTTGGGACTACCTGCGGTAGTTGGTAAAAATAGAAGAGCAAGTTTGAATTATATAAAAGATAGGGTATAAGGGAAATTACAAGGGTGAAAGGAGAAATTATTATCACAAGCGGGGAAGAAAGTGCTCTTGAAGGTGGTGGTCCAAGCTATTCCCACTTTTGCAATGGGATGCTTAAAACTCCCAATTGGGTTGTGTAAGGATATTGAAATGTTAATCAGGAAATTTTGGTGTGGACAATGGGGGGAACGAAGGAAGATACATTGGAAGAATTGGGATACTCTTTGTAAACCAAAGATTGAAGGAGGTTTAGGGTTTAAGGATTTGGCAAAATTCAACGATGAAATGTTGGCGAAGCAGGTGTGGCGGCTTAGTCATGATACAAACTCACTATTTTACTGTGTATTTAAGGCTAGATATTTCCCTAATGGCACCATTTTTTATGCCAAACAAAAATCTAGTTCTTATGCGTGGAAGAGTATCTTGAGGGCAAGAAAGGTGATGGTAATGGGAGCAAAATGGAGGGTAGGGGATGGCAAATCAATAAAAGTTTTTGTGATAATTGGTTACCGGGTAATTTAGGTGGTAAAGTAACTCGTGTCCAGCCGGGTTTGGAGGAAAATATGAAGGTGGCTAAGTTGATATCATCGGATAGGGCTGGCTGGAATGAACAGTTGGTGGAGTCTCTATTTCTTCCTCATGAAGCTCAACAAATTAAGGCGATTCCCTTGTGTATGGTGCCCCAAGCTGACTGTATTTATTGGAGTGCATAAAAGAGTGGAGTTTATTCGGTTAAGTCCGGATATAAGCTGCTGTGTGAAGAGGGAAGAAGGGATGTCACATCGGGTTCAAGTAGAGAAGGAATGGCTGCGCTGTGGTCTAAGATCTGGAAGCTGAAGGTACCGGGGAAGATACTCCACTTTTTATGGAAGGCCTGTAATGACTGTTTACCTACTAAGGTAAATCTCATGAAAAGGAAAGTTGTGGATGACTCTCATTGTGAGCTGTGTGGGAGGCAGCTTGAAGATACAAAGCATGCGTTGTGGAGCTGTGAGGCGGTGAGGAGGGTGTGGTGTGTGGATTTCAATTGGGTGAGTGAAAATCTGACAGTGTACGGGACGTTTTTAGACCTGATGGAGCTGTGCTTGAAGAAACCAGGTTCAGGCGAGCTGTTTGGGATAACAGCGTGGCACATTTGGACGCACCGTAATAGAGTTAGGCTGAGGGAGAAAACAATACCGTTGAGTGGTATCGGTGTAGCTGCAAAAAATTATTTGCAGCAAGTGAAGGCAGTCCATGAGGTTAGGGAAGCTCTGACAGTGGTTAAACAACCACTTAGGTGGAAGTGGCTCCCACCGGCAGCAACAGAGTTCAAAGCAAACTTTGATGGAGCGTGGTTCAATGAAAGCGACGAAGCTAGAATTGGAGTGGTGGTGAGGGACTCCGCGGGTCAGGCAATTGCTGCACTAGCGGAAAAAATAAAAAAACCTCATTCCGTGGACTGTTTAGAGATGATGGTAGTGAGAAGAGCAGTGGTTTTTGCACAAGAGATTGGCCTACAAAAATGCCAATTCGAGGGTAAATTCAGAAACTATCATAAAGGCTCTTAATGGAGGGGATATGTCCTCTTCATCTTTTGGCCATTTAATTAGAGATACTTTGATTGTTGTTAATTCATTTTTGGATTTTTCTTTCCCTCCTATTGTAAGGCAAGGCAATACCGTGGCAAATGTAACCCAGAGTGTTCGTTTGTGTACCTGTAGATTAAAATATTTCTTAATAAAATTCCTATATAGGCGTGGGCCTGTTTCTCAAAAAAAAAAAAAAAACCTTTGGATTTCATGTCAGAATGTTGTTCTTGCTTTTTTGACAATTCATGCAAGACAACAACATCATTTAATGTTGGCTTGTAATATCAAGCCTCCGACACTAAAATTCAAGCCATTCCAACACTAAGTCATAGATAAACATAAAACAATGATTAATATACTATCTTTTAATGAATTTTTTCATTTAAATATCACTTAGTATTCAAAATTAAAGACTTTTTATTTTTCAAATTCGTATAAAATACTGTTCGTTTTTTTCTTTATTTTTCAATTCAAGTCTTAGCTTTGCCATGCGCTCCATTCATAAAGAGGTTATCACAACTACAAAACTAATACTTTACAATATGCCAATCATTTATTGTAAAAACGTGAAGGTGAAGGGACAAAACAATTTCTAGACTCCTTTTCCAAAATAAAATAATAATAAAATAAGAAGCTATTTCTAGACTAAGGGAACCCCTAAGATTTTTTATTTTATGTAAAACAGATAGTGTGTATGTGCATAAGATTAAGGTTTGAAATTTGGGGAAAAATTATACTTGGCCCCTCAAATTGAATATTTTCCCCCCAAAAAAAAAAAAAAAATGGTTATCTAGTTCATTCCTGTAGTATGTGGTCCTTCCTAGAACAAACATCCCATTTACTTAATAGATTCCTAGCCAAGATTGTCAAAATCAGGATCCTACGAAGGATTGTGAGAGGTTGGTGGGATCGTAAATCGTAGAATCGGATCATGAATCGTAAGATCCTACATTATTTGAGAAAAAGACAAAAAAATACATATTGGTATATTAAATAATCACATAAATTATACATTCATTGATATAATTACCATTCATCACTACATCCATTTGTAAGTATCATTTAAAGATGCCAAAAATCTCAAAATGTGACACTCTATTGGGATATTTTTTATTTGGGTCCAACTGATACTTTCTCTACATTAGAGTGGAAAAACTTGATCTATTGGGATTTTATTTTTCATTTAGGTCCAACTGAGCCTTCTGTCAAGTTAAAGAAGATTACAAAAAACCAAGGTCGTTTGGGATCGTCAGAATCGTACAATCCTTCTGATCCTGAACGATCGCAAAGATCCTTGAAAGATCCGGATCATTTGTGCTGGTGGGATCATAAAATCGTAGGATTGTAGCATCTAAATCGGGATTTTGACAACCATGTTCCTAGCTAAGTGTTTTTTTTTTTTTTTTTATCAACTTATTTGTCAACTTATTTAATTTTTTTTACAATATTCAAACAATTTTTGGTTTTTTAAAAAACAGTTATGTTTGACTCTTTAGTTTTTCCTGTTAGGATCCAAAGTTTAAAAAATTAAATCTTTGGGGTTTGGATGTTGTCATGTTTGACTACATCTAAATGATTTGATTCCTTTTTTTGTTTGGGTACTTTTTTTTCTTAAAAATATACTCAAAAACACTAGTTAGTTTTTAGTTATAATATGTGACTTTTCCAATCATAAATGTTGTCAAAATTAGGCGTTGCAACAAAATGTGAAAATGGCATTTTTTAATGAACTCTTAGATTTTGTACATTGAAATTAAAATTGCAACAAAGCTTATCTCAAAATCAGAACTAGATAATTTTTGGGATTTAAAATAACATTGAGTTCCATTTTAATATGTTATTGAGTTTAAATATATTAGGAAACAATTATTTTTCATATTTTTTCTTTTACCGATCGAATAGATATTAGTTGCCTTTGTGTTAGAACCTCTTTCTCTCTCCCTTGTGTGTGTGTTTGTTTCTATAAAAAAAAAAAGGGTAGTTGTCCAATATTGCTTAAGAGAGTGTGTTGTGTGTAGTATAATTTGTCATACCCTTCCTTAAAAGTTATTTTGACTTTTGAGTGGAGTTGTGGTGTGCTTTTGTGTTAATTGTTAAAACCCATTTCCCTTTCTCTTGTATGTGTGTTTGTTTCTTCAAAAAAAAAAAGGGGTAATTGTCCCACATTACCTATGAATTAGCCATTGCCTTTGAATACGGAGCTACATGTAAATCAGTGTCATTCGCATAAATGTTTGATAAAGACTTTGTTCTGTAGGCTCAATGAGACTATTCAAAATAGGCGAAACTACACTTTTGGTCCCTACATTTTGGGCCAATTTCCGTTTTGGTCTCTATATTTTTGGAACACCTATGTTGGTCCCTGAAAATAAAAATTTGTTATCATTATGGTCCATAGCATCATCTCACTAACGGAAACTGCATTCGTAATAGACGAAGTGTACCGTTTGCATGTTAGATTTTGATGTGGCTAATAAAATAATACTAATAAACGCCACGTCAAATCCACATCAGCATTTAACTTAAAATTTTAATTTATCAATTTTAACAGAAGAAAAAAGCATAATTAAAAAAAATGATAGAATTTAGATCTAGTTCATCTTGATTAAGAACATCAAGACCCAAACCTAGAACCACTCCTGCTCCTCTCTCTCTCTATCTATTGGTGTGTGTGTGTTTGTATTTGTATTTGTTTCTTTTTCTTCTTTCTTCTTCCCTGATCTCTCTCTCTCTCTCTCTCTCTCCTCACCCTCCCCTCCTTTCTTTTCTTCTTTCTTCTTCTTAGATCTCTCTCTCTATTCTCTCTGCCATCCCCTATATTCTATTTTATTTAAATAATCATTTTTCATCAATTTTTTTTTTTTCGTTTTTCCTTCTACTCTACATTGCAAATTACCTTTTTCTATTTAATTGTTTTTCACTCTCATAAAACACCAAACACCTCAAGTCTCTTTCCTTTCAACCTAAGAGTTTGTCTATTCTTGGTTCTTAGTTCTTGTCATCTAAATCTCTCGAGGAAATCCACCCACCCAATCAACCCATTAACGGTGACCCAAAGAAATCCACCCGCCCAATCAATCCATTAACAGAGATACGAAGAAATATCTCTCTCTCTCTCTCTCTCTCTCTCTCTCTCTCTCTCACACACAGAGCTTTATGTTGTTAGTCTCTCTCATCTGGATTCATACATTCCACCAACCGTGTTTGGGTCTCAAAGACCAGTGTGCTATCGTGTGGCCGACAAGGTATGGGTTTGGGTTTGACTTTTGGATTTAGGTTGATAGGTTTGATTTGGGTTTTCAATTGATGGGTAATTTAGGTTTTGTGATCGGATTATTAGGTATTGTAATGGGTTGTGGTGGTGGTGGTTGTTTAACTTGGTTGGTGCTGGGTTTTTTACTTGCTGTGGTGGTCGGATGGTGGTGGTTGAATTTGTTTGTGAGACACAAAGAAGAGAGAGAGAACAAATGTAGAAAAGTGAGATGAAATATGATAAATGAATATAAAAATAAAGAAATTAATAAAATATTCATATACACAGCAATAGTAATCACGTAAATATGGTTGCTGTAGCAATTTTCTATTACACAATTATAGTTGAACTAATGTGGGAGATTTTGGGGGCTTGAATGTGTAAAATTGTACCCTTAGCTATTTTGCAAAGACTAGTGGGAGTCCTCTTAATTGAAAAATTATATAGCATATGAAAACATTATCAACTCATAGTGAGAACATTGAATTACCCACCAAAAAAAAAAAAAAAAAAAAGCTAAAGTCCAAACTACAACCCTTAAATTTGAGGATTTTTGGATTTTACACTTTGAAATTTTAGAATATCAATTTTATTCTCCAAAATTATATTTTGTTTTTACAAAAGCTTCTCCGTCCATATTTTCTGTTAAGTGCCACATAAACTTATCACACGTATTTAATTCATTAAGTAAAATGATGCCATGTGTCATAATGAAAATGACTTGACTTATTTTATTGGACAAACTAAACACACATAACAAGTTTATGTGGCAACTAATGGAAAATATGGACAGAGTGACTGCTAATGCAAACCGAATATAAATTCAAGAGAAAAAAAAATCAATTTTTAAAACTCTAGAGTATAAAATTCAAAGGCCCCTAAATTTTAGAGGTGTAGTTTTCTCTTTGGCAAAAAAAAAAAAAAAAAAAAAAAAAAAAAAAAAAAAAAAAAAGAGAGAGAGAGAATTATAGTGATAACATGTTTTGAAGTTATAATATTAATACCTATCTCACATTAAATGCATTGAAGTTTTGACATTTGTTTGGTAACAAAATTAATTAAAAAAAACTTTTATTTTTAAGAAGTAATAAAAAAATAAAAATAAAAACTTTTTAATGGTAAGAAATAACAAAAGAAGGAAATAAAGAAGCTTACATTTTCATTTTTTTCTTCAAATGTTATTGATATCATTGTTGTTGATTGCAAGAATGGGATTGAACGCATTCCTTTGGTTAAAATCTAACACTAAGAGCATCCACATTAGTGAAGCTAAAAATTTTAGCATTTAACATCTCAAAAATTTACTTTATCTATTTTAACACACAATTTCACAACATATCATGTATCAATGCTCTTATATTTCCTATCAGCCAAACATTATTCATTTTTTATTAATTTCTTTCACACTTCCTCTCTGCCACGAAACCCAATAAGTGATACAATAATAACTTCTTCTTTTTTATGTCTTCCTTGCTACAGTAAACTACCACTATAGTGAACGGCTAGTCTTGGCAGTTTACTGTAGCAAGAAGGCAAAAAAATTTGTCCTTGGCTCCTCCAATGTTGGGCACTAATTGGAGGTTGAGGTTGTAAAATAGCTAAAAGACTACCACCAATCCAATTGTGATGCTCTTATAGCCTTATAAGAAGGTAAATAAGTGTGCTAATGTACTTGCTAGACTTGGAGGTTTGCTTTCTCGGGATTTTGTTGTTGGGAAAAGTTAATAGATGCCTAGGTTATTGGTTTATATAGAAAATATTTTTAAAAACTTTTTTTTTATAGGAAAAGAAAAAGATATCTGATTTCTTTTAGAGAAGTAGTCCACAAAATTTTCACAACAAATCCTACGTAACAGGTTGTTATGGGTTTTTAATCTGAATTCACTGCTAAAATGACTTTTTTGTCCACCAATAACAGCAAGAAACAACTTGCTATTAAGAATTTTTTGTGAAAGTATTGTGAAAATGTTGTAGACATAGTATTTTTTTTTAACATTTTATATTTTCCATAAAAGTTGGAATCAAAATTTTCCTAAACTTTCCTTAATTTGGTGCTTATGTGTATCCTCCTTTGGGGCTTTCTTTGTTGCTTAGCTGAGATTTTGCTGTTGCTTTGTATAATCGTTCTGCAAACTCTGTTGTTGCTGGTTTGGCAGCTTAGCTATTGAATGAAAAGCCTTGTTTACCAAAAAAGAATTATTATTATTATTATCTTTTACACCTTTATATATGTTGGAATTGGTTTGGTATTAGTATATATGTGATAAGGATAAAAAAAAAAATACACAATAAGGCATAAGCTGACGGTTGCAGGTAAAGCCGTCAGCTTCCATTGGTAAATGTTGATGAGCGTAGATCTGATAGGGGAGCGCTTGGAAGTCTACCGAGCACACCTAAGGGTTGACGCCATCAATATGCTGACGGCTTCAATAAGTTGACGCCGATAAGACTGAAGGGATTAAGACAAGATGACAACCTTGAGGCAGGATTGCTTGCTGCCCATGATTACATATAAAAGGAAATGTCTTGCGCCCTACATTGAGTATTGGTCTCCTATAAGGAAAGGATTCCGTAATATACGCTCATAAAGATTCCTATAAGGAAAAGACTTCTAATCCAAGAGATGTCAACCCTCTACTACTATAAAAGCCCAAATACCCTCAGAAAACAGGTATGCATAATTCACCCAGCTCTGGCACTTTAGAGTTGTAGAAAAAGGTTTACTGACTTAACCTTCAGAGGGTTTTCAGCCAATACCACACCGGTATCCTCTTGAGGTATTCTCTTTGTATTATGCAAGAATTGTTTTGAGCATACGAGGACCGTGTAGCTTACTGGTGATTTTATTCAACATCATCAATTGACGCCGTCTGTGGGAACCAACAATTTGCAAGCCATAACATCCTCTCCCAGACAGAAAAAGTTGCGTGGTGCTCACTCGCTTAATGGCAACCACCAACGACATCCAAGAAGAAGAACCACCCACGACCGCCCTCAAGAGACAGGTTCAAACTCTCGCCACTGCCATGGAACGCCTCACCAAACAAAACCACGACCTGGAAGAGCAGCTGCACCAGAAAAATGTAGCACCGAATAACCAAGGAAAAGATCAAGAAGGAACCAGAGCTGAAAGAAGGAACCAAGAGGGACCAAAGGGCAGTCACGTCCCAAGCAGACAGGAACGACAGGATACTAGCCGTCCCTTCAGCTTAGATGCGGCTCCCCCTTACATGGTCACAGAGATGCAACTGATGAAGGAACGGATAGACCTCATGATGAATGCCCTAAAGGGACGGGTGTCTAGCGACCTCGATGACTTAGTCCATCGGACCAACTCACCTTTCACCACATTCGTCAACTTATTCCCTTTACCGCAGAAGTTTCGCATGCCCCAGATAGAAAGCTATGACAGAGCCAAGGACCTATCAATCACCTAGAGACTTTCAAGACCTTGATGCACTTTCAAGGAGTAGCAGACGAGATCATGTGTAGGGCCTTCCTTACAACGCTGAAGGGTCCTGCGAGAATCTGGTTCAGCCGGCTGACGCCTAACTCCATCAGTACTTTCAAAGAGCTAAATGCCTAATTCACTTCGCACTTTATCGGGGGGCATAGGTATAAGAAGTCTACTGCTTGTTTGATAAGCATCAAGTAGCGAGAGGATGAGATATTGAGCTCTTACATAGCCCGGTTTAATAAGGAAGCACTTTCGATCGATGAAGCTGATGATAAAATACTTGTAGCAGCCTTCACAAATGGACTACAAAAAGGGAAGTTCCTGTTTTCTTTATACAAAAACGACTCGAAAACCATGTCAGACGTACTTTATAGGGCCACAAAGTACATGAATTCCGAAGACGCATTGCTGGCCCGCGAGGAAAAGCCAAAGAACAAAGAGAGGCAGGAAGATACACGACAGGATAAAGGACGAAAGATGGCAAGAACTAGAGATCGAAGGGATGATAGGTGCTCTAAGCCCCCTACGAGGAGATTTACGAGCTTCACCCCGTTGACCGCCCCAATCGACCAAGTCCTGATGCAAATCAAGGATGAAGGGGCCTTGACCTTCCCCGAAAAGCTGAAGGGAGATCCCAACAAACGATCGAGAGATAAATATTGTCGTTTCCACCGTGACCACGGCCATGATACAGTCGACTGCTACGATTTGAAACAGCAGATTAAAGCCCTCATCAGGCAAGGGAAGTTACAAAATTTCTTCAGCAGAGAAAGAGCAGATCCACCTCCCCAAGAGCAGGCTCCCCGGCGGGATAACGATCGTCCCCGACAACCCTTAGGAGACATAAGGATGATCGTTGGGGGCACGACAACCACCAACTCATCCAAAAAAGCTCGAAAGACTTACCTTAGAATGGTTCAAAATGTTCAGCTCACGGGTGTCATCCCGAAGATGCCACAGGTTGACAACCCCGTTATTGGTTTCTCAGAAGAAGATGCCCGACGTCTTCACCATCCACATGATGACGTGCTCCTCGTCAGCATCCAGGTAGGAGATTACAACACCCACCGAGTCTTGGTCGACAACAGAAGCTCCGCAGACATTCTCTACTACCCGGCATTCCAACAGATATGGATCGGTAAAGAGCGGCTAGTTCCAACAAACGCTCCACTCGTTGGGTTTGGAGGAACAAAAGTATACCCCCTAGGCGCGGTCACATTGCCCGTCACAATCAGAGATTATCCTCAGCAAGTCACCAGGAATGTTACATTCCTTGTTGTCGATTGCTCTTCTGCCTATAACGCTATCATAGGGCGGCCTACCCTTAACTCATGGAAGGCTGTAACTTGAACCTATCATCTGATGATCAAATTCCCCACTGAGTACGAAGTAGGAGAATTACGAGGGGACCAGGTAGCTACACGAGAATGCTACATTGCAATGCTGGAGATGGACGACCATTTACAGACTATGAGCATAGAAGAGCAACGGACAGGGACGGAACTAGTAGAGAAACTCGAGGATATATCCCTTGATAGCTCCAGGATGGACAAAACAACGAAGGTCGGAACTCTCGCTAGTCCAGCGATTCGCTCGGCGCTTGTGACCTTTCTCAAGGAGAATCAAGACGTGTTTGCCTAGAGCCATGAAGACATGTCAGGAATCAACCCATCAGTCATAATACACAAGCTGAATGTGTCACCATCTTTTCCACTCGTCCAACAAAAGAAGCGAATATTTGCCCAAGAGCAAGACCGAGCAATAGCTGAAGAGGTCGGCAAGCTACAAGAGGCAGGCTTAATTAAGGAAGTATACTATCTAGATTGGCTAGCAAACATGGTGATGGTGAAGAAAACCAACGAAAAATGGAGGATATGCGTGGACTTTACGGATTTAAACACAGCATGCCCCAAGGATAGCTACCCCTCCTTTGAGTCGACACTCTAGTAGACTCTACGGCTCAGTACCAGCTATTAAGTTTTATGGACGCTTTCTCTGGTTACAACCAAATCCAAATGCACGAAGCTGATCAGGAGAAAACTTCGTTCGTAACTAGCCAAGGCCTCTTTTATTATAAGTGATGCCATTTGGCCTAAAAAATGCTGGTGCGACGTATCAGAGGCTTATGAACAAGATGTTCACGCAGCAAATTGGGAGAAATGTCCAAGTCTACGTTGACGACATGCTAGTCAAAAGCCGAAGGGAGGAAAATCACTTGAAAGACCTCAAGGAAACATTCGACACCCTTTGCTCTTCCAACATGAAGCTTAATCCAGGAAAGTGCGCCTTCAGAGTGACGGTAGGAAAATTCTTAAGATTCATGGTGTCGCAGAGGGGTATCGAAGCCAACCCGAACAAGATCCAGGCCATAATGGAGATGGCACCCCCAAAGAATGTGAAGGAAGTACAAAGCCTCAACGGCAAAATAGCAGCGCTAAACAGATTTATGTCAAAAGCAATGGACAAGTGCTTACCCTTCTTTCGCACGCTGAAGAAATCTTCCGAATGGACTGCCGAGTGTCAACAAGCATTCGAGGAGTTAAAAGCTTATCTCTCTTCCCCGCTGCTACTAAGTCCCTCGCAGCCAGGTGAAAAGCTTTTCCTCTACCTAGCCGTCTCCCTTACCGCCATCAGTGCCGCCTTGGTCAGAGAAGAAGAAAGAGTGCAGAAGCCCGTGTATTACGCCAGCAGGGCACTCCGCGGTGTCGAAGAAAGATACCCGCCCATGGAGAAACTTGCCTTCGCACTGGTTACGACAGCCCGCAAACTCAAACCGTACTTTTAAGCCCACACGATGATCGTCCTGACAGACAAGCCATTGCGACGGGCGATGAGCAACCCTGAAGCTGCTGGCCGGTTGGCACTATGGGCCATAGAGTTGGGCAAGTTTGACATCTAGTACCGCCCACGAACCGCCATCAAAGGACAAATCGTCGCAAATTTCATAGCAGAATTCACGAATGGCAAGGACAAGGGGGTAGAAGAATCTCCTCAATGAAGCATACATGTAGACGGATCATCCAATAGGCAGACTGGAGGGGCTAGCGTCGTCTTACTATCACTCGAAGGGGGACACGGTCGAATGTATGGTCCGACTCAACTTCCCCGCTACTAACAATGAAGCGGAATACGAAGAATACGAAGAATACGAAGCACTAGTAGCAAGACTCGATCTCGCCAAAGCAGCGGGAGCCACGAGCGTAGTCATTCACTACGACTCTTAGGTTGTCGCTAATCAAGTAAACGGGGACTATGAGTGCAAGGGCGAAAGAATGAAAAGGTATCTGGATCAAGTAAGGAGAAAAGTAGACGACCTGAAGGCTAAAATCATCCAAATCCCCAGAGGAGAGAATAAGCAAGCTGACTGCCTTGCCAAAACCGCTTCAGTAGAAAATATGATCACCCTTGATAATATACTCTCTTTTGTTCAACTTTCTCCACTAATAAATTCCGACAACGTGCAGGAAATAAGTTCGGAAAGTAACTGGACCACATTGATAGCTTCGTACTTGAAAGATGGCGTCTTACCAGACAAGAAGGAGGCCGCAAGAAAGCTGAAGGTCCAAGCAGCATGATTCGTCTTAATAAAAGATGTCTTGTACAAAAGAGGCTTCTCCCGTTCATATCTGAGGTGCTTAGGTACTAAAGAGGCGGATTACGTCATAAGAGAGGTACACGAGGGGATCTGTGGAAACCATTCGGGGTCAAGATCATTAGTGCACAAGCTAGTGCGAGCAGGGTACTATTGGCCCACCATGCAGAAGGACGTTGAGGCTTATGTCAAGACTTACGACAAGTGCCAAAGGTTCAGCAATATCATTAGACAACCAACTGAAGAGTTAACCCCGATGATAACCCCATGGCCGTTTGCTCAATGGGGATTAGACAACATGGGACCATTCCCTACAGCAGTGCAACAGCTGAAATTCCTAGTAGTAGGAATTGACTACTTTACAAAATGGGTGGAAGCTGAAGCCTTGGCCACCATTACGGAGAAGAAGGTGCGAAATTTCGTCTGGAAATGTATCGTGTGCAGGTTCGGCATCCCTAGAGTCTTAGTCTCAGACAACAGGAAACAATTCGACAGCGACTCATTTCGAGACTTTTGCTCGTAATTGGGGATAAGAAACCATTACTCCTCCCCCGCACACCCCCAAGCTAATGGAAAAGTCAAAGTCACGAACTGATCCTTGCTCAAGATTATCAAGACTCAGCTCGATGGGGCAAAAGGTATATGGCCTGAAGAACTGCCAAGCATACTACGGGCATACAGGACAACGACAAGGACGCCCACAGGAGAGACGCCATTCCGACTAACATACGGGAGCGAAGCGGTCATCCCAGCCGAGATCGGACTAACAAGTTACAAGGTGTATAACCATGATGAGAGCAAGAACGACGAGGCCATACATCTATAGCTTGATCTAGTAGACGAAGTAAGGGCAACAGCAAAACAAAGGCTCACACGGTACCAGGACCTTATGGCTAAGTTCTACAATTCTCGAGTTCGACATAGAGATTTCCAGGTTGGGGATCTTGTTTTGAGAAAGGTCATGGGCGCCGCTAAAGACCCTACCCAAGGGAAACTTGGCCCAAATTGGGAAGGACCTTACCGAATCACTTCATGGCAAAGAAAGGACACCTACCATCTAGAGACGCTGGACGGACGAAAGCTACCTCATCCGTGGAATGCTAAACACCTACGGAAGTATTACCAGTAAAGAGGATGGCATGAAGAACCGCAACCCTTTATCTCTAGTTTATCTTAATTAAATTTTTAGACATACTCCCCAGTTTTCCTATTTTCCTTAGTTTTTGCTACAATAATTCTTTTAAAGCCCAAAGGGCAGGTCTTCAACTTTTTAAGAACTACTTTTTCTACGAGTGCATGGTTTATTATAATAAGAGGAGTTTATTCAAATATGACTTAGTGTTATCTATAGAAAAATCCATAAAGTAGATGAGTCTACAAAATGGACGACCTTATTGTCCCGTCTATAAAACGGACGACACTGTTAAGTCCATAAAGTGGACGACTTTGTCCTAAGAGGATAAAATGGTGAAGCAGTGGTCCATGTTAGGATATATGTGGTTCACTTGTTAAGAACATATGTCATACTAGTTATGTAAATTGGCTAATCCTTTGACAAAACGCACTCTACTTGTAATTGGGTAGCTCTAGGTGTTTTTAATACTTCAAGAAATAAGGTTTCAAGATCAAGTATAACGACCCCGCTCCAACTGTGTAGATATTGTCCGCTTTGGGTCCCATACCCCTCACGGTTTTGTTCTTCCCCAGGTTGCGCTAGGGAAAAGGCCTCTGCACATTTTTGTAACGACCCCGCCCCAACTGTGTAGATATTGTCCGCTTTGGGTCCCATACCCCTCACGGTTTTGTTCTTCCCCAGGTTGCGCTAGGGAAAAGGCCTCTGCACATTGAAGGGAGATCATTCCTTATAAACACATTCTCATATGCTTCCCTAGGCGATGTGGGATTCCATGGAATGCAAGACCCATCTTTTTGGGTCACTACAATTTTCAACTACTTAGGGACCAAATACGCTCAGTTTTTAAACCAAAAGCTCTCGTTTTTTAACTTCAAACACACACACACACACACACACACACACACACACACACACACACAAGGGAGAGAGAAAGGGGTTCTAACACAAAGGCACACCATGACTTTTGAGTGAAGTTGTGGTGTGCCTTTGTGTTAGAACCCCTTTCTCTCTCCCTTGTGTGTGTGTGTGTGTGTGTGTGTGTGTGTGTGTGTGTTGAAGTTAAAAAACGAGAGCTTTTGGTTTAAAAACTGAGCGTATTTGGTCCCTAAGTAGTTGAAAATTGTAGTGACCCAAAAAGAGGGGTCTTGCATTCCATGGAATCCCACATCGCCTAGGGAAGCATATGAGAATGTGTTTATAAGGAATGACCTCCCTTCAATGTTCAGAGGCCTTTTCCCTAGCGCAACCTGGGGAAGAACAAAACCGTGAGGGGTATGGGACCCAAAGCGGACAATATCTACACAGTTGGGGCGGGGTCGTTATAGAATTGTAGTGACCCAAAAGGGGGGTCTTGCATTCCATGGAATCCCACATCGCCTAGGGAAGCACATGAGAATGTGTTTATAACATTGTAGTGACCCAAAAAGAGGGGTCTTGCATTCCATGGAATCCCACTTCGCCTAGGGAAGCACATGGGAATGTGTTTATAAGGAATGACATCTCTTCAATGTGTAGAGGCCTTTTCCCTAGCGCAACCTGGGGAAAAACAAAACCGTGAGGGGTATGGGACCCAAAGCGGACAATATCTACACAGTTGGGGCGGGGTCGTTACAGATGGTATCAGAGCCATACCCTAGCCGGAAGTGTGGGTCCCACACGCGAGGACGCGTGTGCTCGTAAGGGGGGTGGATTGTAGTGACCCAAAAAGAGGGGTCTTGCATTCCATGGAATCCCACTTCGCCTAGGGAAGCACATGGGAATGTGTTTATAAGGAATGACATCTCTTCAATGTGTAGAGGCCTTTTCCCTAGCGCAACCTGGGGAAAAACAAAACCGTGAGGGGTATGGGACCCAAAGCGGACAATATCTACACAGTTGGGGCGGGGTCGTTACATCAAGTGTTGAAGTCATCAAGTCTGTCCAAGAAAAAGCAAGCTGAAGTGTAAAGTTTTTAAAGCTCGACACCTGCTCGATAGCTACCTCGACACCTGCTATCTGTCGAGATTTAAAATTTCAGATTTCCAATCTGGTTTTCTTGGGATCCGTGAATGTGTTTTTGGGCCTTCTTTTCTTCTAACCCTAAACATATAAAAGGATTATTTTAAGAGCCGTCAACATAGACACAAGTTGCAAAAGCATTGAGCAATCCTTGTTCAAGCAAATTGTGATCAAAGACGAAATTCTTGACCTAGTTCATCTTCTCTGAAGAAGTTACTGTGTATTTGCACCAAAGGGTTTTGTGACCAAGCATCTTCCTGATCTTCATCGCGTAGGATGAACTGAAGAACTTTGTAGCCAACCTCTCTTTCTAAAGTTGGTGTTTGATGTCGCGTACTGGGATCCGCGCATCTGGTTAGTCACGTACTTGGGAGCCGTGCATTAAAAGGGGGAACTGTCACTACAGATCAAGTCCAATTGGGTATTGGGGTAGGGGTTCAACTGTAGGTTGGTAAGGTACTTGGGATTCCTTTACTTGTAACCGCTTGATTTGATAATAGTGGAGTTTCAGGAGTGGTGACCTGAAAATCACTCGGTGGGGTTTTTGCCATTAGGGTTTTCCCCATTCGTAAACAAATCACCGTGTTATTTATTTTTCCGCTGCATATTTAGTTTTTGTGATTTGTTTGTGCTGCCACGCGTTTGCATGATAAATTGACTAATTAATAACTTGGCTAATTAATTAATTAGTTTAAATCACAAGGGGTCATTCAATTTGTGGCCTATCAGTCCACAAAGATGACGAGTCTACAAAGTAGATGACTTCGTTTTTCAGTCCATAAATGGACAACTTCACCTCAAAAAGGTGAAACAATATTAAACCCATAGAATGGACGAGTCTACAAAATAGACGGGTCGGCAAAGTAGACGGCCCCTACATACAGTCCGTCAAATGAACGACTTCATCTCAAGAAGATGAAAAGTTATGAAGTCCATAGATTGGACAAACTTATTATTGTACATAAAGTGGACGACACTGTTAAGTCCATAAAGTGGACGACTTTGTCCCAAGAGGATAAAACGTTGCTAAAATCCCTAGAGGACAATTTGTGGCCTATCAGTCCACAAAGATGACGAGTCTACAAAGTAGATGACTTCGTTTTTCAGTCCATAAATGGACAACTTCACCTCAAAACAATATTAAACCCATAGAATGGACGAGTCTACAAAATAGACGGGTCGGCAAAGTAGACGGCCCCTACATACAGTCCGTCAAATGAACGACTTCATCTCAAGAAGATGAAAAGTTATGAAGTCCATAGATTGGACAAACTTATTATTGTACATAAAGTGGACGACACTGTTAAGTCCATAAAGTGGACGACTTTGTCCCAAGAGGATAAAACGTTGCTAAAATCCCTAGAAGGAACAAACTAAAAGGTCCATAAAGAAGACAAACTCATTATCTAATAAAGTAGACAGGGCCCTTAAAGCTGACAACTTCATAAAAATTACCATTTGCTAAAAGTAGCCATTGGAGTCGACGGTCTCATAAAAGTATCGTCTACTTAAGCATCATTAAAGCTGACGGCCACATGAAAGCGTCACTAAAGATGACGGCTTCATGAAAGCATCATTAAAGCTGACGGCCTCATAAAAACCTCATTAAGCGTCATTGAGGCTGACGGTCACACAAAGCTCGACGTCCATAAGGCTGACGACCTTGTCAATAAAAAAAGTAAGTATAATGGACAAAATCATAAAGTAGACGAATCCACAGAATAAACTACGTCATGAAGCTGAGGACTTCATAAAATAGACGAGTTTGTAAAAGTAAACGAGTCCACTTTAGACAGTCATCTTACTACCAACATGGCTTTGCATCAAATTGTAAAGAAACTAAAGCGATAAAAGTGACGGATACAAAGTACCAATGAAAATAATCTATTTACAAATAAGAGCCCAAAAACAAAGGGCCATTTAGATATTGTTTGCAAAATAAATGAAATACACGAATAAAATCAGGTAGCATGAGCATCAGTAGGGTTCCCGTCGTCTTTTTCTTGATGATTTTCAACATCTACAAGCACAACTGGAGGGTTGGAAACAGAAACATGAGGAGGATTGGCAACAAGTTGGGCTAGAACGACGGCGCCATCATCCCTAGGAGGAAGATTGGATTTAAGGGAGCCGTCACCTTCCTCAACAGCAACGTCACCAACCGGAGTTTTCGACTCAGGATCATCCATTGTAATCCCGGATAGGTCCAACTCTGGGAAAGCTAACGCGACTTGTTTGAGGCAATCTTTGAACCCAGTGCCATAAAAGACGGCACACGAATCAATGAATGATTGCGACGCCTTAAATTTTTTAACAACGTCTGTCCCAGCCGTCTCCACCTGTTGACGCAAAGCCGTCACCTCTTCCTGAAGTTTTTCCTTCTGATGCTCTGCCTCTTCCAACTTCTCCTTCTTCATCTTCAACTCACGGTTCAAATCGCGAAGGCCTTCCTTATACTGGGTCTGCTGATCCAATAAGTTGGTGTTGTGCTTCCTAACCCGAGTAACGACATCCTCTTTGGCAATACATCGGTCTTGAAGCACTTTAACACACACTAAGGCATGAAAAGAATGTAGTCGTTAGACAAAAGAACCAGAAATAGACGGCACAAACTTAAGATGAGGGAGCAAGCATACCCTACTAAGGTCAAAAAGAGCTGACACCCCCAAGTCCTCCGTCCCTAATTGATCGCAGGGCTCTATTCTGTCGGTTTTATAAAGGACTCCACCTCCTCGACGGCATAGTCTCTATGGGTCAAAAGGCAACGAGGTCCCTCGATGACGGGACTAGAGGAAGTCATCACTCCCTTGCCCGCACCCTGGCTTGGCTTGAGGGGTGACTTCTTGGGAGGCATCTCCCTTAGAGTGACGGCAACCTTTTTAGAAGGACGATCGTCCTTCCCATCAGGCTTCCTTTTTGTGACCTTAGCAACGGTCTTGGGGGCTAACGAGGATACCCCTTCCTTTTCCTTCACTTTCCTCTCCTCCTCCTTCTTACAGGCCGCGACAACTCTCACCCTCTGCTTAGCAGCCTCCATCTCTACACGAAGTAACAAACGTATATTAGTAAAGCAGATGGAACCAGTAAACTGACGGAAAATAAAGAATCTACCTACGTCGACGAGAAATTTCATCCAACCTACGAGCCTCAGCCGTGGGCTTTGGACCTCCGCAATACAAATGAAGAGTGTCAAGGGTAATCAAGTCCCTGCACTTTCGTTGCTCAAATGGGAATTCAAGAGGTAAACAAAACAACGACATTAGAAAACTGGAAAAGAGGTAAACAAAACAGCGACATTAGAAAACTACATAAAAAACTAAAAATGACGGGGTTAAAAATGTAACAAAAGCTGACGGTGCTAAACCTGAGGCTTCAACTATTTCCCAAGTATTATCAAAACCATGAGGCATGGTAACCCACTCTTCTGGATGGCATACCCAATCCGACCCCTCAATAAAAAAAGTATATACTTTTCCAAGTCCTGTTAGAATCTAGCATGTCAGACACAAGCTTAAGTCCTTTTCCCAGACGGAAAAATGATAAGTTCCTTTAGATGAAGCAATATGATGGGATCTATAGCAGTAGAAGAACTCGTCCAAGAAAAGCTGACGGTTCCCACCGCTTAGACGACCCCACAAAACCTCCGCTCCAATGAAAATCCTCCAAGCGTTGGGGGTGATCTGGTTGACGGATATTCTCGTAAAGTTAACCAGCTGACGGTGCAAAGCCGTCAAGGGCAGCCTTAGTCCGACAGCAAGTATGGCATCATACATGCCGACGTCTACAGTCATTCCAGTATAACACTTTTCCTTTTTCCTAGGGAGACGGATTGAGATATGGTCTGGGATCTGGTAACAGGTGCGTAAGTCATTGAAAACCCTATCACTCATTTTTGGCAAAAATTTATTGACAGCCCAATCCTCGGGGAGGATGAAGGGATGGTTACCTCCAGGACTTACTGAAGCCTTTTCATAAGACTCCTCGTCACCCACATCCTCGTCCTCACCTCCGTCACTTTCCCCCTCCCCTTCATCCTCATCTACTTCCTCCTCAACTCCCTCAACATAATCTTCTACGTCATCGCCAAGAGACCGGGCTAACGTTTCTCTCTCAAACGACCCCAAAAAGCCGTCGGATTCCTGACCTAAACCAAAAACTTCGTCATAGCCCGCTCCTTCGCAGACTGACGACTGTTCACTCGATGCGTCACTTGACATATGACTACCTACAAGTGATGGATCTATTCTAAGTACCTAAATTGACGTCCTCACTAAGAAATTATTCAACTAGAGCAAAAATACAAAGAAAGAAGAATAAATAACTTACAGGTGAATGAGCCTTTGGAGAAAGGACGGTCTTAAAAGTGATGGCGTTAGCAGCAGGTGACGAGCCAACAAAGCTGACAAAAGCGAAGGTGACGAGCTCTCTCTCTAGGATCAACAAGGTTGAAATGGAAGAGTGAGGAGAAGGATGTGAGTTGTATATATAGGAGGAAAAAATGCGTGGAAAACGAAGCGACGCCCTCATCCAGAAGCGGAGCCAACGAGAACGTGCCACGTGTCCGAGCATTAAATGGCTGGTAGCTCGAGGAATCACGCATAAATGATTTTCCCACTCCCTTGGATCAAAAGACAGTTGGTCAATAGAAAATTGTACTCCATAACCCGTCAGTATAAAACAATGAGGATATGGAGTAGGGGGCAGCTGATAAGGATAAAAAAATACACAATAAGGCATAAGCTGACGGTTGCAGGTAAAGCCGTCAGCTTCCATTTGTAAATGTTGATGAGCGTAGATCTGATAGGGGCGCGCTTGGAAGTCTACCAAGCACACCTAAGGGCTGACGCCATCAATATGCTGACGGCTTCATTAAGCTGACGCCGATAAGACTGAAGGGATTAAGACAAGATGACGACTTTGAGGCAGGATTGCTTGCTGCCCACGATTACATATAAAAGGAAATGTCTTGCGCCCTACGTTGAGTATTGGTCTCCTATAAGGAAAGGATTCCGTAATATACACTCATAAAGATTCCTATAAGGAAAAGACTTCTAATCCAAGGAAGAGATGTCAATCCTCTACTACTATAAAAGCCCCAATACCCTTAGAAAATGGGTACACATAATTCACCCAACTCTGGCACTCTAGAGTTGTAGAAAAAGGTTTACTGACTTAACCTTCGGAAGGTTTTCGGCCAGTACCACACCGGTATCCTCTTGAGGTTTTCTCTTTTTATTGTGCAGGAATCGTTTTGAGCATACAAGGACCATGTAGCTTACTGGTGATTTTATTCGACATCATCAATATGCAACTTATTTGTTTGCAACGGCAGGCAATTCCTTGACTAGAAATTTTGCTTGGAAGTCCAATAAGTAGGTTCGAAAACCAAAACAACCAGACATTGTATTTGTAGTAACCTTCATTTTTCCAATTCTGACTTTGCAGTTCGTTTTGATATAATCCTATATAACTAGTCATTTCAGAAGAAATACCCACAAACTAATTAATGCCTCGTGTTTGAATGTCGGAATGAAGCTTCATCTCATTAATCAACAATGACTCTAATACTGATTTGGATAGACATGCATGGGCCATGTTTTAGATGAATACAATTAAGTAGGTATAAATATTTTCGTCTATGAAGTCTAATAACTTTGAAACCTGGGGTTCTTAATCTTCTCACACGGTAATGACTTGAACAAGCTAGGAAGAATCCAATCATATTCTTGACTTTTCTCGCTCTTGGATTTCTTAACGGAAAGGCCAACCCCACGTTCAAACATTAATTCCCACGAAAGCCAGGCTTGACCAAGGCACAGGCTTAAACCAATGGCTTTCCTTTAGATATAGTAGTATATCTAGCCAAACCAAACCACCTACTGGCTACTGCCCAAAAGTCAAGAGTCAAGAGTCAAGACCTCACCTAGAAATAGAGCATTCTCATTGCAAACACCTCTTTTGAACGGCCAAAACTTCCAAATTTTGCCAAAGTTTGGCAACGGATATGAGCTAGCTTTTTACTTAAATAATTTACTGTTCGCAGATTTTATACTAATTTTTTTTCTCAAATTTATTTTAAATAATACAAACTCAGTTTTTTTTTTTTTTAATTTAAAATAAGCTAGCTTTTAATATTTTATCTCACATTATAAAAATATGTTACTAAAAATAAGCAATTTTCAAGCATAATTTTCTCCCCAATACTTCTTGACGACTAATAGTTGAACTTGAAGTCTTTGATGTGAACCCCCTCAACCGATATTTTTGATACAAGAAACCGTGAATTTTCCCACATGCAACATGGCGCGATGTTATTGGACAATCTTTTTTTTTTTTTTTTTTTTTTGAGAAACTTTATTGGACAATCTATACTATGTCAACACTATTTTTTTAAATAGAGAAGGAATGGGATTTGGACTAAATTCGTAGAAAAGCTCAAATTCCTCTCTAACCATATCGGTTGGGCTTTACCCCAAACTCCTTTTTTTTCTTTTTTCTTTTTTTTTTTGGGTTGGGCTCAATACTCTTCACTTCATAGAACAGGTTCATGGCCTTTTACGTATCACATAATCGGCTCATGGCAACGTTATTTCATCACCTCAAGGATTGGGCTCATGGGCATGGCTCCTATATTCTCCACATCGTGATTCAAACTTATGGCCTATACTTCATTTTATGGAATGGGGTTAAACCTGCATCATGCTATGTCATCACAAATTGGTAGTATTATTGCCAATCTCATTTGATGGGCTCACGGTCCACCTTTCTCACACCTCACAGATTGGGCTGGAAGCCCATTTATTTTTTCTTCTCAAGGGATCAAGATTCAAGACTCAAGGCTCACATTGTTTCTCTTGTCCCTTCATGGAAGGCTTCCCCATAAAATTGGCCCATTTAGTTTTATTTCGATATAAGACTAGGCTTATCACATAAGTTATATTACATTTTTTTTCCTGTATTTTTTTTGTCGAACATGCCCATGTTAGTTGGCATCATGTTGCCTTTTCAATCAAATGGAGGTCTCTAGCATCTTTGTTTACCGGCTATGATAGATACATTTTGGACATTTAAGTATGATTTATGTAACTTATAAATGATTTTCTACCCATTGAGTAGATACATTGACACTGTAACTCTTATACATGGTTTGGGTTGGTGTAATATTCGAATGGCACAAGAAAGATTTGATTGAACCGTGAACAGGAAATTAACCCGATGAACCATCGAATTTGGAAGCAATGACAAGCACTGATGTACAGAGGATCATGACCCAAACTCATTGTAAGCTCGTTTCTTTACTTTCCCTTCTTAATGTTGTTTCTATGTTCACTCACTCTCTCCCATTTTGTTGAAGTATGCAACAGAGGGTCAGCTATTATACTTTTGCCTGACAACTAGAGTACAACAGTCATCACCGTTTGTAAAGGTCTCATCATGTTGTTAAGACTTGACTGTATTCGGAACAGCAATAAACTTTTGTTGAAAAAGGGGAAAAAAAATCTTATTTCAAACAGGCATAAAATTTTGTTGACTTGGGTCCAATGTGCCAATCAGCTAGTACGAACAACAAAAACTTTATAGGATAATTATGCAGTCCACTTCCACTATCTGACTAGAACAACTTGTAGGGGAAAAGAGCTAGTACTGAGAGGATGTTTACTTAGTGCAACCACATTGTATAAGATCTAGATATAATTTAGATATGACTTTATGTAATTAATATTAATTTTATTGTGAATATTTTGATAACACTAACTAAATAACTTATTATTCTATAGTTTCAAAATTCTTATATTGTATACCAAATGTCTTCAAAGTTTACATGGATGGAATTTTTGTGTTTCAATAGAATTTAGTCGCAACTTATGTAAATTTATGTAAATTTTAGTTAGTAGTAACTTATTGATGGTGTGAATTTAAATAATTTAGAAGTTTGTAACTTTAATTAAAGTTTTCAATATATAGGGTTTAAAATTTTTTTTTTTTTTTGTTTTTTTTTTTGAGAATTTATATAGGGTTTAATTTTAATTACCCTAAATTATAGAGAATTATGCAATTTATCTAAGTATTTAATCAGGGTAAATGCTTGGTGCAATGAAAATGCAAACGTTTAACATAGAGAAAAGATAATCATTTAGCACAACCATAGTTTATAATAGCATTTTGATGCAATGCACGAATTAATAAAATTCATATGTTAAGTAAAGAAAATATTCTCAAAAAAAAAAAAAAAAGTAAAGAAAATATTCTTCTTTAAAAAAGGTAAAGAAAGGATTGCAAATATTAGTGGAATTTTAAAATAAATAAAAGGTTACCCATAAGTTATTTGACAAAAGCCTATTATGTAGCATTGATTTTTTTTTTTTTTATCAATCTAAAAATTATGGTAGTTGAATAAAATAATTTAATTTCTTTTAAAATTTTAATGCACAAATATTCCTTAAGATTTGGAGAAATGACATTCCACCTCAAATCTTAAGGAAAATTATACTCCCCTTAAGGTTTAAGGAAGTTAACAAAATAGACATTCATTTATAATAATAGCAAAATATTCCAAATTTTAAAAAATTCTCCCAACCAAATCCTAATCATGGTTAGTGAATTTGTTTTTAGTTGAATATTGCTCTTTGTCACTGAATTGTGTTTAGGCTTTGGTCAAGAGGATAATTTCAAAATTCGGAATATTTTGTTGTTGTTATTAATAAAAGAACTAATATATTAATTCCCACAAATCTTAAGGAGAGGATTGTCATTTTTCCTTTTGAGGTATAGTGTCATTTCCTTTAACCTCAACAGAAATTTGTATATTTAACCTGGAACTTTGGCACTATGAGTTGAATTAGCTTTCTATTTTTAATGTGTGTACAATTCAGGAGAACTCTTTTGTTATACAAATCATAACCCAAAAAAAAAATATATATATATATATATACACACACACACCATATGACCAAATTCTTACATATTTTGTTGTAAATGCAGGGTATCCACTTTTCATGAGGCACAATTTAAATAATAAAAAAATGTAAGTTAAGAAAATATTTTAATGATATAATTGAAATTTAGTAAATATATAATCAAAGTAAAAGAACAAAAAATTAAATGCAAATTGTGTAAGACCATATTCTTATAAAAACAAAAAATTATATGTTAAAATAAAACCAAGTATGAAATTCCTTTTGAATTTTATCAGTGTTTAAAAGGAGAAAAAATATTTTAGGGTACAGGATGAATGCACATTATGTAAGGCCAAGTCTTTATTAGATATTAGATATTAGATATCTCATAAAAAAAAAGTCTTCATTAGATATAAAAACTTATAATACATTAATAATTAATCTAATTGTGGGTGCAAAAGGCCAACGCCATATGTTGGGCCTGAGGCCCAATCCGAATACAACTCCATGTCCGAAGAGGTTAAAAGGCTCAACGCTTCGCCATCCTGGTAAGAATGCAACCAACCAAGGATGAGTATTTCGGCCGAAGACGACCTGGCCTGTCCGAAGAGGTACCACTCATCAGACCTCCAAAGAACTTGATCAAGTAGAAGATTCCCCGAGGGGAGTTGGCGCTGGACATTCCTGAACGCGGAGATATCATGAAATATCTTGCAAATAAAGCTGCCACCCCCCCGCATTTAATGCACTGCAGCAACTTTTCTGGCCGCATTTATGTGGAGAAGACACCTGAACAGTGCAACCTCGACCACATCCACTCGCTGCACGTTAAAGCAAACTTCTGATGTGACTAGTACTCAAGTGGAGGCCTAGATGGATGACAAGTGTGCGGTGAAGATGGGAAAAAGGTGTATATATAAGGGAAACAGGCCTCACGAAGATGGGAGAGGAAAAAGATTGTATTGACTAAGCTTTTAAATATCAAGCCTCTTCGGACCGAAGAGATTTCCTATTAAACACTAGTCCCAATCCCCTTTTTACATTGGTTTTGCTTGTATGAACCGTTGCTAAATCCGCAACCAGCCCAGTTATTTAACCCATTCTCTACAAATTTATTGTTGGGAATTTGTTGGGCTCACAACACAGAGAGTTGGTACCTGGCCCAACAAATTTGGACCCCACACTAATAAATAATGAAACTCCTTTCACCTAAAGTCCATTAAGAGTGTGAATTGAAATGATTTAAAAAACTGATCATTTTAATTGAAAATTATATTATCTATCCAAGTTTTTGAGTTGCTAGAAAGAAGAATGAAGAATGTAGTCACTTTAATCAATGGAAAAGCTTATGTAAAGTTAATTTTTCGTGTTTTTCAATGTTTGATAGTATCAGAAAAATGAGTCAAAATAAAACTATTTTTGGTCAACAGAAAAAGTATGGCTTATTTTTCCTTTTAGAGGAAGTTTTCTACTAAAATGTTTTGAAAAACAACTTTATCTCACAGCAAGCTAAATAAGAGAAGTTTGGAATTTTTTTTTTTTCAACTCATTATTTAAGGTTGTTACCAAACATAGAAAAATAAGATAGTTTTTTAAAAAACATTTTTTTTTAAATGACTAATTTTCTAGAAAATATTATCGCCGAAACAAATAGAGCTAGATTTGAATCCCTAGAATCTACAGTAGAATAGATGGGAATTCGAACCAAGACCCAAAAAAAAAAAAAAAAATGTAATCTCTTCCTACAAAAAGAAGATAGTCAATCAATGTAATCAAGATTGATAAGACTGTTATATTTTATTACATTGCATATGATATATTTTACATAATTTTTAGGTAATAAATTATGAACACAGCTTAGGGGAATGAGTTCATCTCTTAAAGACTTAGGTAGAAAACCATGTCTATGATGAATTGGGTATATCCTGCATAGATGCATCACCATGCCTTGAACTTGAAGAAAGACTACCGTTGTCATCTTGTATAACCACATCATCTGATCCTTTTGTGGAATTCCTTGAGTGATTCTGCAGATCATCAATACCAGGTGAAGGTTCAGAAACCTTGGACTTGTTACGACATGTACCCTTGATTCTTCTCCCTTAAAGGTATGTGAAGAGAGATCTTTCTGGTCAAAATGTTTTTTCATTTTAACTAATTTGGACCAACAAGAGTCGGCGGGATTGTTGTTGCTCAATACATGCCAATGGGAGTAAAATAACTTAAACACATAAACCAAGTGTGAGACGGTAGAAGCGATTCTAGCGATGAGGAAGAGGCCCCTAAAACTGTCCACGCCAAGACTATGACTATCTGGAGGGATTCTGGTGTTTTGATATTCACAAGTAAGCTGACTTGAAAAGTACTTATTCTCAATTGCTTGAATTTTCGATCTATTTTGTGTGACATTCGAGATTGCCCTCGACATGTGGAGGACAAAAGGAGATCCTTGTGGGAATATGATAGACCAAAAATGTATTGACCCCTTGTAATGAATTAATTGATTAATTAGCCAAGTTTATTAATTAATCAAATTAACATGCAAAACGTGGTAGCACAAACAAATCACCAATTAAACTAAGTATGCAGCGGAAAATAAATTGACACGGTGATTTGTTTACGAATGGGGAAAACCTACACGGCAAAAACCCCATCGGATGATTTTAAGGTCACCACTCTCGAAAATCTACTATTATCACAACAAGCAGTTACAAGTAAAGGAATCACAGTACCTTATACCAACCTACAGTTGAACCCTTACCCTAATACCCAATTGGACTTGTTCTGTAGTGACGATCTCTTCTTTTCAATGCACAGCTCCCAGTATGTGATTAACTAATTGCGCGGATCCCAATACGTGACTTGATCACCAACTTGAGAAGGATGTTGGCTGTGAAGTTCTTTAGTTCATCCAGACAATAAAGATCATGAAGTTGCTTGGTCACAAAACCCTACGGTATACAAACACAGCAGCTTCTTGAAGAACTAGGGCAAACTAGGTTTCCAGTCACACTCTTCTTCACTCTTGTGGAATTGTGCTCTTGTGCAACTTCGCTACCTTTTACGGCCCTTAAAATAATCCTTATATATGTTTAGGGTTGTGAGAAAAGAGAGCCTAAACACATACTCACGGATTGGATGAAAAACAGTCCTAGAAAACTGAACTTCATAAACCTCGACAGATACCCTATCTATCGAGCTGCTGTCGAGCCACGAGATTCAAATAGCTTTAAGTCTCGATAGATGCTAGCTGTCGAGCTTTAATTAACAACACTTTTCACACTTGATTCTTGGACAAACTTGCATGGCTTTAACACTTGAACTTGAAACAAGGTTTCTTGAAGCATCAAACACATCCTAGGTCTACCCAATTACAAGTAAAGTGCGTTTTGTCAAAGGATTAGCCAATTACATAAAATAGTAACATATGTTCCTAACATGTTGTCGGGGGCGAAAAAGTTTTCCTCCCGACAAATAAAATTTATAATGGGTCGAGGGGTCTAATCCGAAACTCAACGATGGGCTTGATACGCGGCCCAAAGGCTATCGGTGAAGATCCAAAAAATCCACTATTTTTTGTGCCTTAGGCTTAGATTGGAACTGACAAGAGTGGCCCACGAATAATCCCTACAGCAGACACGTTAGCATGACTTAAAAGCATACTGTAAGATATGGCCCAGCAGTAAAACGTTTCTGCAGAAAATGACCCAGCGATAAAGTGTTTCTGCAGAAGATATCCCAGCGATAGAGCGTTTCTGCAGAAAATGGCCCAGTGGTAAAATAATACAAACAGAACAAATTCTAACTGTTAGCTACTTCACAAATTAGGAGAAATGTCCACGTTTTCAGACTCAGCATCTGTTAATTCTAGAGAAGAGTCTTCTAACACAACAATATGAGAGAAAAATTCAATAGTCACGGTCACATCATAGCCATTAATAGTAAATGAATAAACAAATTTCATGGGTTCCATAATAACAAGTAATGGAGAGACTTAGTGTGAGATGAAGGGAGAGAGAGAGAGATCCTAGCTAGTACAGCAAGGTCATTATGGTGCCGTGGCATGCTCACAAGTATAGCGTATATAGTAAGTGGAGGTAATCATTTGGAGTAGTATGAGTAATGAGTGAGAGAATATTGCGAGTAATATGAGTAATGAGTGAAAGTATATAGCAAAGAGTGAGCAGTATAAGCAGGTCTGCTGGGGAAAGTAAGTGTTTTTATGAGTAGAGTTTAAGAAAGGAGCTTGTGACTAGGAGCTGGGGAACTCGGTTTCCGAGCTTGAGACTGAGAACTCAGTGATTTTTCAAAGCTTAGAGAAGACTTTTTGCAGAGAGGTTAAGGAGAAATCTTGGTGTGTAGCTTAATGACTTGATTGTGTGTTCATTGGTTAATGAAGAGTTCTATTTATATCTGGATGTTTTAGGGGGTGATTAGCAAATAATCTTTGCTAAATCCTTCCCAATCTTTAGAAAATCCTTAGGAAAACATTCTTAGGATTTTTAACTAAGAGTAGTAAGCCCAACTTGAAGGTTGTTGCTATTTTGGGTAGTAAAAGCTAGGTTTCTGGCTTAGCATTAAATGCTGATTAGCCTTGGTTGATTGGATTAGAGCATGCTTGAGGCTAATGACCTTGGTTATGCTGCAACTAGAATCAGAACTCCCTAGGGCAGATTAGACCACCCCAAGCCAGGTGTCAACCTTGGAGCCCTTGCTAGGAGCTCTGCTGGGATCCCCTTGGTGCTCTCCAAACCACATTTCCCCAAGTTTCCCCATTTGGGGTTCATGTGCTTGGTTCATGAACCTAAGAATATACATTTTTGGTATGAAAATGAGTTGGCTCCATCACGTTTCAGGAGCTTTGAAGCCTTGTTATGGTAGCTTTGAGTCTTCTTTTCTTTTTTCTTTTTTCTTTTTTTTTTCTTTTTTTGACTGAAATGAGTTGGAGAAGAAAGGAGCTTCAACTGGCTGACCCTTTTTCAACTTTCTATCACATTCGTCCCAACTTTATGTCACATGAGGAGTAATGGGATTTCAGCTTTGTGAAGGAAGGATTCAGCCCTTGAAGGACACGTGTCCTTTTCTGATTTGATTTAGACAAGTTGCCAAGTTGGGACTTGATAGGAAAGGCCCCAGCTACTTGTGCTGAGATTTTGGCTGGTCACTTTACGTAAGCTCCCAGCTGCTGGATTCTGTTATGTGGGCTGGGCCGACCCAGCTGGATTTTTGTAGACAAGCCTGCTTGGGCTTGGTTAATCCTACAAAATGAGAGGTTTTTCCATGGGTAACGTTCATGAGCTTTGTAGTTTAGTTGATTGTGGAAATAATAGACATAATTTCCATGGATTTTGTGGAAGCAATATTTTATGAGAGATGAGTAACAAGTGTTAAAATAGTATTTGATTTTGTAAATGTGTGCCAAAATAACATTTGGGTTTTGTAAAATTAATAGTAGTGTCAAATATTAATATTTGGGCTTTGTAAAAAAAATGCCAAATGAATATTTGGGCTTTGTAAACTAGTGCCAAATTAACATTTGGACTTTGTAAAATAGTGCCAAATGAATACTTGGTCTTTGTAAAAATGGTGCCAAATGAATATTTGGACTTTTGTAAAAATGGTGCCAAATGAATATTTGGGCTTTGTAAAATGATTTAGGATTTTATAAAATATTGCCGTGTAGCAATGGACTTTTAGAGATGCCGGATCGTACCAGGCTTTAAAGATGCCGGATCGTACCAGGTTTTAGAGATGCCGGATCGTACCGGACTTTAGAGATGGCATTTGTTGGGATTTTGTGGAGGTAGTGTAGTTTTGTGGCCCATTTTTGGTAGCAATATGGTGAGTACTATTTGTAGAAGATCTAAGTCGGGTAATATGTAGGATATAATAGGTAACATTTATGAGAAAGCCCAAGGTGATTTATGGGCTTGTGTATGGAGTATTTGTGAAGGCCCAATAACATAGAGAATATTTGGAAAATATATATGAGAATATTTACGTGGGTTTAAAATAATGTATGGGCTTATATGAGTATTTTTGTGTGTGGGTTAATAAAATCAAGGCCCGAAAATTTGTACCTCAACATTTAGCCCCACGAGTCACGTGTAAGCAGTTTCTGCTTGGTCACACATGCAAGTTTGAAATTTGGTGGCAATTATGAATTGTGGGCTTCTGCAACTTTTTGAGTAAATACCACATGTAGAGGTAATGGGAAACATTCCAGTTGGTTATCCAAAAGGCAAAGGGGGTCTTCCATGGTTGCTCTATATCAGGGAAAATGGCAAGAAAGTGACACTGGTGTTTTTTAAGATAATCATGGAGAACTCTAATGATCCTTTTAGATCTGGCTGCAAGGGTGAAAGTCTTTATTTGGTCTTTTATTTCTAGGGGAAGAGTTTCTACCATCTTAAGGATATCGTCAGGGTCTACAAAAAAAGAGCCTAAGGATGAGGATGGATCAGTAATGGGATATACACACAGGGGTGGAGGAATAATAGTGGTGTTAAAGGCTGGAGGTTTTTGATAGGCCACAAATTGAATGACCCCTTGTGATTTAAACTAATTAATTAATTAAGCCAAGTTGTTAATTAATCAATTTATCATGCAAACGCGTGACAGCACAAACAAATCACCGAATAACTAAATATGCAGCGGAAAATAAAAGACACGGTGATTTGTTCACTAATGGGGAAAACCCTAACAGCAAAAACCCCACCGGGTGATTTTCAGGTCACCACTCCCGAAACTCCACTATTATCAAATCAAGCGGTTACAAATAAGGAATCCCAAGTACCTTACCAACCTACAGTTGAACCCTTACCCCAATACCCAATTGGACTTGATCTGTAGCGACAGTTCCCCCTTTTGATGCACGGCTCCCAAGTACGTGACTAACCAGATGCGCGGATCCCAGTACGTGACTTCAAACACCAACTTTAGGAAGAGAGGTTGGCTGCAAAGTTTTTCAGATCATCCTATGCAATGAAGATCAGGAAGATGCTTGGTCACAAAACCCTACAGTGCAAAATACACAGCAACTTCTTGAAGAAGATGAACTAGGTCAAGAACTTCGTCTTTGATCACAATTTGCTTGAACAAGGATTGCTCAATGCTTGTGCAACTTGTGTCTATGTTGACGGCTCTTAAAACACTCCTTAAATATGTTTAGGGTTAGAAGAAAAGAAGGCCCAAAAACACATTCACGGATCCCAAGAAAATCAGAACAGAAATCTGACTTTTTAATTCTCGACAGATAGCAGGTGTCCAGGTAGGTGTCGAGCAGGTGTCGAGCTTTAAAAATTCTGCACTTCAGCTTGCTTTTTCTTGGACAGACTTGATGACTTCAATACTTGATCTTGAAACATTATTTCTTGAATATTAAAAACACCTAGAACTACCCAATTACAAGCAGAGTACGTTTTGTCAAAGGATTAGCCAATTTACATAAAATATGACATATGTTCTTAACATGTGAATACATATGTCCTAACAATCTCCCCCTTTGGCAATCCGTGACAAAACCACAACAAACAAATGAACATATGAGAGAAGTCATAAATCACTCAACTCATATTCACTTGTTACATACAATAAAATCTATTCTAACACAAATTCTTGAAAAACTTTGCAAGAAGAGAGTTTATGGCAAGTAGACTTTGACAACCTGTATTTCTGAAACACTTTTAAAACAAAACTCATCAAGGCATCTTGTGTGAAACAGAAAATAATTAGATTGCATACAAATATAAAGAACATGTGTATAAAGAGAGAAAAGAAACAACACATGAAGAGATAGGTGAAAAAGAAAAACATACATCCACATATAGAAAGATAAGTACAATGTATGTAAAACTGGTCACAAGACCTCATATACAAGATCAATGTATCTAAAGACTAGAAAAGAAAAGATACATCAAAACCTCACTACATCCCTTAAAAATATGAACACTCCCCCTATCAAAAATGTCCTATACTAACTCTCCCCCTAAGATGACTACTCTCATAGTCCAAAACTACTCCCCTTTTTTGTCATGAATGACAAAGGGTAGAGTGTCATGTAGACATCTCATCAGTAGAGCTAGCATCTCCAGAAGCATCATCGTCATCACCATCATCATCATCATCCTCAGCATCAGAATCTGAAGCAACTAGAGGAGGTGGTGGAGGAGAAGCCTCAAAAGCAAAACCACCCATGGTCGCCTGCCGTCATGCAATACGACCAACACGAACGTTCACCTGATACAACTCAGTGGTGAGTGTATCAAGGCGAGCATCCATGCGCTGCAGCTGCGCCATAATATCTCCAAGAGATACATCGCCTGAAGAAGGAAGAGGAGTCGATGTAGATGGAGCAGATCTGGATGGAGCCGAACGGGAGGGCGGAGTGGAATCTGGCTGTCTCGACCTGAACTGCGCCTCACTACGTTTTACGGAAGCGGTATCTATGGCAGATATGTGTGTGAAGTGGTCGGACACAGGGAAAGGGATGGAAAAATGGCGTAGTATCCTCGTGATAGCGGAAGGAAAGATGAGCTTATCACGGGACGCCACATCTAAATGAACATCTATGATAGAGAAAATGAAGTGAGAAGGAAAATCTATCGTAAGATGCTCAAGTAGAAATAGCAAGAAACGAGCACGAGGCTCAGTGATAAAGTTATAGTGAGAGAGAGGATGAAGTACAAAAGTCATCACCATGTTAAGGAATCTAGGACCTTTAGCAAAAGGTCTACATGATGTGTACTGATGCTTACCCCACTCAGAACGGCGCTCACAAAAAGCAGAAATGAGCTCATCCTTAGACACAGTTCTCAGTCGCTCACAGGTAGGATAGTCAGGAAACTCTATCCTAGGGACTCTAAGCACATCCGCAACCAGCTGCGGTGTAACAGCAATGCGCGTACCTCGAACGCAAGTATGAAAGAGAGGTACTGAACGATCAATCCCGTACATGTTGGAGTAAAACTCCTGAAGCAGTACGAGAGGACAAGTGACCGGGACGTCACACAGTGACTCCCATCCCCTACTGTGAATGACAGAGGGAAGGTCAGTGTCGGCGAAGTCCGCCAAAATGACTTGGCGTTCTGAATGAACACCTCGTCTAGAAAAGTTCTCAGTAAATGCCTTGTAGGCATCTCCATCACGGAACCGAAGGTTAAAAGGAGCATTATCAGAAGAAGAGGAAGCTCCAGAACGCAGAGGGTTCCGAGCAGGAGTGGATTTACGTTTGGGTGCCATAGACACTACTAACGTAAAAGAATGAGAAAGAGATAGAGAGGGAGACAATCAGAAAAGTCCCAAACAGTTCAAATATGATAATATATTGAACAAAATGTACGTATGCATGGGAATGCATGGTCATGTGACATGCAAACATAAAAAGTATCATGGGCTCAGCCCAATCCAAACCTAGCAGCACACATACAAGAAACACACATCTAAATGCATGAAAATATCATTCTAATGCATATGGAATGCAATGTATGACATTTTAAACTCATTTTATTGAAAACTCAACCCAAAATTTCAATAAAAACTCATTGATTTTGAAAAACCCCAAAGTTTTCAAAAAATCCCAAAACCTAAGATTCAAACCATGAAATGCATGAAAAGGAATGGAAAAGAAGATCATACAACTTGATTTGAAGCAAGGAAGGCCAAAAATCACGTGGGATGGTGATTGGAGTGAAGAAAAATGGATTGGGAGATGAACAACCTCGGACAGATCGAAGAGAGATCGAGAAATGAGAGAGAAATCGCGACGAGAGCTTAAATAGGCACCTCAGTAAATCTCGACAGCTGAGGTGTCGAGAGGTATCGAGGATGCTGTCGAGAAAGGTGTCGAGAAATTGGCCTTCGACAGCTGAAGGTGTCGAGGAGGTATCGAGGTAAGAACAGCTGAACTAATACCTGAAGCTCGATCGATCGACTAGGTGTCGAGAAGGTATCGAGGAGACAGAGAGAATCTCGATCGATCCACCAGGTGTCGAGGAAGTGTCGAGGTTGCGATAAGAAAAAGACTTGAGAAGCTCGACAGATGATCAGGTGTCGAGGAGGTATCGAGGAGGTGTCGAGGAGGTGTCGAGACAGCAGAGAAAAGCAGTTTTTCGAGAAGAGAAAAACACAGACATGAATGCAATTAAGACAAACACCTCAACCATGATCCAATCAACATAAAAAAGCTCTCAAAATCATCTCTCAATGAAAATTTAAGCACATGGATCTCCCAAAAACACACACACACACACTAAACAAGTCTAACCAATTTTATGTTTCAAAAATAAGTCATGACAGTTTAGTGAGCATACAAAAGCACATGTAAAACTTTTGTGATGGCCAAATCACATTGTTCCTGCACATGTATCAAAGGTAGCAAAGAATACTGCGTGTTGTGTGTGAAAAACATCGCAACATTTGCATATGTGTATACATGTTATGACGATCTGAGATATGATAAAGTAACTTTAACTCACACACAATCATAACTGTTTGATAGGGACTATCACCTTCGAGGTACATCCTATAACTCCCACATCTCCTAGAATACACGCTTGCAACCATTTTTAAAGCATTTTTAATCTTTTTGCTTTTTATTTCTTTGCATATTTTCTTTTTAAACATATCATGCATGGGCTTATGAGAAAGAAAAGAAATACCCATTGATATTTGACATTTCAATTTTGCTATGCCTAAGCACACGAATGTCATTGACATCACACTTTTGCTATGCCGAAGCATACAGATGTCATTAATGATTGGCGGGCAACAGTGGTGAGATGGTTATTTATGCCTTTCTCTTAGGATTTTCTAGTCCTACCCGTCAAAAAGAGTGATATTAGTGTTAAGTTTAAAGAGATAACCTAATCTTACTCATCACAAACAAGAGCCACAAAGCTCACTTGCTTAGTTGTGCATAAAGATGCTCATCTAAGCTACAAGAGATACAAAGTTTAGAAAACTTTGTTTCATTGGCCATCCAAGGTACACAAGTACCAAAGTACACATAACACACACTGTTTTTGTATTTTTCAATTTTTCAATTTTTTTTTTATTTTATATCAAAAACAAAAATAACCAAAACTGAAAGTAAACACACAAAAACATGTTAGCAAAGCAAAACAATGCATAAAACTAGACTGACTCAATAAAAATGCAAAACAAACAAGCAATGCAACAAATAAGAAAACAAGAAGGGAGAAGAAAGTGATGAAATCACTTAGAGTCCTTTTTCTTCCACACCTTGGAAGAGCCTTTCTTTTGATTAAAATCTTGAACCGGCGGTGAGGGGGAAGAGTTGAAACCGTTCAAGTTCGAAAGGAACATGATGGCTTTCAGAAGATCTCCAAGAGGAGCAAGAGAGGATTGAAGCTGATTTTGGCTTCCAGATGCTGTCATACTGTTGCTTTGTTGGGTGGCTAGCCACTTGTAGCAATTTGGTCGAGTATGACCGGCAGCTCCACAATGATAACAGAGATGCTGCTTCTTTTGTTTAGGCTTTTGAGAGTTAGCCTTCTTATCCCTAGGGATTTTAGCATCTTTCTTATCTAACTTAGGGGGTGCTCCTAAGATGGATTTTTCTTTGTCTATGTTCTCACTAGCTAATTCAGTTTTAATATCAATGTTCTCAATTTTAACAGTATTAGCAGGAGGAACAAAAACAGTAGAACTAGTAGAAGCAGAGTTAGAGATAGAAAGACCATACCCTAAACCTGTTCGATCTGAAGCAGATTTCTGGTTGCTGAGCATCTCATCAAGTTTTGCACTTGAAGTCCTCTTCAGTTGAGCTCTGACTTGAAACAGCTTTGCTTCAAGCTTCTTGGTCTTCTCAGCCAAGAAGTTGTTTTCAAACCTCAGTGCACCAATAGTTTGATTCGCCTCATCAAACTTTGTGGACAATTCTTCTCTATCAAGTTCCACATCACTGAGCTTCTTGGTGGCCAGCTTATATAACTTCTCATGCTTTTCAGAGAGCTTGTAAAGCTTCTCATAGGCTGAATGGATATCATCTTTGTCATCCATCTTCTCACATTCAGTGTCCATCGACTCTTCTTCTTCTTCTTCCTCAACAATCCCTTCAGTAGAATTGACTGAGGCAGTGAAGGCATTTAGGATTCCGTCATCCTCATTGTCGGAATCATCTTCAGGCTCAGTGTCACTCAGGGTTGCAGCAAGAGCCTTGCTCTTTCTAATGCTCTTCAGATATGTAGGACACTCATTCTTCATGTGTCCAAACCCGTGACACCCAAAACACTTTGGTCCTGCCGGAGCAGTGTGCTGACCGCCATCGTTGGCATCCTTCCTTCCTTTGTCTTGGCTCTTGAACTGAGAAGAACTGGATTGCCTTCGGTCCTTGTCGAAGCTCCTCCCATTGGCATTCTTCATAAACTTCTTGAACTGCCTTGTAATGTAGGACTTCATCTTGGAATCTTCATTATCGGAAGACTCATCTGTATCACTGCTCTTTGCCTTCAGGGCCATGCTCTTGCCCTTGCTTGACTTGCCAATTCTTGATAAACCTAGCTCGTAGGTCTGCAAGTTCCCAACCAACTCAGTCAAAGGAATTTTATCAATGTCCTTTGATTCTTCTATTGCCGTAATCTTGGCATGAAATCTCTCAAGTAGAGATCTGAGCACCTTCCTTACAACCTTGGGTTCAGGGATGGTTTCCCCAAGATTGAAGGCTGAGTTCACTATGTCTTTAAGCTTGGCATAGAACTCATCGAACGACTCATCCTCCTCCATCTTAATTTCTTCAAAGCTAGTAGTGAGCCTCTGTAGCTTTGAATCTTTGGCTTCATCCCAATCGGCCGGTGCTTCTATTGGCTTGGTCCAGCCAATCTCAATAGCTTGCCACACCTTCTCATCTAAGGACTGCAAAAAAACTCTCATGCGTACTTTCCAGTAGGCATAGTTAGTCCCATCAAATAAAGGAGGTATAATAAGAGATTGTCCTCTATCCATGACAAACAGGGGTCAATGGATCAATCACAGCAAAGATTAAACCTAATCAGAGTGTGCCTGCTCTGATACCACTTGATAGGCCACAAATTGAATGACCCCTTGTGATTTAAACTAATTAATTAATTAAGCCAAGTTGTTAATTAATCAATTTATCATGCAAACGCGTGACAGCACAAATAAATCACCGAATAACTAAATATGCAGCGGAAAATAAAAGACACGGTGATTTGTTCATGAATGGGGAAAACCCTAACAGCAAAAACCCCACCGGGTGAATTTCGAGTCACCACTCCCGAAACTCCACTATTATCAAATCAAGCGGTTACAAATAAGGAATCCCAAGTACCTTACCAACCTACAGTTGAACCCTTACCCCAATACCCAATTGGACTTGATCTGTAGCGACAGTTCCCCCTTTTGATGCACGGCTCCCAAGTACGTGACTAACCAGATGCGCGGATCCCAGTACGTGACTTCAAACACCAACTTTAGGAAGAGAGGTTGGCTGCAAAGTTTTTCAGATCATCCTATGCAATGAAGATCAGGAAGATGCTTGGTCACAAAACCCTACAGTGCAAAATACACAGCAACTTCTTGAAGAAGATGAACTAGGTCAAGAACTTCGTCTTAGATCACAATTTGCTTGAACAAGGATTGCTCAATGATTGTGCAACTTGTGTCTATGTTGACGGCTCTTAAAACACTCCTTAAATATGCTTAGGGTTAGAAGAAAAGAAGGCCCAAAAACACATTCACGGATCCCAAGAAAATCAGAACAGAAATCTGACTTTTTAATTCTCGACAGATAGCAGGTGTCCAGGTAGGTGTCGAGCAGGTATCGAGCTTTAAAAATTCTGCACTTCAACTTGCTTTTTCTTGGACAGACTTGATGACTTCAATACTTGATCTTGAAACATTATTTCTTGAAGTATTAAAAACACCTAGAACTACCCAATTACAAGCAGAGTGCGTTTTGTCAAAGGATTAGCCAATTTACATAAAATATGACATATGTTCTTAACATGTGAATACATATGTCCTAACAGTTTTTTGGACAGGTAGTCAGTAATAAGGTTATCTTTGCCTTTAATATGTTTTACTTGGAAAGACCATTGTAAAAACCAATTTGGCCATCTAAGTAACTGAGGGTGTGGGAGCATTTTCCTTTTGAACTGGAGCATCTTGGGAAAGGAAGACATGTCCATTTCTACTAAAAAATTATGGCCAAGGAGATGGAACTGGAATTTTTCAATATCATGCTTGACTGCTAAGATTTCTTTGAAAGTGGAATGGTAATAGAGTTCTGAAGGTTTGAATGCACCACTTTTATACCCAGAAATGCTTCTTTTGCCATTAACCTCTTCAAAAAGAGCTGCTGCCCAATATTCATCACTTGCATCTGTTTGCAGTATCCTTTTACCTGGTCCTGGAATCTGCAAAGGAGGAAGCTTTTTTGCTAATCTTTTCAACTGTTGCACTGCTTTTGTATGAACATAATTCCATCCTGGAGGTGATTTCTTCAGCAATTGAGCAAGACAATTCCTGTATTTGGATACTTTTGGGATAAAGTCTGTCATGTAATTGACAATTCCAAGAAACTATTGTATCTGCTTGGCATTTGTAAGCTTGTCGAGAAATTCACAAAGAGAGACAGCTATGTGAGGCTGCAAAGTATACTTTCCATCTGAAATGTTTACTCCCAAGAAGTCTATAGAAGACTGCCCTATGACCATTTTCTTCTTCGAAAGCATTATCCCTTGAGATTTCACCAAATTGTAAAATTCAGTGAGTAATTTTTCATGGGATTCCTCATCTTTTGAGAACAAGAGAATATCATCCACATAGATCAATGCGTTGGTCAAGAGAGGCTGGAACAATGTTACTATTGCTTTTTGGAATTGGGATGGAGCATTTTTTAGACCAAAAGGCATGACAGTCCATTGATAATGATGGTCTGGGATGCAAAATGCCGTCTTGTATCTTTCTTCTGGATGGATTCCCAATTGCCAAAATCCTGCCTTGAGATCAAACTTTGAGAATATTCTGGCATTTTAAAGATGCTGGAAAAGAGCACTCTTGTTTGGCAAAGGAAATTTGTCATCTGCCAGAAAATGATTGAGATCTTGGTAATTGATTACCAATCTGAGTTTTCTGTTGGGAAATTTAGACCCCGATTGATAGAATTAACAAGTTTTAAACACAAGTTGTTAATTAGATTTATTATGAATAAAACTTGTTAAAACAAACAAACATCAATATCATGTCATAATCATGCAGCGGAAAAATAAATAAGACAAGATATGATGACCTAGGAAAACCAATGAAACCAACCAGTTTCACAGTAAAAAACCTGGGGGGAAACCTTCCCGAAAAGTAATCCACTATAGTAAAGAGAAGTTTTAGATCTAGTACAAAACTTTTGTCCCTAGACTCTACAGTCCCCGTAGATGAACTCACAGCAGAAACCTTCTACCGCTTCAGAACTTCTGAACTCTTCAATATATGAACGCCACCCTTTTTGTTGCACGAATCCTAGTACGTGACTAACCAATTGCGCAAATCCCAGTACGCGACTTCAATCACCAACTAGAAGAAGATGTTGGCTGTAAAGTTCTTCACTTCATCAAGAATGAAGATCAAGAAGCACTTGGTTACAAAACCCTAAGGCGCAAAGACGCAGTAGCTTCTTTCAGAGAGAATAAGGCATCGGTCACCTTTTGCATATGTTCTCCTTGTATTCTCTCATATGACGGCCTCTAAAATAAGCCTTATATAGGTCTAGAGTTGTGAGAAAAGAAACCCTACACAAATACATAAGCCTGGCCCAAAAATCAGATCTGAAAATTTTGAATTCCGTAACCTCGATAAATAGCAGGTGTCGAGAAGGTGTCGAGAAGCTATCGAAGGGACAGGAGCTTTCTCGATCGATTCACCAGCTGTCGAGAAGGTGTCGAGATTGCGATAAGAAACACCTTAAGAGCTCGATAGATAGTCAGCTGTCGAGAAGCTGTCGAGCTATCTGTCCGCAGGTGTCGAGCTTTCTGTCCAGCTTTATTGAACACCTTTTCTTCACTTGTTTCTTGGTCCAATCTTCATGACTTTAATACTAGACTTCAACAACATGTTCCTTGAAGTGTTAAACACATCCTAGATTTACCCAAATACAAGTAAAGTGCATTTTGTCAAAGGATTAGCCAACTACATAAAATATGTCTTTAACATTTTCCTCGAACTTGTTCTGCATGCTTGTTGACATAAAAAGCTTCACATGCCCATGGAGAGGTTGTAGGTTCTATGAGGCCTTCTGAAAGGAGGGTGGATAATTCTTGCTTGGCTAAGGTTAAATGTTCTGGATTTATTCCTCTGTGGCTGGCTTTTGTGGAATTGACATCTTCATTCTTTTTAAAGGGAAGATATATGAAAAAGTTTGGGTTTTTCCACAAAGGATTTGGGTTTTTAAGGAGGAATTCAGAATGGCTGTTTGCACAACAATTATTGATAAGCTGGAGTTTTACTGGGTCAAAAGGGTCAATTGTGAATAGATGAGGTACTTGGGTCCAGGTAAGAAGGTGTTATTTATGCAAGAGTCCTTTTGAAGACCATCTAAGGCTAGGTATTTGATGAAGGAGGTCAAATCCTATAAGAAGGTCTCTGCCTGTAAGAGAGGATCCAAGGACTTGATGTTTGATGGTAAGGGTTGGGAAAATTCTGATGAAGATAGGCTTGCTTTTTAGGGTGATCAGAAATGTTTCTCCATTCGCCGCTCTGAACATTTGATGATGAGGTAACTAGAATTCTTTAGGTAGTATTTTAGGATGGAGAATTGTTGCTGCTGCCCCTGTGTTAAACAAGGCTATTACTAGGATAGGTCTAGAATAAGTGTCAAGAAGGAGTTTTGCTGCTTTTTCCTTCCTTGGACAGTTTTTTGCAAAATGGCCTGATCTTCTGCATACAAAACAAACTTTTGAGGTTTTCCTTTGAACAGCTTTCTTCTGAGAAACTTCCATTTTTTCTTCCTAAAGGATTTCTTCTTTTGGCTTGCATAATGCCTTTTCTTCCAAGAATATTTCTTGAAATGATCTCTTTTCTTTGTTGGACAGGCACAGTTTTTCTCGTAACACTTAATCTGCAAATCCTTTCTTTTACAATTATCCTTGAGTTTGCTATGAATCTTGTCAATTTCTGAAAGGAATTTTCTCTGGTTGCAAAGTTTTTCTAAGGCAATAAGTACACGCTGATAGATTTCTCCCAAAGAAGCTTGTTGCAGAGTTATTTTTTGGAGGTTCATCAAGTAGAGAGTTTCATCTCCCAATGGTTCAGGAAGGGAATTGAGAAATGTGTGCTTGGAATTAACATCATCCATCCCATTAAAAGAGTAGTATCTTCTTGACATTCTATCAAAATGTTTCTCCAAATCTTTCATTTCAAATGAGCAGCATTTCATCAATAGGAATTCTAAGCTTTATTTTAAATTGTACATTTTTAGACCACTGTAAATTAGATTATTTAACCTAATTAATTAACCAAGTGAGTATTTAGGTTTATTATTCAAATCTTGGTTAAAAAAAATAATCATATCATGTAAAATAGAGGAAAATAAAGAACACAATAATATGATCACCCAAAAAAACCAAACCAGTAAAAAACCTAGGGAGGATTTAACCTAGCTATCCTCAAGGTAAAAAGCAAATCCACTATGAAAGAATTGAAGTTTGTACAATAGAACTTAGACCACTAACATTATATTGCTGCCTTGAGTAAAAAACTTACTACCACGACCCCATGACAGCTCCGAGTCCACGGACTACTTCTTTCCTTGGCCTTTGCAACACAAGCACCCACACTTGTGATAATCAACAAAAACTTGTTTGTGACTCCAAGACCACCCTTGAAGGTTTAGATCATCAGCACCTTTGATGACTAGAAAAGGCAGCAACTTCTACAACACCGGATCTTGAGATTCTTCAAAGAATAACACCAGTAAAAAACATAAGAGAGTTTTTTGGGTACAAAACCCTAGATACAAAAGAGGCACACTCTTCTCTCTCAGAAAAGCCTTATAAAAACATGCTTAGTGTTTCCTTTATATACTAGAAGTGTTTTACTTGAACCCCAATACGTTTTAGTAGAGTTTAGGCTGAAATAGAATTCTACAGATAAGTGTTTTGATTGGTCAAGCCTATCTTTCAATTGATTGAACCAAGCAGTTTCTGAACTCTTCTTTCTGCAGGTTGTATATTCTTGAATCTTGACTTGTATCACTTTGAGCATTGTCTAATAATACCTATAGACTCTAGGATTTATATCTAAATAAGTTTGTGTTCATGATTTGCCAATTGTTCTAAACTTTTAGAACCTAACATAAATAATATAAGTTTCAATTTTTAAAAAATAAGCTAGCTTTTAATTTTTTGTCTCACATTATGTAAATAAGTTATCAAAAATAAGTAATTTCCAAACAGAATTTTCTCGACAATACTTCTTGACGACCAATTAGTTGAACTTGAATGGTTGAACCCCCTCAACCGATATTTTTGATACAATAACCCGTGACTCTTCTCACATGCAACATGGCGCGATGTTATTGGACAATCTATACCATGTCAGCACTATTTTATAAAATAGGGAAGGAATGGGATTTAGACTAAATTGGCAGAAAAGCTCAAATTCCCCTCCAACTATACCGGTTGGGCTTTACCTAAAAATCCTTATATTTTTTGGGTTGGGCTCAATACTCTTCACTTCATAGAACATGTTCATGGCCCTTATCTTTTCTAAATCACACAATGGACTCGTGACAACGTTGTTCCTCACCTCGCGGATTGGGCTCATGAATCTTATATTCTCCGCATCATGGTTCAACCTAGGGGTGTGTATGGGTCGGGTTAAGGAGATTTTTTGACCAAACCCAGCATGGTGGGTCAAAAAAAATTCAACCCAACCCAACTTATCACATAAGTCCAACCGAACCCATATGGGTCAGGTTGAACCCATGGGTTGGACAAATTTATAATTATTATTATTATTATTAAATTGAGTAGAAAAAAAATATAAATATAAATATATTAAAAAAACCCAAAGATTAGTATCAATGTGACTCCTTAAAGGCAAACAACACTAATGACTATACAACAATAGTAATTTACTAGGGTTTGTGTGAACTAATTGACTTTTATATAGGATAGGAAGAGCTAGTTATTTTAAAAAATTTATTAATTATATAATATATTTTAAATATATATATATATATATATATATTAAATATATGGGTGGGTCGGGTTGGGTTTAGCAGGTTTGAAATTTTATGACACAAACCCAACCCGACCCGCTATTAAAAAAAATTTTGTAACCCAACCCAACCTACCAAGCCCTAAAAACCGACCCAACCTGGTGGGTTAGGTTTGATCGGATCGGTTTTGGCAGATTGGTGGGTTGGCTGCACACCACTAGTTCAGCCTATGGCCTATGCTTCATTTTATGGAATGGGGTTAAACTTGCATCTTGCTATGTCATCACAAATTGGGAACATGGCCCACATTATTGCCAATTTTATTTTATGGGCTAACGGCCCACTTTTCTCACACCTCACAGATTGGGCTCGAAGCCCATATTTTTCTCCTCAAGGGATCAAGACTCAAGCCTCACATTATTTCTCGTCTCTTCTTGGAAGGTTTCCCCATAAAATTGGTCCATTTAGTTTTATTTCCATATAAGACCAGGCTTATCTCAAGTTATATTACATTTTTTTTTTTTTTTTTTTTTTTTTGTCGAACATGCTCATTCTACTTGATTAACTATGTCTAAATTTTGTTCCCCAAAAAAACTGTCTAAATTTTCTTCTAAAAAAAAAAAAAAACTGTCTAAATATTTTTTATTCATTTATAAATCTAGATTAATAATTTATAATTAAATTATTGTTTATATACCAATAATTGCACAGCCCATTGGCACCTTTCCCCTTCCGGCCTTCTCCTCCCATTTGTGATAGATTTGATTCGGCCTCTCCCACTCTAATAAAGTTGTTATTATATTATTTTAGTTAATTTAAGAAAATAATTTTCATTTATGAACTTATAAAAATTAAATTTATTAATCTTTTAAAGTAAGAAATTATATATATGATTTTTATTATGAGATGAATCATATAAATTACCAATAACTTAAAAATTATATATATGATTCTCAAAAAAAAAAAAAAAAATACCAATAACTTAAAATAATAGTTTGATATCTTTAGACTTATTTACAAATTTAGAAAATCAAATCTCAAATCTATATAAATACACATTTCGTGTGTGTATATATCTAAATAAGTTTTATATTTGTAAATTTATTAATGAACACATTATTATGTTTGAGCATAATTCGACTATTATCAAGCTTAAATCTAGGTTTAAATTTGATTTATTTATTAAACAAATAAACATAAACAAGTTTTACTAGAGGAAGTAGATCTATTTGTAAACCATTGGAAAATCCAAGTTTTAAACCATTCGACTATTATCACCCTCACGAGACATATTGGACCCAATTTTAGCAAGTCAGATAAAATAAAAATTCAAATCCAAAAAAATAAGAATTGTGAACCAAAAATTAATATTAAACGACGCCATTTCTATTTAAAAAAAAAAAAAAATACTATGAAAAGTCTAAAACCCTTCTCTCTCTCTCTCTCTCTCTCTCTCTCTCTCTCTCTCTCTCTCTCTCTCTCTCTCTCTCTCTCTCTCTCTCTCTCTCTCTCTCTCTCTCTCTCTCTCTCTCTCTCTCTCTCTCTCTCTCTCTCTCTCTCTCAAGAACTATTAAATTTGGCAGCCATGGCAAGCACCAAAGTTTAGAGTATTATGACCCAACCCAATGTAAGCTCACTCCTTTACTTTCATTTCTAGTTTCTTCTTCTTCTTCTTCTTCTTCTTTTTTGTGTGTGTGTATATGCTGAAGTGGTTCATTTATTCTTTTTAGGGCAGATTCTTCTCAAGGGAGACAACATAACTTTGATGATGAATTCATAAGTTTATTGGAACCGCAACCATCTCTCTCTCTCATGATTTCTTCTCTTAATGATTATAGTGGAAAGTGATGATGATTCCAGTAATTGTGTAAATTGGCATCATGTTGCCTTTTCAATCAAATGGAGGTCTCTAGCATCTTTGTTTACCAGCTATGTTAGATGCATCTTGGACATTTAAGTATGGTTTATGTAACTTATAAACAAGGTTGTTAAAATTGGGATCCTACTTAGGATCGGGGGAGGTAGGTAGGATCATGGATTGTAGGATCGAATTACGGATCATAAAATCCTACATTAATTGAGAAAAAAAAACACATTGGTATGTTAAATAATCACATAAATTATACATTCATTTATAAAAAAATAAAAAATAAAAAACCAAAAATTTACATCCATTTGATGTAATTACCATACATTACTACATCCATTTGTAAGCATCATTTAAAAAAACCAAAAATCTCAAAACGTGAAACTCTATTGGTATGTATTTTTCATTTGGATCCAATTGACACTTAGAATGGCAAAACTTGGTCTATTGAGATGTTATTTTTCAAATTGGGTCTAACTGGACATTTTTATCAAGTTAAAGAAGATTACAAGAAACTAGGATCAATTGGGATCGTCAAAATTATACGATCCTACCGATCCTGAACGATTGCAAAAATTCTTTAAAGATCCAGATTGTTTTGGATAGGTGGGATCATAAAATCATAGGATCGTAGAATCCAGATCGGGATTTTGACAATCATGCTTATAAATGATTTTCTATCCATTGAATAGATACATTGGCACTATAACTCTCATACATGGTTTGGTTGGTGTAATATTCGAATGGCACAGGAAAGATTTGATTGGACCGTGAACAAGAAATTAACCCAATGAACCATCGAATTTGGCAAGATTGACAAGCACCGACATACAAAGGATCATTACCCAAACTCATTGTAAGCTCATTAATTTCTTTACTGTCCCTTCTTAATGTTGTTTCTATGTTCACTCACTCTCTCCCATTTTGTTGAAGTATGCAGCAGAGGGTCAGCTAATATATTTTTGCCTGACAACAAGAGTACAACAGTCATCACTGTTTGTTGTATAGATCTCATTATGTTGTTAAGACTTGACTGTATTCGGAAAAGCAATAAACTTTTGTTGAAAAGGGGAAAATAAAAATAAAAATCTTCTTTCAAACAGGTATAAACTATAAAGTTGACTTGGGTCCAATCTGCCAATCAGCTAGTACGAACAATCCCGAGAAGCTTTATAGGATAATTATGGCCTGTTTGGTAATGTTATTCTAGTAACGTTGTTTAATTATTGTGGAAATACGTGTGGGTGAAAAAGTGTTGTGAAAATACGTGTTATATTGTTTAAACAACAAAAACTGTTGTTTAAACAACACAACCAAACATACTCTATGCAGTCCACTACCACTTTCTGATTAAAACAACTTGTAGGGGAAAAGAGGTAGTACTGAGAGGATGCTTACTTAGAGTGTATTTGGCATCAGCTTCAGCTTTTAGTTTTTAGCTTTTATCTTTTATGTAAAGCTTTTTAATACATCAATTTTTCTCACTTATTCTCACTTTTTTCAAGGTACAGATACACTTCAGCATATTTTCAACAAAAAATTTTCAAAAAAAAGTTAAATAAGCTGTTCCCAAGCAAACCCTTAGTACAACCACATTGTATAAGATATAATTATGATATACTTTAGATATGACTTTATGTAATATTTAATTTTATTGTGAATGTTTTGATAACACTAACTAAATAAATTATTATTCTTTCGTTTCAAAATTCTTATATTGTATACCAAATGTCTTCAAATTTTACAATGAAGGAAATTTTGTGTTTCAATAGAATTTAGTCAACTTATGTAAATATATGTTACTTTTAATTAATAGTAACTCATTGAGGGTGTGAATTTAAAAAATTTAAGAACTTCATAACTTTAATTAAAATTTTCAATATATAGGGGTTTTTTTTTTTTGAGAAACCATATAGGGTTTAATTTTGAACTACCTAAATTATAGAGAATTATGCAATTTATCTAAGTCTTTAATAAGGGTAAACACTTGGTGCAATGAAAATGCAAACGTTTGACGACGTAGAGAAAAGATAAGCACAACCATAGTTTATAATAGTATTTTGGTGCGATGCACAAATTAATAAAATTCATATGTAAAGTAAAGAAAATATTCTTCTTTTAAAAAAAAAAGGTAAAGAAAGGATTGCAAATGTTAGAGGAATTTTAAAATAAATAAAAAGTTACCCGTAAGTTATTTGACAAAAGCCTATTATGTAACATTGATTTTTTTTTTTTTTTTAATCTTTCTAAAAATTATGGTAGTTGAACCAAAAAAAAAAAAAAATTTCTTTTAAAATTTTAATGCACAAACATTTCTTAAGGTTTGGAGAAATGACATTTCACCTCAAACCTTAAGGAAAACTGTACTCCCCTTAAGGTTTAAGGAAGTTAACAAATTAATCATTCGTTAATAATAATAGCAAAATATTCCAAATTTTAAAAAGATTTTCTTAAACAAACCCTAATCATGGTTAGTGAATTTGTTTTTAGTTGAATATAGTTCTTAGTCACCGAATTGTGTTTAGGCTTTGGTCAAGAGTATAATTTCAAAATTCAGAATATTTTGTTATTGTTATTAATAAAAGAACTAATATATTAATTCCCACAAACCTTAAGGGAGAGGATCATCATTTTTCCTTTTTCTGTTGGGATATTTTTTGATTAATTCCCACAAATCTTAAGGGAGAGGATGGTCAACATAAAAGAACAAAGGGAAGTTAGGAGATTTTTTTTTTCCAACTCATTTAAGGTTGTTACCAAACATAGGAAAATGAGATAGTTTTGTAGAAAACATTTTTTTTTTTTTTGTTGAAAAATGACTCAGTTTCTAGAAAATATTATCACTAAAACAAACAAAGTTAGATCTGAATCCTTGTGGAGGATTCTTAATAGAATCCAGAGTAGAATAGAAGGGAATTCGAACTAAGACAAAAAAAAAAAAAATGTAATCTCTTCCTACAAAAAGAAGATAGTCAATGTTAGGAACCCAATGGTTCCTAATAGAGATTGATGAGAATTATAGGGGAATGGATGGGGATTGTAGGAAAATTGACTTAATTCGAGGTAGTCACCCTCCATAGAGAAAGAGAGAGATTAAGAGAGAGAGATAGAGAGATGCACTAATGCACTAACAAATTGGTTTATACTTTCATTGATATCTCATATTGGATTACAATCATGTATTTATAGGAGACTAGCTCTAATCTCATTGGCCCATATGGCCTCATCCTATTGGTTCTATTATTCCCCATGTGTATTAATAATTCCAACATGTGCTAAATGTGATTAACATGCCTCATCCTATTGGTTCTATTATTCCCCATGTGCATTAATAATTTCAACATGTGCTAAATGTGATTAACATGTTTAGAATTGTAACTAACTAACTAACTAAATCTCAATACACCAATTATTATCCATATGCTTATAGCATTCCTAACATTTCCCTCTCCTTGAAAACACCTTGCCCACAAGGTGTTGTTGTGAAATAGCATCTTCATCAAAGGAGATCTTCCAATGGACCAATACCGTAGTGACATTTTGATCACCATATTCATGCATTTCTCTTTGACAAGCGATCCCGTGCATATGAAGGTTTCTTCTTCGTAGATCTACAAGATTTGCTCGAATTCTTGAGCCTTCAATGATTCTTCAATCTTCAAGGTCTCATTGGTTCTTTCAACCTTGAAATGTTCTTGTATCCTCAAGACCTCATTCGATTTTAGAAACATTAAAATTGTTGGCGCTTGTATCTTGGATTCTTGGATCACTGACACTTGGATTGCCACTTCTTGAATCATAGACTCTTGAATGGAAGCCTCCATTGGTGCATCAAGAATGGGTTCTTGGAAGATCATCATCACCCTCTTTGTTGGTTCTTTCGACTGAACTTCAAGGGCACCATGTACATGTACATCATCATCCACTTTGACACAAAAATCAACATCTTGGCTTGTAACAACAGTAGTAGATTCTTGGAACTTGATTTGTTCTTCGACTTTCATTGAATCAAGAGATTGTAACTCTTCTTCGGACATGTTTTCAAGATCCTCTTGCACTCTTGAAAGTTCTTCCTTCATGGCCATATTAGATTCAGCCAAGGCCTTCATCTTCTTTGAAATATCCTTGGATTCTTCTATAGCTTTGTTCAACAATTCTTGTATTTTTTTCAAAAGTTTTCTTTCATCACAATTGCTCATCTCAAGATCAACGGCTCTGATACCATTTGTTAGGAACCCGGTGGTTCCTAATGGAGATTGATGGGAATTATAGGGGAATGGATGGGGATTGTAGGGAAATTGACTTAATTTGAGGTAGTCACCCTCCATAGAGAAAGAGAGAGATTAAGAGAGAGAGATAAAGAGATGCACTAATGCACTAACAAATTGGTTTATACTTTCATTGATATCTCATATTGGATTACAATCATGTATTTATAGGAGACTAGCTCTAATCTCATTGGCCCACATGGCCTCATCCTATTGGTTCTATTATTCCCCATGTGCATTAATAATTCCAACATGTGCTAAATGTGATTAACATGCCTCATCCTATTGGTTCTATTATTCCCCATGTGCATTAATAATTCTAACATGTGCTAAATGTGATTAACATGTTTAGAATTGTAACTAACTAACTAAATCTCAATACATCAATTATTATCCATATGCTTATAGCATTCCTAACAGTCAATCAATGTAATTGTGATCGATAAGACTGATATATTTTACATAATTTTCAAGTAATAAATTATGAACCAAGCTTACGGGAATGAGTTCATCTTAAAGATAGATTTAGGTAGAAAACCATATCTATGATGAATTGGGAAAATCCTACATAGATGCATCACCATGCCTTGAACTTGAAGAAAGACTTCTGTTGTCATCATGTATAACTACATCATCTGATCCTTCAGTGGAATTCCTCGTGTGATTTTGCATATCATCAATACCAAGTGAAGGCTCAAAAACGTCGGGACTTGCTACAGCACGTACCCTTGATTCTTCTCCCTTAAAGGTATATGAAGAGAGATCTTTTAGGTCAAAATGTTTTGCCATTTTAACTAATTTGGACCAACGAGAGTCGGCAGGATTGTCGTTGCTCAAAACAGGCCAATATGATTAAAAGAACTTAAACACATAAACCAAGAGTGAGACCAAAGAAGAGATTCCGGCAATGATGAAGAGGCCCCCAAAGCTGTCCACACCAAGACTAGGACTATGTGAAGAGATTGTAGTACTTTGATCTTCACAGTTAGTTTGACTTGAAAAGTACTTCTTCTCATATTCTAGGCTTTTATGTTTATCCTGAGTGACATTCAAGATTGCCCTTGAAATGTAAGGGACCAAAGGAGATCCTTTTCGAAAGGCCTGAAGAAACGTGATATAAAATTATATTATTATTTTTTTTTAAAAGATAGAATAATACACCAATAGAGGCCATTACTAAAAAAGTTGTTGCTTGATGGTCTTATCGCATTCTTATTGCATTCGTAAACTTGAAAGGATAATAGGGGTGTATTTTTTTGGGGTGAGCCAGAGAGAGAGAGAGAGACTCACAAAGCCAAATCCACCAGTTTTGTAGATGGGCCCAGCCATAGTGTAACTTGAGCAATACTTTGCAAGGTAGAGCTTGATATAGGGAATTTCGTCAAAAATAGCTGCAACCCCATCATTGTACGTTCCCTTCAACAGTGCTTCATGATACTCCTCTGGGGTCTCATACCCCTTTAAGTTGGACTCATTAAAACCTAATTGATCTATTAGGAGCTCCTTAACAAAGGACTCCTTTAGATATCCAACATAATAACCCTTCTTTATAATCTCTTTTACATCAACAAACGTAGGTTGCAATCTTTGTACTGTTAACATTGAGGTTAAGTTTGCTGTATAACTTTGAGTCAAGATGAGTACCACGAAAATCCATATGATCAACACAAATCTTGACCAATTATTTACCACTCTCTCCCCTATTATCATTAAATTATTATTAATATACACATGCATAAAGAATATTCATGTATTTAAATTGGAGAAAGAGAGAGAGAGTGAGAGAGCGAGAGAGAGAGAGAGTTACTTTGAGCAAAAGCAAGTGTTGAGAAGGAGAACCAGAAAATCAAGCCAAGTTGTTGCTCTGGAGGGCCTCTAAAATCATTGTTTACACGGTGTTCAAGAGTCCATATTACCAAACCTGTAAAGATGAATGCTACACCAGTTGTTAACCATAGATTAATGCTTAGTGGCTTCAAGAAAATCCACAAGTTTTTGCTCTCATCATCTTTCTCCAAAACCACCATCGACACACCTGATTCTGTATAAAGTAAAGTGAAATCAACATACAACAAGCGCCTAGCTACAATTGTTATGTCTCCAACAACTACATCGTATTTCTGCATTTAGAGAAAAAGAGAGTTATCTATTATCGACTTTGAAAAATGTTAAATGAAGTAATTAATTAACACGCACTTAAAATGAATAGAAACCAACTATCCAACTTTAAGTGTTCTCCTTTAGACTTCACTTATCATAGCTTACTACATGTTTTTATTTATTTTTTCTTTATAAAGTAAAAAAAGTTTAAAATAGAAAAATAAAATAACAGTTAGTAGGATAGCAGATTTTTATTCATCTAGTCATTAGCCAAAAAAAAAAAAAACCCACCAGATTATTAATTTCCCCAAGAAGTTGATCGTATGTCCCGTTACTTTGCCTCGTTTCATTCGCGTAAGGAATACACTCGTAAGTTAGGTGGAAGGGTAATGCGCGAAGCACATCCTCAAACACATCAATGGAGAACCCAGATACGATAACAGGATCCCATTCCACTTTCACGAAATCTAAAAAACCTTCTTTCAGTACTGGAACCCCAATCCTTAACTTTGTCGGCTGCTCTGGTGTGTCTCCTGGCCAAATAGGGTGTTTTAGTTTGTCCTTTGAAATTTTATTTTTTGAGAGATTCTCATTTGAAGTTAAGTTTTTCTCTCGGGTCCAATGTCCAATAATCCTCTCTGTTCTTCCTATCACATTGAATAGTTCAATGGCTGAAGGCTCCAACTGCCCCTTAACCAAATCAAAATTTCCGCTAAGGCCTTGAAATTTAGTAGTTAGAATTGTGTTGCGAAGCCTTGAACCCATTTCAAAAATTCCTAGAGCTGCAAGATCGACATTATTGTTGCTAGCATTTTGCTTCAAGAAGCTAGAATGCACTATGCAGCCAGCCTTCTCCACTGCAATAGCCAATGCCCAAACTGTATCATATGACCATAATCCAAAGAAGTTTAAGCTGGTAGTACTCTTGCTCTTTATTTTGATTGAGGTTAAGTTTCTCTTCCATTTTCTTTCAAAATCTTTAAGATGTTTAGACGGCGGTATGTATGGCCTTATTCCCAATACCCCTTGCATTGAGTCCATAACTTTTGAGCCCATAGGATCTAGCAAAGATGATAAACCTGTTGTGAGGATCCATGCATACCCTTCGCTCATCATATCTGCCTCTTTTGCACGTACAAAGAGCTTTGAGCCAAGTGAAGCAGTCATGTGCACAAAGAAATATTCTTGCATGATTTTCCTTTAACTTGTTAAGCTCTTTGATGATTTCGGTATTATTAGACGATGGATGAATGACACTTCTGTAAGGCACCCTAGTGTCAATCTCTTGTAAAGCATCCAACAAATATGGAATTAAACCATTGCCATAATCTGTGTCTTCATAAATAAGGACAATTTCCCGCCAACCAAAAGTATCAACAATGTTTGCTATGGCTTTAACCTGTACGCAGTCATCTTGAGTTGTTCGTATGAAGAACTGGTTTTGGGATGGAGAAAGAGAAGGACTTGTGGCTGAAAAGGAAATGATGGGAACCTGAGCTTTGCGTCCAAGTTCTATAACAAACTTAGCTTGTGCTGACCATTGAGGTCCTATAATGGCCTGCATTTCTTCATTCTTCATTAAATCCAGTGCTGGATTTCATTGCAACAGTAAATTACTTAGAAATTTGAAATTTTACTGGCAATGTTCAAAACAACTCCTATTAACAACAACAACAACAACAGTACACAGATAATAAACTTTATCAGTACATTCTGGAAAATATTAACATGTTGAAACTATACACCAGCATATTTTATCAATGTTTAATTTGGTTCATAATTGTTAGGACCAAGGGCTTACCTACCACACCAAAAACTATAACTAATGGTAAGAGTGGCAGCCCAACACCAATAAGTTGACTGAAACTTGGCCCAACTTGACCTCTATCTCTAGTAGCTAGGATGTTAGACTTGGCCCATTAGGCCTTTGCCTAATAATCCCATTCCCAACACCTGCACATGTGCAGTAGGGAGCCGAACTTGTGACCTACTATGATACCAATTGTCAGACTTAAACTATGTCACTCTACCTCAAAACCAATTGGTGATGTGGAAAATACACTCAAAATCTTTTATGGCATTCGACATAGTGCTCCGTTGGCCTGTTTTTAGAGCGATTGTAAGGAGTTGAATTATAATGCCCCAACAATAACTTATAAAAATAATAAGAGAAAAAAGAATATGAAGAAATGAGAGTTTTAACAAAAGGAAAAACAACAAAAGAACTTAATTACATAATAAATTTAAAATTTTATATTAATCAAATTCTTTTTGCAATAATTCATTATAATATACAAAGGAATGAGATAATTACATAATAAATTGAAAACATTATATTAATCAAAATAACAAAATTGACATAAGTTTCACTTGGTATATAGTCAACTATTAAAAATGATACACGTGAAAAAACCCTTAATATATAGGACAAAACTTATGTACAGTACCTTAAGTGTTGTTCCTTAAGTTTTCCTCTTAAAATTCTGTCATGTAGCTACTTAACTAAAAAATACACTTCTATCTAATGAGAAAAAATCACATGGAAAAATTTTGAGAAGTGAACCTAATGAATAGCACCTAAGTACTATACTTGAGTATTGTGAAAAATTGTAATATAATCTATTTGCATAAAGTCAAAGAGTAGAGAAGAGAAAATATGACACAAGAAATTTACGTAGTTCAACACTATGTCTACATCCACGGGAGGTGACAGAATAAAGTTTCATTATAATTTTGGAGATTACAACAATACACTCTCACAAATCCAAACCCCAAATACACCTTTAGTTCTCTAACAAATAAATAGAAAATAACAAAAGTTACAAGACACTCTAGAGCACTTGTAGCAGTGGAGCTAAAAAGCTATATAGCTATTTTAGCTCCACCAAAACACAAAAATAACCATACAGCAGTAGAGTTAAAGCTATTTTTTTTAGCTTCATTGCTACAGTGCACATCTATCTATGGATGTGCACTGTAGCTTAGAGCTAAAAAAAAAAAAAAAATTATTCCCTGCCCGGTTGTGTGTGTGGCTGTGATAGTTGTGTATAGTAGATATATTATTTTATTGTAGTAGATATTTTATTTTATTGTGTTGAAAGCTAAAATAAATCCACTGCTGCAATATATGTGTAGGTAAAATAGATAAAATAAATTTTTGTGGTGATAAATAACTAAATTTTTAGCACCACTGATGTGGATCTAAAACTTCCTATCTTTGGTATGCACGCACAGAAAAAGCTCTTTGCAGTCGCTATCTCAGTAGAAGCTCTCTTGCATCTTCTCTCAAAAACACCATCTATTTATAGTTAGATGTTCGGCCGAAATGTCAATAGTTTCAGCACATGGAACTTAATAATTCAAAGAGGATGGTAAGCATTTATTGCCAATGAGTGATCCATTTCGGCTACAAAAGATGAAAGCAAACTTTCGATTTCATGTCAGAATGTTGTTCTTGCTTTTTTGACAATTCAAGCAAGACAGCATCATCATTTAATGTAGGCTTGTAATATCAAGCCTCCGACACTAAAATTCAAGCCATTCCAACACTAAGTCATAGATAAACATAAAACAATGATTATTATACTATCTTTTAATGAATTTTTACATTTAAATATCACTTAGTATTCAAAATTAATGACTTTTTATTTTCCAAATTCGTATAAAATATTGTTCGTTTTTTTCTTTATTTTCCAATTCAAGTCTTAGCTTTTGCAGTTTCTCAAAAAAAAAAAAAAAAAAAAAAAAAAAAAAAAAAAAAAAAAAAAAAAGTCTTAACTTTGCAATGCGCTCCATTCATAAAGAGGTTATCACAACTACAAAACTAATACTTTACAATATGCCAATAATTTATTGTAAAAAGGTGAAGGTGAAGGGACAAAACTAGCTATTTCTAGACTCCTTTTCCAAAAAAAGAAAAGAAAAAAAAGAAGCTATTTCTAGACTTATTTTATATATAAAAAAAAAAAATAGTGTGCATGTGCATAAGATTAAGCTTTTAAATTTAGGGAAAAATTATACTTGGCCCCCTCAAATTGAATATTTCCCCAAAAAAAATAAAATGGTTATCTAGTTCATTCCTGTAGTATGTGGTCCTTCCTAGAACAAACATCCCATTTACTTAACAGATTCCTAGCTAAGTGTTTTTTTTTTTTTTAATCAACTTATTTGTCAACTTATTTAATTTTTTTTAATATTCAAACAATTTTTGGTTTTTTTTTTTTAAAAAAAAAAAACAGTTGTGTTTGACTCTTTAGTTTTTCCTGTTAGGATCCAAAGTTTAAAAAATTAAATCTTTGGGTTTGGATGTTGTCATGTTTGACTACATCTAAATGATTGATTCCTTTTTTGTTTGGGTTTTTTTTCTTAAAAATATACTCGTAAACGCTAGTTAGTTTTTAGTTATAATATGTGACTTTTCCAATCATAAATGTTGTCAAAATTAGGCGTTGCAACAAAATGTGAAAATGGAATTTTTTAATGAACTCTTAGATTTTGTACATTGAAATTAAAATCGCAACAAAGCTTATCTCAAAATCAAAACTAGATAATTTTTGGGATTTAAAATAACATTGAGTTCCATTTTAATATGTTATTGAGTTTAAATATATTAGGAAACAATTATTTTTCATATTTTTTTCTTTTACCGATCAAATAGATATTAGTTGCCTTTGTGTTAGAACCACTTTCTCTCTCCCTTATATGTGTGTGTGTTTGTTTCTAAAAAAAAAAGGGGGCAATTGTCCCACATTACTTAAAAGAGTGTATTGTGTGTAGTATAACTTGTCTTACCCTCCCTTAAAAGTTATCATGACATTTAAGTGGAGTTGTGGTATGCTTTTGTATTAATTGTTAAAACCCATTTCCCTCTCCCTTGTATGTATGTTTGTTTCTTCAAAAAAAAATGGTAATTGTCCCACATTACTTAAGAGAATGTGTTGTGTGTAATATAATTTGCCATACTCTCCTTTAAAAGTTACCATAACTTTTAAGTAGAGTTGTAGTGTGCCTTTGTGTTTGAACTCCTTTCCCTCTCCTTTGTGTGTGTGTGTGTTTGTTTCTAAAAAAAAAAAAAGAATATATATTAGTTTACATTTTTCATATATTAATACAGTTTTGAGTATTTGTATATATCTTGTTATTGAAAGGTGATTTTTTTTTTTTTTTTGGTTTCAAGCTTTGGCCCTCCAAAGAGAAAATCTTGGTTCTGTCCTTGTGAAGATACATATTTAGAGGACCTAAACTGAACTTGACTATAAATGTTCAAAAATTTGTATGTTATAATTCGTTTGCTTCACTATAAAATATTTTCTATGTAAAATATTTTCAAGTATTATGGCACATATAAAAATATTTTAAACACAAACCAGCAAAACCGGTAGCTTAGGTACAGTGACCAAGCCACCAGCTTCAACGACCAAACTGTCAACACCGACCACTAGACCAACGGCTGGACCAGCGACCACTAGATGGGGGGGGTGGGGGGGGGAGTCACGGTCAACCGAAAATATTTTTAAGTTTGACCAAATTTTACAATAAAACAAACAAAATAAATTGATAAAAATATTTTTAGTAAAATATTTTACCGAAAAACAAATGGAGCATTAGTATCGTGGAGGACCAAATTTTCTTGGTGCTTTATTTGAGAGTGAGATACATTTGTTTAATTTTGTTACTATAAGGACAAGGGTTTGCAGTCATTTTCTAAAGTTGCTAATGGAAAAGAAAATAATGATAGTTATTTTCATTTAAAATGAATCCATTCCGTGATACATTTAAATTTTATAATTTTAAAAGCGTAAAGACTACCAAGTAACATAAGTATGTACCATGTACACACTACACAATAGTACACTATAGATCCAAAAGATAGAATCTTAACACTAAAATTGACAAGATAAGGATTTTGAAACGAAAAATGATTTTATTCTTGGAAAATATCCTAATCATAAAAATTTTCTTATGAGAACCTTTGTAGGCCACACTATCCTAGTGTATGCAATGATGGAATTAAATATGTACGCAGCGGAAAAGTAAGTTTTGAACAGATCTACTTCATTCGATATTGTTAACATGCATAAAGTAAATTTCAGAATTTGAGAACAAGAGATCGTACCTTGAAGCGGTGAATTCCAAAACCGAAGATTGAAGCACTTGGGAATACTCTTAATCTTCACTCCAATTCCACTAACGCCCAAGATGTGTGGTCTCTCAATTGGTAACAAAGGGATTAATAGAAAGTGACTATCACTCATTTCCACACCATTACAATGATGTTTTTCTTACCATTATATTTCTGTACGTTTTTCCCTTTGTATCTAACCAATATATCTAATTGGGCTGGCCTTTTGGGCCTTACCAATTGGGCTTAAGTGTGTGGCTTGGAGTGGGACCAAAAGGGACCAATAAGACACTAGCTCCAATGGGTCTTGGGCTTTTCTTTCAACTCTTGACAAGTCCAAAGTTACCATTAACTATATTTAATACCACTATATAAATATAGTTGCACTCTAGGTCTTATCTATATATTATATCCCAAGACTTTATTATACATGCAACCCCTTCATAAAATATTCGTAGTAACACAAAGTCAATAAGGTAGACTATCACTTTGTAAATTACTACATCTTGATCCTTGAGTACCCGGTTTAATCCTTTAATGTTATTCATATATATTTATGAAATCCTATTCCATAAATATATACTTTAGTAACTACTTACTAAAGTGGTTAGGCCTAACTCTCTGAATAACAAACCCATTAAACTTATCTCAAGGGTATACTTTATATCTCTGTTAAGAGACTATGAATTCCATTTTGAGAATACATGTTCCATCAACACTTAATGTGGTTGCCCAACATACTGAGGTATTGACCATTAATATAGATCTCACTCCTGATATATCAAAGCAACCTACATCTTATGATCAGGTCCATTATTCTCTCAAGATTAAGAGTTCATGCAAATGTAAGTCGTGAGATTTATTATTCATTTGACAGTCCTTAGGAGAATAATAAATCTCACAGCGGTCCAGTTCAATATGTCTTAACTCTTAAAACATATTAACACATCAACTAGAAGTCTCCACTTCCATGATCAAGACAAATCATCGTAGTTGATATGTTATAGTCTTCGCAGATGAAATGCCCAATTTCATCACCGACTACGAACTAAAATTCTGAGTTTACAAAGAACTTGTGATTTATATCTTCTGTGACTCTTCACATAAATCACATACTATGCATCTCATGGACTATATGATAATGTCCGAATATTCATGTTACCATTATTTCAGATAATAATAAAACAAATTTATTAAACATAATATTAAGTCATACATAATGTCAAACACAATGTCACACTTAATATCATACATAGCATCTTACAATAGGATTTAAGGGCACCAATCCTAACAATCTCCCACTTGTCCTAAAGACTATTGTGCACTAATCTAACTCTCATTCCTTCCAAATGTGACTCGAAAGTCTTTTGAGGCAAGGCTTTAGTAAATGGATCTGCTAAATTGTTTGCACTTTCAATCTTTACTACCACCACATCTCCATGAGCAACAATATCTCGAATGATATGGTACTTCCTCTCAATGTGCTTTCCTTTCTTGTGATTCCTTGGATCTTTAGATTGTGCAACTGCTCCACTGTTATCACAAAACAATGTGATTGGAACTTGCTCCATTCTTATCACACCAAGGTCAGAAAGGAATTTCTTGAGCCATACAGCTTCCTTTGCTACTTCACAAGCAGCAACATATTCTGCTTCCATGGTAGAGTCTGCAATACAAGATTGCTTAATATTCCGCCAACTTATGGCTCCACCTCCCAAGGTGAAAACACATCCTGAAGTGGATTTTCTGAAATCTAGATCCGATTGAAAATCTAAATCTGTATAGCCAATGGGAATCAAATCCTCACAACGGTAAACAAGCATATAATCTCTCGTTCTCCGTAGATACTTGAAAATATGCTTTACAGCTTGCCAATGTTTTGGTCCTGGATTTGATTAATATCGGCTGACCATGTCAACTGAATAGCAGATATCTGGTCTAATACAAAGCATGGCATACATGAGACTTCCTACTGCAGAAGCATAAGGAACTTGTCTCATCATATCTACTTCCTCTTGAGTCTTAGGCCTTTGGTCATCGGACAGAGGAACTCCATGTCTGAAAGGAAGCAATCCTTTCTTGGAGTTTTGCATGCTAAACCGTTCTAGAACCTTATCTATGTATCCAGCTTGTGATAAGCCTAACATCTTATTCTTGCGATCTCGCCAAAGCTTGATCCCTAGAATAAAGTTAACCTCACCCAAGTCCTTCATATCAAATTGGCTTGACAACCAAACCTTTACAGATGACATTACCCCTACATCATTTCCAATGAGTAGAATATCATCAACATAAACTACTAGGAACATTACTACTTTATCTTGATGTCTTTTGTACACACATGGTTCATCAAGATTTCGTTCAAAACCAAATGTCTTGATTGCTTGATCAAATCTGATGTTCCATGACCTAGATGCTTGCTTAAGTCCATAAATGGACCTTTGCAACTTGCATACCAAATGCTCTTGGTTCTTTGCTATGAAACCTTCCGGTTGCATCATATAGATTTCCTCTTCAAGATTGCCATTAAGAAATGCAGTCTTGACATCCATTTGCCAAATCTCATAATCAAAATGAGCAGCAATGGATAAGAGAATTCTGATAGATTTAAGCATTGCTACTGGAGAAAAGGTTTCATCATAATCAATACCTTCTTTTTGAGTATACCCTTTCGCCACTAGCCTTGCTTTAAAGGTTTCAACCTTTCCATCTATCCCTCTCTTTCTCTTGTAAACCCATTTGCAACCAACAGGTTTAATGCCGTAAGGCGCCTCTATAAGATTCCAAACTTGATTGGAATACATGGAATCTAATTCAGATTTCATAGCTTGGACCCAATGATGTGCATTTATATCATTCATTGCTTCATCATATGTATAGGGATCCGATTCAACCTCTTCTGAGATAGCTTCATAAGTTTCTCCCAAACCTATGAATCTTATAGGAGGCCGAACAATTCTCCCACTACGACGAGGCACATGAGTACTAGACATGTCATGAGTAGTATCTTGCGGTGTATCTAATACAGCCACATCATCCCTAGTTTCATCTATTGGTTGTTCATTTACAGATTCATCTATTTCAGCCAAAACAACTTTACTTTTAGGATTAAAATTATTCACATAATCATCTTCCAAAAATTTGGCATGGGTACTAACAAACACTTTGTTATCCTTATGATTATAGAATAAATAACCCTTTGTTTCTTTTGAATACCCTAAAAACATGCATACTTCTGTTTTAGCTTCCAACTTATCAGACTTCCCTTTCAACACATGTGCTGGACATCCCCAAATGTGGAGATATTTCATACTAGGCTTGCGCCCACTCCACAATTCCTTAGGTGTGTTGGGAATAGATTTTGTAGGAACTAAATTTAAAAATGCATAGCTGTTTTTAGTGCATATCCCCAAAAAGAAACTGATAAAGTTGAATAACTCATCATGGACCTAACCATTTCCAAAAGAGTCCTATTCCTTCTTTCTGCTACACCATTTTGTTGAGGAGTTCCAGGTGCAGTCAATTTGGATACAATTCCATTTCGAATTAAGTAGTCCTTGAAATCCCCAAGAAGGTATTCGCCACCTCGATCAGATCGAATGGCCTTTATGTGTTTACCTAATTGATTCTCAACTTCAGCCCTAAACTCTTTGAACTTTTCAAAGGTTTCGGACTTCCGTCTCATTAGGTACACATAACCATATCTTGAGTAATCATCAGTAAAAGTGATGAAGTACTCATAACCTCCTTTTGCTTGGGTTGACATAGGACCACATACATTCGTATGAACTAATTCTAGCAATTCTTGGGCTCTTCTACCTTTTGTATTAAAAGGTCGTTTGGTCATTTTACCTTCCAAACAAGATTCACAAACTGGAAATTCATCAAAGTCCATGGGCCCTAAGAGTCCATCTTTGATCAGTCTTTGAATTCTGTTTGAATTAATATGACCTAAACGCAAGTGCCAAAGATATGCATCATTAGTAGAAGGAAACTTTCTCTTTAATGATTTTACATGAGAGTTAGCATCTAATTCAGAATTATATAATTCATGCTTATCAGGAGTTAAAATATAAAGACCATTCACAATATTGCCAGAATAGATAAACACTTTATCCTTCTTTATTACAACATTGTCTTTCAGGATAACACAATATCCATGTTTACCTAAGTAAGTAGCAGAAATTAAATTCCTACGAACATTAGGTACATACAAACAGTCTTCTAATATTAGAACTCTAGATTGAAAACATAAATTATAAACACCAACAGCTACAACTGGAATTCTGCTCCCATCAGTCAAAGTAAGAAACAACTCCCCTTCTTTAAGCTTTCTGGTCTCCTGAAACCCCTGCAAAGAATTGCAGATATGATTAGTACAACCTGAATCCACACACCAGGAATCCGTGGGATTCTGTACCAAAAATATTTCAAGAAGGAATGTATTATTCATACCTTTATTCTTGGCAGCCTTGAATACTGGACAATTCCTCTTCCAATGTCCTTTCTCACCACAATGGAAACACTTTCCTTTGATCTTCTTTCCTTTATCAGCAACCCCTAAGGCAATTTGTTTACCCTCTTGTTTGGTGAATTCCTTTTTCTTCTTCTTCTTACCCTTGCCTTTCGACTTAGGTTGAGAAGTAGAAGCTTCACCAACATTGGCTTCAACATTGGAAGTACCAAGAATGCCTTCTGCCGCTACCAATTCATTCATTAATTCAGACAAGGTATAAATCTTTTTTTTCATATTATAATTGAGTTTGAATTCCTTAAATGATTCTGGTAGCGACTGGAGTATCATATCCACTTGGGATTCTCCATCTATATCGGCACCTAAAACTTCCAATGTGTTCAGATTAGAGATCATTGTAAGACAATGCTCTCTAACTGAACTTCCTTCAGCCATTCTGGTATTATAAATTTGCCTCATGGTCTCTTGCCTTGTAGAACGGCCTTGCTCACCAAACATCTCCTTCAAACTTAGCATGATGTCTGAAGCTAGTTCTACATCCTGCATTTGATGCTGTAGAACATTTGAGATAGATGCTAGGATGTAGCACTTGGCCATTCCATTAGATTTCTGCCAACGATCATATCGTTGTTTTTCCTCAAGAGGAGCATCTAATGAAGGAAAGTTAGGACATGGTTTAGTAAGAACATACTTATGCTCTTCAGCAGTAAGGACAATGTCCAGATTTCTTTTCTAGTCAACATAGTTGGATCCAGTCAGTTTGTTTTGATTAAGAATAGTTACAAGTGGACTAAAAGATGCCATGTTCTAAATCTGAAAACAATAAACATGAATATAATCAATAAACTGGACATTATCAATTTAGCATATAAACATATAGTATGGAACCTTAATAAAACCATAATATAATATATGCAACGACAACCCAATCCATGTCTATAATTCCTTGGTAGCAAGTATATTATAAACATATTAATTGATTGAGAACTTTTCTCATTATTAGCGCTATCATGATAACTCTTATCAAACACTAATAATATGTCGTATCAACTTTAGCCTCTAAGTAATAATGACATAGCTCCTTTGGGAGGTTAACATTACACTTAGTCTAGTGTAAACCATTATCTAGAATCATGTGTAGCCACATTTCATCTCCCTTTGTAGTGTTTAAACTTGTAGTACCATGGATCAAAACACCCTCCTTTGGGATCACGAGGCATATCCGCCAAGACGAGGTGCTTGTCCACACTACTTTAAACGGGTAAGTTCAATCTTGTAGTACTATGAAGTAAACACCCTCCTTTGGGATCGCGAGGCATATACGCCAAGACGAGGTGCTTACCCCACACTACTATGAACCGATAATGAAGGCCATGAGATCCAACCCTTGTATCTCTCTCCTACTAGATATTTTAAAATAAAGGTTTTTAATTTAAAAACATGCATAATCTAATTACACATTGTCTTACTCTTTTACATGTGAAAACACTTAGAAAAAATTCTGATTTTCTTTCTTTCGATCGATCGAAAGTGCCCCTCAATCGATCGAAAAAATCAAGAAATTCGAACTTGATCATCTGACTCTTTCGATTGATACTCGATTGCCTCTCGATCGATTAAAAAACAAATTCGATCGATCGACTAGCAATCGAAAATCTATCGTTCTAAAGAGTCTGATCACTGTCTCATTCGATCGATCGAAAGTAATTTTCGATCGATCGAAAATCGCGAAACTCAAATTTCCAGAAATTTTCTAAGGCAGTTTTCTACGGATTTTCATGAACAAACATCTTGAAAACGAACATGATAGATAGAGATCAATGTCAAAACTGAATTCTATTGATGTTATAGCCTTAAGATTGAATTTAACATACTTAAATTTAAAATTAAACAACATCATAACACCAATTTCAGTTTTCATCAAATCATAGTTTCAACAACATGCAGAAAATTAAAAACTTAATCTTCTAACAATATGAAACTATCTTCTCCAATTCTAAAACTCACAAACATGTTAAACAATACGAAATTGAAAACCTGGCTCTGATACCATTTGATGGAATTAAATATGTACGCATCGGAAAAGTAAGTTTTGAACGGATCTACTTCATTCGATATTGTTAACATGCATAAAGTAAATTTCAGAATTTGAGAACAAGAGATCGTACCTTGAAGCGGTGAATTCCAAAACCGAAGATTGAAGCACTTGGGAATACTCTTAATCTTCACTCCAATTCCACTAACGCCCAAGATGTGTGGTCTCTCAATTGGTAACAAAGGGATTAATAGAAAGTGACTATCACTCATTTTAACACCATTACAATGATGTTTTTCTTACCATTATATTTCTGTACGTTTTTCCCTTTGTATCTAACCAATATATCTAATTGGGCTGGCCTTTTGGGCCTTACCAATTGGGCTTAAGTGTGTGGCTTGGAGTGGGACCAAAAGGGACTAATAAGACACTAGCTCCAATGGGCCTTGGGCTTTTCTGTCAACTCTTGACAAGTCCAAAGTTACCATTAACTATATTTAATACCACTATATAAATATAGTTGCACTCTAGGTCTTATCTATATATTATATCCCAAGACTTTATTATACATGCAACCCCTTCATAAAATATTCGTAGTAACACAAAGTCAATAAGGTAGACTGTCACTTTGTAAATTACTACATCTTGATCCTTGAGTACCCGGTTTAATCCTTTAATATTATTCATTATATATTTATGAAATTCTATTCCATAAATATATACTTTAGTAACTACTTACTAAAGTGGTTAGGCCTAACTCTCTGAATAACAAACCCATTAAACTTATCTCAAGGGAATACTTTATATCTCTGTTAAGAGACTATGAATTCCATCTTAAGAATACATGTTCCATCAAAACTTAATGTGGTTGCCCAACATACTGAGGTATTGACCATTAATATAGATCTCACTCCTGATATATCAAAGCAACCTACATCTTATGATCAGGTCCATTATTCTCTCAAGATTAAGAGTTCATGCAAATGTAAGTCGTGAGATTTATTATTCATTTGACAGTCCTTAGGAGAATAATAAATCTCACAGCGGTCCAGTTCAATATGTCTTAACTCTTAAAACATATTAACACATCAACTAGAAGTCTCCACTTCCATGATCAAGACAAATCATCGTAGTTGATATGTTATAGTCTTCGCAGATGAAATGCCCAATTTCATCACCGACTACAAACTAAAATTCTGAGTTTACAAAGAACTTGTGATTTATATCTTCTGTGACTCTTCACATAAATCACATACTATGCATCTCATGGACTATATGATAATGTCCGAATATTCATGTTACCATTATTTCAGATAATAATAAAACAAATTTATTAAATATAATATTAAGTCATACATAATGTCAAACACAATGTCACACTTAATATCATACATAGCATCTTACAATAGGATTTAAGGGCACCAATCCTAACATGCAACACTTTTCCTTGCTTTTTAGATGAATTATTGTCAAGATTTTTGGGGGAAAAAAAAACACATTTCCAGTGGTATTTCATCATGTGGAGCGATATATGCAAAACTTATCATGTTTTCATTTGTGTGTGAGAGCTAGCTTGTGCTTATATTATATAATGTGCATATGTATGAAACATTAAGTTTTACGTCCGTACCTGTAGATGCTGCAGCAATTACATCATTCCCAGAATCCTTTGTGAGGAGAGAAAGTCTTGTGCTATAATTATGATTCACAGCATAGAAGTCTGAGAGCGCCATGGACATGTACCTCTCTGCCACTCTTCCAACTGGGGACTTCAAATCAAGAACTACTCCAACTGGTATCAACTCATTTGCCAACACCAAAGGCTCATAACCACAAAGGCTGAGACTGAGCAAAAGAAAGGATTGGAATTTAGAAAGTAGGGGCTTCTAGTTTGTCATTGTCATGGACATTATCAAGCTAACCTTTGCTAATTGCTAGATGGGGAGGACTACGCATTAACTATATTAACTTATAGACATATGGCTTACATTCCATGTGGAATTTTGGGGCGGCTTACATCACACAAATGGGCCCAATATGTACTATATGTTTGGAAACAGCGTCATTCCCATAGATGTTTGATATTGACTTTGGTTATTAGGCTAAAAATGAGGAAAATACTTAGATAGTTCCATCGGAGTAATGCAAAAACCATAACTTATTCACTTGGTAAGTCGTAAATTATAGAGTTGTGGACCCATATAGACCCATTACTTTACTTTATCACTGCCAACTTGTCACGTGAACAAGTTGTGGCAAAAGTTGTATTCTTAGCATTTTCCAGTTTCATAACAGTACTCTGAGCTCTTATTGTATTGTGAATGGGCCCCACACATGGCTCCAACCATAGGGCTCACTCTTATGTAATAGCTCGAAGCATTGTTACTACCTATGAATTAACCACTGTCATGGACATTGTCAAGCTAACCTTTGCTAATTGCTAGATGGAGAGGACTACGCGTTAACTGTATTAACTTATAAAAATATGGCTTACATTTCATGTGGAATTTTGGGGCAACTTGTTAGGTTCTAAAGACTTAGGATTTTATGTATTTAGAACTCTAATATGTAATGTTGGCAAACCATGATCAAAATAATATGTTTAGTCTTGTTTAGACTTGCTCAAAGTTGTGTAATTCATGTAAAGTTGGAATCAAGAGGCTGTAGATGTATTAGTGCATTTCGGCCTAGCTCGATCGATCGAAGGACAGACTCGATCGATCAAAAGTCGGCCAGATTGCGTTTTCTGTAGAATTTCCAACTCAGCCCTATCTCATTAAACGTTTAGGGTTTTATGTTTTTGCCCTAGGTATATAAGGCAAAACCCTAGCCACATTTTGAGAGTTGCTCCTATTGTATTGTTGCTCATACTTTTCTGTTTTGTGTAAATCTCTTGTGAGATCTAGAGGAGCTTTCCTTTACACAAATCTTAGGGTTTTCAAGGTAGAGATTACTTCAACATCTTGATGATCAACTTGATAGGCCACAAACTGAATGACCCCTTGTGATTAAACCAATTAATTAATTAGCCAAGTTATTAATTAATCAATTTATCATGCAATTGCGTGGCAGCACAAACAAATCACTGAATAACTAAATATGCAGTGGAAATTAAATAACACGGTGATTTGTTCACGAATGGGGAAAACCCTAACGGCAAAAACCCCACCGGGTGATTTTCAAGTCACCACTCCCGAAACTCCACTATTATCAAATCAAGCGGTTACAAGTAAAGGAATCCCAAGTACCTTACCAACCTACAGTTGAACCCTTACCCCAATACCCAATTGGACTTGATCTGTAGTGACAATTTCCTGTTTTAATGCACGGCTCCCAAGTACGTGACTAACCAATGCGCGGATCCCAGTACGCGACTTCAAACACCAAATTTAGAAGGAGAGGTTGGTTGCAAAGTTCTTCAGTTTATCATACACGATGAAGATCAGGAAGATGCTTGGTCACAAAACCCTTTGGTGTAAATATACAGCAACTTCTTCAGAGAAGATGAACTAGGTCAAGAACTTCGTCTTTGATCACAATTTGCTTAAACAAGGATTGCTCAATGCTTTAGCAACTTGTGTCACTCATGACGGCTCTTAAAACACTCATTTTATATGTTTAGGGTTAGAAGAAAAGAAGGCTCAAAAACATATTCACGGATCCCAAGAAATCAGAACAGAAAAATTTGATTTTTAAATCTCGACAAATAGCAAGTGTCGAGGAGCTATCGAGCAGGTGTCGAGCTTTAATGAAATTGCACTTCAGCTTGATTTTTCTTGGATAGACTTGATAAATTCAACACTTGATCTTGAAATATTATTTCTTGAAGTATTAAAAACACCTAGAACTACCCAAATACAAGTAGAGTGCGTTTTGTCAAAGGATTAGCCAATTTACATAAATAAGTATGACATATGTTCTTAACATGTGAACCACATATGTCCTAACAATCTCCCCCTTTGGCAATCCGTGACAAAACCACAACAAACAAATGAACATATGAGAGAAGTCATAAATCACTCAACTCATATTCACTTGTTGAATACAATAAAATCTATCCTAACACAAACTCTTGAAAAACTTTGCAAGAAGAGAGTTTATGGCAAGTAGACTTTGACAACTTGTATTTCTGAAACACTTTAAACAGAACTCATCAAGGCATCTTGTGTGAAACAGAAATAAGTAGATTGCATACAAGTATAAAGAACATGTGTATAAAGATAGAGAAGAAACAACACATGAAGAGATAGGTGAAAGAAGAACATACATTCACATATAAAGAAAAATAAGTACAATGTATGTAAAACTGGTCACAAGACCTCATATACAAGATCAATGTATTTAAAAAGAATAGAAAAGAAAAGATACATCAAAACCTCACTACATCCCTCAAAATATCAGCACTCCCCCTATCAAAAATGTCCTATACTAACTCTCCCCCTAAGATGACTACTCTCATAACCCAAAACTACTTCCCCTTTTTGTCACGAGTGATAAAGGGTAGAGTGTCATGTAGACATCTCATCAATAGAGCTAGCATCTCCATCATCAGCATCTGAAGCATCATCGTCATCACCATTATCATCATCATCCTCAGCATTAGAATCAGAAGCGACTGGAGGAGGAGGTGGAGGAGAAGCCTCAGAAGTAAAATCACCCATGGTTGCCTGCCGTCGTGCAATACGACCAACATGAACATTCACCTGATACAACTCAGTGGAGAGTGTATCGAGGCGAGCATCCATGCGCTGCAGCTGCGCCATAATGTCTCCAAGAGATACATCGCCTGTAGAAGTAGAAGGAACAGATATAGATGGAGCTGATCTGGATGGAGCCGAACGGGAGGGAGGAGTGGAGTCCGGCTGTCTCGACCTAAACTGAGCCTCACTACGTTTTACGGTAGCAGCATCTATGGCAGAAATGTGTGTGAAGTGGTCGGACACAGGAAAAGGGATGGAAAAATGGCGTAAGATCCTCGTGATAGCGGAAGGAAAGATGAGCTTATCACGAGATGCCGAATCTAGATGAACATCTATGATAGAGAAAATGAAGTGAGAGAGAAAATCTATCGTAAGATGCTCAAAAAGAGATAGCAAAAATCGAGCACGAGGCTCTGTGATAGAGTTGTAGTGAGAGAGAGGATGGAGTACAAAAGTCATCACCATGTTAAGAAATCTAGGACCTTTAGCAAAAGGTCTACATGATGTATACTGATGCTCACCCCAGTCAAAAAGGTGCTCACAAAAAGCAGAAATGAGCTCATCCTTGGACACAGTCCTCAGACGCTCACATGTAGGATAGTCGGGAAACTCTATCCTAGGAACCCTAAGCACATCCGCAACTAGCTGCGGTGTAACAACAATGAGCGTACCTCGAACGCGAGTATGAAAAAGAGGTACTGAACGATCAATCCCGTGCATATTAGAGTAAAACTCCTGAAGCAACACAAGAGGACAGGTGACCGGGACATCACACAGTGACTCCCATCCCCTACTGTGAATGACAGAGGGAAGGTCAGTGTCGGCGAAGTCCGCCAGAATGACTTGGCATTCCGAATGAACACCTCGTCTGGAAAAGTTCTCAGTAAATGCCTTGTGGGCATCTCCATCACGGAACTGAAGGTTAAGAGGAGCAAAGTCAAAAGAAGAGGAAGCTCTAGAACGCAAAGGGTTCTGAGTAAGAGTGGATTTACGTTTGGGTGCCATAGACACTACTAACGTAAAAGAATGAGAAAGAGATAGAGAGGGAGACAATTAGAAAAGTCCCAACACAGTTCATATATGACAAATATAATGAACAATAAGTACGTATGCATGGGAATGCATGAGCATGTGACATGCAAATCAAAAGGCATCATGGACTCAGCCCAATCCAATCCTACCAGCACATATACATATAGCACACATCTAAATGCATGTAAATATCATTCTAATGCACATGGAATGCAATGTATGACATTTTAAAAACATTTAAGTGAAAAACCAACCCAAAATTTCAAGAAAAACTTATCAATTTTGAAAAACCCCAAAAAGTTCAAAAAAAATTCCAAAACCTAGGTTTCAAAACATGCAATGCATGAAAAAGGAAGGGAAAAAGAACATACCAGGTGATGGAAATCAAGGGAAGACCGAAAATGATGAAGATTTGAAGATTTGAGTGAGAGAAACTTGTTTGGGAGGTGAAAAGTCTTCGGATAGATTGAGAGAGATCGACAGAATGAGAGGAAAATCGCGATTAGCCCTTTTATAGACACTTCAGTAATTCTCGACAGCTGAGGTGTCGAGAGGTATTGAGGAAGGTGTCGAGGAAAGTGTCGAGGATTTTGCCTTCGACAGCTGAAGGTGTCGAGATGTATCGAGGTAAGAACACCTGAACCATGAACAGAAGCTCGATCGATCGACAAGGGGTTAAGGAGGTGTCGAGGAGACAGAGATTTCTCGATCGATCCATCAGGTGTCGAGACAGGTGTCGAGATTGCGATAAGAAAAGGCTTGAGAAGCTCGACAGATGATCAGGTATCGAGAAGGTGTCGAGCCAGCAGATAAAAGCAGTTTTTCGAGAAGTGAAAAACATAAACATGAATGCAATCAAACATGCACCTCAACAATGATCCAATCAACATAAAAAGGCTCTCAAAATCATCTCTCAATGAAAAAATTAAGCACATAGATCTCCCAAAAACACACACACACACTAAACAAGTCTAACCAATTTTATTTTTCAAAAACAAGTCAGGACAGTTTTGTAAGCAAACAAAAGCACATGTAAAACCTTAGTGATGGCCAAATCACATTGTACCTGCACATGTATCAAAAGTAGCAAAGAGTATTGCGTGTTGTGTGTGAAAAATATCGCAAGATTGCATATGTGTATACATGTTATGATGATCTGAGATATGAGAAAATAACTTTAACTCACACACAATCATAACTGTTTGATGGGGACTATCACCTTCGAGGTACATCCTATAACTCCCACATCTCCTAGAATACACGCTTGCAACCATTTTTAAAGCATTTTTAATCTTTTTGCTTTTTATTTTCTTTGCATATTTTCTTTTTAAGCATATTATGCATGGGCTTATGAGAGAGAAAAGAAATACCCATTGATATTTGACATTCCAAGATTGCTATGCCGAAGCACACAAATGTCATTGACATCACACTTTTGCTATGCTGAAACATACAGATGTCATTAATGATTAGCGGGCAACAGTGGTGAGATGGTTATTTATGCCTTTCTCTTAGGATTTTCTAGTCCTACCCGTCAAAAAGAGTGATATGAGTGTTAAGTTTAAGAGATAACTTAATCTTACTCATCACAAACAAGAGCCACAAAGCTCACTTGTTTAGTTGTGCATAGAGATGCTCATCTAAGCTACAAGAGATACAAAATTTAGAAAACTCTGTTTCATTGGCCATCCAAGGTACACAAGTACCAATGTACACAAAACACACACTGTTTTTGTATTTTTCTGATTTTTCAATTTTTTTTATTTTATATCAAAAACAAAATAAACAAAACTGAAAGTAAACACACAAAAACATGTTAACAAAGCAAAGCATAAAACTAGACTGAATCAACAAAAATGCAAAATACACAAGCAATGCAATAAACAAGAAAAACAAGAAGGGAGAAGAAAGTGATGAAATCACTTAGAGTCCTTTTTCTTCCACACCTTGGAAGAGCCTTTCCTTTGATTAAATCCTTGAACCAGTGGTGAGGGGGAAGAATTGAAACCGTTCAAGTTCGAAAGGAACATGATGGCTTTTAGAAGATCTCCAAGAAGAGCAAGAGAGGATTGAAGCTGATTTTGGCTTCCAGATGCTGTCATGTTGTTGCTCTTTTGAGTGACTAGCCACTTATAGCAATTTGGTCGAGTATGACCGGCAGTTCCACAGTGATGACAGAGATGCAGCTTCTTTTGTTTAGGCTTTTGAGAGATAGCCTTCTTAGTCCTAGGGTTTCTAGCATCTTTCTTATCTTACTTAGGGGGTGCTCTTAAGATAGATTTACCCTTGTCTAAGTTCTCACTAGCTAATTCAGTTTTAACATAAGTGTTCTAAACTTTAACAGTATTAGCAGGAGGAACAAAAACAATAGAACTAGTAAAAGCAGAATTAGAGAAAGAAAGGCCATACCCTAAACCTGTTCGATCCGAAGCAGATTTCTGATTGCTGAGCATCTCATCAAGTTTTGCACTTGATGTCCTCTCCAATTGAGCTCTGACTTGAAACAGCTCTGCTTCAAGCTTCTTGGTCTTCTCAGCCAAGAAATTGTTCTCAAATCTCAGCGCTCCAATAGTTTAATTTGCCTCATCAAACTTTGTGGACAACTCTTCACGGTCAAGTTCCACATCACTGAGCTTCTTGGTGGTCAACCTATACAACTTCTCATGCTTCTCAAAGAGCTTGTAAAGCTTCTCATAGGCTGAATGGATATCATCTTGATCATCCATCGTCTCACACTTGGTATCCACCAATTCTTCTTCTTCTTCCACTTCTTCAACGTTCCCTTCAGTAGGATTGACTGTGGCAGTGAAGGCATTTAAGATTCCATCATCCTCACTATCGGAATCATCTTCAGGCTCAGTGTCACTCAGGGTTGTAGCAAGTGCCTTGCTCTTCCCAATGCTCTTGAGGTATGTAGGACACTCATTCTTCATGTGTCCAAACCCGTGACATCCAAAACACTTTGGTCCTACCGGAACAGTGTACTGACCGCCATCCTTAGCATCCTTCCTTCCTTTGTCTTGGCTCTTGAACTGAGAGGAACTGGATTGCCTGCGGTCCTTGTCGAAGCTCCTCCCATTGGCATTCTTCATAAACTTCTTGAACTGCCTTGTAATGTAGGACTTCATCTTAGAATCTTCATCATCGGAAGACTCATCTGTATCACTTCTCTTTGCCTTCAAGGCCATGCTCTTGCCTTTGCTTGACTTGCCAATCCTTGATAACCCTAGCTCGTAGGTCTGCAAGTTCCCAACCAACTCAGTCAAAGGAATTTTATCAATATCCTTTAATTCTTCTATTACCGTAATCTTGGCATGAAATCTCTCAGGTAGAGATCTGTGCACTTTCCTTACAACCTTGGGTTCAGGGATGGTTTCCCCAAGATTGAAAGCTGAGTTCACTATGTCTTTAAGCTTGGCATAGAACTCATCAAACGACTCATCCTTCTCCATCTTAATCTCTTCAAGGCTAGTAGTAAGCCTCTGTAACTTTGAATCTTTGACAGCCTTTGTCCCTTCATAGGTTGTCTGGAGGATGGTCCACGCCTCCTTAGCAGTTTTAGTTGAGGATATCTTCTTGAACTCCTCATTGGTGACTGCGCTAAATAGGGCATTCAACGCTCTTCTGTTGAAGTTTGCCGCCTTGATCTTGGCTTCATCCCAATCGGCCGACGCTTCTTTTGGCTTGGTCCAGCCAATCTCAATAGCTTGCCACACCTTCTCATTTAAAGACTGCAAAAAAACTCTCATGCGTACTTTCCAGTAGGCATAGTTAGTCCCATCAAATAAAGGAAGTATAATTAATGATTGTCCTCTATCCATGACAAACATGGGTCAATGGATCAACACAGCAAAGATTAACCTAATCAGAGTGTGCCTGCTCTGATACCACTTGATAGGCCACAAACTGAATGACCCCTTGTGATTAAACCAATTAATTAATTAGCCAAGTTATTAATTAATCAATTTCTCATGCAATTGCGTGGCAGCACAAACAAATCACCGAATAACTAAATATGCAGTGGAAATTAAATAATACGGTGATTTGTTCATAAATGGGGAAAACCCTAACGGCAAAAACCCCACCGGGTGATTTTCAGGTCACCACTCCCGAAACTCCACTATTATCAAATCAAGCGGTTACAAGTAAAGGAATCCCAAGTACCTTACCAACCTACAGTTGAATTCTTACCCCAATACCCAATTGGACTTGATCTGTAGTGATAATTTCCCCTTTTAATGCATGGCTCCCAAGTACGTGACTAACCAATGCGCGGATCCCAGTACGCGACTTCAAACACCAACTTTAGAAGGAGAGGTTGGTTGCAAAGTTCTTCAGTTCATCATACACGATGAAGATTAGGAAGATACTTGGTCACAAAACCCTTTGGTACAAATACACAGCAACTTTTTTCAGAGAAGATGAACTAGGTCAAGAACTTCGTCTTTGATCACAATTTGCTTGAACAAGGATTGCTCACTGCTTTAGCAACTTGTGTCACTTATGACGGCTCTTAAAACACTCATTTTATATGTTTAGGGTTAGAAGAAAAGAAGGCCCAAAAATATATTCACGGATCCTAAGAAATCAGAACAGAAAAATCTGATTTTTAAATCTCGACAGATAGCAGGTGTTGAGGAGCTATTGAGCAGGTGTCGAGCTTTAATGAAATTGCACTTCAGCTTGATTTTTCTTGGATAGACTTGATGAATTCAACACTTGATCTTGAAACCTTGTTTCTTGAAGTATTAAAAACACCTAGAACTACCCAAATACAAGTAGAGTGCGTTTTGTCAAAGGATTAGCCAATTTACATAAATAATTATGACATATGTTCTTAACATGTGAACCACATATGTCCTAACACAACTCAGTTGCTGCCATTGGAGCTTAAAGAAAAAAAAGCGGGGAGCTTGTATCTTATTGGAGAATCCAAGAAAGAAGGAGTCCGTGGATTCGGAGTTTGCACGTGGTCGTGTCAGTAAGTTCTACTGGTGGGTAGCATTAAGAAGTCAAGCGGGGAGCTTATAAGTCCTTTTGTATGAACTTCGATTCTTTCATAGTGGATTCGGGTTTACCTTGAGGATAGCTAGGTCAAATCCTCCCCAGGTTTTTACCGTGTGGTTTCCTAGGTTATCATATCTTGTGTTCTTTACTTTTCCACTGCTTTATATTCTTGATATGATTGTATGATTGTGATAACCTAGAATTGCATAAATTGACTAAATTAATCACTTGGCTAATTCTCTAGGTTAATCTAATTGTTGTTTTAAGGGGTCTAAAAATCATCAAGTGGTATCAGAGCGGGTAGCTCTTTTGTTGTAGATCTTTTGATCTCTGAGCTGATCCTTGACCCCTGTTGTCATGGAACATAGACACTCTCTTGTTGTTCCTCCTCACTTTGATGGGAATAACTATGCTTATTGGAAAGTAAGGATGAAAGCATTCCTGAAATCCATTGATGAGAGAGTTTGGAATTCCGTTAAGTATGGATGGGAGAAGCTCACTACTCCTGTGAGTGAGTGGCAGACTTCTCAAAAAGAAGCAGCTGCATTTAATAACAAAGCTATGAATGCCATCTTTAATACTGTTTCTATGGAGGAATTTAAAAGAATCTCAAATGTTGAGGTTGCTCATACAGCTTGGAAAATCCTCCAAACTGTGCATGAAGGCACAAAGACTGTCAAAATAAATAAGTTGCAGCAATTAACTTCTAGGTTTGAAAGCATTAGGATGTCTGATGATGAATCATTTGATGAATTTTATGCCAAACTGAATGATATTGTTAATTCTGCTTATAACTTGGGTGAAATATATAATCAACCTAAAATTGTTAGGAAGATTCTTAGATCTTTAACTGAAGACTTTAGACCCAAAGTGACTGCCATTACTGAGAGCAAGGATGTGGACTCCATCCCTGTGGATGAACTTGTAGGATTTCTTCAGTCCTATGAGTTAGACCTACCCAAAGTTAACAAATCCAAATCAATGGCTCTTAAGTCTGTTGATGATGTTGATGCTGGTGGATTTGATGATGAGCTCTCTGCTACAGAGATTGCTTACCTTGCCAAGAACTTTAGAAACTTTCTTAGGAATACTAATAAAAGGGCAAGGAATACAAACACTGCTGAACCTAGAAATTTTAGGAAGAATGATCCCATTAAGGTTTGCAACACTGAAAAACCTAGAGATAAAATAGGTCAATCTTTAAATAATTCTTTGGGTTCTCAATGTTTTGGTTGTCAAGGGTATGGTCATGTTAAATCTGAATGTCCAACATTCTTGAGGTCTAAGGGCAAAGCTATGGCTGTAACCCTTAGTGATAATGAGGTTTTTGATAATGAGTCTGGATGTGACGAGGATGGAAACTTCATTGCTTTCACTGCTACTGCTGTAGTCAATGAAAGCATATCTGTTGAAGAGAATCCTTCTGATGGGGAACTCTCTGAGGATGCAGATCTTCAAGAGACCTATAATAAACTTTGCAAAGTTGCTGCAAAGGATGCTATAAATGTTGAACTTGGCCTGAAGAAAATTGAATTTCTTAAGCTTGATAAGAAAAATTTGCTTGTTAAATTGTTTGATGCTAATGATCTTTTGAACAATGTGAAAACTGAGAATATGCTGTTGATTGATAAAGTTAAGAAATTAGAACTTGATTTATCTGTTGCTAGATCTGCTAGTTCTAAACTTGATCAGATGTTGAGTGTTCAAAAGTATTCTTCTGACAAATCTGGTTTAGGTTTTGTTGAGAGCATCTCTGTGTTTGCACCCCATTCCACTATCTTTGTTCCTTCATCTTCTTCTGAACCTTCTGTGAGCGAGAGTGTGAGTGAAATTGTCAAACCCCCTATGAGTGAGGTTGTCAAACCTTTAGAAGTTTCACCGCCTAAGAAAATTAGGGTTGATTTGAAAGAATCTAAACCTAAGGAGCCTACCCAATCTAAGGACAAGATGCATGGTAAACCTGTTTGGGTTTGTCATTATTGTGGAAAGCCTGGACACATTCGTCCTAACTGTTGCAAGTTTCAAGCTGCTAAAAGAGTAAACAAACCAAAAGTGCCTGTGCCTCAAGGACAAGATCCTATGGCACTAATTGGTGAATTGGTAAAGGCGTTAAACCTTTATTCCAATCCTGGAGTTGGAAATCACTCGAACGTGAATAAGAAATCCAATGCTCGTGGTGCATCTAAAAGATTTTGGATGCAAAAGACTCGATCTAATTGAGTCTTTCTGGCATGATCCTTGTGCTTCATTGCTCTATTCTTTTGTTACCATTGTTCTTTGGTTTTTGGTGTTTTTGTTTCTAGGATTTGCATTACATAACATTCATGCATTTCATTTCAGGACTTATTTTTTGTTTTTCCTTTTTAATAAAAAAAAAAAAAAAAAAAAAAAAAAGGGAAGCAAAAATTGTGTTTGACATTATTTTTCTTGGTTTTTGAAAATAAGGTTGGTCAATTTATTTACACATAACATGTCTTGTGTACCTTGTTTAGCTTTGATGAGCTTATTCATTGCACTTTACTAGTTAAAGCTTCGTAGTGCATGTTGTGTGGGAAAGATGTTTGTGGTCTTTAATCACTTTGTCTTAATCTTGAAGTCACATGTTATTTGACTGTCGAACTTGATCCTTTTGAGAAAGGCATAAATAACCATCTCACCACTATTCACTAGCCAATCATGACCACCTTAGTGCATATCATAAGATTTTGTGCTCGAGAAAGTGTAGCACATGTACAAAAAGAACATAAAGTGTAACCTCGGTTTAAATTGCTTAATGCTTAAAATTGGTGTGTACTATTAGGCTTGATGCCATCTCACATAAATTAAAATTAGTGTGTATATTATGAGGCAAAAATTCAAGAAACTTACATGATTGCAAGCTTTTGTTCTAGGAGATGTGAGAGTTATAGGATGTAACTCTTTTGATGATAGTCTCTTTTAAATTCTATGTGATGAATTTTGTAGACTATGTGTTTGATTGCTATTCACATATCATCTCACATGTATCTCAAGATTTTGCTTGTAGCACACACTACACAAGTTACTCTTTGCTAAACACTGTACATGTTATTGTGTGTGTTTTTGGTCTGACCAACCAAGTTTGAAAATAACTTGAGAATTATGCACAACATATTTGTTGCTTGAGAATCTAAAGGGAGAATGGTTGAAATTTTTTTTTGAGAAATTGGGTTTCAAAATTTGGGTTTTTGAAAAAGGATTTCATCTCATACTCATGCATTTTGTTCATCAATTTTTCATGCTTTGAGGAGTTTGTCTCAAAATGTGCTTGGTCCTTCAAAAACTGTGATTTTTCTCAAAAATTTTGTGAGCCTCTACTTATTTCGATCGATCCAATCTGTTTTTCGATCGATCAAAAATGTTATTAAAATGTTTTATGAGTCTCGGGGCACTTCGATCGATCGAATGTAATCGAATATCGTGAATTAAGTTTTTTTAAAAACTCAGATCTGACTTTTTCAAAGTCACTTTTCAAAAAGTTTCAAACTTTTCTTTTCTCTCTCCTACTCGGCAAGGCTCCACAGCGATTTTTTTTGTCGTTTTCTCCCAAAATTTTTGCAAGGTTTCTCTCTCCTTGAGCCGGTATGTCTATCTTACCCTTCTTTTTTATTTTATTTTCACATTTCATGCATTTTAATTTGGGAATTTCGAACCTATGCATTTTGGGGTTTTTGCTGATTCAATCCATTTTTTATGAAATTGATCAATAGGTTTTGTTCCTATGATGTTATTACATTGATCCTTGTTGGATAATTTGATCAATTTTGAGTTTTGTGCAAAATTGGAAATTCTAGGGTTTGAGTTTGATCCGATTTGGGGATTTGGTTCAATTAGGTTAAAATTAATGAAATTGGCTTGTTGTTTTGATGTAATTGAGCATTATACTCTGTGTGTTGTGTTATGTGATGCTCAATTCATCAATTTGTTTTAAAAATTTCAACAAGTGGTTTTTCAATTTTGGGGTTTTTGTTAGAAACCCTATGCTCAAGCCAATTTTGTTAATCTGAACTTTAATTGAACTTAATTTTTACTGCATTAGAACATGCATCATGACATTTTAATTGTTCATGCATCATATAGATTTTTTATTCTATTTTTTTTTTGTGCTAATTTGCAGTCTGCCCTTGGATTTTTGTTTTGTTTTTGTTCTTTTGGTTCTTCTGTGCTTCTTTGTCCTTTCCTTAGCATCATGCCTAGGAAGACTAAAGCTCGTAGGTCTGTTCCCTCTCCTTCTCCTCCCCCACCTTCCTTTGACCGTGAGAGGTTTCTGAGTGAGAAAAACCAAGAGACCTTTGAGAAGCTGAATCTTAAGAGGAAAATTTGGGCTGAGTGTTCTGTTGTGCTAGATGAGTTAGATCCTGCCATTAGGGCAAATTTTGAGCGTCGGGGCTGGTTACCTTTATTGGATATTTCTGATCCTCCTCCTCCAGCTACCCTGATTAGAGAGTTCTTTTTGAACATCTCTATCTACATCTATGATTCCAAAACTTTAGTAAAGAGTTGGATACGAGCTGTAGAGTACGTCATTACTCCTGATGTAGTGGCTGATGCTCTAGGGGTACCTTTGGTGCAGCATCCTGTTTACCCGTATAACGAGTATCCACTCTTGGATGATGTCATGTCATACATCACTGGGTCTTCTATCCAGTGGGGTTCTGATCCTCGGATCACTTCTGCTGAGCTTCCTGAGACTGTCTATCTTTTTCTTAGGTTAGCATGTCATTCTATCTGGCCTATCTCTCATTTTCACACCATTCCTCTTGAGCAATGTGTCTTTTTGTACGCTTTAGTTACTAATGCTCCTATGAGTTTTCCTCATCTGTTTCTTCGTTCTTTGAACAAAGTTTATTGGAGTTCATCTTCTACTCATGCTCTTGTTCATCCTGTTTTTATTCATAGGATTTTGCTTCATCTTGGTCTAGATGATTTCCCTTCTTCCGAGCCCGTCCATGTTATTACTCCCATAGATGCGTCTTTTCTTAGACAGAGGGCTGCTCACCTTCGAGCTGGCTCTAAACACCCTAGGTCTGAGCATTCTGATACCGCACCTCCTCCTCCTTCTTCTATAGGTCCTGCTCATGAGGCTATTCCTGGTCCTGCTGGTGCTGCTACTGCTGCTGCTGTTCCTCCACCTCCTTTGGATGACTTCGATGTACGTCGTACTTTGGAGACTGTCATGACCGTTCAAGCAGCTCATGGTCAGATTTTGGTGGACTTGCTTGATGAGCTACGTGCTTTAAGAGCTAACTTGGCGCATTTTCGTTCACCCTCACCACCTCCTTTTGATGATGGCATATGATTGTCTTTTGGCATTCCGTCACAAAAAGGGGGAGTAAAGTTTTGAGACTTGTAGAGGAGTTTTTGTAGTTAGGGTTTTCTTTTGTTTTTGCAGAGCTAGTGGAGATATTTGATATTAGATTGTATCTAGGTGCTTCACCGTGTATACTTTCTTTTGATTTTTGGGCTATTCATGTTGGGAAATACATTGCTTTTGTTATATGATTCTTGATTCATGTGTTCACTACTTATTGATTTATATTTATGATTTATTCATTGATATATGTCTTTATTATGTGTTGTGTGAACTTTCAAGAATGTTTTTATTTTTGGTGTATCTAACTTAGGGGGAGAGTTAGTTTACATATCTGTTGATTTACTGTTTTTCTGTCACACGTGCGTTTATGCGTTTGTTGAGTGTTTCAGGAATATACAAGTTTATTCGATTTTGCTGCTGTCTACACTTGCAACTGATGGATAGTAGTTAGAATTGAATTTTATGTTTATGAGCATTATTTTTGTAAAGGGCTTTTATTTGTAAACTTTGAGCTTTTATTTTGTGTTTTGTCACAGATTGCCAAATGGGGAGTTTGTTAGGTTCTAAAGACTTAGGATTTTATGTATTTAGAACTCTAATGTGTAATGTTAGCAAACCATGATCAAAACAATATGTTTAGTCTTGTTTAGGCTTGCTCAAAGTTGTGTAATTCATGTAAAGTTGGAATTGAGAGGCTGTAGATGTATTAGTGCATTTCGGCCTGGCTCGATCGATCGAAGGACACACTCCATCAATCGAAAGTCGGCCAGATTGCGTTTTCTGTAGAATTTCCAACTCAGCCCTATCTCATTAAATGTTTAGGGTTTTATGTTTTTGCCCTAGGTATATAAGGCAAAACCCTAGCCACGTTTTGAGAGTTGCTCCTGTTTTATTGTTGCTTATACTTTTCTGTTTTGTGTAAATCTCTTGTGAGATCTAGAGGAGTTTTCCTTTACACAAAGCTTAGGGTTTTCAAGATAGAGATTACTTCAACATCTTGATGATCAACTCAGTTGCTGCCATTGGAGCTTAAAGAAAAACAAGCGGGGAGCTTGTATCTTATTGGAGAATCCAAGAAAGAAGGAGTCCGTGGATTCGAAGTTTGCACGTGGTCATGTCAGTAAGTTCTACTGGTGGGTAGCATTAGGAAGTCAAGCGGGGAGCTTGTAAGTCCTTTTATATGAACGTCGATTCTTTCATAGTGGATTCAGGTTTACCTTAAGGATAGCTAGGTCAAATCCTCCCCAAGTTTTTACCGTGTGGTTTCCTGGGTCATTATATCTTGTGTTCTTTACTTTTCCGCTGCTTTATATTCTTGATATGATTGTATGATTGTGATAACCTAGAATTGCATAAATTGACTAAGTTAATTACTTGGCTAATTCTCTAGGTTAATCTAATTGTTATTTTAAGGGGTCTAAAAACCATCACAGCTTACGTATGTGTTTGAATCCGGATGAACCTGCGTCTGCGTTTTCAAGGTTTTTTTTTTTTTTTTTTTTTTTTTTTTTTTGCTGCACGCATTTCAGCTTTAGGGGACAAAGTGACTATTCATGCATTGTTTACATTATTTATGCACTGTTCACGTACTATTCATGCATTGTTCACAAGACCCACATCCATTTTATTCAGAAAAAAAAATTTAAAATAGGTCCCATAGCACTATTCACTCATTTAAAAATTATTTTGTTACAGTGTTTTCAGTTTTCAGCAAAATAAGCTATATCCAAACGGACCCTACATCACACAAATGGGCCCAATAAGTACTATATGTTTGGAAACAGCGTCATTGCCATAAATGTTTGATATTGACTTTGGTTATTAGACTCAAAATGAGGAAAATAGTTAGATAATTCCATCAGAGTAATGCTAAGACCATAACTTGTTCACATGGTAAGTCGTAAGTCGTAGGGTTGTGGACCTACATAAACTCACTAATTTTACTTTACAATTCATAACTTGCCACGTAAACAAGTTGTGGCAAAAGTTGTTGATAGGCCAAAAACGTATTGACCCCTTATGATTAAATGAATTGATTAATTAGCCAAGTTATTAATTAATCAAATTAACATGCAAACGCGTGGTAACACAAACAAATTACCAATAAACTAATTATGCAATGGAAAATAAATAACACAGTAATTTGTTCACGAATGGGGAAAACCTAACGGCAAAAACCCCATCGGGTGATTTTTAGGTCTCCACTCCCGAAACTTCATTATTATCACAACAAGCGGTTACAAGTAAAGGAATCCCAGTACCTTATACCAACCTACAGTTGAACCCTTACCCCAATACCCAATTGGACTTGTTCTGTAGTGAAAATTTTCCCTTTTGATGCACAGCTCCCAAGTACGTGACTAACCAATTGCGCAGATCCCAGTACGCGACTTCAATCACCAACTAGAAAAGATTGTTGGTTGCAAAGTTCTTCAATTCATCCACGATGAAGATCAAGAAGATGCTTGGTCACAAAACCCAAAGGTGCACATACACAGCAACTTCTTCAAGAATGATGAACTAAGGTGAAACTTTGTCTTCGGTTACAATTTGCTTGAACAGACTTTGCTCAATATTTGTGCAACTTGTGAACTCTTTGACTGCCCTTAAAACAATCCTTTTATATGTCTAGGGTTAGAAGAAAAGAAAGCTCAAACACATAAACATGGATCCTAAGAAAATCATATCTGAATTTTGAAATTCTTAAACCTCGATAGATAGGAGGTGTCGAGAAGCTGTCGAGCAGGTGTCGAGCACACGGGGCTGAACAGCTTACTTAAGCTCGATAGATGCAGCTATTGAGTTTTAATGATTTTGCACTTCTCAGCTTGTTTCTTGGACAGACTTGATGACTTCAACACTTGATCTTGAAGCACAGTTTCTTAAAGCATTAAAAACATCCTAGATCTACTCAATTACAAGTAAAGTGCGTTTTGTCTAAGGATTAGCCAATTACATGAAAGAATGACATATGTTCTTAACAAGTGAACCACATATGTCCTAACAATCTCCCCCTTTGGCAATCCGTGACAAAACCACAACAAACAAATGAACATTTGAGAAAAGTAATAAATCACTCAACTCATACTCACTTGTTACATACAATAAAATCTATCCTAATACAAACTCTTGAAAAACTTTGCAAGAAGAGAGTTTATGGCAAGTAGACTTTGACAACCTGTATTTCTGAAACATTTTAAACAAAACTCATCAAGGCATCTTTGTGTGAAACCGAAATAATAAATTGCATACAAATAATAAGAAATATGTGTATAAAGAGAAAAAAGAATCAACACATATAAGAGGTAGGTGAAAGAAACAATATACATCCACATATAGAAAAGAATAAGTACCATGTATGTCAAAAAAATGGTCATAAGACCCAATGTACAAGAACAAAGTATGTATAACTGAAAGAAAAGAAAAAGAAAAATGAAATCCTCACTACATCCCTCATATCAATCAACACTCCCCCTAACAAAATGTCATATACTAACTCTCCCCCTAAGAATGACTACTCTCATATCCCAAAACTACTCCCCCTTTTTGTCACGAGTGACAAAGGGTAAAGTGTCAAGTAGACATCTCATCGGTAGAGCTAGCATCTCCATCATCATCATCAGAAGTATCATCGTCATCACCATCATCAATATCATCTTTAGCTGCAGAATTAGAAGTTACTGAAGGAGGTGGAGGAGAAGCCTTAGAAGCAAAACCACCTATGGTCGCCTACCGCCTAGCAATACGCCCAACACGAACATTCACCTTATACAACTCAGTAGAGAGTGTATCAAGGCGAGCATCCATGTGCTGAAGCTGCGCCATGATGTCTCCTAGAGTAACATCACCCATGGAAGAGGAAAGGGCGGATGTGGATGGAGTAGATCGAGACGAAGAAGCCAAACGGGAGGGAGGAGCTGCTGACTCCTGTCGCGACGTAAACTGTGCCTCACTACGTTTTACGGTAGCGGCATCTATGGCACACATGAAAGTGAAATGGTCGAACACTGAAAAAGGGAAGGAAAAATGGCTTAGAATCCTCGTGATAGCAGAAGGAAAGATGAGCTTATCACGGGACGTCAAATCTAAATGAACATCTATAATAGAAAGAATGAAATGAGAAGGGAAATCTATAGTAAGATGCTCAAGAAGTGATAACAAAAACCGAGCACGAGGCTCTGTGATGGAGTTATAATGAAAGAGAGGATGGAGTACAAAGGTTATCACCATGTTCAAGAAACGAGGACCTTTAGCAAAATGCCTACATGGTGTAAACTGATGCTCACCCCACTCAAAAGGGCGCTCACAGAAAGCAGACATGAGCTCATCCTTGGATACAGTCCTCAGACGCTCACAATTAGGATAGTCAGGGGACTCTACCCTAGGAACCCGAAGCATATCCACAACAAGCTGTGGTGTGACAGGAATGCGCATACCTCGAATGCGAGTGAAGAAAAGAGGTACTGAACAATCAATCCCGTGCATGTTGGAGTAAAACTCCTAGATAAGCACGAGAGGACATGTGACCGAGACGTCACACAGTGACTCCCATCCCCGACTGTGAATGACATCGGAAAGGTCGGTGTCGACTAAGTTCGCCAGAATGACTTGGCGTCCCGAATGAATGCCTCGTCAAGAAAAGTTCTCCGAGAAAGCCTTTCGAGCATCCTCATCATGGAACTAAATATTAGAAGGAGTAGGATCAGAGGACGATGCCCCGGAACAAAGAGGGTTTCGAGACGGAGTAGATTTATGCTTAGGTGCCGTAGACACAACTAACGTAAACAGAAAGAGAGGGAGGGAAAAAGAGATAATCAGAAAAGCTCTAACAACAATTCAAATATAACAAGTATATTGAAAAGAAAGTGAACGCATGGAAAATGTATGAACATGTGACATGCAAAAGAAAAATACATCATGGGCTTAGCCCAATCCAATCCTACTAGCACACAATCAACTTGCACACATTTAAGTGCATGATAATACTATTATAATGCAAATGTGATGCAATGCATGAGATTTGAAACTCATTTAAATGAAATCCCATCCCAAAATTTCAACAACTGCTCATCAATTTTGAAAAATCCCAAAATTTTTCAAAAACCCTAAAACCTAAGTTTCAAAACATGAAATGCATGAAGAATGAAGAGCTAAGAGATCATACCTAGTTATTTGAAGCAAAAAAGGCTGAAAATCACGTTGATTGAAGGTTTTGAGTAAGAAAAAAGGGTTTGGGAGGTGAACAGGTGCGGATAGATCAAGAGAGATCGAGAAAATGAGAACCGGATTGCACGAGAAGAATAAATAGATCCTTAGCAAATCTCGACAGATGAAAGTATCGAGAGGTGTCGAGACTTCTGTCGAGATAGGTGTCGAGAAAAAGGTTGTCGATAGATGAAAGTGTCGAAAAGGTATCAAGGAACAAACCAAAGACACAAGAACAGAAACTCGATCGATCGACATAGCTGTCGAGAAGCTATCGAAGAGGCAGGAGAATTCTCGATCGATCCACCATATGTCAAGGAGCTGTCGAGATTGCGATAAGAAAAAGCATAGGAAGCTCAACAGATAGCAAGGTGTCGAGGAGGTATTGAGGAGCTGTCGAGCAAGCTTTTAAAACCAGTTTTTCAAGAAGTGAAAAACACAGACATGAATGCAATCAGACATGCAACTCAACCAATGATCCAATCAACATATTAAGCTCTCAAAATCATCTTTCAACAAAATTTTAAGCACATGGATCCCAAAAACACACACACACACTAAACAAGTCTAACCAATTTTATATTTCAAAAATAAGTCAAGACAGTTTAGTGAGCATACATAAACACATGTAAACCTTGTGATGGCCAAAGCACATTGTACCTGCACATGTATCAAGAGTAGCAAAGAATATTGTGTGTTGTGTGTGAAAAACATCACAAGATTGCATAAGTGTATGCATGTTATGATGATTTGAGATATGAGAAAATCACTTTAACTCACACACAATCATAACTGTTTTATGGGGACTATCACCTTCGAATTACATTCTATAACTCCCACATCTCCTAGAATACACGCTTGCAATCATATTTAAAGCATTTTTGATCTTTTTGCTTTTTATTTTTCTTTTCATATTTTCTTTTTAAGCATATCATGCATGGGCATATAAGAGATAGAAAAGAAATACCCAATGATATTTGACATTCCAATTTTGCTATGTCAAAGCACACAAATGTCATTGACATCACACTTTTGCTATGCCAAAGCATACAGATATCTTATCATAATTGGCGGGCAACAATGGTAAGATGGTTATTTATGTCTTTCTCTTAGAATTTTCTAGTCCTACTTGTTAAAAAAAGTGATATGAGTGTTAAGTACAAGAGATCACTTAACCTTACTCATCACAAACACGAGCCATAAAGCTCACTTGCTTAGTTGTGCATAGAGATGCTTATCTAAGCTACAAATGATACAAAGTTTAGAAAACTTTGTTTCAATGGCCATCGAAGGTACACAAATACCAATGTACACAAAACACACACTGTTTTTTGTATTTTTCTAATTTTTCAATTTTTTTTATTTTTATATGAAAAATAAATAAGCAAAACTGAAAATAAACCAAACAAAAACATGTTAAGTAAAGCAAAGCATAAAACTAGATGCAAATGCATGAGGAAGAAAGAGGAGAGAAAAAATCAATCCATGGAGATAACACCAATGTTTTGACGAAGAAATTCAAAACGTTTGTTGTCAAGAGGTTTGGTGAACAAGTCAACCTTCTAATCATCAGTGTGAATAAACTCAAGAGTGAGAATACCATTTTCGACAAGTTTCCTAATGAAGTGATGTCGAATCTCTATTTGTTTGGTTCGAGAATGTTGAACTGGATTCTTTAGAGATATTGATGGCACTTGTATTGTCACAATAGATGGTGAGATGCTCTTGACAAATACCATAATCATGAAGGAGTTTTTGCATCCATAGGAGTTTGGTGCTATAGTTACCGGCAGCAATAGTTACCAGCAGCAATGTACTTAGCTATTGCAGTGGATATATAGATGGAGTTCTACTTTTTGCTCATTCAGGAGACAAGATTGTTACCCACATAAAAACAACCCCCCGAAGTTCTCTTTCTATCATCAGCATTCCCAGCCCAATCAGCATCAGAATATCCAGATAAGACATCATTTGTGTCCTTGCTATACCACACACCGAACTTAGCAGTGGTTTTGACATACTTTATAATTCTTTTTAAAGCAGTCATATGAGATTCTTTGGGGTTAGCCTGATATCTCGCACACACACCAACACTGTAACTAATGTCAGGTCTACTAACAGTAAGGTAAAGAAAACTACCTATCATGCTTCTATAGAGAGATGGATCAACACTCTGCCTAACAAGTTTACAGTGAGTTTAACATTTGGGCTCATAAGGGTTCTAACAGAACTAGCAGATTCCAAACCAAACTTTTTCACAAGATTTTTAGCATATTTGATTGAGATAGGAATATACCTGAATCTTGTTGACGAATCTGCAATCCAAGAAAGTGAGTCAACTCTCCAATCATGCTCATCTTGAATTATTCTTGCATGAGTTTTGAGAAGCCATGAGCAAGTTCTGTTAAGGACATATTTTATGTAGTTGGCTAATCCTTTGACAAAACGCACTTTACTTGTATTTGGGTAGATCTAGGATGTGTTTAATACTTCAAGGAACATGTTGTTCAAGTCTAGTATTAAAGCCATGAAGATTGGACCAAGAAACAAGTGAAGAAAAGGTGTTCAATAAAGTTGGACAGATAGCTCGACACCTGTGGATAGATATCTCGACACCTTCTCGACACCTGGCTATCTGTCGAGCTCTTCAGCTGATTTTTATCGCAATCTCGATAGCTTCTTGATAGCTGGTCGATCGATCGAGAAAGTTTCTGTCCCCTCGACACTTTCTCGACACCTCCTCGATAGCTGCTATCTGTCAAGGTTACGAAAATTCAAATTTCTGATTTTTGGACCAGACTTATGTATTTGTGTAGGGTTTCTTTTCTCACAACCCTAGACCTATTTAAGGCTTATTTTAGAGGCCGTCACATAAGAGAATACAAGGAGAACATATGCAAAAGGTGACCAATGCCTTATTCTTTCTGAAAGAAGCTAGTGCGTCTTTTACGCCTTAGGGTTTTGTAACCAAGTGCTTCTTGATCTTCATTCTTGATGAAGTGAAGAACTTTGCAGCCAACATCTTCTTCTAGTTGGTGATTGAAGTCGCGTACTGGGATCCGCGCAATTGGTTAGTCACGTACTGGGATTCGTGCATCATCAAAAGGGTGGCGTTCATATATTGAAGAGTTCAGAGGTTCTGAAGCGGTAGAAGGTTTCTGCTGTGAGTTCATCTACGGGGATTGTAGAGTCTAGGGACAAAGGTTTTGTACTAGATCTGGAACTTCTCTTTTCTATAGTGGATTGCTTTTCGAGAGGGTTTCTCCCCAGGTTTTTTACTGTGAAACTGGTTGGTTTCATTGGTTTTCCTGGGTCATCATGTCTTGTCTTATTTACTTTTCCGCTGCATTCATTATTGACATGATATTGATGTTTATTTGTTTTAACAGGTTTTATTGATAATAAATCTAATTAACAACTTGGATTTAAAACTTGTTAATTCTATCAACCGGGGTCTAAATTTCCCAACAAGTTCATCCTTAGTCAATCCAAAGATGATATCATCAACATAGACTTGAGCAACTATCAACTCACCATCTTCCCTTTTTATGAAGAGAGTTTGATCAGTCTTTCCTCTTGTGAACCTATGTGACGCTAGATATTGTGTGAGTTTATCATACCAAGCTCTCGGGGCTTGCTTCAACCCATATAGTGCCTTCTAGAGGTACAACACATGATCCAGAAAGTGTGGATCAATAAATCCTTTTGGTTGAGCCACATAGACATCCTCTTTAAGTAGCCCATTCAGGAAGGCAGTTTTCACATCCATCTAATAAAGTTTGAACTTCAGATGACATGCTAGGGCAAGGAGAATTCTGATGGACTCCATACGGGCAACTGGGGCAAATGTTTTATCATAGTCTACTCCTTCCATTTGTGAGTATCCTTGAGCTACAAGCCGAGCCTTGTTGCGAATCACATTGCCTTCTTCATCAGTTTTATTGCAGAATATCCACTTTGTACCGATGATGTGCTCACCCTCCAGTCTAGTTACTAGAGTCCAAACATCATTCCTCTAAAACTAGGGCAGTTCATCATGCATTGCTTTGACCCAACTTTCATCTTTGAGTGCTTCCTTAACTTTTGTGGGTTCAATCTATGACAAATAGCAAGAATAAGACACAAAATTAGCAACACATTTATCAACTGTACGTTTCCTTAATGTGAGTTCATTCATGTTTCCCATAATAACTTCTAGAGGATGATTTAATTTAATTCTGGAGGAAGGTCCTTTCTCTTCATGAGATTCAAAATCTGGTGAAGTAGGTATATCTGCAGAATCTTCTACAACACTAGGAGTACCGGGGGTGCTTGGAGATGCAGGTTCTTGTTCAACAATTTCTTGAACTTCCTTAGACTCAGGAGGAAGAATTTATTTGGGGAGTTCCTCAATACCTTTCTCAAAATTGGAATCTGAAAACTCATCAATGACAACATTCACTGTCTCCATTACCTTCATAGTTCTCTTGTTGTATACCCAATAAGTCTTGCTTGTGGAAGAGTAACCCAGAAATATACCTTCATCGCTCCGAGAGTCAAACTTTCCCATACTCTCTCTATCCTTGAGGATGAAACAAGTACTTCCAAAGATTCTGAAATACTTCACATTTGGCTTCCTTCCTTTCCATAACTCATAGGGAGTCTTTTTGGTACCGGGTTTGTAGTACACCCTATAAACCGTATGACATGCAGTGTTAACGGCTTCTCCCCATAAGTTTCTAGCCACATCTTTGTTATGCAACATGGCTCTAGCCATCTCCTGAATAACCCTGCTCTTTCTTTCTACCACACCATTTTGCTGAGGAGTAATTGGAGCAAAGAATTCTTGAGATATACCTGATCTTGTGCAAAAGGACTCCATATATGAGTTATCGAATTCTTTACCATGGTCACTTTGAATTCGATCAATCTTCAAGCTCTTTTCATTCTGCAGTCTTGTGCACAATGCTTTAATGTGCTCAGGAGCATCAGACTTGGATTGTAGGAGAATGACCCAAGTGTACCTAATGAAGTCGTCTACCACAACCATGATGTATCTCTTACCACCAAGAGACTCGATTCTAGTTGGACCCATAAGATACAAATGTAGAAGCTCTAATGGCCTAGATGTAGCTAATGTTTGAGTGCTTGGATGCTTAGCTTTCGTCTGTTTCCCAAGCTGACATGGTCCACACACCACATTGCTCATTCTACTAAGTTTTGGTATCCCCAAAACTGATTCATGTTTAGATACAATAGACAGATGTTTGTAGCTAATATGTCCCATTCGTTGATGCCATAGATCTTCATTTGGCAAACGAATGCTATTGCACACAATATCAACATCAGGAACCAATCCATAACAGATGTCTAAAGTGCAGACACCAATAATGAGTTTCTTTCCAGACTCATCCATGACAAGACACTTTCCTTTTGAGAATAGTACCATGAAGTCTTGATCACATATCTGACTTATACTCAACAGGTTCACCCTTAGACCTTCTACATAAAGAACATTTGCAATATCCAGCAGTCCAGGTAGAGAGATGATTCCTTTCCCTTTAATCTGTGACTTACTCCCATCACCAAAAGTGACATTGCCACCTTTCTTAGACTCGAAAACCTTGAAGAGAGATCGGTCTCCAGTCATGTGTCTTAAGCAACTGCTGTCAAGGTACCACAAACATGTGTCCATAACTTTAAATGCGGACTTCATCATAAAACACACTTCGTGCTTAGATGACAGATCAATGGGAACTGTACTTTCTCTCATCTGCCTTTTACAAACCAAGCCTTTAACTCTTACTCTTTTCAGACGAACTCCTTTGCACATTTTTATTCTGAGACAGTCTAGTTTCTTCTTAGTCAAACTGAGATCTTTTCCAATAGTCATTATAAGAGATTTCAAATAACTTTTAGACTTGTATTTTCTGAAATACTCAAACAAATAGAGATTAGAAAAACAAGATGTATTTGAAAACAAAGATCTCCTCAAGCCGGTTACAGCCATGACAATAGGGGTCAATGGATCAACACAGCAAAGATTAATCCTAATCAGAGTGTGCCCGCTCTGATACCACTTGATAGGCTAAAAACGCATTGACCCCTTGTGATTAAATCAATTGATTAATTAGTCAAGTTATTAATTAATCAAATTAACATGCAAACGCATGGTAGCACAAACAAATCACCAATAAACTAATTTTGCAGTGAAAAATAAATAACACAGTGATTTTTTCACGAATGGGGAAAACCTAATGGCAAAAACCCCACCGGGTGATTTTCAGGTCACCACTCCCGAAACTCTACTATTATCATAACAAGCGGTTACAAGTAAAGGAATCCCAGTACCTTATACCAACCTACAGTTGAACCCTTACCCCAATACCCAATTGGACTTGTTCTGTAGTGACAATTTCCCCTTTTGATGCACGGGTCCCAAGTACGTGACTAACCAATTACGTGGATCCCAGTACGCGACTTCAATCACCAACTAAAGAAGATTGTTGGTTGCAAAGTTCTTCAATTCATCCACGATGAAGATCAAGAAGATGCTTGGTCACAAAACCCAAAGGTACACATACACAGCAACTTCTTCAAGAATGATGAACTAGGACGAAACTTTGTCTCCGGTCACAATTTGCTTGAACAGATTTTGCTCAATGCTTGTGCAACTTGTGAACTCTTTGACAGCCCTTAAAACAATCTTTTTATATGTCTAGGGTTACAAGAAAAGAAAGCCCAAACACATAAACACGGATCCCAAGAAAATCATATCAGAATTCTAAAATTCTTAAACCTCGACAGATAGGAGGTGTCGAGAAGCTATCGAGCAGGTGTCGAGCACACGGGGCTGAACAGCTTACTTAAGCTCTATAGATGCAGCTGTTGAGCCAGCTGTCGAGCTTTAATGATTTTGCACTTCTCAGCTTGTTTCTTGGATAGACTTAGTGACTTTAACACTTGATCTTGAAACACAGTTTCTTGAAGCATTAAACACATCCTAGATCTACCCAATTACAAGTAAAGTGCATTTTGTCTAAGGATTAGCCAATTACATAAAAAAAACGACATATGTTCTTAACAAGTGAACCACATATGTCCTAACAGTTGTATTCCTAGCATTTTCCAGTTCCATAGCAGTACTCTAAGCTCTTACCATATTGTGGGTGGGCCCCACACATGGGTCCAGGCTCACTCTTATGTGATAGCTCGAAGCATTGCAACTACCTATGACAAAATTTTGAGAAGTGAACTTAAGAAACAACACATAAGTACTAAACCTAAGTATTGTAAAAAATTGTGAAATAATCTATTTACATAAAGTTAAAGAGTAGAGAAGAGAAAATATGACATAAGGAATTTACATGGTTCAACACTATGTCTACATCCATGGGAGGCGACAGAATAAAGTTTCATTATAATTTTGGAGATTACAACAATAGCTTAAAGACACTCTCACAAATCCAAACCCCAAATGCACCTTTGGTTCTCTCACAAATAAATAGAAAACACCCTATTGTATTTAGACAAAAGTTACAAGACACTCTAGCTTTCTATCTCTTGCACACACGCACAAAAGAAGCTCTTTGCTATCTCTATCTAGTAGAAGCTCTCTTGCATCTTCTCTCAAAAACACAATCTATTTATAGCTATAGATGTTCAGCCGAAATGTCAATAGTTTCAGCACATGAAACTTAATAATTCAAAGAAGATGGTAAGCATTTATTGCCATTGAGTGATCCATTTCGGCTACAAAAGATGGAAGCAAACTTTGGATTTCATATCAGAATGTTGTTCTTGCTTTTTTGACAATTCATGGAAGACAGCAACATCATTTAATGTTGGCTTGTAATATCAAGCCTCCGACACTAAAATTCAAGCCATTCCAACACTAAATCATAGATAAACATAAAACAATGATTAACATACTATCTTTTAATGAATTTTTACATTTAAATATCACTTAGTATTCAAAAGGGAAATGCTAACGAGTGCTCTTAGGGCACTAATTTATAATCCATTTAAAGAAAGTTTTTATGGGAAATGAAAAAAAGGTAGTTAATATTTTAACAGCTTTTTTCATTTCCCATAAAAGTGGTATCAAAACTTTCCTAAAATGGATTATTAATGAGTGCCCTAAGGGCACTCGTTAGCATGACCCCAAATTCGTATAAAATACTGTTCGTTTTTTTCTTTATTTTCCAATTCAGGTCTTAGCTTTGCAATGCACTCAATTCATAAAGAGGTTATCACAACTATAAAACTAATACTTTACAATATGCCAATAATTTATTGTAAAAAAGGTGAAGGTAAAGGGACAAAACTAATTCTAGACTCGTTTTCCAAAAAAAAAAAAAAAAAAGCTATTTCTAGACTAAGGGAACCCCTAAGATTTTTTATTTTTTATTTTATATATATATATATATATATATATATATATATATAATAATGTGTATGTGCATAAGATTAAGATTTTAAATTTGGGATTATACTTGGCCCCCTCAAATTGAATATTTCCCCAAAAAAAATAAAATGGTTATCTAGTTCATTCCTGTAGTATGTGGTCCTTCCTAAAACAAACATCCCATTTACTTAACAGATTCCTAAATGTTTTTTTTTTTTTATCAACTTATTTGTCAACTTATTTAATTTTTTAAAATATTCAAATAATTGTTGATTTTTTAAAAAAACAATTGTGTTTGACTCTTTAGTTTTTCCTTTTAGGATCCAAAGTAAAAAAAAAAAAAATTAAATCTTTGGGGTTTGGATGTTGTCATGTTTGACTACATCTAAATGATTTGATTCCTTTTTTGTTTGTTTTTTTTTTTTTTTTTTTTTTCCCTTAAAAATATACTCAGAAACACTAGTTAGTTTTTTAGTTATAATATGTGACTTTTTCAATCATAAATGTTGTCAAAATTAATAGGCACTGCAAGAAAATGTGAAAATGGCATTTTTTTTTTTTAATGAACTCTTAGATTTTGTACATTGAAATTAAAATCACAACAAAGCTTATCTCAAAATCAAAACTAGATAATTTTTGGATTTAAAATAACATTGAGTTCCATTTTAATATGTTATTGAGTTTAAATATATTAGGAAAAAAATATTTTTCATATTTGTTTCTTTTACCGATCGAATAGATATTAGTTGCCTTTGTGTTAGAACTCATTTCTCTTTCCCTTGTGTGTGTTTGTTTCTAAAAAAAAAAAAAAAGAGTAGTTATCCAACATTGCTTAAGAGAGTGTGTTGTGTGTAGTATAACTTGTCATACTCTCCCTTAAAAGTTATCATGGCTTTTGAGTGGAGTTGTGGTGTGCCTTTGTGTTAATTGTTAAAACTCATTTCCCTTTCTCTTGTATGCGTGTTTATTTCATAAAAAAAAGGGTAATTGTCCCACATTACCTATGAATTAACCATTGCCTTTGAATACAGTGCTACCTGTAAATCAGTGTCATTGCCATAAATGTTTGTTAATGACTTTGTTTTGTAGGCTTAATGAGAATATTCAAAATAGGCGAAACTACACTTTTGGTCCCTACATTTTGGGCCAATTTCCGTTTTGGTCTCTATATTTTTGGAACACCTATGTTGGTCCCTGAAAATAAAAAGTTGTTATCATTTTGGTCCATAGCATCATCTCATTAACGGAAATTGCATATGTAATAGACGAAGTGTACCGTTTACATGTTAGATTCTGACGTGACTAATAAAATATTACTAATAAATGCCACGTCATTTAACTTAAAATTTTAATTTATCAATTTTAACAGAAGAAAAAAGCATAATTAAAAAAAATGATGGAATTTAGATCTAGTTCATCTTGATTAAGAACATCAAGACCCAAACCTAGAACCACTCCTACTCCTCTCTCTCTCTATCTATTGGTGTGTGTGTGTGTGTTTGTATTTGTATTTGTTTCTTTTTCTTCTTTCTTCTTCTTAGATCTCTCTCTATTTTCTCCACTGTCCCCTATTTATAATTTTATTTAAATAATTATTTTTCATCAATTTTTTTTTTATTTTTTAGTTTTATTTTTTCATTTTTCCTTCTATTCTACATTGCAAATTACCTTTTTCTATTTAACTATTTTTCACTCTCACAAAACACCAAACACCTCAGGTCTCTTTCCTTTCAACCTAAGAGTTTGCCTCTTCTTGGTTCTTAGTTCTTGTCATCTAAATCTCTCGAGGAAATCCACCCACCCAATCAACCCATCAATGGCGACCCAAAGAAATCTACCCGCCCAATCAACCCATTAACAGAAATCCAAAGAAATCTCTCTCCTCTCTCTCTCTCTCTCTCTCTCTCTCTCTCAGAGCTTCACGTTGTTAGTCTCTCTCATCTGGATTCATACATTCCACCAACCGTGTTTGGGTCTCGAAGACCAGTGTGCTATCGTGTGGCCGACCACGTATGGGTTTGGGTTGATGGGTTTGATTTGGGTTTTCAATTGATGGGTCGATTAGGTTTTGTGATCAGATTATTAGGTATTGTAATGGGTTGTGGTGGTGGTGGTGGTGGTGGTGGTGGTGGCAGTGGTTGTTTGACTTGGTTGGTGTTGGGTTTCTAACTTGCTGTGGTGGTCGAATGGTGGTGCTTGAATTCATTTGTGAGACACAAAGAAGAGAGAGAGAACAAAAGTAGAAAAGTGAGATGAAATATGATAAATGAATATAAAAATAAAGAAATTAATAAAATATTCATATACACAGCCATAGTAACCGTGTAAATATAGTTACTGTAGCAATTTTCTATTACACAATTATAGTTGAACTGATGTGGGAGATTTTGGGGACTTGATGTGTAAAATTGTACCCTTTGCTATTTTGCAAAGACTAGTTTGAGTCCTCTTAATTGAAAAATTATATAGCATTTGAAAACACTATCAACTTATAGTGAGAACATTGAATTACCCACAAAAAAAAAAAAAAAAAAAAAAAAAAAAGGCTAAAGTCCAAACTATAGCCCTTAAATTTGGGGATTTTAGGATTTTACACTTTGAAATTTTAGAATATCGATTTTATTCTCCAAAATTAAATTTTGTTTTTACAAAAACTTCTCCATCCATATTTTCTGTTAAGTGCCAGATAAACTTATCACACGTATTTAATTCATTAAATAAAATGATGTCATGTGTCATAATGAAAATGACTTGACTTATTTTATTAGATAAACTAAACACGCATAGCAAGTTTATGAGGCACCTAATGGAAAATATGTACAGGGGACTACTAATGCAAACCGAATATAAATTCAAGAGATAAAAAATTCAGTTTTTAAAATTTTAGAGTATAAAATTCAAAGACCCCTAAATTTGGTGTAGCTTGCTCAAAAAAAAAAAAAAAAAAAAAAGAATTATAGTGATAACATGCTTTGAAGTTATAATATTAATACCTATCTCACATTAAATGCATTGAAGTTTTGATATTTGTTTGGTAACCAAATTAATAATAAAAAATTATTTTATTTTTGAGAAGTAATAAAAAAAAAAACTTTTTAATGGTAAGAAATAACAAAAGAAGGAAATAAAGACGCTTGTATTTTCATTTTTTCTTCCAATGTTATTGATATCATTGTTGTTGATTGCAAGAATGGGATTGAACGCATTCCTTTTGTTAAAATCTAACACTGAGAGCATTCACATTAGTGGAGCTAAAAAATTTAGCATTTAACACCTCAATGCTCTTATATTTCCTATAAGCCAAACACTATTCATTTTTTTATTAATTTCTTTCTCACTTTCTCTCTCTTCCTCTCTGCCACGAAACCCAATAAGTGATATAATAATAACATTTTTTTTTATGTCTTTTTTGCTAAAGTGAACTGCTAGTCTTGGCAGTAAACTGTAGAAAGAAGGCAAAAAAATTTGTTTTTGGCTCCACCAATGTTGGGCACTAATTGGAGATTGAGGTGGTAAAATAGCTAAAAGGCTATTTTACCACCACCAATTGTGATGCTCTTATAGCCTTATAAGAAGGTAAATAAGTGTGTTGATGTACTTGCTAGACTTGGAGCTTTGCTTTCTCGAGATTTTGTTGTTGGGAAAAGTTAATAGATGCCTAGGTTATTGGTTTATATAGAAAATATTTTTAAAAACTTTTTTATTGTGTGGGAAAAGAAAAAGATATTTGATTTCTTTTAGAGAAGTAGTCCACAAAATTTTCACAACAAATTCTACGTGACAGGTTGTTATGGGTTTTTAATTTGAATTCACTGCTAAAATGACTTTTTTTTGTCCACAATAACAGCAAGAAACAACTTGCTACTAAGAATTTGTTGTAAAAGAATTGTGAAAATGTTGTGGACATAGTATTTTTTTAACAACATTTTATATTTTCCATAAAAGTTGGTATCAAAATTTTCCTAAACTTTCCTTAATTTGTTGCTTATGTGTATCCTCCTTTGGAGCTTTCTTTGTTGCTTAGCTGAGATTTTTTGCTGTTGCTTTGTATAATCGTTCTGCAAATTCTGTTGTTGCTGATTTGGCAGCTTAGCTGTTGAATGAAAAGCCTTGTTTACCAAAAAAGAATTATTATTATTATTATTATTATCTTTTACACCTTTATATATGTTGGAATTGGTTTGGTATTAGTATATATGCGACTTATTTGTTTGCAACGGCAGGCAATTCCTTGACTAGAAATTTTGCTTGCAAGTCCAATAAGCAGGTTCGAAAACCAAAACAACCAGACATCGTATTTGTAGTAACCTTCATTTTTCCAATTCTGATTTTTCAGTTCGTTTTGATATAATCCTATTTAACTAGTCATTTCAGAAGAAATACCCACAAACTAATTAATGCCTCGTGTTTCTGAATGTCGGAATGAAGCTTCATATTATTAATCAACAGTGACTCTAATACTGATTTGGATAGACATGCATGTGCCATGTTTTAGATGAATACAATTAAGTAGGTATAAACATTTTCGGCTATAAAGTCTAATAACTTTGAAACCTGGGGTTCTTAATTTTCTCACACGGTAATGACTTGAACAAGCTAGGAAGAATCCAATCATATTCTTGACTTTTCTCACTCTTGAATTTCTTAACGGAAAGGCCAACCCCACGTTCAAACATCAATTCCCATGAAAGCCAGGCTTGACCAAGGCACAGGCTTAAACCAATGGCTTTCCTTTAGATATAGTAGTATATCTAGCCAAACCAAACCACCTACTGGCTACTGCCCAAGAGTCAAGAGTCAAGAGTCAAGACCTCACCTAGAATTAGAGCATTCTCATTGCAAACCCCTCTTTTGAATGGCCAAAACTTCCAAATTTTGCCAAAGTTTGGCAACGGATATGAGCTAGCTTTTTACTTAAATAATTTACTGTTCGCTGATTTTATACTAATTTTTTTTCTCAAATTTATTTTAAATAATACAAATTCAGTTTTTTTTTTTTTTTTTAAAAAGAGTTTCAATCTATAGTGTCCACTCTTGATATTATAAAAATAAATTACTAAAAATAAGCAATTTTTATACATAATTTTCTCCCCAATACTTCTTGATGACTATTAGTTGAACTTGAAGTCTTTGATGTGAACCCCCTCAACCGATATTTTTTATACAAGAACCCATGAATTTTCCCACATGCAACATGGCACGATGTTATTGTCAACACTATTTTATTAAATAGAGAAGGAATGGGATTTGGACTAAATTTGTAGAAAAGCTTAAATTCCTCTCTAACCATACCGGTTGGGCTTTACCCCAAACTCCCTTTTTTTTTTTTTTTTTTTTGGGTTAGGCTCAACAATACTTCATAGAACAGGTTCATGGCCTTTTACATATCACATAATCGGCTCATGGCAACGTTAATTATTTCATCACCTCAAGGATTGGGCTCATGGCTCCTATATTCTCCACATCGTGATTCAAACTTATAGCCTATGCTTCATTTTATGGAATGTGGTTAAACCTGCATCATGCTATGTCATCACAAACTGGTAGTATTATTGCCAATCTCATTTGATGGGCTCACGGTCCACCTTTCTTACACCTCACGGATTGGGCTGGAAGCCCGATTGTTTTCTCTCCTCAAGGGATCAAGAGTCAAGACTCAAGGCTCACATTGTTTCTCTTGTCTCTTCATGGAAGGCTTCCCCCATAAAATTGGTCCATTTAGTTTTATTTCGATATAAGACTAGGCTTATCACATAAGTTATATTACTTTTTTTTTACAGTGTTTTTTTCTCGAATGTTAGGACATATGTGAATCATGTTAAGAACATGTGTTATTTAGAATTGACTTATCCTTTAACAAAACGCACTTTACTTGTAATTGGGTAGATCTAGGATGGTTTAAGTCTTCAAGAAACATGTTGTTCAAGTCAAGAAACATGTGATACTTGTATAGTGGTTTTCAGCCTTACAGCTACTACACAAAAACTTCAAGAAGGTGCTGATGGGACAAGTATCAACACCAACCATCTGGTCTGCACGTGGAGGGTAGAGATGAAAGGGGTAGGTAGTATAAAGGAAGAAAAGGGCAGTGAGAGAAGGAGATGGAGGAATTAAGAGAAAAACACTATAGCATCGAGAACTAACATTGTAATCAAACCTGAAAGAAATATATAAGAACTGATCTCCTCGGACTGAGCCGAGGACCATTTTCTTTAGTGCAAGCTTGTCTATTTTCATTTTCTTGTAATCTGAATCCACTTTAGTACTTGTCTAATTCATTAAAGCCTAGTTGTTCCAATCTGCTATCTACAAATTTATTGTTTTGGGCTTTTTGGGTCTAAGTCCATGCACCTTTTGGGCTAAAAATTCAAATCTAGTCCTTACAAAAAGGATTGCAAATATTAGTGGAATTTAAAAATAAATAAAAAGTTACCCATAAGTTATTTGACAAAAGCCTATTATGTAGCATTGATTTTTTTTTTTTTTTTTATCAATCTAAAAATTATAATTTAATTTCTTTTAAAATTTTAATGCACAAATATTCCTTAAGATTTGGAGAAATGACATTCCACCTCAAATCTTAAGGAAAATTATACTCCCCTTAAGGTTTAAGGAAGTTAACAAAATAGACATTCGTTAATAATAATAGCAAAATATTCCAAATTTTAAAAAATTCTCCCAACCAAATCCTAATCATGGTTAGTGAATTTGTTTTTAGTTGAATATTGTTATTTGTCACCGAATTGTGTTTAAGCTTTGGTTAAGAGGATAATTTCAAATTTTGGAATATTTTGTTATTGTTATTAATTAAAGAACTAATATATTAATTCCCACAAATCTTAAGGGAGAGAATCGTCATTTTTCCTTTTGAGGTAAAGTGTCATTTCCTTTAACCTCAATGAAAGTTTGTATATTTAACCTGGAACTTTGGTAATATGAGTTGAATTAGCTTTCTATTTTTAATGTGTGTACAATTCAAGAGAACTATTTTGTTATACAAATCATAACCCAAAAAAAAAATATATATATATATATATACACACACTATAAGACCAAATTCTTACATATTTTGTCGTAAATTCAGGGTATCCACTTTTCATGAGACACAATTTTAAATATATATATATATATATATATATGTAAGTTAAGAAAATATTTTAATGATATAATTGAAATTTAGTAACAAAATATATAACCAAAGTAAAAGAATAAAAAATTAAATGCACATTGTGTAAGACCAAATTCTTATAAAAACAAAAAATTATATGTTAAAATAAAACCAAGTATGAAATTCCTTTTGAATTTTATCAGTGTTTAAAAGGAGAAAAAATATTTTAGGGTACATGATGAATGCACATTGTGTAAGGCCAAGTCTTTATTAGATATAAAAACTTATAATACATTAATAATTAATCTAATAAATAATGAAACTCCTTTCACCTAAAGTTCATTATGAGTGTGAATTGAAATGTTTTAAAAAACTGATCATTTTAATATTGAAAATTATATTACCTACCCAAGTTTTTAAGTTGCTAGAAAGAAGAATGAAGAATGTAGTCACTTTTTTTTTTTATGGAAAATCTTATGTAAAGATAAATTTTCGTATTTTTCAATATTTGATAGTATTAGAAAAAATGAGTCAAAATAAAACCATCTTTGGTCAATAGAAAAAGTATAGCTTTTTTTTATTTATTTTTATTTTTTTAGAGGAAGTTTTCTACTAAAATGTTTTGAAAAACAACTTTATCTCACAGCAAGCTAAATAAGAGAAATTCGAAAAAAATTTATTTCAACTCATTATTTAAGGTTGTTACCAAATATAGAAAAATGAGATAGTTTTATTAAAAACATTTGTTTGAAAAATGACTAATTTTCTAGAAAATATTATTGTTGAAACAAATAGAGCTAGATCTGAATCCTTGGAATCTAGAGTAGAACAGATGGGAATTCGAACCAAGACAAAAAAAAAATGTAATCTCTTCCTACAAAAAGAAGATAGTCAATCAATGTAATCAAGATTGATAAGACTGTTATATTTTATTACATTGCATATGATATATTTTACATAATTTTCAGGTAATAAATTATGAACCCAGCTTAGGGAAATGAGTTCATCTCTTAAAGATTTAGGTAGAAAACCATGTCTATGATGAATTGGGTACATCTTGCATAGATGCATCACCATGCCTTGAACTTGAAGAAAGACTATTGCTGTCATCGTCTATAACCACATCATCTGATCCTTCTGTGGAATTCCTTGTGTGATTCTGCATATCATCAATACCAGGTGAAGGTTCAAAAACCTCAGGACTTGCTACGACATATACCCTTGATTCTTCTCCCTTAAAGGTATGTGAAGAGAGATCTTTCTGGTCAAAATGTTTTGCCATTTTAACTAATTTGGACCAAAAAGAGTCGGCAGGATTGTCGTCGCTCAAAATAGGCCAATGTGAGTAAAATAACTTAAACACATAAACCAAGAGTGAGACCACAGAAGCGATTCCAGCGATGAGGAAGAGGCCCCCAAAACTGTCCACACCAAGACTATGACTATCTGGAGAGATTCCGGTGTTCTGATCTTCACAGGTAAGCTGACTTGAAAAGTACTTATTCTCAATTGTTTGAATTTTTGATCTATTTTGTGTGACATTCAAGATTGCCCTCGACATGTGAGGGACAAAAGGAGATCCTTGTGGGAATGCCTAAATAAACATGTTAAAAAATTATAGCATTTAGGAATAAAAAATAGAGGAGTCCATTTCACAAGAATTACTATATGAATTACATATTTATTAAGAATCACTTATGAAGCAGAATGAGGATGACCAAGAATACACTTTGATACATAAAGGCTATTACTAATTTCTTATTGGTCTTATCATCTTATCGTATTCTTTACTGTATTCTTAAAATTGAGAGAAAAAAAAAAATCAAGTTTTGTTTTGGATATTAGTGTCATGTTCAATTGAAATAGATCAAATTGTGATTGAGGTTAAATATTACAAATTTAAAGGTGTATCCAATGTCACATTATTTAAATTTTAAAATAATGTGACACAATGTACACCCTTAAATTTAAAAAATAAAATTTTGACAGAGAGAGTGAGAGACTCACAAAGCCAAATCCATCGGTTTGGTAGAAGGGTCCAACTGTAGTATACTTGGAGGGATAATTTGCAAGGAAGATCTTTAAATAAGGGATTTCATCAAAGATAGCTGCAACCCCACCATTGTGAGTTCCGTTTGACAGTGCTTCATGATACTCTTCAACGGTCTCATATGGTTTCAACTTGGACTCATGGATATCTAATTGTTCTTTTAGAAGCTCCTTAACAAAGGAATTATTTTGATATCCAACAAAATAACCATTCTTTATAATCTCATTCACGTCAACAAATGTAGGTTTCAATCTCTGTACTGTTAATATTGAGGTTAGGCTAGCAGTATAACTTTGAGTTAGGATGAGTACCAAGAAAATCCATATGACTAGCACAAATCTTGACCAATTATTTACCACTTTCTCCCCTGCAAATACCATTGAATTATTATTACTATGCATGTTCATAACAAAAACCCATGTTTTGATTTGAATTGAACCACAAATAGATAGATTAAAATCCCCTTTATGTTTTAAGCATAACACTTAACCCATCGTGATGTTGTTTTATGCATAAGCCATTAGTTGTGTAACATTTAACCTCTTTAAATTTTTTTAATGAAATACAAAATCCCCTTTATGTTTTGAGCGTTACACTTAACCCATCGTGATGTTGTTTTATGCATAAGCCATTAGTTGTGTAACATTTAACCGATCTTTAAATTTTTTTTTAATGAAATACAAAATCCCCTTTTAGCATTGTTTTATTGTAAAAATGCATATCTATATATGGACATGTGTTGTCATATGAGCAACTTACCCTTTATTTTCATGGATGCATAATGGGTAACACATAAAATTATATTATGGGGTTTCATGCTTTATAGAGAAAAAAATGATGGTCTTGCATAGTTTTCCCTAAAATCTTTCTACAAGATTGAAGAAATTTACTGTGAGCAAAGGCAAGTGTAGAGAAGGAGAACCAGAAAATCAAGCCAAGTTGTTGCTCTGGAGGGCCTCGAAACTCAGTGTTTACACGATGTTCAAGAACCCATATGACCAAACCTGTAAAGATGAACGCTATGCCAATTGTTAGCCATAAATTCAAGCTTAGTGGCTTTAAGAAGATCCACAAGCTTTTTCTCTCATCATGCTTTACCGAAACCACCATTTGCACGCCTGATTCAGTATAAGGCAAAGTGAAATCAACATATGTGGAGCGATTAGCAATAATTGTTGTGTCTCCAATAACTGCATCATACTTCTGTATTTTGAGAGAGAGATAATTATCAACTTATGGACTTTGAAATAAATTTAAAGAAGTAAGAGATATTACAATTTTACTACACGAATTTTACAAATTGCTGTGCCAATAGTATAAAAAAAAAATCAATATTTATTCATTATATTGATAAAGTCGCACTAATTACATTCTTTGATAAGTTAGTTTATAAGCTTCCATAGTAAATTTTATAGTAAATTTAACATTTTTGAACTAATTAAGACACTTGAAATCATTAGAAAGAAGAAATATATATATAAAAGGGAGGGGGGGTTGGGGGGCACCCACCTTAGTCTTAATCTCGTAAAGAAGTTGATCGTATGTCCCGTTGGTCTGCCTTTGTTTATTCATATAGGGAATAAACTCATAAGAAATGGGGAAGGGCAATGCATCTAGTACAGCATTGAACACTTCAATGCAGAATCCTGATACATTAGGCGTATCATCAGTAGAAGAATTCCATTCCACTTTCACGAATTCTTTAAAACCTTTTCTCACTGGAACCCCAATCCTTAACCTTGAAGGAGGTTGGTGTATTGTGTATCCTGGCCAAATCAGTGGTTTAAGTTTGTCCTTTGAGGTCGAGTATGCCTTTTCATTAGTATCCTTTAAATCTTTGAAGAATCCTCTCTGTGGGGTCCAATATCCAATATTTATCTCGGTTTTTCCTATCACATTGAATACTTCAAAGGTTGAAGGCTCCAACTGCCCATTAACCAAACCAAAGCTCCCGCTTAGGCCTTCAAATGTAGTATTTACAATTGTATTGCGAAGCCTTGTACCATTTTCAAGAATGTCTAAAGCTGCCAGATCAGCATTACAACTGCTAACATTTTGCTTGAAGAAGCTGGAATGCATGCCAGCCTTCTCCACTGCCATAGCCAATGCCCAAATTGTATCATATGCCCATAATCCAAACAGGTTTAAGCTAGTAGTACTCTTGATCTTTGCCTGGATTGAGGTTAAATTTCTCTTCCATTTTCTTTCAAAATCTTCAAGATGTTTAGATGGGGTTAAGTATGGCCTTATTCCCAATACACCTTGCATGGAGTCCATGACCTTTAAGCTCATAGGATCTAGCAAAGATGATAAACCATCTGTGACCATCCATGCATACCCTTCACTCATCATTTCTGCGTTCTTTGCAAGTGCAAAGAGTTTGGAGCCAATTGAAGCAGTCATGTGAACAAGAAATATTCTAATGTACTTTTCCTTTAACTTATTAAGCTCTTTAATGATTTCCGTATTATTAGAAGATGGAGGAATGACACATCTGTGAGGGACCCGAGTGTCAATCACTTGTAAAGCGTCCATTAAATGTGGAATCAAACTATTGCCATACTCTGTGTCTTCGTAAATAAGGACAATTTCCGGCCAACCAAAGGCCTTAACAATGTCTGCTATGGCTTTAACTTGTGCGGAGTCATCTTGGGCTGTGCGCAAGAAAAACTTGTTTTGGGATGGAGAAAGAGAAGGACTTGTGGCTGAAAAGGAAATGATGGGAACCTGAGCTTTACGACCAAGTTCTATCACAAACCTAGCTTGTGCTGACCTTTGAGGTCCTATAATGGCCTGCACTTCTTCTTTCTTCATTAAATCTAGAGCTGGATTTCATTGCAACAGTAAATTATTTAGAAAATTGAAATTTTACTGGCAATGTTCAAAACAACTACTATAACAACAACAATACACTGATAATAAACTTTATCAATACATTCTGGAAAATATTAACATGTTGAAACTATACACCAACAATTTTATCAATGTGTATTTTAGTTCATGACTGTTAGGACCAAGGGCTTACTTACTGCATCAAAAACTATAGTTGATGATAAGGGCATAACTTTATTCCCTGAAAGGATGGCAACCCAACACTAATAGGTTGACTAAAACTTGGCCTAACTTAACCTCCGTCTCTAGTAGGATTTTAGACTTGGCCCACTAGGCCTCTGCAAAATAATCCCACTCCCAACACCTGCACATGTGCAGCAGGAAGCCGAACCCATGACCTACTATGATACCAATTGTCGGACTTAAACTGTGTTATTCTACCTCAAAATCAATTGGCGATGAGAAATATACACTCAAATATTTTATGGTATTGCTGCTAGCCTGTTTTTAGAGCAGTTATAGGGAATTAAATTACAGTGCCCCAACAATAACTTATAAAAATAGTAAGAGAAAAAAAGAATATGAAGAAACGAGAGTTTTAATTAAAGGACAAACAACAAAAGAATTTAATTACATAATAAATTTTAAAGTGTATATTAATCAAATTCTTTTTGCAGTAATTCATTATACTATACAAAGGAAGGAGATGATTACATAATAATTTGAATAGTTTATATTAATCAATATAACAAAATTGACATAAGTTTCTCTTAGTATATATAGTCAATTACTAAAAATGAATTTCACATGTGAAAACCCCCTTAATAGATAGGAAAAAACTTATGTACAGTACCTTAAGTGTTGTTCCTTAGGTTCTACTTTTAAAATTCTATCATGTAGCTATTTAACTAAAAATAACATGTTTATTTAATAAGAAAAAAGTCATATGGAAAATTTTTTAAAGGGGAATCTAAAAAACAACACCTAAGTCTTGCCCTAATAGATAAACATAAAACAATGATTAATATACTATCTTTTAATAAGTTTTAACATTTAAATATCACTTAGTATTCAAAATCAATGACTTTTTATTTTCCAAATTGGTATAAAATACTGTGTGTTTATTTCTTTAATTTCCAATTCAAGTCTTAGTTTTGCCATGTGCTCCATTCATAAAGAGGTCACAAAGTTTATCACAACTACAAAACTAATACTTTACAATATGCCAATAATTTTTTGTAAAAAGGTGAAGGTGGAGGTGAAGGGACAAAGCAATTTCTAGACTCCTATAAAAAAATTTTATAATAAAAAAAATTAAAAAAAGAAGAAAAAAAGAAGCTATTTCTAGACTAAGGAAACCCCTAAGAATTTTTTTTTTTTTTTTTTTTAAATAGTGTGTATGTGCATAAGATTAAGGTTTTAAATTTGGGGAAAATTATACTTGGCCCCCTCAAATTGAATATTTACCCAAAAAATAAAATAAAATGGTTATCTAATTCATTCCCGTAGTATGTGGTCCTTCCTAGAACAAACAACCCATTTACTTAACAGATTCTTTAGTGTTTTTTTGTATCAACTTATTTGTCAACTTATTTAAAATTTTAAAATAGTCAAATAACTAGTGTTGGTTTTTTTTTTTATAAAAAAAAAAAAAAAAAAAAAAAAATCAATTGTGTTTGACTCTTTAGTTTTTCAGTTAGGAATATGGTTTTGAAACCCGGACCGTTCAAAGAACCAGAGAAGGAAGAAGTTCAAGGTTTTTGAAGTCGAACCGAAATCAAACCGAAGTCGAACTGTGATGATGTCATAATTAATTTAATAGTTATTTAAAATATAGATAAATATAATAAATTAGTATAAATAGAAAAACTGACTAAAATAATTCAAATAAATATAAAGACCATCATTCAAATGTATTTTTTATATCATAACTTTCATTATGGTGATTCAAAAATCAATGGAATATTATTATTAATTGTTAAAAATAATAATAATAATAAAACATTATTAGTTTACATTATACTATCAAGGTAAAATAAATTTATATTATAAATAAAATGAATGTCTACAACGTTATATATTTTTATGCAAATATGTATAATATTGTACACTTTTTTTTATAAATTTATGTAATATTATACACATTTATTTTATCTATAATATAAATCCTAATTTACAATAACAGTACATGAATCGTTGTTGAGAAGAACAGTACATGAATTTAATATACAATTTTTTGGGTTTGTAGTACCAATAAATAATGCAATTACATATTTAAATATCCTATAAAAAATGCAAATAAATGAAATAAAGTTTTAAAATATTTAAAAGCAAATGAATGGTGGAAGCGTGGCCACATGTCCAACTATTTCATGGGGAAGGAGTAGTGTCTGCCATATTGGTAGACAACTTCATTGGAAAAGAAAGGGCTTAGTACATGTGTTAAAACATATGTTTTCAGTTTTTAAACAACATTATACATATTTCTACACACTTTTTCACTCACCCGTATTTCCAAAAAAACTGAAAACTGAAAACTATTGTTTAAACACATATACCAAATGGGCCCAGATATCTTAGACTTTTGATTTCTTTTGGTTTTGGGCACTAGTGACAGAAGAAAAAAGGAAACGGCAAAGAAGCAAGAAGAATAAACGCAAAAGAATGGAGAAGAAGGGGTAAAGATAAGGTTTGTGCTTTTCATTTCTTTTTTATTTTGTGGACTTGGTGTGTTTTGGGACTGCATTTTCGGATTTAGGGTGAGGATGAGAGATAAAAAGACAAAGTTCAACAGAGAAAATGGTACAACACTCCTTCTTTTTCTTATTTTTTCCACCTTCGACCTGACCTGTGAGACCCGGACACGGGTCTCCAACCCGAGCAGTTCAACCGCGGTTCAAATGGTTTACTGTGTTTTTTGTGCAGGTTTTGAGGTTAAAAGAACTGTCTCAAGGGACGGTTTCTGGTTAACCGGGTCAGACCATACAGTTCGGTCCAGATTTCAAAACTATGAGTTAGGATCCAAAGTTAAAAAGATCAAATCTTTGGGGTTTGGATGTTGTCATGTTTGACTACATCTAAATGATTTGATTCCTTTTTTGTTTGGGTTTTTTTCTTAAAAATATGCTCAGAAATACTAGTTAGTTTTTAGTTATAATAAGTATTGATTTTGATTTGACTTGTAGGTGACGGAAAAACCAGCTACAATATGTGACTTTTCAATTCTAATTATAATATTATTAAAATTAGGCACTGCAACAAAATGTGAAAATGGCTTTCTTTAATGAACTCTTAGATTTTGTACATTGAAATTAAAATCGCAACAAAGCATATCTCAAAATCAAAACTAGATAATTTTTGGGATTTAAAATAACATTGAGTTCCATTTTAATATGTTTTGAGTATAAGGGTCCGTTTGGATAAGCTGTTTGTAAAAGTGCGTTTTGAAAAAGTAGCGGTTTTAAAATGTGTGTTTTGAAAATGCAATTTTAGAGTGTTTGGCGAAATTTGTAAAAGTGTGATTTTCAATTGTTGTTTTAACGGCAAATTACCGAAAAGACCTGTATACACCAACATTTTTAAATTCAATCTTATATATAAAATTAAAGTATTCCATTTATTAATTTCTATCTTATATATAAAACTAAAGTATTAAGCTCTCCAAAAAAAAAAAAAAGTTAAAGTATTCCATTTATTAAATAAAGAAAACTACACGTGGAGGGTGAAGACACCACTCCACATGAAGTACTTCACCTAACAATGATTCCCTATCACCTACACGCCTTTCACTTTACCAATTTCATTTTACTCTTAGTCCTACTTCTGCACTTATCCTCCAATAACACTAGCAGTTATCCTCACCGATCAAATACCCATCCTTTTGTTGTTGTCCATGATACTTTCTATTTGAGTCTTGAAGAAAAGAAAGAAGATGAATATGAGTGCTCCAACTTATTGAGGATTTAGCAGGCTATGGTGAGAGTAAGAGAAAGGCAAAAACAGAATGGAAGGTGAAGCAGAGGTGAAGGTATGGTGGAGGAAAAAATGAGAAATATTTATCTGGGTTCTTTGTTCAAGTTTGATAGGGATATTTGTGGTAAATTGTACTTTAAAAAATGCGTTTTACAGCACCTCAGAATGGTGTTTTCAAATTCCCTGGAAATAGTTTCATTTTGAAATCGTGCATTTTAAAATCACAAACATTAGAATATGCATAGCCAAACGGGCTGAAACTGGTGTTTTGAGTCCAAAACGCCCATTTTTATTTTTAAAACGCGGGGCCAAACGGACCCTAAATATATTAGTAAAAAATTATTTTTCATATTTTTTCTTTTACTAAATAGATATTAGTTTACATTTTTCATATATTAATATAGTTTTGAGTATTTGTATACATCTTGTTATTGAAAGGTGATAATTTTTTTGTTTCAAGCTTTGGCCCTCCAAAGAGAAAATCTTGATTTTGTCCCTGTGAAGATATATATATATATATATATATATATATATTTATAGGACCTAAACAAAACTTGACTATACATGTTAAAAAATTTGTATGTTATAATTAGTTTGTTTCACTATAAAAAATTTTCAAATGTAAAATATTTTCAAATATTTGGAGTGACGTCTTAAAATTTTCAAACACAAACAACCAAAACTAGTGGCTCTGGTAGAGTGACCAAGCTGCCAGCTTCAATGGCCAAACCATCAACACTAGCGGCCCGCGGGAAGGGGGGGGGGGGGGGGCCGTGTCTAGGTCAACGGAAAATATTTTCAGGTTTGACCAATTTTTACAGTAAAACAAACATGATAAATTGATGAAAATATTTTTCATAAAATATTTTACAACAAAACAAATGGAGCACTAATAACATAAAGAAGCAAATTTTCTTTGGACTTTATTTGAGAGTGAGATTCACTAGTTAGTATGAGGACTAGGGTTTGCAACAATTTTCTAAAGTTGCTAATGGAAAAGAGAATAATGATTATTTTCATTTAAAATGAATCAATTTCATAATACAATTAAATTTTATAATTTTAGAAGCGTAAAGACTACCACGTAACTTAAGTATGTACACACACTACACAGTACACTAGAGATCCAAAAGATAGAATCTTAACGTTGAAATTGACAAGACATGGACTTTGAAACGAAAAAGGATTTTATTCCTGGAAAATATCCTAATCTTAAAAATCTTCTTACGAGAAGCTTTGTAGGCCACACTATCCTAGTGTATGTAACACTTTTCCTTGCTTTTTAGATGAATTATTATCATGTTTTCATTTGTGTGTGAAAGCTAGCTTGTGCTTATAATATTATATAATGTGCATATGTGTGAAACATTTAGTTTTACGTTGGTACCTGCAGATGCTGCAGCAATTACATCATTCCCAGAATCCTTTGTGAGGAGAGAAAGTCTTGTGCTATAGTTATGATTCCCAGCATAGAAGTCTGAGAGCGCCATGGACATGTACCTCTCTGCCACTCTTCCAACCGGGGACTTCAAATCAAGAACTACTCCAACTGGTATCAACTCATTTGCCATCATCAAAGGCTCATAACCGCAAAGGCTGAGACTAAGCAAAAGAAAGGATAGGAATTTAGAAAGGAGGGGCTTCTGGTTTGTCATTGTCATGGACATTGTCAAGCTAACCTTTGCTAATTGCTAGCTGGAGAGGACTACGCGTTAACTATTTAACTTATAGACATATGCATTCCATTCCATGTGGAATTTTGGGGCAGCTTACATCACACAAATGGATCCAATGAGTACAGTATGTTTGATATTGACTTTGGTTATTAGGCCCAAAAATGAGGAAAATACTTGGATAGTTCCGAAGGAGTAATGCTAGGAGCACAACTTTTGTTACAACTTGCTTACGTGGCAAATCGTAAGTGGTGGAGTTGTGATCCCATATGAACCCACCATTTTTACTTTACCATTTACAACTTACCACGTAAGCAAGTTGTGACAAAAGTTGTAGTCTTAGCATTTTCTAGTTCCATAATAGTACTCCGAGCTCTTATCATATATTGGGTGGGCCCCAAACGTGGGTCCAATCATAGTGCTCACCCTTATGTGAGAGGTCGAAGTATTGCTTCAAAACTACCTAAAATTAACCCTTGCCTATGAATCCAGTGCTACAAGTAACCCTTGCCTGTGAATTCAATGATACAAGTAACCCTTGCCTGTGAATTCAGTGCTACAAGTAACCCTTGCCTATCAATTCAGTGCTACAAGTAATCCTTGCCTGCAATGACAAGTAACCCCTATGTGAGAGGTCGAAGTATTGCTTCGAAACTACCTAAAATTATCCCTTGCCTGTGAATTCAGTGCTACAAGTAAATCAATGTCATTGCCATAAATGTTTGATAACGACTTTGTTCTGTAGACTCATGAGACTATTTAAAATAGGTAAAACTACACTTTTGGTCCTTACATTTTGGGCCAATTCCCATTTTCTTGGTCTCTGAAAATAAAAAATTGTTACCATTTTGGTCCATACCATCATCTCACTAACGAAAATTGCATACATGGCAGGCGAAGTGCACTGTTTGCATGTTAGATTCTGACATGGCTAATAAAATAATAAGAACAATAATAATAAATGTCACGTCAGATCCACATCAGCATCTAACTTAAAAAATTAATTTGTCAATTTTAACAAAAGAAAAAAACATAATTAAAAACAAAAAAAAAATGATAGAATTTAGATCTGGTTCATCTTGATTAAGAACATCAAGACCCAAACCCAGACCCTCTGTGTGTGTGTGTGTGCAGTCCCTTATTTTCTATTTTATTTAAATAATCATTTTTCATCATTTTTTCTCATTTTTTCCCTTCTATTCTACATTGCAAATTACCTTTCCCTATTTAACTATTTTTCACTCTCACAAAACACTAAACACCTCAAGTCTCTTTCCTTTCAACCTAAGCGTCTGTCTCTTCTTGGCTCTCAATTCTCGTCATCTAAATCTCTCAAGGAAATCCACCCACCCAATTTGGGATTGATTTTTGGATTTAGGTTGATGGGTTGTGATCGAATTATTAGGTATTGTAATAGGTTGTGGTGGTGGTTGTTTGACTTGGTTGGTGCTGGGTTTCTAACTTGCTGTGGTGGTCAGATGGTGGTGGCTGAATTTGTTTGTGAGACATAGAGAAGAGAGAAAGAACAAAAGGGGAAAAGTGAGATGAAATCTGATAAATGAATATAAAAATAAAGAAATTAATAAAATATTCATATACACAGCAATAGTATTTGTGTAAATATACATAGTTACTGTAGCAATTTTCTATTTTACACAATTATAGTTGAACTAATAATGTGGGAGCTTTTGGGGGCTTGAAAGTGTAAAATTGTACTCTTTTGCTATTTTGCAATGACTAGTGTAAGTGTTATGATCCTAGTGTTCCACATTACTTAAGTGTAAGCTTAAATATGTGTTTATAAGCTCTTGGACACCCTCCCTTTGCAAGCCGGTTTTCAAGGGTGAGTTCTACCCATGGGTTCCTAACATTTGGTATTAGAGTTAACCACCACCCCGAATAATTGAGTGTAGCTCATTGAGTATGGCGGTCAAATGATTTGTGGGTTTATGGTTGGATCTCGGAGGGGGCAACCTAGAGGCTAGATTAAAAACTAATAGGTGAGTGGAGCCACCAAAAGAGAAAAGGCTACTATCGGATCAGTGTCGCTAGAGTGAGTCGTCATGGGTGCCGGCTACGGAGCGTGGTGGTATGTTATGATCCTAGTGTCCCACATTACTTAAGTGTAAGCTTAAACATGTGTTTATAAGCTCTTGGGCACCCTCTCCTTGCAAGCCGATTTTCAATGGTGAATTCTACTCATGGGTTCCTAACAGTGGGTGCTTTTAATTGAAAAATTATATAACATTTGAAAACTTAAGTTTGAGGGTTTTTAGATTTTACACTTTGAAATTTTAGAATTTTGATTTTACCATCCGAAATTATATTTTGTTTAGTAACTACTTCCTAACAATAAGATTAAGTCTTTAACCTGATAACCGCTTTAGCTCACGCTTTCCATCTTCGCGGCAAGCTATCAAAAGCCCCCCTTCCATATTTTCTATTAAGTGCCACAAACTTGTCACACGTGTTTAATTCGTCAAATAAAATAATGTCATGTGGCATAATGAAAATGACTTGACATTATTTTATTGGACAAACTAAACACGCATAGCAAGTTTATGTGACACTTAATGGAAAATATGGACAAAGGTGCTGCTAATGCAAACCAAATATAAATTCAGGAGATACAAAATTCAAATTTTAAAAAGTATAAAATTCAAAAATCTCCAAATTTTAGAAGTGTAGTTTGCTGTTTGGCAAAAAAAAAAAAAAAAAGAATCACAGTCATAACATGTTTTGAAGTTATAATGTTAATACCTATCTCACATTAAATGCATTGAAGTTTTGACATTTGTTTGGTAACCAAATTAATAATAAATTAAAAAAAAACTTTTTACTTTTGAGAAGTAATTTAAATAAAAAAAAACTTTTAAAAGGTAAGAAATAACAAAAGAAGGAAATAAAGAAGCTTGTATTTTCATTTTTAAAATCTAAATAGCTCATGGTAAATTACATATTTCTACCTGATGATGCACAAAAATCGTCAATGAACTGATTGTCCACAAGTGCTCCAATGAGGTGCCTGAGAAACAAGAAAACCATGAACCAATAGAGAGCACTGGTGGAGTGCTAGCCAAAGACCCTCCGAAGGTTAAGTTGGTGAAAGAATAATCACCAAGAACTCAATAGTATGAGAGCTAGAGATTTTCTGTGTACCTTGAAAAGAAGGAAGTCTGGTGCTTATATAGTGGTGTAGGGCCTGATCAAGATCCCTTATATGAAGGGTCTTTCCTTATAGGGAAGATCTTGGAGTTAAGGTTCCAAGATCTTAAGGCTCTTCTTACCATATAACGAAGATATGAATGTGTAATATCGTCTTTGGGCGTGGTGTGCAAGTTATTTCTATGTAGAGACTCACGAGTGAAGAACAAGCAACGATTGGTAGGACCCACCATGCTCAACCATCAACATGGTCATTCATTCATCGGTATGGTCATCCATCCGTCAGCATGGTTGCTCTGTCCGCTGCAATGTGAGTGAATATTACGCAAGGGTCTCATGAGGCCCAACGTATTCCTTCGTCGGCACATGTAGTCCTTCATTGGATGGTCTTTACGCATGAGCCAACCTTCGGTTTAACTAGGTGATGCCTAGCGGACTGCTTAGGAGGTGGATGATTGCTGCCTGAAGAACTGTGAGCGACGTTCGTTCATCTCGACGGATGAGAAATGTTTTACTGGACGAAAATGCCCTTATCACTACCATATACTTCTATCCCATTTTCAATGGCTCCCTAATTATTAATTTCCTCCATTTACACCTTAATTTAAGAGAGTTGTATAATATAACTCCTATCTTTTAAATTGAGAATTAAATTAGATAAAAAATGTGATTTTTCATTATAACCAATAAGGGTATTTTTATAGAGGCAAAACTTAGATACTGTACTTTAAATACGCCATTTAAAATTTAGACACCTGCTTTACTAAAAAACTCAGCTAATGGAATTAACATAATGTTTTTTTCCATCGAGTAATTCATATTATCTTTTTGATTCTTAATCCCTAAGAATTAAAAACAATTGGAGCCTTACACGCAGCTCTTCTCATCCTCTAATTTCATAGCATCACTTCTATTACCAATGATAGCGGAGCTATTTCCTCTCCAATTTCATCTTCCTATTCTCTTTTCAATTTCCTCTTCTTCTTTTATTTTATTTTAGGGGAAATTACACTTTGCCCACCTGTAATTTGCTCGAAAAACATTTTACCTACCTGTGGTTTAAAAATTAACACTTTACACACCTGAGGTTAGCTCCATTTGTCTCCTGTTACCCACCTTTGTTAAAAACAGTGATAAATTTGTATTTTTATTACTCTTTTATGTCTCTCCCTCCTTTCAAAACATAAAAAACTAAAAAAATCAAGAAAAAAGAAGATCTAAAAGTTAGGTTTTGTAAAAATTAAAACCTAACTTTTACATCTTCTTTCATGTATCAACTTTTAGATCTTTTATTTTAAATCCAAATGGGATTCTTCTTCCTTTTGTTCTCTTCTTGGTTTACACCACTTTGTTTTCACCAAAATATATAGTGTCAGCTGAGGAGCCAAACTTCAAGAGGCCTGATCCTCTGAACCACTTCCATTACTACAAGCACAATAGAGGATTATGAAAGAGAAGGTGGAAAAAATGAATTTGAGATGAGCTCTCTGCTCTCGAACTAATTAAAGATCTTTGATCTGCCGTTGTCAACACTTCTCCGGCGTCTTTGATCTGCCATTGTTGACACTTCTCCAGCGTCTTTGATCTGCCATTGTCGAATCTTGTCTTCATACACCTCAAATCCTTTGGTTCCCCCCCACATCAAACACAGCAATGTGAAACTGTGCAAAGCCATTGAATGTTCAAACTTCAAAGCATTTTGCTTCTCTCACTTTTTTCTTTTTAATGAAACTTCTCTTGATTTTTCAAATGCATGTATGAGAGATTTGAAAGAGAAGATGTAAAAAGGAAAAGAAAAAGAAAAGTGAAGAAAACAAACGGTACATGTTAAAGGCCCTGTTAGCTGAGTTTTCTAATTAGACAAGTGTCTAAATTTCAAATTGAGTACCTAAAATACTGTATCTAAGTTTTGTCATTTTTATAATTATAAATATGCCTGTCATCTTTTTAAGATTCTGCTTTCTTTAGTTAAGTAAAATTTTAATTACTTAAATACTAGACCATGCACTACATTTTGTGAGGCCAACACGTTTGATTGTAATCAAATCCCATGGATCTTAGCACATATATCAGTTTCTTTGTTGATGTCAATACTCATTAATGGGGGAAAAATCTTGAAATTCAACTAGTTGTCACCTCTTTATATTTTTAATATCTAAGATTTAAACCCTCATTCTCCTGATTATTGGGGGGGGGGGGGGGGGGGGGGGAAATACTTATTAACGATGATATAGATATCATTTAACTATTTAAGAATAAACCAAACAAGTGAGAAACATATCGTTCTCAATATGATATGGACCATATTTTAGGTTGATCGTTAAAATTCAGTAAATCCATGTGCTTTCTTATAATATCTTTAAGGATAATTATTATTGTAAAAAATATAAATTAAAATGATAGTTTTTGAAACTTTTTTTTTCTTTTTAGTTAAAAAAAAAAATCATTAAGAACATTACTTTGTAACTATTTAAAAAAAAATGTTTTAGATGAGCAAGGCCAGCTGAAGCTATAGGCGAGCTGGGCCACCGCCTAAGGCCCCCACTTATTAGAGGGCCCCCAAATAATAATAATATAGTATATAATATTATTTTTCCATCTGAGAAAAAAAAAATTTACAAACGGCCATCACCATGAAGGCATGTTCCTCACAGAGGCCCGTTTCTCACCAAAAAAAAAAAAAAAATTTATTAATTTCAAATGGCCATCACAATATCTCATCAGGCCACCCGTTTCTCACAGAGGCCCGTTTGTCACATAGAAAAAAGCTGAAGTGACAAACTAACAATGTGACTAATCCCATCAGATCAGACCATCACCAAATCTTTAACTCCATCACCAAATCTTTAACTTGCATAAGAAAAGATTACAAACGGCAAAAATTATTAGCTTGCAGAAGAAAATATTACAAAAGCAGAAAGAAGAGGCAAATAAAAAAAGAAAGAAAAAAGAAAGAAGAAAAAAAAAAAACTCATTCTCTGACTCTCTCTATCTGACTATCTTGATTCTAAAAAAAACACTCATTAGTTGGCTTACTCATCAACTGTGTTGGCAATAGACTTGTGTGTTCACTGAAGGTTCGTTTTTTGTTTTCTCTTCCTTTGTCTCTTTCGTCTTCTTCATGTTTACTGCTAGGTGTCTCGGTTTTTTTTTCACGGGGATCTGGGTTTTTTTTTTTTTTTTTTTTTTTTGAAGAGGGTTTCTCGGTTTTTTTTTCATGGGTGTCTGGGTTTTTTTTTTTTTTTTTTCTTTGAAGAGGCGTGAGCAGAGCAGAGCAGTGTCTGGGTTTTTTTTTTCTTTTGAAGAGGCGTGAGCAGAGCAAAGCTTTTTGGCTGAAGCTGAACTTTGGTTTGGTTCCTTTAGATTTCTCTAGAAGAAGCCTTTTGATTCTTTGAATAAATGAATGGTCTGAATGGTCAATACTCAATAGACCCATAAAGTGATAAAGAGAAAAGAGACACGTTTAGGCTGAATAGTTTTACACCTTTTTTTTTTTTTTTTTGGGAAGTCTTACACCTTTTGAGTTTTGAATAGTCTGAATAGTCTAGTCTTACACGTTTTTTTTTTTTTTTTTTTTTTTTTTTAAGAAATCAGATAAGTGGTATGGGAGTTAACTATTAAGGTATTGATCCAGGGATTTAAGAAATCAGATTTAGAGGGATAGTGGCCAGGTTTTAGTCTTAGTAGATCAAGTTGAGTCCTACACATTATGCTAAAAAAAAAGTTTACTGCTACACAAAAAAAAGAGTATTGATAACAAAATTATAAATTTAGAATAATTTACTTTGTACTAATATTAATTTTAATTTTTTTGTGCAGGTTTAAAGTGTAAAGTGATCATATTAAGTGAAGCTGCAATTGTGCATTTGATAAAACAGGTTCTATCGTTTTATACATTAAATTTATATTATTCTAGTTAAATTGTAATTTTTTTTATTATAGATTGTGTTTCATTTATTCCTAAATATTTTTTAATTACAAATGTCTACTAGAAAATATTTATCTGGATATGAAAAAAAAAAAAAAAAAAGACAAACAGAAGAACTAATTGAATCTCAAAAAGGAGCTATGGACAAATTTATTACTAGTAAAAAACAAAATCTTGCAGAAAATTTGAGTGAAGGTTTCATAAATGAACAAGAAATTCATCAAAAAGAGTTAGAAGATAATGAAAATATACAACAAAATGATAATAACGAACGTGGTTGTGATAATGTTCAAACATGTAATGTCACCATTCTTGATAATGAAGCTCAAAATAATTTAGAGGAGAGTGAAAATATTAATGATCAACCTAATTATATTCCTACAAATATTTTTGATCCAAGTCAATGGAAAACTATTGATATAAAATTAAGAGATTTGTTAGTAGAAAATGGTCCAATAAGAGTTGATGATCTAAACTTTCCTATAGATAAGAACTCTAGACATTTTTCTACTACGCATTATATTCGAAAATTACCAAATGGGGAGAAACATGATAGAAAATGGTTAGTGTATTCGAAAGAAGTAGATAGAGTATTTTGTTTTTGTTGCAAGTTGTTTAATTCAAAATCTAATACAAATCAACTAGCTAGTGGAGGAACTAAGGATTGGAAAAATATTAGTTCTATTCTTAAAAATCACGAAACAACCAATGAGCATATTACTAATATGAATACTTGGATTGATTTAGAACTAAGATTATTGAAGAATAAAACAATTGATAAAAATGTCCAAGAACAAATTAAGAAAGAGAAAGATCATTGGAAAAAAGTATTATTAAGAATAATAGCAGTGGTAAAAAATCTTGGTAAAAATAATTTGGCATTCCGAGGAAAAAACGAAAAGATCTATTAAGAAAATAATGGAAATTTTTTAAGTATAATTGAAATGATTGCAAAATTTGATCCAGTAATGCAAGAACATGTTCAACGTATTCAACATGGTGCAATCCATAATCATTATCTTGGTCATAATATACAAAATGAAGTGATACAATTATTAGCAAATGAAATTAAAAGTAAATTATAAAAAAGATTAAAGAAGCAAAATACTTTTCAATTATACTTGATTGTACCCCCGATGTAAGTTGTTGAGAATTTAGACCCCTTAAAACAACCTGATTGCGTAGCCTAGATTAATTAGCCAAGTTGTTACTTAGTCAAATTATGAAATTCTAGGTTAAAACAATCACAAAATCATATCAAGCATATAAAACATATAAAGCAGCGGAAAATAAATAACACATGATATGATCACCCAGGAAACCACACCGGAAAAACCTGGGGAGGATTTTACCCACCGATCCTCAAGGCAAAACGGAATCCACTAAGAAAGAATTGAAGTTTTTACAAAAGGACTTACAAGCTCCCCGCTTGACTTCCTAATGCTACACACCAGTAGTAACTTCCTGACACGACCACGCGCAGGCTCCGAGTCCACGGACTACTTCTTTCTTTGTATTCCTTCAATCAGCTACAAGCTCCTCACTTGTTTATCTTTAAGCTTCAAAGGCAGCAACCTTGTTGATCATCAAGATGTAGAAAATATCTCTACCTTGAAAACCCTAAGTTTATGTGAAGGAAAGCTCCTCAAAGATCTCACAAGAGATTCACATAAACAGCAATATGAGCAACAAAGACTTAGAGAGGTTTGGGTACAAAACCCTAATAAAAGGAGGCACAAGAGGCACTCTAATCTCTCTCTCTGAAAGCCTCAAAAACGTTCTAGGGTTTCCCTTATATATATAAGAGTTTTACTTGAACCCCAAGACGTTTAAATAGAGTTTGGGCTGAACTGGAACTCTGCAGAAAAATAAATCTGTACGTGGTTCGATCGATCGAGTCTAATTTTCGATCGATCGAGACTTACAGATTTAGTCCAATAAATTCTGCAATCACTCGATTCCAATTTTACAAATAAACATACTTTGAGCAAGCCTAAACCTAGACTAAATATTTTGATCATGGTTTGCCAACAAAATACAAATTGAAGTTCTAATACATTAATTCCTAATTTCTTAGAACCCAACAATCTCCCCCTTTGGCAATCCGTGACAAAACACATCACAAACATGAAATGCTCAAAGTTACAAATAGCCCAATACAAAGATAATGCTCATAACAACAAATCCAATCTTAACTACTATCCATCAGTTGCAAGTGTAGACAGCAGCAAAATTGAATGCACCTGTATATTCCTGAAACACTCAACAAACGCATAAACGCATGTGCGACAGGAAAACAGTAAATTAACAAATAAATTCTCGACTTCACAAAACACAAAACAAAGACATATATCATGAAAAAATTATAAATATAAATCAATGAGCAGTGAACAAGAAACAGAAATAAAAACAATGGTTTGCCAACAAAATACAAATTGAAGTTCTAATACATTAATTCCTAATTTCTTAGAACCCAACAATCTCCCCCTTTGGCAATCCGTGACAAAACACATCACAAACATGAAATGCTCAAAGTTACAAATAGCCCAATACAAAGATAATGCTCATAACAACAAATCCAATCTTAACTACTATTCATCAGTTGCAAGTGTAGACAGCAGCAAAATTGAATGCACCTGTATATTCCTGAAACACTCAACAAACGCATAAACGCATGTGCGACAGGAAAACAGTAAATTAACAAATAAATTCTCGACTTCACAAAACACAAAACAAAGACATATATCATGAAAAAATCATAAATATAAATCAATGAGCAGTGAACAAGAAACAGAAATAAAAACAAAAGTAAACTAACTCTCCCCCTAAGTTAGATACAACAAAAAGTTTTTATTTTCTTCCCTTTCAAAAATAATTTCAGCTCCCTCTAAACAAGACAAACATGATTCCCGTAAATCACTAATTTCTCCCCCTTTTTGTCACGTATTGACAAAGACAACTCATACAAAGAGTAAACAGTCAACATACGCAATAAAGGATAAGAGAAAACAGAGAATCAAGGGGAACACAAAACAAATCAACTCTATAGAAAATAGAGACAGCTCCCCCTATGAACAACACAGGTTAAAAAAAACTTTTCTCCCCCTATAAAAATAGGAAAAACAAAACAAGTTGTGGGAAAAACAGTTTTGGGGAAAAATAAAGGGAGTGAGGAACAGCAGCAGCAGCAGGATCAGGAATATCCTCACCAACAGAACCAAAGTTAAAAACACACAAACCAAAGTTTAAAACTAAGGTGAGGATACACAGGAAGAAAAAAATATTCTCTCTTTCAATAAAATGCAAACATGGCATTATGTGACCCATAAACAGTTGCATGAGTATAGAAAATATTTGCACATTGATTATCCATCATATCTCTTAAGAAAAATATTTTCTACAGTTCACACATAAAAAAGGCATATACTAGAAAGTACATCGCTCAAAAATTAATCAATCAATTTTTTGATCAAGTTGAGTACCCAATGTAGCAAAGTGTATGCATGCTATGTGTGAAAACAATTAGAGATATGACCGCAAAACTGCAAGATGGATACAGAAATCAATGCAATGCATGTGAATCTTAAACACAAACCAAGGGCAGACTGCAAGTTAGCACAAAAACAATATAGAATAAAAATCTATATGATGCATGAACAATCACAATGTTATGATGCATGAACTAATGCAGTAACACTAAGTTTAATTGAGATCAAATTGACAAAATTGGCTCGAGCATAGGGTTTCTAACAAAAATCCCAAAAATTGAAAACCACTTGTTGAATTTTTTAAACAAATTGATGAATTGAGCATTACAAAACACAGCACATAGATTATAATGCCTAATTTCATCAAAACAACAAACCAATTTCATCAAATTCAACTCAATTTCACAAATGCCCCAATTCGGATCAAGAACAAACCCTTTTTTTAAAAAAACTTCTCCACGATCTTCGATCGATCGAAAATTACATTCGATCGATCGAATGACACAGTCATTTTGAGACAATTGAGAGCACTTTTTCGATCAATCGAAAATCAGGTTGGATCGATCGAAATGGGCAGAGGCTCACTAAATTTTGAGAAAAACACAGGTTTTGAAAATCAACAAGCACATTTTGAAAACACTCCTCAAAGCATTGAAATAGAAGAAACAAATGCATGAGTATAAGATGGAATGAAATGCTTTTTCAAAAACCCAAATTTTAAACCAAATTTTCTCAAAAACAAGTTCCCATTGAATTTTCTTAAGCAACAAATATGTTGTGCACAAATCTCAAGATATTTTCAAAATTTTCAAACTTGAAACACAATTTGCATTAAAATCAAGGAACTTTTAATCTTGGATGGCCACAACAAAATCACACACAATATAATGTACCAAGTTTAACAAAGAGTAACTTGTGTAGTGTGTGCAACTAGCAAAAGCTTGAGATACATGTGAGGTGATATGTGAATAGCAATCAATCACAAAGTCTACAAAATTCATCACATAGAATTTAAAAGAGACTATCACCTAAAGAGTTACATCCTATAACTCTCACATCTCCTAGAACAAAAGCTTGCAATCATGTAAGTTTCTTGCATTTTTGCCTCTTATTTATATATGAATTGGCATTCAGCCTAATAGTACACACCGGTTTGAATTAAGTGAATTGGCATCAAGCCTAATAGTACACACCAGTTTTAATTTAATTTGAGGCTACACCTTAGGTTCTTTTTGTGCATGTGCTACACTTTCTCGAGCACTAAATATGATATGCACTAAGGTGTTCATGATTGGCTAGTGAACAGTGGTGAGATGGTTATTTATGCCTTTCTCAAAAGGATCAAGTCCGACAGTCAAATAACATATGACTTCAAGATTAAGACAAAGTGATTAATAACCACAAACATCTTTCCCACACAACATGCACTACAAAACTTTAACTAGTAAAGTGCAATGAATAAGTTCATCCAAGCTAAACAAGATACATAAACATGTTATGTAAAAATAATATGGCCAATCCTTGATTATCAATCCAAGATCTATAATACAAAACACAAAAAATCTTTTTGGTTTTAACAAACGTTATAACCACTTGTTGAGATTTTGAAAAATAATTTATGACCAAAAACAAAAACACACATTGTGCTAAATGATCAATGCAAATGCAATGCATGACAGTGCTTAACTAAGCTATAGAGGGTACACAAACAAGAAATATCAATTTCTTAATTAACCTATGAGTACATGTACAAACTAGTACATCCTCACACAAAATCAAAAATAGCTTAGCACAAACTATTCAAGTTTCTCCACAATGTCAAGCATGTTCTAAATCAAGAGAGATATCAAAACTCATGTAATCCTCAAGAAAAATAAAACAAGACACAAAATAAAATATTTTTGTCTTTTTGAAATTTTTTCAATGTTTTTGGATTTTTTTTATTAAAAAAAACAACTTAAAAAAAACAAAACAGCCAAAAACAGAAACAAGACATGTCCACAAACAATAGAAAGAATTAAAACAGGGACAAGTCAGCAACACTCACCTTAAAGGATCTTTTCTCACCCATATAGCACAAGTCTTCGGCTTTGTAGGTGAAAATCCATGAGAAGCAGAGTGTATTTGAGGAATTACACCAATCTTCTGAGACAGACTAAAATCCTGCAAATTCCTTTCACAAGCCAACAAGCTTAAATTTTTCAAAATAATATGAAACAATTTATATGGACTTATGGCAGGAGAAATATCATCACATATCCTAGATTGACATACAGAATGCTTAGGTTTCAATTTATGACAATTAGGACGAATGTGACCGCGGACACCACAAAAGTGACAAACAGGAACAAATTTAGGAACATCAGTATTCCTAACAGCAAGTCTAGTCTCAGATTTCAGTTTTTGTCTCAACAAAGAACAATTTGGTCTAATATGACCAACAACACCACAAAGGTGACAGGTAGGCACAAAAACAGATTTATTATGCTCTCTAACAGTAGGATTAGACTTAGGTTTAGAAACTTCAGCGTCTACATCAGAACTTTTACCTTTGTCTAACCTAGCACAATAAGCCTTTTCTTTATTATTCCTCTTAAAATGAGGGATATAAACTTTTTCAGTTTTAGGCTTAAGAGACACAGAAACAATTCTGTTATCATCAACAGGCTTGGTACTAATCAAATTTTCAAGTTTAGCTTTAGACTCAGCTAACTCTTGTTCCAAGCTTTTCATATTCTCATCTTGAGAGGAAATTTGATTTCTCAAAAATTCATTCTTTTTATTAGATTCAACTAATCTAACAAGCAATTCCTCTTTTTCAAGATTAGCCAATTTTAACTCTTCCTTGAATTTCTTAGAAATTTTCAAAGATTTAGATAATTCCTTACGAAGAGTTTCAAAAGCATCAAAAAAATCAGCAGAAACAATAGTGTCCTTTTTATTCAAAACATCACAGGTATCAACAAAATCAGCAGAAGCATGAGCAGAAACATGATTAGAAAGACACTTCAAATTATCCATGACAACAGGGGTCAAGGATCAGCTCTTAGATCAAAAGATCTAAAACAAGAAGAGCTACTCGCTCTGATACCACTTGTTGAGAATTTAGACCCCTTAAAACAACCTGATTGCGTAGCCTAGATTAATTAGCCAAGTTGTTACTTAGTCAAATTATGAAATTCTAGGTTAAAACAATCACAAAATCATATCAAGCATATAAAACATATAAAGCAGCGGAAAATAAATAACACATGATATGATCACCCAGGAAACCACACCGGAAAAACCTGGGGAGGATTTTACCCACCGATCCTCAAGGCAAAACGGAATCCACTAAGAAAGAATTGAAGTTTTTACAAAAGGACTTACAAGCTCCCCGCTTGACTTCCTAATGCTACACACCAGTAGTAACTTCCTGACACGACCACGCGCAGGCTCCGAGTCCACGGACTACTTCTTTCTTTGTATTCCTTCAATCAGCTACAAGCTCCTCACTTGTTTATCTTTAAGCTTCAAAGGCAGCAACCTTGTTGATCATCAAGATGTAGAAAATATCTCTACCTTGAAAACCCTAAGTTTATGTGAAGGAAAGCTCCTCAAAGATCTCACAAGAGATTCACATAAACAGCAATATGAGCAACAAAGACTTAGAGAGGTTTGGGTACAAAACCCTAATAAAAGGAGGCACAAGAGGCACTCTAATCTCTCTCTCTGAAAGCCTCAAAAATGTTCTAGGGTTTCCCTTATATATATAAGAGTTTTACTTGAACCCCAAGACGTTTAAATAGAGTTTGGGCTGAACTGGAACTCTGCAGAAAAATAAATCTGTACGTGGTTCGATCGATCGAGTCTAATTTTCGATCGATCGAGACTTACAGATTTAGTCCAATAAATTCTGCAATCACTCGATTCCAATTTTACAAATAAACATACTTTGAGCAAGCCTAAACCTAGACTAAATATTTTGATCATGGTTTGCCAACAAAATACAAATTGAAGTTCTAATACATTAATTCATAATTTCTTAGAACCCAACATAAGTCATCAAGAACAAATGACTCTCATACTAAGATGTGTGGATATTTCAATAAGTCCGATAAAAATAGATGAACATTTTGTGGAATTTTTAAACGTAGATGATACTTCTGGAAAAGGTCTTTTCAATGAAATTATAAATACAATAAAAAAATCTTGAACTTGATATTAATAATGTACGTGGACAAGGATATGATAATGGGTCTAATATGAAAGGGAAAAAACAAGGGGTACAAAAAAGAATTCTTGATATAAATCGTAAAGCATTTTACACACCATGTGGTTGTCATAATCTCAACCTTGTCCTATGTGATATGGCTAATTCTTGTCCTAAAGCTATATCTTTTTTTGGAGTAGTACAACGTATATACACACTATTTTCTTCTTCCACAAAGCAATGGAAAATTTTACAAGATAATGTGATAGGTTTAACTCTTAAGCCATTGTCACAAACACGTTGGGAAAGTCGAATTGAAAGTGTGAAAGCAATAAAATTTCAAGTTCTAGAAATAAGAGATGCTTTGTTACAATTGGCAAAAACAAGTGAAGATCCCAAAACAAAAAGTGAAGCTGATTGTTTAGCAACATATGAGATTGAAAGTTTTGAGTTTTTGCTAGCTATGACTATTTGGTATGACATATTATTTGTTGTTAACTCTGTTAGTAAAAATTTACAATCAAAAGACATGCATATTGATGTTGCTATAGATCAATTAAAAGGTCTCATGTCTTTTTTAAAAATATATAGAGAAGATGGATTTACATCTGCTTTGAATTCATCTAAAGAAATTGCAACCAAAATGGAAATAGAGCCTATATTTCGTGAAAAACGTATAATTCGTAGGAAGAAACAGTTTGATGAGAATGTCAATGATGAGATAACACAATCCGCTAAAGAATATTTTAGAATTAATTATTTTTTATATATAGTAGATCAAGCTATTTCTTCAATTGAAAGTAGGTTTGAACAATTTCAGATATATGAAAATATTTTTGGTTTTTTATTTAATTTTGAAAAACTAAAATCACTAGATGATGATAGTTTGAAAAAAAATTGTCTTAATCTTGAATGTTTTCTCACACATGAAACTCATTCTGATATTGATGGTTTAGATTTATATTCAGAACTAAAAGTTTTAAAAGAAGTTTTGCAAATAAATGATAACTCTCCAATTAATGTACTAAATTATATAAAGAGGCTAGAATCTTTTCCAAATGCATGTATTGCTTTCAGAATATTATTAACTATACCTGTTATAGTTGCTTCCGCAGAAAGAAGTTTTTCAAAATTAAAATTAATAAAATCCTATTTAAGATCAACTATGTCACAAGAAAGATTAAGTGAATTAGCTATATTATCAATTGAAAAAGAAATGTTAGCAGAACTTGAATGCAAAAATTTAATTAGTAATTTTGCCTCTCAAAAAGCAAGAAAAATAAATTTTAATTGAAAAAATTATATGAATTTATAATTAAATATAATAAAAAGTGTCGTTTAAAGCTTTCGCCTAGGGCCCCGAATTCATTGAGCCAGCCCTGTAGATGAGTTACAAACAAATGTTATCATGATACTTGCAGCATTTCGTTCGCTGATTAATTAGATTAAATAAGATCTACGATTCTAAAGCGCTTGCCTATATATTTTCTGAAAAGAGAGGAAGTATAGGACAGTTTTTTTTTTTTTTTCCTGAGGGATTGTATAGTTAATTAGTTATTGACATTGTTAGGCTCAAGCTCTTGTTCATGCATGCGTGTTGGCTCATTATTATGGTCTCAGAAGTATTACTATTATTATTATTAGATGCCAAGCTAGTTGTTGATGTAGACCAGGCTTCAAATGTTATTGCTATCATTGTTGCTGATTGCAAGGATGGGATTAAACGCATTCCTTTGGTTAAAATATAACATTGTTATGGCCTTATAGGAAAGGCATATAAATGTGCTAGATTTGGAGTTTTGCTTTCTGGGGATTTTGTTGTTGGGAAAAGTTAATGGATCCCTAAGTATTGATATAATCCTATTTAACTAGTCATTTCAGAAGAAATACCCACAAACTAATTAATGCCTCATGTTTCTGAATGTCGGAATGAAGCTTCATATTATTAATCGACAATGACTCTAATACTCTTTTCTCAAAAAACAAAAAACAAAAAAAAAAAAAAAAAAAAAAAAAAAAAACAATGACTCTAATACTGATTTGGAAACAGGGACGGAACTGCCTTAGGGCTGAGGGGGGCCATGCCCCCCCCCCCCCCCCCCCCCCTTCTGAAAAAAAATCTTATAGTATATATATTTACACAAAAAATTTACATTAAGGTCTAAAATTTATATACTTGGCCTCCTCTTTCAAAAAATTGACAAGATGACCCATAAATCTCAAAAATAGATAACAAGAAAAATCTTTTTTTTTTTAAAAAAAAACACGTATCTGGATAATAAGAAAAATCTTTGGACAAATCATAAATCTGGTCTAAGCAAAAACAATAACAACAAATCAATTACAAATCCTAGCAAAACAAATCACAAAAACCCAATAACTTTTACCTAATTTCTCCCTCTCATTTGAGAGCTCTATGCCTCTCTCAAATGACTTCACCTCATAGACACAGAGACAACTCTTATATTGTTGATCGCTCCATCCACACACCAGTTAATCACCAACAACTTGGATCAATTGGTGTCTTTAACTCAACTAGTGGAACAAATTAATCTATTTTTTGAATGGTAGAATTTTTTTTTTTTTTTTAATGTTTTATTAACTTTGGGACACACTTAGCATGCATGCATAAATGGTAATACATGTGTGAAACAACAACAATCTATTGTTTTGTGTCTTACATAAACTGCCACCAAAGCATGTGTGAGATTAGTCTATTGGTAATAAATTTTGTGACTTAACTAAATTAATGTAATGACGGGAAAAACTTTATTATTTACTTAGTTTTTTTTTTTTTTTTTTGAGAAGGTTATTATTTACTTAGTTAAAGACTTAAAGTTACCATCTATTATCATGTGATTGTTTAATAGATCTCTTTTAATTTTTTGTTTTACTATTTTTTCAAACTTGCAATTTTTGAAAGGAAAAATTCTCAACCTTACCAAGACACCAATAATTGTCTTACCCTTTTTTACGTTGAATATTAATGCATGATATTATTAACCATTATTTTAGCTGTTTTATTAATATAAGGATAAAGTTTAGCTACAAAACCAGTTGTAGCCTAAGGTTACAAACTGCTCTAATAAATTGACATGTGTAAAAATTGCATGTGCACTACACATGATTACTTAAGTAAACTTAACCCAATTAACCCTAGTTAACTACACCACCTATTAAAAAAAATAAAAAATAAAAACCTAAACCTATGCGTATACTCTGTTTCTCTCAAACAAAACCAGGAAATCCAAAACTCCACCGATGCCCCCCAATCCCTCTTCATATACCTCCCAACACCGATCAACACATCTGAGCTTCACCAACCCATTCAAACAAAAATTGCAAGCAACTATGTTAGGTTCTAAAGACTTAGGAACTAATGTATTTCGAACTCTAATGTGTAATGTTGGCAAACCATGATCAAAACAGTTGTTAGTCTTGTTTAGACTTGCTCAAAGTGTGTGCGTTGTATGTAAAGTTGGAATCGAGTGGCTGCAAAAGTATTAGTATCTTTCGGTCTGGCTCGATCGATCGAAGCTTAGACTCGATCGATAAAATATTGGGCAAAATGTTTTTTTCTGCAGAATTCCAACTCAGCCCTAGCTTATTAAAACGTTTAGGGTTTTATGTTTTGCCCTCGGTATATAAAGCAAACCCTAACCACGTTTTAGATGTTGCTCATATTGCTGTTTGTGTAAATCTCTTGTGAGATCTAAGAGGTGCTTGCCTTCACACAAACTTAGGATTATCAAGAAGGAGATTTCTTCAAGAGCTTGATGATCATTCAGTTGCTGCCATAAGAGCTTAAAAATGCACAAGCGGGTGTGCTTGTACTTGATAGAGAATCCAAGAAAGAAGGAGTCCGTGGTCTTGGAGCTTGCACGTGGTCGTGTCAATAAGTTTTCTACTGGTGGGTAGCAATAGGATGTTAGTGGTCTAAGCCGCTATTGTAAAATTTCGATTCTTTCATAGTGGATTCAGGTTTACCTTGAGGATAGCTAGGTTAAATTCTCCCCAGGTTTTTTACCGGTTTAGTTTTTCTAGGTTATCATATCATTGTGTTATTTATTTTTTCGCTGCTATGCATGATATGATTGTTTGATTGTGATAACCTAGATCTGAAATTTGGACTAAGTAATAACTTGGCTTGTTAACTAGGTTAATCCAATTGTGTTTTAAGGGGTCTAAAAACAAACAAGTGGTATCAGAACAGATTGCTCTCTTATTATAGATCTTTTGATCTCTGAGCTAATCCTTGACCCTTGTTGTCATGGAACACAGACACTCTTTAGTTATTCCTCCTCACTTTGATAGGAATAATTATGCCTATTGGAAAGTAAGGATGAAAGTATTCCTGAAATCTATTGATGAGAGAGTCTGGAACTCTGTTGAATACAAATGGGAGAAGCCCACTACTCCTGTTAGTGAGTGACAAACTTCTCAAAAAGAAGCAGCCGCATTCAATAGCAAAACTATGAATGCTATCTTTAATGCTGTTTCTATGGAGGAATTTAAGAAAATCTCTAATGTTAAGGTTGCTCACACTGCTTGGAATATCTTCCAGACTGTCCACAAAGGCACAAAGGCTGTCAAAATTAATAAGTTGTAGCAATTAACATCTAGATTTGAGAGCATTAGGATGTCTGTTGATGAATCTTTTGATGAATTCTATGCTAAGCTTAATGACATTGTTAATTATGCATATAATCTGGGTGAAATCTATGATCAACCTAAAATTGTTAGGAAGATTCTTAGATCTTTAACTGAAGATTTTAGACCTAAAGTGATTGTCATCACTGAGAGCAAGGATGTGGACTCCATCCCTATTGATGAACTTGTAGGATCTCTTCAATCCTATGAGTTGGACCTACCCAAAACAAGCAAATCCAAATCAATGGCTCTAAAGTCAGTTGATGATGTCGATGTTGGTGGATTTGATGATGAGCTCCCTGCTACAGAGATTTCTTACCTTGCCAAAAACTTTAGAAACTTTCTTAGGAATAGTAATAGAAGGGCAAGAGGTACGAATACTGCTGAACCTAGAAACTTTAGGAAGAATGATCCCACTAAAGTTAACAACAATGAAAAACCTAGAGAAAAAGTTGGTCAATCTTCTAATAATTCTATGGGTCCTCAATGTTTTGGATGTCAAAGGTATGGTCACATGAAATCTGAATGTCCTATATACTTAAGGTCTAAGGGTAAGGCTATGGCTGTAACCCTTAGTGATAATGAAGTTTCTGATGATGAGTATGGGTGTGACGAGGATGGAAACTTCATTGCTTTCACTGCTACTGCTATAGTCAATGAAAATGTGTCTGTTGAAGAGAACCCTTCTGATGGGGAACTCTCTGAGGATGCAGATCTTCAAGAAGCCTACAATAAACTTTGCAAAGTTGTTGCAAAGGATGCTATGAATGTTGAATTAGGCTTAAAGAAAATTGCATCTCTTGAGCTTGATAAGAAAAATTTGCTTGTGAAATTGTTTGATGCTAATGAACTTTTGAACAACGTGAAAACTGAGAATATGCTTTTACTTGATAAAGTTAAGAAATTAGAACTTGATTTATCTGTTACTAGATCTGCATTTATCTGTTGCTATCATATGGCTAAGCAAATGAAGTTGGATGACTGCAATGATGGGGAGTGTTCATCACAGAGAGTGCCAAACCCAATTTGGACTAAGATATGGAAAGCCAATGTTCCAAACAAAATAAAAGTGTTTGCATGGAGGGCTGGTCAGAATGCATTGCCAACACTGGATAATCTGATTCGTAGGCGAGTAATTGAGAATGCAACTTGTATTTTTTGTCAGAAAGATGAGGAGACAGTATTACATGCTTTGTGGGGTTGTGGGGTTGCTCAAGATGTCTGGGCCGGGAGTGTTGTTTGCTTCCAAAAATGTGGGATGGTATTTCATGATTTTAGACAACTGGTAGAGGAGTTAATGGCAAAGAACACAGCAGAAGAAATTGATTTTTCTGGGTTACATGCTGGCAGATTTGGCAACAAAGAAATGCAGTATCACGTGGTGGTGTCCTTCATCATCCTTTTCGGTTAAACTGGCGTGCGATGGACTATCTTAAAGAGTACTGTGATGCCCTGGACCATCTTGTAGTGATCGGGTCCAGCCCAGGTGAAGTCACTTAGGCATGGCAGCCTCCGCCGTGTTTGCAGTACAAACTGAACTTTGATGGGGCTGTGTTTGATGGTAGTGATGGTTCGGGTTGTGGAGCCATTATCCAGAATGAAAAAGAAGAAGTTATGGTGGCTATTTCGGCAAGGGGGGGGGGGCTGTTAGTGACAGTAAAGAGGTGGAGGCATTATCATGTCGCAAGGCTCTGGAGGTTGCAATAGATACTAGGTTTACGAACCTAATCATTAAGGGAGATAACGTTGCTGTGATGAAGACTATTGGCCAGGTTCAGCAGGAGTCCTATTCTCGGCTTGGTCTGATCTATGAGGATATTTGGTGTCTGTTGGCTGGTATTAATTCAGTAAGGGTGAGTTGTGTGAGACGTAGTGCAAATAATGTGGCTCATGTATTGGCTAAACATGCTAGATTAGTAGAGAATGAGCTTGTATGGATGGAGGAAGATCCTCCTCCAGCTGTTGAAGCTTTGTACCTGGATTCTAATTTTAGTTGATATATGATATTAAGACCCCTTCAAAAAAAAAAAGATTACTTAAGTAATCATGTGCAGTGCATGTGCCATTTTTTACACATGTCAGTTTATTAGAGCAGTTCGTAGCCTTAGGCTACAACTTGTTTTGTAGCTAAACTTTGTCCTTAATATAATGCTTGACATAGATTTGAACTTTTAACTATAGTTTTTTTTTTTTTTTAAATCTTTTAACTATATATATAGCATTATGAAGTTATTAGTTATAGAATTATGTGAAAAGAGTACAAAATTTTTTTTTTTTTTAATTTATAATGTCGATAGAATAAAGAATACTAATTTTGGTCAAATCTTGAAAATATTAGGACGTGCCAATTGACTTACAAAACTCTTGATTATAAATTGACATTTGTGATTTTTTTTTCAAAATAAAAAATACAAATAATTAAAAAATTAATGCTAATAATGCATTGTTGTCAACCTCTAATATTGATATTTCAATTTTTAAAAATTTTTGAACAAAGAACTTCGACCCCCCTAAGTTTGAATCCTGATTCCGTTCCTGATAAACTGCTTTTAATATTTGGTAGAAAAATGGTTCTTTTATCACACATGAGCCTCCCGCTCAGTCATAACTCCATGTCATTTGATTATGAATAGCAAATTGCGACCAAATATTTTGTGGCTAACTAGCCTCCCAAGTTTCCTAGCAAAAGACTTTTTCTTTGTTATTGACTTACTGCTATGTTGGGTTAAGACTTATAAGCCTTATTGCCCATGGTATGGTACAATTATGTTGACTTGCTTTTCTATGGTCGCTATTTACTTCTTGATCAGCTTTCCTCTAATTGCTATTTTCTTCTTTCTTGATCCAAGTAATATCCCTATCATTTTCATTAATAAATAAATGAAATTAAAATATTTGAATATTGAACTACGTGATTTTGATATTGAACTACATGATTTTGATTTTCATGAATGGTATGCTACAATATTTGAATATTTCACTCGTGACTTGGCTTGAGTCGCAAATGACTCGTGAAATCCAGCTTGTCAAAGACTCTTCAAATTCTAGCATATGCTTCTCGCGTGGCCTGTTTCGCAAGTTGGCACTCGCGAGCTAGTCGTGAAATCCTCATTTTCACAGAATCTTCACCAAACTCTCACACACAACCCTTACATTAAATCCCACAAAAATACAAATAAATGATTGAATATAATTACAATCAAATTTGACATGGAATTAAAGCTAACAAAAAACATAGTTGTAAATCACAATTTACAAAATTCTTGATTATAAATTGTCATTTGTGATTTTTTTTTTAAAATAAAAAATACAAATAATTAAAAAATTAATGCTAATAATGCATTGTTGTCAACCTCTAGTATTGATATTTCAATTTTTTAAAATCTTTGAACGAAGAACTTCGACCCCCCCTAAGTTTGAATCCTATTACCGTCCCTGTTTGGATAGATATGCATGGTTCATGTCTTAGATGAATAAAATTAAGTAGGTATAAACATTTTCGGCTATGAAGTCTAATAACTTTGAAACCTGGGATTCTTAATTTTCTCATACGGTAATGACTTTGAACAAGAGGAAGAATCCTATCATATTCTTGACATTTCTTACTCTTGGATTTCTTAACTGAAAGGCCAACCTCATCATAATCGAACCCGTGACTTTTCCCAATTGCAACATGGCGCAATGTTATTGGACATGTCAAAACTATTTTAAAAAATAAAAAGAAAAATTTTAGTTAAAAATTGGTTGTAATCTAAGGCTACAACATTACTCAATAAAATAAATATTACTACATATTTTAAAAATTTAATCGTTGAATTGTATATTCTTTACACTCTTAATAGGCATGTCAAATTTTGTGTCAATTGAATATTATTTACTATATGATCTATAAGCTCATATTTTATGCATAATTTTAAATTACAAAAACTTGCAATTTAAAAAATTTGTTCATGACATAGCTATTGATCTTTAATTTTCTAGAAATTTTACAAGCATTGAGGATATTGAAGAAGATATAATCCAATGGTGGATTTTTCAAAATTTACCTCCAATAAAAATATATTGATTAAAATTGTAGTTTTAGGTTACAACCAATTTTGTAGCTAATTTTTGTTTAAAATGAACAAAATTTAGTTACAAAATTAGTTGTAGCCTAAGACTACAACCTTACTTAATAAAATAAATATTACTGTATATTTTAAAAATCTAATAATTGAATTACATGATCTTTACGCTTTTAATACATATGTCAAATTTTGTGTCAATCGGATATTATTTACTATGTGATCTATAAGTTCATATTTTATGCATAAATTTAAATTACAAAAACTTGCAATTTAAACAATTTATTGATGACATAGCTATTGATCTTTAATTTTATAGAAACTAGCTTTTAACCCGCACTATGTGCGGAACCTTTTTATTAACATTTATTAGAAATAATTTTTTTTAATAATATTTAAATACACTTTTACCACATACTAAACACCCAACGCATATCTTCATTTACAAATCTAATTACACACACCATAGGTAGATACCAAAAACTAATTTAGCCTAATTATTTAAAACAAAACCAAATCAAATACAAATACCCAATAAAAAATTTATTTTAAATCTAATACCATAATTAAAACCAAATCTAACTCAAATATCTAAATCTAAAACAATCCAAGTGCACTTGAAGATGCTGATTCAACATCAGCTAACTTTTTTTTTTCTTCTGAATTCCAATGTGTCTCTACATTGCTTTTTGTGTAGTTATGTGCTCATTTCATATCTCAGTTGTTCTTTTAAGGTAGATGAATAAATATCCCCCTTTTGAAACAGAGTGTGAGAGACAAAGAGAAACGAAGAATTTGAATGATGTGAGATTTGTTCTTGCTACCTTCCAATTGGCCAATTTTTTTTTCCCCTTCTTATTTTTTGCCTATCATGTCCCTTTCGTGAGGAATGAATATAGACCTTTGTAGATTTCGTTCAACCCCAACATTTATATACTGCACAAAGTAAATGTATCTTAGAAGCTTGATAAAAAACTTAAAAAAAAAAAAAAAAAATCATAAATGCATATAGACCACAAAGTTTGATAAGAAACTATGTTTTGTTTAAGCTACCTTAGGACACAAATTTTCTCAGCCTCATTAATTTAAGACACATATTCTCCATACTCTATCCATTCAATAGATAGTTAATTCAATTTCACAACTCCTACTAAACCATACTAACTAAAAAAGAAAAAAAAACATGACACACATACCATCCATTCAATAGATGGTTAATTCAATTTCACAACTACTATATGCATTTTTTTAACGCATGACACACATACCAACCATAAAACTACATAAAACATATTGTTTATCAACCAAATTATAAGCTGTATGTTAATGGACAAAGAAAAAGCTAATTTTGAGATTTTGTTGAGAAATTATATATGAACACTTTTATTTTCTATTCAAATGCATGTTCAGTTACAAAAATAATTTCTTAATTCTTTACCGTAAGTGGCTAAAGTAAGATTCTACCAAAATTGAGCACAGATATTGAAGAAAGAACCTTGTGCTCAATCTAAGCTCCAAATCACAGTGGTTTCCCCCTTAAAGCCATAGTGTTTCATACTTCTCTTTACACAGTTCCCAGAGTTCAGAGTTGCTTACCATGGGAGCAATCAACTTCATATGAATTCCTCTACAGAAGGATATAAAAGAGTCAGACTACAAAAAATTAATTTATACCAGCATGTGGTAGCATTTTCATTATTTCAGAAAACTCCCTTGGTGGGAAGCAAACATAAATGAAAACAATTACAAATTTATTGGAAAAAATAAAAATAAATAAAATCAGAGAGAGCAAAAAAACTAACAGTGGATTGCTATTGGCAAAACAATGTGAGAGGAGATAGAAAGATTGCAAATCTACGTAGAAGTCATTAATTTAGTTGAAACTAAAAATAAATCTACAAAATTTATATGAAAAAAAAAAACTAATTAAAATCAATTCAACGTTAAATATTTACTTAGAGGAGTTTGAATATGTACTGAATGATGAAGGACATGACATAAATTTATATGAAAATGCCTTTATATTGTAAATTAGAGATAAAAGGAAGGAAAGAAACACCTTAGGAGGCTTGATGTCAATGTTTTCATATAGTTCATTGCATAGAGTTCAACCGCCTCTTAAATCTCTTGTAAACCACTTATGCCAGTGTATGATTCTAGCGGAGCCATCTCAATCAACTCGGACATAGCTAAGACACTCAGACACTAATTAGCCTTAACATTGCAAGTAAAGTTGTGGCTCACTCGTAGAAGATATTGCTGCAAGGAGTAAGAGAATCAATTAAGATAGATAGTTCAGTTGCACACAGCCACACACACTGCTCTCTTTGTGTATTTGTAAATGTGATTTGTAGACATATAAATGTTCAACTTGAAGTATAATTATGACTGTTCTGCCTATTAAAGTTTCTCAACAAAACAACAAAGTAAAAGCATGAGATGGTTCAATATTAATGGTTTGAAAGTATATTTACGTTTTTGGTGAGCTAACAATAAAGAATTAGATAAAGGAAACTACATGTTACATACCTATTTCTACACCCCCCCCCCCCCCCCCCCCCCCCCCCCGTTCTTCAGAATGCCAGAATAGCCGTTAGGATTGCAAATTGTTCACTTTGAAATGGCTGGCTTTGCAAAGTAACCCACAATTCAACCAACCTATAAAAACTACTACGATACAAAACTCACAACCCAAATCCAATGCCCAAAATTTTGATTTTTAGGGACCATAAGAATTGTTTTAGCAGTGTAGAGAGCGAAATCTAAATTAGAGAAAAGAAAGAGTAGGGAGGACATGTTTTATCGACTATGAATTATATTGACAAACATACGCAATCAAATTTACAAATTCTTGGGTGCATATCACACTCTTAAAATACAAATTGACTTTAGAAACCAATAATACTCAAACTAAAAGCCAAATATCTAATGCTGAATTGACTTTACAAATTTACTTTAGAAGCCAAATCGACTTTAAAACTGAATAAAAGTCAAAACAATTCAAAAAAAAAAATCTAATGTTGGCCTTGCCATTGCCATCTACCCCATCAATCTCTGCTAAACATTTAAAACAAAAGCACACCCAAACATAACACTAAATGTTAAGAAAAAGAATATATCAAGTATTGAGCACACACACTAATTTTTTTTTTTTTTTTTTTGATGATATTATTCTTTCTTGAAACTTGATTATCCATTCAGTAGCTGTATTTTCTAAATTTCTCATAGTTCTATCTTCTCCTAGGCCTTTCCTAAACACATCTATTTTCAATAGGGCGATACTCCCAGTGCTATTAAAAAAAAGAAAAAGTAATGATGATATTTTGAGACCAAAGAATTCAAAGAAAAATACTAAACCCATCTTTTTTTAAACTTTTTTTGTTTAAAGTTTTTTTTAATCAAATATTAACAAATGATAAAGAGATACAGTTTTAAATAAAAGCAACAAAGGAAAATTAGGCTGGCCTGACCTTTCTTTTTAATCAAGTAGCTCTTCTTGAATAGCTACCGTCTTATAAGCCAGAGCAGAGATGATAGATCTACATTAGCATGTGAGGAAAAAAATGTTATTGAATATACAAAATTACTGATAAGCGACAATGTAAATGAGGTCCTTGAAAATTTGGCATATTAATGAATGATTAGTACTTGATAGGAAAAACTCGGCGAATCTGAATTTCAACAAAAAATGAAAGGGCAAGAAGGTTTTTTAAAATGATAGAAGAGAAAGATGAAAGATAGACACACGCCAAACAAACTATCAATAAGTAAATAATCACACAGCCATATTAAGTAAATAATCCCTTAATATGCAGTGACACGTTTTTTTAACAAACTATTTGCTATTTATTTGTTTGTTTGTACTCAAAATTTCACTCTGGAAAAATTCTCAAAACAAAAAAGTAGAGACGTTAATTTGAGACCAAAGCATCCCAATAAAAACCAACCTTGCATCTTCTAGGCATTTTATCGAACACTTCAAGTGCATAATTAAACCTGCTACTGTCAAGAACAACAACATATTTTGATTCTGTCAAATTTTTACACCCAATGCAATGGGTAGGACTAACTTTCCTTCCACAATCCTAACATTCATATGAAAATCTGCTAACCCAAGTTTTCAACTAATGCTAAATTAATCATTATGCATGAGCATGGAAATACCTTACTTTGATGCATGAAATGCATAAGAAGTCAATGAAATTTAGAGAAGATATAGGGCTTACCAATTGATAGAGAGCAACAACAATTAATAAGGAATAAATATACGTAAGGAATTTGATGGAGGAAAGGGTTTATCCATGTGTGTTTGATCAAATAAGAGAATTTAACAGTTGCAAAATGGGTCAGATTGTAAGAGATGCTATTGTTTCTTGATAAAAGAAAAGGGTTCTTTTCAATTTCTGAAGAGGCAAAATTGGTTTGCGATTTTGAATTTTCTATTCCCTATGTCTGTTGTTTTGAAACAGAAAACACAAATGGAACGAAAGTGGGCCAAATTTGGTAAACTACACAGATTTAGTATCTGAAACAGTAAAATTAACAAAGCTATACTGACCTTGTGTGTATGGAGTTGCAAAAACGAAACGGACAGAGAACGAACAGGGGAAGAGTTTCAGTAATCTCAATGAAACAAAAAACAAAACAAAAGCAAATATCTAAAATTGAGGAAACAAACATTTTGATAGAAAACCCAAAAACCCAAAACAAAAATGAATCAAATCTAAACCCATTCAACAAAAAAAATAAAAAAAATAAAAATCAATTAAAGTAACATTTCATACCCAAATCTAAAAAATGGAAAGAAAAAATACCGGAGCCGGTTTCGACGATATGGGTGGCGGATGTATGGCCTAACGGTTTCTTTCTGTGTGCTTGCAGTTCCGGTATATGGAGGTGCAGCGAAGAATCGCAAGTTTGAGTCTGAATTTTGATCGGGAAATACGATTTTTGGATAAGCGGGTTGGTGCCTGAAACTGAACCTCTCCAACCAACGCACCAAGCGAAATTTTAAAGGAAAAATTGTATACGTGTTAGTATTTTAAGAGGCCATTTTTCTTAACGTGTCAGCATTTCTTAGAAGCTTCTGCTATTACATATAGTATTAGATTTTGCAAGCATGAAGGATATAAGAAGAAGATGTAATCCAGTGGTGGATTTGTCAAAATTCACCTCGAATAAAAAGATATTAAGTAAGGTTGTAACCTTACGTTACAACTGATTTTGTAGCTAAATTTTGTACAAATAAAATAAAGAAGAAACGGGATTCGGACTAAATTCATAGAAAAGCTCAAATTCCCCTCCAACCATACCGATTGGGCTTTACCCCAAAGTCCTTATGTTTTTTTAGGGATGGGCTCAATACTCTTAACTTCATAGAACAGGTTCATCGGCCCTTCTTTTCTAAATCACACAATGGACTCCTGGCAACGTTGTTTCATCGCCTCACGGATTGGGCTCATGGCCCATATATTCTCCACGTAATGATTCAACTTATGGCCTGTGCTTCATTTTTATGGAATTGGGGTTAAACCTGCATCTTGCTATGTCATCACAAATTGGTTGGTATCATGGCCCATATTATTGCCCATCTCATTTGATTGGGCTGGAATCCCATATTTTTTCTCCTCGAGGGATCAAGATTCAAGACTCAAGGATCACATTATTTCTCTTGTCTCTTCATGGAAGGCTTCCCAATAAGATTGGTTAATTTTGTTTTATTTCAAACGTAAGAATCAAGAGTTTTAATAAATAAGCGTTTATAATTGGGCCCATGAATCAAGTCAAATTCGCCCCAATTACTAACACATGTTTTTTAAACATAAGACTTAGGCTTGAGATTAAGTTATATTACACGTAATATATATATATATATATATTTTTTTTTTTTTGATAAGACGTAATAACTTTTTTTGGTTGAACATTCTCATACTACTTGATATATATATATATATATATATATATATATATATTTGAGAGAGTTTCATACTACTTGATTAGGTGTGTGTAAAATTTTTTATTCATTTATAAATCTACATTAATGATTAATAATTAAATTATTGTTAATATACCAATAATTGCACAGTCCAGTCGCACCCATCCCCTTCCCCTCCCATTTTCCGTGGATTTGATCCTTCCTCTCCCCTTCTAAAATTAGCAACAATAATAAATTTGATATTAGATTAATTTATTTTATTAAATAAAGTAATTTTTATTTATGAACTTATAAAAATTAGATTTATTAATCTTGTAATGTAAGAAATTATATATATGATTTTCACTAGTACATGGATCATGTAAATTACCAATAAGTTAATTACCAATAAGTTTTTTTTTTTTCATAAAAAAATATAAATTACCAATAAGTTAAAAATAATAGGTTGATATCTTGAGACTTATTTACAAATTTAGAAAATCAAATCTCAAATCTATATAAAATTATAAATACACATTTCAGGTGTGTGTATATATATTTAATTGAGTTTTATATTTGTAAGTTTATTAATGAACACATTATCATGTTTAAACTTAATTCAAAAGCCTATTTGATTTATTTATTAAAATAAATAAATATAAACAAAAAAATATTTTAGATGAAATTCAGCTATTTGTAAAACCGTTAGAAAATCCAAGTAAAGGGCCTCACCACCTCACTAGGCAATGGCTGAACCCAATTTCAGACAAATTTTATTTATTTATTTTTATAACTTCGTAGCAGGCCGGATGTGAAATAAATGGATCAAATAAAATTTCGAACCCGAAAAAAATAAGAACCAAGAAACGGAATTTAATATAAAACGACGCCGTTTCTATGAAAAAGAAAAAACCCCGAAAAGTCTAAAACCCTTCTCTTTGAGTCTGTGACCTAGGTCTCCTCATTCACATTCTCGATTTCTCTCTCTCTCTCTCTCTGAAGAACCATCGAATTTGGCAGCCATGGCGAGCACCAAAGTTCAGAGGATTATGACCCAACCCATTGTAAGCTCACTCCTTTACTTTCGTTTCTCTGTATTTGTTTGTTTTTTTTTCTATGTTCGCTCACTCTTTTCCCTTTTTTGTTGTTTGGTTTCTTGGGGTTCGTGCGGCGCCAGAACCTGATTTTCAGGTTTCTTCAGAGTGTAAGTCTTTGTTTTTGGCTTCTGGGTTTGCTTTGATTTGGTTTTACTTTAATGGGCCTTGGAGCTTTTGTGCTAATTTTTGCTCTTTTTCTGTTTTGGTTGGAAATTGGCACAGAAAGCTCGCATTCAGATTTGGCTTTTTGAGCAGAAAGACCTGAGGATCGAGGGACGAATCATTGTAAGTTTATGTCTAACTTTGTAAATCTTGTATTATTTTTTTTTTTTACTACTTAATTTTTCTATGGTTTGTAGATTTTGAATTTTTTTTTTTTGTTTGTTATTGGTTTCGTGGTTTAGCTAGCTTGAGAATAATTTTTAAAAAGTTTATAATTTTTAGGGAAGATTAAATTTGGGAAGTTCATTACAGTGTTTAAAATTGGAGCGACATAAATTTTGTGGAGCAAGAAGGATGTGTTAACATCTAAAATGTTTTTTGGTGTAAGTGGAGGGTTAAGTTCATGACTGATATATTTGATGAAGGAAGTGAGAATGTTACGCAATGTCTAAGACTTGTTCAAGAGTAGTCATTAGTCATGCTGGTAGATAGATTAGTTGGAATATTTGAGTGAAATGATTCATGAAATTGTATGAAATTTCTTTTCTCAGGTTTAGGGTTGGATAGCACCAGTTCGGCCTATGATATAGTGATTTACTAAAAGGAGAGTGATTGATATTACCTTGTTTATAAGTAAGGATTGGTTTACAATGTTTATAGTTAGTAGGGACATATGTGAGCTCTTGTCATCTATAGCATTGTGGCCAAACCAGGAAATTTAGAAGCATGCTACTAATATTACTTATTTCAAGCTCAAAATATCATCAAGAGTTTTAACTTCTTCATGAGATGAGCATTTCATTTGGGAAAGTTGTCTTATACATATGTCAGTTAAGTAACCTGCAACCATGTAGAAATAAAATCCTAGCAATAGAAAACTTATAAAGTTGCTGGTCGAGGGATTATTAGGGCTTGTTTGGTTATGTTTTCATAAAGTAGTTTTTAAAACCTATCTTTAGAGAGCAATAAGAAAGCTCCAAAAGAATAATTTTTTCAATGGTTTTTTTATTCTCTTAAACTGAAAACCAAAAATAGTTTTAGGAAATTCTAATTTTTAAGAATAATTTTCTGAAATAAGCTTTGAAAGAGGGGGACTAATTAAGTGTAATGTGTCCTCTCTATATCTCCATGCACTTGATCTCTAATAAGTCGAGATGTCTTTGCCTTTCTTTTCTGTCATACTTACGAAGCTCTCATTTATTTAAACAATGCATAGCTCTGCCAAAAAAAAAAAAAAAAAAAAAAATTCAAAAACCGCCTTATCCTTATGTTTTGAATGAAATATTGGCTACACCAGAGAACATATTTTCGGGTCACATATTTTTTTTGCTATCTTTTTATGATTAAAGTATATCATAGGTAAACATGGTCAGCTTGGATATTGAAGGAACAATATCTTATCCTGATACTTGGCCCCTGAACTAACTGCATATTTGTCAATACTGATGGCTTCATTTGTTCTCATTATAATTATGGATTGATTATCAAACTTCATACGTTTCTGCCATGAACTTGCCCTTATTTCTTAGATTTTTTTTTTTTTTTGGTGGGCGTTATAACTTTTTTTTTTTGATAAGTAATTAACTTCATTGAAAAATAGATGGAAAAATACAAGGCACACGGGCATTGTGATATAGCAACAACAAAAAGTCTAAACTAACTAGCCGTGAAAGTACAAAAATCAATTAAATCATGCAAAGAATTAAGAATAGAAACACTCATAGCATTTTCCCACTCAAACAGTGTCTAAAATAAAGAAAGTTTCAAATTGTGAATTGATCTTTCATCCCCTTTAAAAGTGCGCCCATTCCATTCCCTCCAAATACCCCATATTCAGAATTGAGGGATCATACTCTAAAGCTCCTTAACTTTGTGTCTGTTGAACTTGCTTGATCAACTACCTAGAAGCTCCACAACAACACACGGCATGACCCTATGAACCCCAAATAAAGAACACACCATATTCCATAACTCTTGAGCTACAGGACAGTGTAGGAGTAGTGATCAATAGTCTTCCCACCAATCCTCAACAACCACTTGCCACCTCTACAAATTATTTACAGTCAAAACTTTCCCCAATGTTGCGGTCCAAATGAAAAAACTCAACTTTGTAGGAGCTTTCGGTTTCCACAATGAAAGAACTTGGCTTTCGGTTTCCACAATGTCGCAGTCCAAATTATTGTGTGGTTTTTCAGTACTGTTGGCTTTATTTTTGTTTTATTCATTATTATCTATGCATTAATTATCTATTCTGAAAGTTTTCTGCCATGAATTTGGCATTGTGATTTAAGCTTTTGGTTATTTTATTTCTTTGAAGATTATTTGGAGTAGCAAGTTTGGTCTAGCTAAAAACTTCACTGATGTGCTCATTTAGAAATTTTAGATTGGAATCATCCTCTAAAGTATATTAAGTTAATTAAGGATCCTTAATGTATGACTAAATTGTAACTAGTGTGAGGACAAATGGAGTATTACAACTGAGTCTCTTATCACTATAGGTTTGCTTCAAGGATCAGCATTCACTCCGTATCTCTTTGCTCTAGTGATGGATGAGCTCACCAAATCGATTCAAAAGGAAGTCCCTTAGCGTATGCTTTTTGCAGATGATATAGTTTTAGTAGATGAAATTAGTGGTGGAGTTAATGCCAAGTTAGAAATTTGGTGAGACACTATAATCTAAAGACTTTCAATTTGCATAGGACTAAAATAGAGTACATGGAATGTAAGTTTAGTTTTTTTTTGATAGGTAATCTGAAAATTAATATTAAAGAGAACAAAAAGGGAAAGTACAAGTTGTTCATGATGATGAACAACAAGAAATAAACAAACAACACAGCAAACTAGAAATCAGGAAACTAAGCTAAGGGAAGACATAAACTCAAAGAGAGAAGAACAACCCGTAAAACCCCAACAACGAGACCACTCCAAAAGACTACGTTGGCATAAAACCTTTAACTCATCCAACGTCTTCTCAATATCCTCAAAGGAACGACGATTACGTTCCAACCACACAGTCCACATTAAACACCCTGGAACCAAATTCCAAATGTTCGAATTATGTTTCCCAAGCCACTGATGCCAACAAGATAACAAGCCCGCCACTGATCTTGGCATAACCCACACAATGCCAAAGGCCTGAAGCATAAAAGTCCATAGGGAATGAGTAACAGGACAATGAAGAAGAAGGTGGTCTACCGACTCCCCATCACAACAACACATACAACACCAAGAAGCCGACGGGCGACCCCTAAGCATTAGATTGTCCAAAGTGAGGATCCGACCATGTGCAGCAGTCCACAAAAAGAACGCCACTCGCCTAGGAATCTTTGGATTCCAAATCCCCTTCCAAGGAATCAGAGAATTTGAAGCACCCTGAATCACATGGTAATAGGACCGGGTGTCAAACTTACCATCACCTTTCAACCGCCAACAAAGAGAATCACTCCTATCACCCCGAGGAATACGGGTTTGGATAAGACGAAGAAGGGAATAAGAAGCAGCTAGCTCCCAATCTTCAAAAGCTCTATAAAACCTTAAATCCCAAACTCTAACCGTACCCCCTTCTGGAATCCACAAAACCTCAGAGATACAAGCATCCTTGACCGCTGAGCACACATAGAGCTCAGGATAGAGATCTTTTAGAGAATTATCACCAATCCACCTATCATGCCAAAATCGAATACGAGTGCCTTCGCCCACTACAAAAGACAGATGCTTAGAGAAGCTCTCCCACCCTTCATTAATGCTTCTCCATAGGCTACACCCATGAGTCCTCCTGCACACTTTAGTACACCACCCCCCTTGACCCTCACCATATTTTGTGGAGATAACACGCCGCCAAAGATGGGAAACTTCATGCCCATATCTCCACAACCATTTTCCTAATAAAGCTTGATTAAATGACACCACATTCCTTATCCCCAAACCACCCATCTCGACGGGTAAACACACTTTTTCCCAAGCTACCAAAGGAAATTTGAAACTCCCCTCTGAAGACCCCCAAAGAAAGTTCCTTTGAATACTTTCCAATCTAGCAGCCACAGCTTTAGGAATAGTAAAAAGAGATAAAAAGTACGTTGGGAGGCTTGAGAGAGTACTCTTGAGTAACATGAGCCTACCACCCTTAGATAAATAGAGACGCTTCCACCCAGATAACTTCTTCTCCATTTTCTCCAAAATAGGATTCCAAATCGAAGCTGTCTTAAACGAAGTCCCCAACGGCATCCCCAAATATTTCATAGGCAAACTGCCCACTCTACATTGAAGAATATTAGCTAGAGCTTCTAGATTATTCACCACCCCAACAGGGACAATCTCACTTTTCCCTACATTAACTTTCAAACCCGTAAAAGCCTGAAAACAAGACAACACCAACCTTATGGACAGTAGCTGTTCCCTAGAGGCATCACAGAATAAGATAGTGTCATCGGCAAATAACAAATGGGAGATACGCACACCAACAGAGTTCTCAGGGCCCACCTGAAAGCCCCGAATAAGATTACACTCCTCTGTCTTCTTCAATAGTCTACTCAAAACCTCCATTATCAATAGAAACAGAAGCGGGGATAATGGATCCCCTTGTCTCAATCCACGAGAACTACCAAAAAAGCCTTCAGGGGATCCATTAACCAAGACTGAGAAACGGACAGAAGTAACACAAGCCTTAATCCACCTCCTCCATTTCAACCCAAAACCCATCCGGCCCAACAAATAAAACAAGGCCTCCCAGTTCACATGGTCATAAGCTTTTTCAATGTCAAGCTTGCAAACCACACCCGGTAATCTGCTCCTCAACCTGCTATCCAGGCATTCATTTGCAATAAGCACTGAATCCAGAATCTGCCTTCCACCAACAAACGAATTTTGAGACTCAGAGATAAGACTATCCAAAACCGCCCTCAACCTATTAGCCAACACCTTGGATAACAGCTTGTACACACTACCCACCAAACTGATGGGGCGAAAATCCTTAATGTTAACAGCATTACACTTCTTGGGAATTAGAGTGAGAAACGAAGCATTCATAGATCGTTCAAACATAGAGTGCCGATGAAAGTAATCAAAGAAATCCATGACATCCTTTTCCACAACACCCCAACATTTGTGGAAAAAAGCCATAGTGAATCCATCAGGACCAGGGGCTTTATCACCCTCCATCTCCCCTAATACAAGGATGACTTCCTCCTTTGAGAACTCCTTCTCTAGGGACAACCTTTCTTCCTCTGCAATGCATGCAAAATCTAAGTTTAGTAAAAGTAAAAACAAAGATGAAGGGATTGTAATATTTGATGGTCAAGAGATACCTAAAAAACAAGAGCTTTTGATATAATGGCTACATAATCCATAAAAGATGGAGAGACTGAAGAGGATGTGAATTGTAAGTTAAAAGCAGGTTGGTGGATGAAGTAGAGAAGTGAATCAAGAGTATTGTATGATCATAGAATGTAGGTTAAAAGGAAAATTCTATAAGATTGTTTTAAGACCAGTTATGTTTTGTGATATTGAATGTTGGATTGTTAAGAGTTAAGAAAATTTGAGTGTAATTGAAATGAGAATTTTAAGATTGATAATTGGAGTTATACGGAAGTATAGGATTTTTGATAATTAGATAGTTACAACGAGAGAGAGGGGGGGGGGGGGGGGGGGTACCTTGGATGCTATAGAAACACCAGGAGGTGCCAACTAGTTGAGCTATAAGTCTCTTGATAAGTGGATATATATGGAAATATAGGATTTGAAATGAGGAAATTCGGTTAAAGATAGGGGTGACCCAAATTGATGAAAAGATAAGTGAGAGTTGCTTGAGATGGTTTGATCATGTTTAGAGGAGCGAGATTAGTGCACAAATGAGAAAGAGTGAGTTGATTCAAGTTGAAGGAATGAATAAATATTGAGGAAAACCAAAAACAAAATTAGTAGAATTAGTAAAAAAGGATATGTCAATTAAGTAAGTAACAAAGAGTATGACTTTGGATAGAATTTTTTTTTTTGATAATTTGATAGTTGGGGGAGATGGGAATTGAACTCTGGACATCCCTTAGAACATTTAGAGTTGCTAGTTGAGCTACAAGGCTCTTAACAACTTTGGATAGAATGAAATGGCAAAAGAGATTATGTGTAGTATCCTAACTAATCTATTGAGTATCTATAGCCAACCCCAAAGAGTTTGGGACTAAGGCTTGATTGTTGTTGAATCATCCCAAAGTTTTGCAGCATTGGCTGTTATACATGTTTGAAAATAAAATGGTTGAGGTTTGTAGATAGTTTTTGTATGTGGAGAGTTGTGATTTAGAGCTAGAATTTTTTTATTAACATATATGATAAGTATTTTTGCTATATATTTTGAAATTCAAACATATATCTGTGGGACGATATTGTCAAAATTCCATCTTAAGAACTTTGAAATCTTTGTAAACGTGTAATTTCTTGGTTTGCCTTTCTGTCCATGACTGTGGCCTATTCTTATTTTACTTATTAGCATCAGGTCTATAGATTTCTTAGATCAATGTACAATGGAGTTTGTCTAATTTTGGCTGTTGAGTGAAATTTGATGCACAGGATTGCACCAAATTGGTCATGCATAATAAGATGTAGGTTTCAACTGAAAATGGCAAAATAGCTGACCGATGTGGTGCAATCATTAACTGTTGACATTTGGGTATGAAGCCAATCAGCTAAATTGTTGGAGTTCCAGTGGGAATGCCATTGTGTGGTGATCCTACTTTTCAGATGTAATGATGCATACTCTTTTGAGGCTTGCCCTTACAAGAGACTTGGGGAATGTATGTTATGAAACTATTAGAAGTTTTTATCTGAAAATGAAGGTATATGCTTTAAATCCGATGCCTTGAATGGCCTCTTTGTGTCTGAGTAATGCACTCTACACAACTGAGACTCAGCTTTCTATAAATTGACTTGGAAGTTTATGGTAGTAGTGTATCAATTAAGTGATATAAATATTATTGTAACTAGATATTTCAATCACTTATTTTTTGCTCAACTAAATTTTTTTGAGCAATTTTGACCTTGAAGGTGGAGTAATAGAACATTCTTGTTCCCCATGGGGATATTTTTGTTGTGTATAACTTGATTATGTGCTACATCTATTTGCCTATAGCTTTGTTTCATGTTAGTATGGTAGCCCTGGTCATTTCTTACATCTCCTACCCCCATCTCTCAGTCTCACTATCTTTAACTGACCCAAAAATAATTGGTAATATGGCTTGGTTGAGTTGGGTAATATAGAGTATAGACATACTAATATTTTTTTGATTGGCAAGTTACACGTGCACCTGATGAGTCTTGAACTTAGTATTCCACCCTCCACCTAGCACATAGAGGAGGAGGAGGTACCAATTGAGCTAGAGCTCATAGGCAGTAGAGACATACTAACATTACGTGATTTTTTTTTCTTTTCTTTTTTCAACAATCAGACTTTCTTTTCTTAATCAAAAGCTTAAAGTCTCACATGGATTGGAGTCTTCATTCCATGGAGGCCTTTTTGGACCCCTTTGTTGCCTCCTATCTATAAAGTTCTTCTATTCATCTCCAATTCTGCCATCATTATAATCATAAATAGAGTTTGTCACCTCAAATGTTTGATATGGTATATACAGCATGAACAGATATGGTTATGAGGGATGGCAACAGGGAGGGTTTTCTGCATGGATCCCATTCCCCACCCTCGCCTCACTCAAAGAACTCTGTCCCCTGTCCCCACCTTAGGTGGTAATTCCTCAGTGTGTCCTTGCCCCATGGGGATTTGTACCCCCTCCCCAAATTCTGAAAATTTGGATAAATCCCAAATTTTAACCATATATCCTTCATAAGATCCATAGCTTTTCCCTTTTTCAATCCTTATCTTGAAATATTTTTTTTTATAAGGTTTGGCCCCAAAGGAGAAGTGGATAGGGAGATCCGAACTTTTTTCAGGTTTGGGTCCCAGCCAATTTCCATTAAGTGAGAGAAATGAACTAACTGTGGAGGGCAAGCAGGCAAGGTGATGACGCTCGGGGGCTGAAGCTCAAGCAGCCAATGTTGTTTCTCACTGAAGCAATACTACCCTTCTTGAAGCCACTACTGGTCTTCATCAAGCCCTTTTACTTGAGAAACCATCTGATCTCAAATCTTTACAGTTTTGAGGGGTTTGTAGTTTGGGAATTGGGAATAGGAAAGTGTGGTGAGCAAGAGTGTAGTGATTGTTGAAGACATCTCAAAGAGATGGGGGAGAGGAAGACATGGATGTGTGTGTGTGTGTGTGTGTGTGAGAGAGAGAGAGAGAGAGAGAGAGAGAGAGACATCTGTGGCATGAAAGGCAACAAATTGTAGACATAAGAGTATATAATTAAGGGGTGTTTTGGTAATATTATGAACTTGTTAAATTTAAATATACTCTGAGGCACGGCAGGGCAATCGCAACATGTCCCCTCTTGATCTCACTACTGATTATTTTGCAAAACAGTCCCCACCCTGTCCCCTTCATGGGGCAGTAGTATTTGCCATACCTAATGGTTTCTAATCAGTGCATATGGTAAGATATTCATGCACCCATCTGTATCAATCTGTTCACAAATATTTTAATGGCTACAAGACCTACACAGTTTTGCTTTTGCTTTCCTATATTCTATTTACATATATACTTCTTAGTCAAGTAGTTCACTTTAGCTCATGCCTTGACAGTCTTATATGGGTAGCTGGCTTGATGGTTACTGCAAGCTGCATGTTTGTATGCCACCTTCACTGCTGCAATTAAAAGCCTGACTTTGCTAGAAAAAAGCTAGTCCTTGAGATTTGTCAATCAGTTGTTAGGGTGCACATAGCAACTAATCCATGCCATGAAAATGCATTAATTTTTTACTCCTTACAAATTAAGGCCTTATTAATATATGATGCAGATGTTTAAATTTTGGAGTTTATAAAATCTGGGGGAGGATTCTTACTCATGATAATCTCATCAGGAGAGGATTCTATTTAGTTAGTTGGTGCTGTCTGTGTCATGGGGACACATTGGATCATCTATTGGTACATTGTGATGTTACTTATGCTTTGTGGTGCTTTATCTTTGGAGCATTTGGGATTCAGTGGGTGTTACCTAAGTGGGTGATTGATGTGTTGTTGGATGGAAAAAATGGTTTGGGAAGTACTCATCAGATATTTAGAACCTTGTCCCCTTATGTTTGATGTGGACATTGTGGAGGGAATGAAACAGATACCCTTTTGAAGCTGCAGAAAGCTCAATGAAAGTTAAACCGTTGATGATTAGAGCTCTGTTTGAATGGTCTGTGTGTAGGGTCTTACAGATAGTAATTCCCTTTTAGAATTCAAAGAATCACTTTACTTTTGTGCATAAATTTTTTTTTTTTTAAATCTTCTAGGCTACTTTGTGTTCATTGTTGTGCACATGAAATAGTCTATTCTCTTAATAAAATACCATTACTTGTAAAAATAATAATAATAATAATAATAATAATAATAATAATAATAAAGCATTCAAGAAACAGTAGAAAAGAAAAAGAAAGTTAGACCATTTGGCACGTTATCAGGTCTTGCATTCTTTTTTAGAACTAGGTTATTACTTGCACACCATTTTCTACCTTTCTTCTGGGCATTATGTTTTTTTGTGTATGTCTGTACTTGTGCCTTCGTCCAAATAAAAATGAAAAATTTAACGTCATTTTTGCTGTGCCTTTTTAACTTCTTAAATCTTTTCACTCTGTAATATGATCAGTTTCTCAATAGATTTAGGGTAATTATTTTTTTAGAGACTTGCCATCTGGGAATGATATATATTATATATAAAATGGTCAGCATTTCTATTTTCTAGCATCTTTCATAATTCCAAGTGAATAAATGTTGATTTGTTCAAATGTTAGTTTTTGTGCTCTATGGGGATTTGACAGTCCTTGCCACCAAGGAATGATAGATATATTAAATAAAATGTCAGCATTTCAATCATCTTTTATAATTATATGTGAATAAATGTAAATTCATTCAATATAAATTTTGTGCCTTACAGGGCTTTGATGAGTACATGAATTTGGTTTTGGATGATGCTGAAGAAGTCAATGTCAAAAAGAAGAGCAGGAAATCTTTAGGTGCGCTCATTTTCTCACTGCTTTTTCTTTGTATTGTATTTCATCTCCTAAATGTGTATACGCTGAAGTGGTTCATTTGTTTTGTTTAGGGCGGATTCTTCTTAAGGGAGACAACATAACTTTGATGATGAATTCGTAAGTTTATTGAAACCGCAACCACTTCTCTCTCTCTCTCTCTCATGATTTCTTCTCTTAACGATTTTCTTTTCAAATTACAGTGGAAAGTGATGATGATTCCAGCAATTGTGTAAATTGGCATCATGTTGCCTTTTCAATCAAATGGAGGTCTCTAGCATCTTTGTACCGGCTATGTTAGATACATCTTGGACATTTAAGTATGATTTATGTAACTTATAAATGATTTTCTATCCATTGAGTAGATACATTGGAACTGTAACTCTTATACATGGTTTGGGTTGGTGTAATATTCAAATGGCACAAGAAAGATTTGATTGAATCAAATGCTGCCTTGCTTTGATCTAGTTATTGGCCCACCCTGCAGCTAATTTTTTTCTGTTGGATTAGGTGATCAATTGATGTGTTCATATTGCTCAAGAGGGCACTGTTTTGCTTCTAAGATCGTTTAACAAAAATTAATTAAGCAGATGTGTAGACTCTTGTGGCTTACATGCACTGAAAGTCTGAAATGATTCAATTTGGTTATGATCTTCACTTCTGACACATTGTTTAGTATCATTATGCTTCAATTGTGTTGGTAGCAATTTATAGTTTTCAAATGATTGGTGGGAATGCTTTGAATTGTGAGACTATTTATATTGTATTGGATTGGGTACTATAATCTTTTGGTTGTGATAATGTACAGTGAGGATGATGTCATGGAATATCCATTAGAGAAGAACGTTTTCTCCCATTCTGTTAAAAGACATAGCCTAAGGAACCCAGAAAAGTTCATCATCTCTTGTGTTTGATCTACAAGAATTTTTCAAATGTAGTGGGTTTTAGTTAGTTTAACGAGTAAAGCCTTTTGCCAAGAGCTTTGCAGCTCAACTAATTTGCACCAGCTGATGTTTTCAACAGAGATATCTAAGGTTCAAAACTTCAAATTCTCTTACTCTAATTATCGATATATCAAAAAAGTATAAAATTAAAAACTAGCAAATCCTTTTGTCATTGAATAGAGAATATGGATTTGAATCCTGTAATATACCAAAAACTAATTGTTATCACAGTCTATTAATGATGCCGTAGCTACAAATTCTTCTTATCTAACAAAAAAAACAAAGCTTAATCAAATGAATGCATAAAACCAGCTTCAAACTCTTTTATGTGAAGTTTCAATAATTTAACTAAATGATGAAAATGAAAAGAAGAAGAAGAAAAAAAAAAAAAAAAAAGTGAAAGAAAAGGACAGTGGCAGGGCAAAATGGTTAGGAGAGCTTTAGTGTGATTGAAATGAGCCAGTCAGCTGGGCAGGGTGTGTAGGAAGAAAGTGACTGGTTAGAGAAATAGAAGGACCCAGTTAGGGGATTAGGGTTGGAATGGTGGAGGGGTCACGAATCTCGTCATGGTGCACCCCTTTGTCCTAAGTTAAGCATTTAGTATACCATATGTCTCCTCATCAGGTAGCAAATGCTTTGACCCTTTTGTTCTCTTTTTTCAGCCACTACTACTACTACTGATTACTGACTCATCCTCCACACATATCATATCATTTCTTTCCTTTCTCTCTTCCAAACCAACTAATACGACATACCTATCCTTGTATTCTTTTAGCTTGTTTGTTACTCCCCCCTCCCTTATTCCATAGCCTTTAAAGTTTGAACATTGTGTTCTTTTTCTTTTGAATCATCATGTCTAATATTTGAGAGAGGGATGTAATATTTTGATTGTGGAAGCCTTGGATGACTGATTGAGTGAAACTTTCTAGTGGACAAACAATGGGTGCGAACTTAGATCATGTTTCAGACAGTATCAATCTTCACAACTTTGTTTTTGTATTCAAGAAAATTAGTGGAAGCCTCAATGAGTAGTTTGAATTTTTGTTTTCGAATATGCTGTGGGAAAAATCCAATTTTCATAAAACTTAATATCCTTGAAGGCTCCACTTCACCAACTAGTAGTTTTAAGGTTCAGGTATTTTTTACGGTAGCCCTTTTTATTAGGGGAAATTTCTATTGATATACTCACTTATACACATAGTACATGCACTAAATTTTTTGAACTAAAATTGTGATTTTATGCGTAAAAGTGGTAGGTATATATACTAGTTTTTAAATGAGCGTGTGAAATAGACATTGCTCTTTTAATACTTTGCCTTTTCCACACCATTCGGGCTCTAGTCATTGTTGACAGGCTAAGTTCCCAACTTCGCATATTAAAATGTACTACTGAACCATTGCATAAGATGTGCAGTTTTTAAATTCGATTTATTGTACATAGAGACAGACTGCAATTATTTGCATAGGGACCTACACTTACTCCAATCTCCAAGGAGTGTATGGCTGCTTAAGATTTGAAAAACCATTTTAAGAGGTTGGTTTGGAATTAAGTATTGTGTAACTTTTGAAGATGTTTATTTTGATAAATTTGTTGTTGAATTATTTTTCTTCTTATACTTTCTTGTTTCCAAAATTTTATGATGAACAAAGGCCAATTGCTAACTTATTTATAAAATATTTAAATGTTCAAAACTCAAGTTTTTTGCATTTTAAAACTTATGCATAAATGATGAGTTTTTTATTTTTTTATTTTTTTTAAGTGAAACATTTCATGATTTCATTAACCACAAAAATTAAAATACAACAGAGATAATAGAAATACAAAGAAACCCCTAGCACTTTGATCTATCAACAGGGAGAAGGTGTTGGGGGCTCAGATCGCTCCCAAAACTGGGATGTCCCAAGGTTTCTAGCAACCTAAGCTAGCTCATGAGCCACTCTATTGTAGTTCCTTTTCAGGTGCTTAGCCTTCCACAAATCAAAATAACGAAGCAGAGAAAATGATGAGTATATAGATTATATAATAATTCTATAAACACAAATTTTGGCGCCATATAATAGGGACATTACGCGTTAATAAGAACCTCTTCTTTTTAGTAGATTATGACACCCTTTGATAATATATTTTACGTGATGATCCTTTCCACTACCATCGAACAAAACTCCAAAAAAACGTTATGATTTAAAAGTGTTAAAATAAATAAATTCTGGTGTAATTGGCTAAATGATTGAATACTTATCGCTTACCTCAGCTAGTAACCAAAAAAAAAAAAAAAGTCAGTAACTAATATCCCAACATATTAAACGAATGCCTCACATGAAAAATTCTCAATGTATATTATTTTATTTAAATATCCATTTTTGCATAATGTAGAATTTCTACTTTATACTGATAAATTTTTTTTTTTCTATTCACTTTGGTCCCATTGTGATTAACTTTTAGTTTTGCCACTCTTCCTTTTTTGACTAAAACAGTAAAACCTTTACTAAACCTTTACTAAAGTGACTTTGCTGTGATTGCAATGGCACAGACAGAGCTAGGCTCGCAAAGATTGATGGCGAAAACTCGAGTTGAAAGAACTTCACGACATGATTGTAGTGCGTTCACCTTATGCACATTTTTAGGGTTCTTATGCTCTTTCAGTCTTTCTTATCTCAAATGGGTCGAAGAGGGAAAGTGATGCACTTGTCCTGTCCATGCACATGGAGGGAACAATGTGCTTACTCTTCTTTGCTTTCGCCATGTGAATAACAAAACAAAAGGGGTTGCTTTTGTTGAAGAATTAGAGATTATCTGCAAGAAATATTCTTATAAAGTAGTGATGGTTCAGCTAAAAAATATACATGTAAAGTAGTGATGGGACACTAGGAAACCAAATTTTTGTTTATGTTTTTCTTTATCTAGTGTTGAAAATTAATTAAACCAAGTATCCAACATCAAAACTAATATCAGTACAAACAATGTGTGAATGTTCCATGCATGGAAATACATTCAAATAGTGAATAATTAGTGCAATGTACTCAACAAACAATATTAGACCACCAACGGGTGTGGTACAATTGGTAGGTGACTGATGAGGCTTCGCCACATCCCAGGTTCGAGTTTTTGTGGGGATTGTAATTGCAATTTCTAGTACATCCTAGAAACCAATAGAGCCTGGGCTGTGTGTGAGTTCGGGGTCTCTGAGCTCCGGTTTAAGTTGGTGATACCCATGAGCTTATCCAAATGTACCGTGAGGCATAGGACAATGACTGCCATACGCGAGCCCCATTTTTTTCTCAAAAAAAAAAAAAAAAATTGTATATCATACATTTTTATTTAATCTGTATCAATAAATAAAAAATCAAATTAGAAAATTTGTAAGAAATAATATACCTAATTTAATTAAAATTTATTTAGAGAAAATTTAACTTAATTTAATATATTAAAAATAATTTTTTTGGGTTTGCTTTATCCAACAAGACGTGAGTGGAATTTAAAATAAATAAAAAAAAAATCAAATCCTTTCATTTGATATTAGTTTTGTATATATATATATATATATATATATATATATATTTATATTGTGCTACAAATAATTAAAACAAAAAAATTGTTACAATTACAAACTATCCGTAATTTAGATTGTAGAATCTCCAAGAGTTGTACCAACAGATAGGGTTGTAAATAACCCAAGTTGAGTCAAATATTAAAAAAATTTAGACTGTTCATTCAATTTTATTTTGAACAAAGCCAAATTTAAAGTTGTTGCAAAATTTGATTACATATTTAAAAATGGTTTAATTTATTGTCGAATAAGTTTGAACTTATTTACAAGTTACCTGATCAATTTATTCTTTTATCACATATAGGAAATACTACAACTAAAACTTCTCTCCACAAAACTATACTAATAATTAACCATTAAATTATAGTTGAATATATTATTTGACTTAAATAGACATGATTTTTGTTTATGAGCTAATAAATTACAAATAAAAATTTAATATCTTATAATCTTATTTACAAACTTACACAATCCAATATTAAATTTATAATTTTATATATATATATATATATATATGTATGTATGTATATGAATAACATATAATATTTATTACAACAAACATGGACTATGATGACAAAATCTAGTGAGGAAAAATAATTTCGTCTCTAAATGATAACATTCAGTTAGGTAAAACAAAATTCGTCACCAAACACTATTAAAATTTTAAAGATGGTGATGAAATCAATATATCCTCTTTAAAGATATTCAAATTGGGGACAAAATTTTTGTTTTGTTGCTATAGGCCATGAAAAAAGAAGAAGGCACCATTACAATTTTTAGGCTGCGAGATGTATAGGTGTATATAGTGATGAAATATTTTGTCTCAAAAAGTGAAATTTAGGGTGACAAAAGATACACATCATCAAATACTTACTAGAGGTACTGAAATCCTAATCTCTTCACCCAATATGTAAGAATTTAGGTATCATTGGTCACGAGATAATTTTTCATCTCCTATTTGTAAAAAATAAAAGGGCGCAGTGCTAATTTTTTGACGCTAGAGTACTGAAATTTTTTTCTTTATTTATGATTTTTGTGTAAAAAGTGCAAATTAATCCCTAAATACCTTATTACTCTCACCTCTCTCTCTCTTCCTAAAATTTTATTAAAATTTGTTAGTTTTTTTTTTTTTTTTTTTTTTTTTTTTTTAAATCCGACGATTGATCTCCAAGAGGCTTTTAATAACATTTACATTTGTTTCTTCCTTCTTCCAGTTTCTTCCTTTCATTTTGTAAAACTCAACTTCTTCCTTCCCCACATCAGTAGGTATGTACTCCAATCATTCATTTTGTATTCTTCAAATTTTAAAGTCTTTTTTACTCTGTGTTTTTTTATTATTATTATTATTTTTTTTTATTTATTTTAAATTAATGTTTGTATGTTTTTTCCCTTATAGATAAAAGTCTCTAATTTACAAAGAGAGATATAAAACAAAAGCAATTGATGAAACAATATGTATTTTTGTGTTAGTAAAATGGGTTTCGTTCAGTTAGTGGAATTGTGGGTTTGAATTCCATGTGGGAGTTGCGATTAAATTCCCAACAAAACTTTTTGTTACTTGCCAAAGCTTACATAACAATCAATTGTGGTTTTTAAAGTTATTTAAATTGATTGTACCAGTTGAAGAATGGTCGTGGGTTTAGACAATCATTGATAAGATTTCGTTACGGTTAAATCTCTAATTGTAATCTAATGTTATTAGAAGGCTAATGGTAGAGTTTTAACATTACTTGATGCTTGGGTTTATTATTAGCTCATTGAAATTCAAGATTTTGTGTATCATCTTTTATTTTTTTAATTTGTGGTTGAGGCATTGAAATTGTCGCACTACTCTCAAGCTACAAAGTGACGTTTTGATGATAAAGTTTCATTATTAATACTTTAATGCATTGTTAAAAATGTTTCTTATATAATGTTTTTGCTCTAGGATATTGATGTATTTTTCTTTATATTTGTGCATATATAAGATTGGTGGCAAAAAAACATTTTTTTGTGGTGCTACTTAAACTCATTTTTATTTTTGTAATGTATGGAAGACATCTTTTATCCATATATTGTTGTAATTGCAACAATATATAGATAGTATAATGGTTTTTTATCTACTTTTAGATTGTATGTATGATTTTTTTATAGATGTGGTTGAAAATGAACAGATTAATATAATATAATGGCAAGTTAATGTAAAGAACGTTAATAAATTTTAAAAAATAATAAAAAAATAAAAAAAAATTTGGCAACAAAATTTTTCGTTACCTAGGTGTTAAACTAAAAATTGTGATAAAATGTTTCATTGCTAATAGGTTTAATTCTGAATATAAATAGAAATTGTGATGAAATAATTTGTCATATAATCTATTAAAATTAGCTAATTAAAAAAAAGCAAAAAATACAATCAATGACAAAATATTTCATAGCCTAATATGGTCAAATAAAAAAAATTACAAATTAAAAAGCATTGATAACGAATTTATTTCGTCGTTGAATATAATGTTAAGCAAGGAAAATATTAGGTGATGAGAATATTTTGTCACCTATGATTTTTTTTATTAAAAAAAATTAAACAATTTAGTGACGAAAACTTCATCAACGGGACATTCGGTAACCAAGATCATGCAACGAATGATGTTTTGTCACCATATGGCTTAGGCGATGAAATAAGGAGCTTTCATGACAAAAAGTTTCGTTACTGTAAGTCTTGTTTGTTGTAGTGTATGTACTTAAATCGAGTTTCATATTTACAAACTTATTCATGAGCACATTATAATATTTCTGCTCGACTTGTTTCATAATCAAGTTTGAATTTATGTTTGAATTTGGCTTCTTTGCTAAATATACAAACATAAACAAATTTTTTTCAAGACAAGTTTGAGCTATATGCATAAACAATTCGATTTCATTCATAGTCATAGGATATGAATATCCAAATCAATTATGAGGTTGAAACATTTGGAATATCGAGGTCATGCATTCCTATTCTTTGGAAAAACAAAAACCCTTCGCCACATCTGTAGTTGGTTCCCCTAGTCAATTTTAAGTTGAAACATTTGATTTGCAAACCATATTCGAAACCTGCGAGAGACCTATGACGAAGGAGTTCAAAAGTTAGGCTTCTATCTTTGAGTGAAGAAGATAGCTCTGCCATTTCCATTTGAACAAGAACATTCTCTAGGGTCGATATATGCTGAAAAGCCATTTGAATTTGATCACGAAATATATGCTTTAGAAATATATTCGACAGCGAAATTATAACGAGTGCGAGCCCACCAATATGATAAAAATGCCTTTACTTGATTTTCGCAAATGGTCACTTCATTGGACAGTAGGCAAAACCATAGAGCTTCGTCGAACTTTCCAATGTATAATCCAACTCACTAAAATGGCTAATAATATATAAAACTATGACCTAAAAATCTAAAATTTTGGGGTATTTTTGGGTAGAAATATATTCTTTTTGCTCAACTTAAATGTTTATATATTTTCAGGACGGTCAATATAGAAATTGTATTGGGGGTGATTGATCACTCAAGCTAACATATAAGTATTTGCAGCCTGGACCCTTCCCTTACTGTTGGCTAGTCTCTTTTGTGTGTGTGTGTGTGTGTCTACGTGGGGATTGGATAGTAAGTTTTGTTTGTGTACCCATTTGAGCCACATTGCTTTTTAGTTTGTAGCTTTCTCAGGTCATAGCACATGGAAATTTGTAGTCATTTGGGGCCACATCCTAATTCTACCTGACCAAATGGGGTCAGATGCTAGAGGTGGAATCATCTCTCTCTCTCTCTCACATAATTTTCGCTTTTGAGGGGAAACCTTTGATGTCTCAAAACTCAATAGTTATCTCTGTTGAAAAGCTCATCCTCCTCTGGATGCTACAACTTAGAGAGGGGCTCTAGCTAGGCCTTCACTCTTGGTCGATCGACTAGTTCATTGTATTTCATTACTTTCCACTAGCAAGATGATTATAACCAGTGCCCACTTGCTCAAATCGGATTAATTGAAAGGTGAAGCCGACATGCCAAATCAATGGATATGCTTGAATAAGCAAATCAAATACATGAATCAAGACATCTTCTTATCATTCTTCACTTTGATCTTTTAATGATCATAGTGTTATACATGCCATGATTAGAATTATTAAATGTTGTCATCATCATCATATTTATAACCCTAGCTATTTCAACATGTCAACATCAATATTATTTACTCTCAATCAATCATTGATCAGAGAAGGAGAGAGCAAATTAGTGGCAATCCTCCCACCCTTTTTATGTCTTGATATTAGTGAAGTTCAACCACCACCTAACATCTTCACAGATAAGGAAGGAGCATGCTCTCAATTTTCTTCATGATAGATCTTTTATTGTTATTTATATCACTTACGGGTCTCACAGAGAAGCCAATCACACAGCCCAAGTGTACCTGCCCAACTTTTATTTTATTTATTTTTTCAAATGTTAGCTAATTCACTTCTTTTACGACATTAACTATTTGATGGAGTATCTTATTCATATATACAATTATTTGCTACTTTAAGGAAATTGCTTTTGCATTTTGCCTTTTAAGGGCTTTGTCCTTTCACGACTTTTGTTTTTTTTTTTCCTTAGTGTATGGAGTATCTTGTTAATATTGATGGTTTCTCTCAACCTTTTTCTAAAATTATTTTTGGCATAAATAAAATTTGTATGGGTGTGAGCTTGCCATTTTTATGGATGTACGACGGCCGACGGGCATATACTAAACTACTGATACATCTTTTACACGCATGCTGAAATATAACTTGACTGAGGACAGCTGCACATACTATCCCATAATTTATATGCAATTACATCACTTTATGCAGATTCGTTTTTTTTTATAAGCTTCCAAATGATCACAAACACTAATCGAATAGAAAAATGGTTTATGTAAACTCCACAGGTTAGGCAAAAGCTTCTAATATTTAATGTTTGTATCCAAGGTGGGAACATGTACTCACCCTCTATCCCATTCTCTATACATTTCTTGTTTCTATTGATTCCATCATTTTCCCAGTTCAATTTATAGATGGCCCCCATACTTAAATTTTTTTTATATACATATAGAGCCTGACGAATTTATAAACCTCACTCAAGTGCCTTATCTACATATCTTTACTACGTATTAGTACAACTTTTCTTGATTAAGATGACTATTATATATTGAGATTATGATTATATTCGTTACATTTAACTTTGAACATATAATACTGTTTTAAGAGTACTGATTTCTAAAAGCAAGGAAAAGTTGCTTTGGAATAAGAGCAGCCAAAAAGCATTCATGGTTGTGATAACCCCACTTCCTAAATCAATTTCTTATTAAGCAAACCACCCCAACACCAAAACAAAAGAAAAAGAAAAAGGAGGAGGTGGTAATCCCACTTGTAGAAAATAAAATAATTTTATTATCATCTAGCTTAGCTAGCTAGAGGTTCCATTCATAGAATTTTGATGATTACTTTATAGAAATTAAATAATTCTTTCAAGGTGTTTGTTTGTGGATTTGTTAGATTTATCAGCATGGTTTAGATGTTTCAAAACTAATGGATTCCGGTACATATATTAATTAGCTTATCACAAACACTTGGCAAAGGATAGAGTGGCTAATTTATATGCTCACAGGAGCAAATTAGAAGATACGTCACTCATGCAACTTGAATGGCAAAAGCTAGCTAGTACGCATGTGCTAGCCTAATTAATCATTTTCAATTGCAAATTGTACTTTGAGCAAAAGCATTCGAATTTCAAGTTGAAATTCGGGGTAAGCATGGCCTTGGTAGGGTTGTTGATAAGCCATATTGAATATTCCCTTCAAATTGTGCACTTAGAAATGGTTCCTTGATGCATTCACCTTGAGATTCATTAGATTTTTTTTTTTGTTTTTTTGTTTTTGTTTTTGTTTTGGTTTTGAGCAATATAATAACTTGAAGCCCCAATATGTATTTCCTAATCATAAAGCTTCAGAGTTCGTTGGTCTATCAATTTTCATCAAAGCCTTGAAAATGGGAAAGAGAGACAGAGAGAGAGAATATAAACAAATCGTCCCAAGTTGTCAACAAAAGTTGAAAAACTTGGTCGTTTTGGATTTGTATAGACCACTTATGACCCAAACTTATATAGTTTTAACATGACTAGCTAAGACCTTTTGTCAACGCTAAAGCCAAATGTGCCATAATGTACAGCAGAAGCAGAGTTGAGCAAATCAAAAGAAGTTCTAACCTATGAGGGAAAAGGAGATACGTTTGGTTAACTTAATCATCATTAATTAATCAAGATCGAGTGGGATTTGGTTTGGATTTGTTTGTCACAATTATTCTTTTTCATTTTTTTTTTTTAACTCACCTTAAAAATAAAATAATCCATGTAATTGGATAAGATCTTAGTGGAGAAATTGACAACATATTTAAATAATTATATCATGATGAGAACAAGTTCCCATGAGCTCTTCCGGGTTCTAGAAGGAATTTAACATAAAAGTTTATGAAAGGTCTTGATTACATTAATAGAAATATGGGGATTCTATATGATAAAATTCAATCAACTTAAACCACATGATTAAAGTTGAGTGTTAAGGATGTTTTCATTGTGTGTTAAATATTATATGGATATATCCTTTTTGATTTGTTAAAAAAATTCAGTCAACTTAAACCATATGATTAAAGTTGCATGAATATGTTATCATTAAAAATATTTTAAATGAAGATGGAGTTGAAGAAGAAGCAGCTCAACAAGTGAGATATAAGATGTAAAAACTAAAAACCGGATGCCTGTCTAATTAACCGAATACAGATCATTTGTTCTTTTTTTATATTTCAATTTATTCTCCACCAATCTTAGTATTTTATGTGCTTGATTTTTTTTTTTTTTAACTTTAACTATTTTATAAATAAAGTAAAAGTAATACATATCAAATTAAATTATTCATAATATCAACCATTCGACTAACAAATAAACCAAATTGGACAAAAAAGAAAAAAGTGAAAATTCTTTGGATCATTTGTCTTGTCCAAATTTTAAAATCAAACAAAAATATATCAGTAATGTTGGGTAATAACTTTTCTCTTAACTAAATAACTTATTTGTTTAAGTAAGATTTTTTACAACTCTAGTTTTTCTAAATATGATTATATTTTAATTAACTTTCCAATTTCCACTAATAAAAAAAAATAAACAAAATAGTTGCATCCAAAATCACTTATCATCGTCTTTCTAAAATCCAAATTGTTAATGTGAGTGCGGTTTCCTTTCTTTAGAGTGGGAATCGGAATTATTAGACGTGTCTGTATGTAAGGGAATATCCAAAAATCCAATTTGTCCTTGGCGTGTACGTTGGATCGGTGGAAGCTGACGGTGTTTGCGTTTTCTTTGGTGTGTGAGTGGGACCAACACCACTCATTTTGGAAACACGTAGGTATGGTAGGGAATGGGAATTATGGGACCCTCCCTCTCACAACCTCCATTACCCTCGATGGTTAATAAAATAAAAAACCCCTCATAGTATCATTCACGACACCCTTATTTTCATGCTTTATTTCAATCTGATTACTTATGTAATTGTGAGCAATCGATCAAAAGTGTTGGATTTATATAAACGAGAGTGGGCAAAAAATGTTAATTATATTAATTTTCTAAAAATTTAAGCTACTAAAAAATGGTTAATCTAACATTTCATGTTTGGGATTCCAACACATGAAAGTTTAAATGAAAGGTTGATAATTTATAGCTGTACATGTCAATATGTTGTCAAAATTAAGTGTGAAATCTACTATGCTCCTAAATTATTCTAATGAGTAATGAGTACTACAGGATGACAAGGTTTGCTCGCTGTGTTTGTTTGTTTGTTTGTTAATTGGCTTTCAAATCGACACTCTTTTTCTTTTCTTTTTATCACACAAATATTCTCACCATTGCGTAATGCAGTGCCTAGTTGCAAACACAATGCGAAGGGAAGGGTGGATTGGCAGGCAAGCATATACCAGCATACACTAGTGGTGGGTCCATTTTAATGTCCCATTATATACGGCGGGGTCCCATAATCCACCTCTTTTTGTTAATTGCATTTTGTTTACAAGTCACTCTTATTCAATCAAACTCTCATTCTTGGTAAGTTGATCATCATATATACTTCTTAGTTAGTTGAACACCAAAGCTATAATTATGGTTCAAAAATCGGTTTATTGACTAGTGATTATTAGTATATTGAAGTCAAATTGAATCAAGTTAATCTTAACTAAGTCTTATGGTAAATGATTAAGGTCAACCTTATCTTAATTGATGCCTTTAATTTGCTAAGATAATATTCCCTAATAGTAGAGTTGTAATTTACTACCACGCATTCTTAGTGCGGTGGTTACTTTACAAGTATAAGTGTTTGTGGAGTATGGGGGGTAAGAGTCGGGTTTAAGTCTTCAAGAGAGAACTTCACACACATATACACTGAGATATGTGTTGAGGTCCAAAAAAAAAAAAAAGAAAAAAAAAAAGGAAATTGAAATAGCCCACCAATAGGCCCACAGAAAAAGGAAAGGTATTGGGCCCATTTCGAAAATAAGGAGAGAAAGAAAAGACCAGAGGATTGGGACCCAAAAGAAAGAAGCCCAGCCAGCAAAGCCAGACCAAGATGAAGAAGGAGGAAGCTGGGCCGGAATCCCAGAGAGCCTCCCAGAGGTATCCTAGGGCGCGCGGAAGGATCACAACAGAAAGAAATCAAAGAAAGGAAAAAAACAAAGGCCACGCAAAACTTGTGACCCAGACACGCAGAGGAGGTACAAAGCATGCAAAAAAACGCAGAAAATCTGATTCAACCGTTTGAAGAAAAGACAAGGAAGAGTACAGCTGGGAAAGGCTGGGACCTCAAGCCAGCCAACACAGGATGTCCGGAAATGGAAAGGCGCCGAGGGACTTTTATGTGGTCGGAACAAAAAAGGAATGATGAAGAAAGAGGAAGAGACATGATCCTGAAGCAGCCAGGTACAGTACAGGCTTCAAAGGGGTAAAACAGGGGAATGGCTGGTTCACCGGGGAGGCCGAAGTTGTGCTATAAAAGGAGGAAGGGATCCATGCTAAAAGGATTCAGTTTGGAGGGGAAGACAATCAGATCGTCTTAAGCATTCACCTTAGTCTTCCTAAAATCCTAGAAAAGTGGTAGAAAATACTCTGTACCTTGAAGGAAAAACAGAGGAACTGTTCCGGTATCCCAGTGCAGCCACTATTGAATACGCTCGGATTCAACAAGTTCAAACTTTGCAAGTCTTTGAAGCTTGAACAGCTATCAAAGTCTGTAATTTATGAGCTCATTTGAACCTTGCATCACGTTCTAGTGAGCATCGTAATCACAGTTTAATAAAAATTAATGAAACTTACATCACTTAATTAGAGGATCCCCAGCTTGTTCTTATGTTATATTCCTTTCATTTTTGTCATTTGTATTAATCCTTTACTGCATGAATGTCGTTCAAATGCAAATATTCCAGCTTCCTTTTTTGCTAACCATTTGCATTGTGGAAAGTATGTTCTGTGCACCAATTGATTCTTAAAACAGCCCCTCTTAGCTGCGGAGAATCAATCCCAGTCCACCAAGAACATCTCACAAGGCCCAGAATCCTTGGGCCATAGTGCTAAAAAAAAAAAAGCACTCTCACAATATGCTAGAGTAGAAATTCTATCTTGTATTAAAAAAAAAAAAAGTAGAGTTGTAATTTGTAAATGAGGTTATCATGTTGCTTATATAAAACTTGTTTAGTTCATAGAAAAAAAATAAAAACTTGTTTATATAGATACTTTGCACAGATCGTGGTTCAAGTAATTTTGATTTCGTTTCTCAACAACAACAAAAAGTAATTTTGATTTCAATAGCTCAGCCAAAATTTGCTTAATACTCTTGTGAAGTGAGTTTTATTTTTGTTGTAAATATTGCATAGAAAGGTATGATTGGTGAACTATAATAGACATGGTAATGTAATATCTATTATTATGATTTACCTATTTTATATTTTGGTTATGTTTTTATTACAAAAAATAATCATTCTTTATGAGTAGTTATTTTTTAAAATGAGGAATAACTATTTCTTTCTAAAATTGCTGTAATAGTTATTTTTTAATAAGTGTAATAAATTTTAAAATTAATATATTTTCAAATATATAGATTTCCGGTATGCACATTACAATCATAAAAAATAACCTGTTTTAATTTTTTTTTGTTTAAAACTTTCTTTTTAAAAAAAATATATAATTGTACAAATAAGATATTTCTTAAATATATATCTTAAGTTTTATTCTAAGGTTACAAATTATAACTAAATCTATAAATAAGTTTAATTATTCCATTAAACATTTTTTTATTCTCAATAATAAATATTACAATTTTTGTCGTAATTTTCATTTAGTGTATCAAACATGCCTTATGATATTTTCTAAATAGAAATATTAAATTTTATTCTAATATTACAACTTATAACCAAACATATTAATAAGTTTATCGATTCTATTACAATACATTTTATCCCTAATAATAAAGATTACTATTTATAATTACCAAAAAAAAATACTATTTATATTATAATCTCCATTCATTAAACTAAACGTGTTAAGGAATCAGCTTAATTTGTAACCGACACAAACCCAAACTCCAGTGTATTTTAGTATGTTGGCCATAATAAAATAACTTGAAAGGGATGTAGCTAACTCATGATTTAGCAATTCCACAAGTTGCAAAAAATAGTGGCATACCAAAATTCACTAGTTCCAAAATCCTAACACATCACTTTGGAAACCGTTTCCCTGTTATTTTGACTGCTGTTGGACCATGTGCCGACGCCGTCATATTATGTCATGCTAGCTCTTCCAACGTTTCAAAAACACCACCCTTTTTCTTTTTCTTTTTCTTTTTCTTTTTAACGGTTTTTTTTCTTTTAATTTTAGATTATAGTAATAGATGTCTTAGAACAATTGTTAATATATTATTTATAAAAAAAATTTATACTCCTTTTATAGAAAATTAAAAAGATTGTCAACACATTAATTTATTTCTTTTTTCATAAAAATTTTCTTAAAATGACTTACTAAAAAATGCACTTAGAATTTGTTAAAATTTGCCTTTAATTTTTTTTATTGTTTTAAATTTAAGCAGATTCAAGAACCTACCTAGTTTTCATATCCAACAATTTCTTCAAAAGAGAAATTATCAGGTGTACTTCAAGTGCATGATACTCCTGTTGCGCCTCACTCTTTGACGGCCTTGATTGATTTTGCTTGATCAAGTGCCCATGTTATCTTTGCTAAGAGATATCCATTTTGATCGGTGTGATGTCGTGACGTGGTCCTACTTTACGTTGTTGAAGGATAAATTTCATGTTGTTTTACAACTGTTGTTGGCTCCAAAGTCTCCAAATAATACTGTTGCTAAAGGTGACACTTCATCACGGTTCATACCAAAAATAGAGAGGAAAAATAGTCTCACTACTACGTGTTATATAAGTTTGTTACTCTTGGAATCTACGTAATTATTAGCTTTTATATCTGTTCGAGAACGTATGGATGGGCTCAATAGAGTTGAGTCACTTCAGTGACATGCCGTAAATTTGAAATTCATAAATTTCATTCACTATACGTCTGTCAATAACATTCGAGAACTTAATAAAGTTAAGTCACTTTAAGTGACGTATTGTAAATTTAAAATTCTTAAATTTCATTTATTGTATTTCTGTTTGAGAACACTCGAGTGGACTTAATAGAGTTGAGTCACTTGAGTAATGTGCTACAAATTTAACATTTCATCCACCATATTATTGATCTATGAATCTGTTCGAGAACACTCGGGTGGACTTAATCGAGTTGAATCGCTTGAGTGATGTGCCGTAAATTTGAAATTTCATCCACCATATTATTGATCTATATTATTGATCTATGAATCTGTTCAAAAACACTATGGTGGACTTAATAGAGTTGAGTCACTTGAGTGATGTGCCGTAAATTTGAAATTTCATCCACTATATTATTGATCTATGAATCTATTCAAGAACAATCGGGTGGACAAATGTTATCCACCATATTATTGATTTATGAGGTTTCTCAGGGTGTCATGTACCCAAAAAAAAAAAAAAGAATAGTTGAGTCAAAGATACAAATTTCTTTATATATATATATATATTAAAAAAAATTATTAGCTCCCATTAATATATATTTAAATTTATTGATCATGATTACTTCACATCCAACAGTATCTACACATTTTCACACCGTCTATAAAATGTAGACATTCTTGAAAAATGTTATCTTGTGCCCGCATTTTATACATGGCATGAAAGAGTATATGAACACCGTCACACGTGAAGTAATAATTAGCCTAAATCTATAAACTTGTTTATTTGTCAGGGCAGCTGTACATTTTTTGAAACCTCACTCTTTATGTATAATTATAATTCTATTTAGCTTATTTTTTTCATGTTAAATAAGTTAATATTAAATTTAAGCAATTCCGAATGGGAAGTTAATTGATGTCCTACTAACGTTTAAATATTTTCCCTTTTTTTCTTCTAAAATGTTACGAACTCTATTTTTGTTAGATTGATTTATTTTGAGAATGACAAATAATAGAAACTAAGAGCTTTAGAGTAAGTTATGTTGCATACTTGATACTGAATAGATCTTTATAAATTGCAGTTACAATACATATTATGGCAATGTATTTTTATTTTTTACTTTATGTTCTATTAATTACAATTTGTAACTTTATTTTTTTATAAAATAATCAAAATTATGTACCATTAGTAAGCTAAAGTCGTGTTACAAAGGTATTGTTTAAAACATAAAAACAAAATTATCATTATAGTACCCTATTTGCGGCAAAAAATAATCCGAAAACCAAATTGATTTAGAGTGAAATGATAGGAGTTTGGAAGAAAAATAAACCCTACATACATTGATTCAACTACAATGAAAATTTTACAATGTTGGTGCTGTTGAATGAATATGACGTTTATCTAAAAAAAAACAATTTATATGGACCCCCCTTCATAATTATAGATGAATACAGACGGAACATTCTTAATTACATACAGGTCATGTTGCATAAATAAATTTAGATGACATCCCAAAGTGATGATGGAATGAGAGAAACCATTCCTTCCTCTGCACTGCTCTCCTTTATTCTTTTGTTCTTATCCAAGTTGAGTATTGTACATTAACACTCACAATAAGGACACATATCCCTTAGACAAGAATAAAACTCTCTCTCACGTAACAATTATACCATGTCACCTACTATTCTAACCAATAAATATTTTTACTTAAGTATTAATTACATGAGTAATTGATTTTGATGTAACTGTTATAAGGAAAATATTAATAAAGAGATTCTTTTTTTTCGAGCAATCAACCGCTAATGGACAATGGTGCACTACCCTTCATTATATTTTAATTTTAACCTCTAAAAAAAACCATCAAAACTTACCTTCTGCGGGACCCCTGGTTTTCTTTTCTTGGGCTGGTGATGTCCGTTATGCCCTAATTTGTATGGTAGGAACAATTATATAATATATACTCTGTCTTATCCTCTCATGAGAATCAGATGTTAATAATTTTCTTTCAACTTTTTTTTTTCCTTCTTCGTTTTTGTTAATGGATGCATTGTACGCTCATTAAGAACGTTTCAAATAGATTCTATTTATGTTACAAAATAATAAAAGCTAGCTAATAATCAAATGAACTACAATCAAAATGCGACTCAAACTGTATTATAAAATTCAACATATTAAAGAATATATAATAAGATGCCCATTTTCTCAAACAAAAAAAAAAATGTCCCAAAATTTCATTGGGTATAAAGTATAACCCTACGATGGCCTATGCTATCACATTGTTAAAAGACTCAATCAAAGCCAAGTGTATTTTCCTAATCAGCCGATTCAGCCCATGAGTGATAGTGCGTTTCACTATTCACTCAGATGAGATATAGCAACCAAAGCAAAGCAAAGAACTCAATGCTGGGTCCGTATCCTAAAGTGGGACCCACCATTTAGTGGCCCCCACTTCATGCAAAATGACGACATTAATCACCAAAACCAAACCCCACTCCTAAAAAAAAAAAAAAAAAAACCCCACTCTCTTTCCTTTCCTCTCTCGCTCTATATATGTCAATCTTCCTCTTCCCCCATTTCCCACTTCTCAATCCACTTTCCTCTGCTTTTCTTCTTTTTTCTTCTTCTTTCTTCTTCTTTCTCATTCTAACAAATTCACAATCAAAGAAAGAAATGGCCGCAGCAAGAGAGCCATTCAACATGAATGAAACAGCAAGATCTCCAACAGGGAGCATGGGCACACAACAACACTCACCATGGCATTCTCCTGTGCCATACTTGTTTGGTGGGCTGGCAGCCATGTTGGGTCTCATTGCTTTTGCTCTCCTCATCCTTGCATGCTCCTACTGGAGACTCTCCGGATTCCTTGACGGAGAAGGCAATTCAGAGAGAGACCTTGAGGCTGGCCAAGACGGTGAGGCCAAGCCTAATGATACGCATAAACAACCACCAGTGTTTGAAGAGAAGTTCTTGGTGATTATGGCTGGTGAGGCTAAGCCAACGTATTTGGCTACCCCCATGTCAAGTAGGTCATCTTCTTTCGGTGATACTACTTGTAGCAGCTGTGGGAGCGAGAAGAGTGACAAGTCTCTGGAAATGACTGAGACAGAGACAGCCAAGCAGGCACAGATACCTGTACCACAACAAAGTGACAACAACGAGAGCGAGAGAGAGAGAGGCTCAAGCCAATGAGACCTCAGTCTCAGCTGATTAGAGTCAGACCCATTAATGAATTCGTTTTCGTTTTTGGGTTTGGCTTTCATGGGGGGAGCTAGCTCATATTGCAGGTTTTTGCTCTAGGACACATTAGTAGGAGTGTCTGTACTATGAGCTTTGCATGTTGGATTAGTAATGGGTTTTCATGGATGTATTTCCATTTCTTCAACCCCTTCCCCCCCTTTTTTTTTTTGTTCGGCAAATGTAAATTTATTTGAGAAGGAATGGAACAAAAAGAATTTCGTGCCTATTTTTCAGAGTTTCGTAACATTACTTTTTTTTTTTTTTTTTGAAGTTTTTTTTATGAGTGATCAACAGGTTGAGTTTTGGTGCGATAGCAACGGCCTTTCATCTAAATCAGCATGTCATGTCAATGGTTTAAATCCAAGAATCAGTCTCTTAGACTAAAAAAATTGGCGATAAAACTGCCTATCAATCACCTCATATGTATCTCAAAAAAGTAGAAATTTTATTCACTGGTATGTCCTAATATACTTTGTATCAATAATTAGATTTTGTTCTTTGAAGGTGGTTTTGGGAAATCCAGAAACCAGAGAATAAGAAAGATCAACATGCCTGAAAAGGGATCCCGCTGTCCTGTTCTAGTGATAGGAAGTGAGATAATGGTTAATTACGGTGTGAGTAGGGAAAAGCACGCGTCATAGGCTTTTGTATTCATTGTATTTGTATTGTATATATAGGTGTGTCTGATGCGGCGAGAAGAAGCTGAACACACTTGTTGTTTATGGATGAGACTTTAATTAATCTTTTGCTTGAACTTTTTGTTTCGTTCTATGTATATACGTGCACATTTATGTATGTTTGGTTTGTTCTCTGTGTTTATGACTGTTCTGAGTTAAATGCCATTCTCTATTGACTGTTGTTCTACTCTCTGGTCACAGTTATTGTGGCATAAACCCAGAGCGTTTCATTAATTGATTTTGGAACAGTGTGATACAACGTCACCCTCGCTATAATAAGTTTTCTCTAGCTTTGCTTTAGTTTATTTCCATGCCTTTGTTAGGTATAAAGCATACCCATCTTTAATTCCTGGCCTAGTAAAAATATCAAGTATTGTTCCCATGTACTAAACTAAAACTATAGCATGTAGTGCAACATGTTCTGGGAGTGGTACACTTCAATGCGCAATTCAGTGATTTGGTTGTGTAGATATTCATACATTCTTGTTTTCATGACGCATATAACCACTAAAAAATGTATGAGATAGGTTTGTTGGATCTTCATTGGTGGGTGTATGATGAGAATGAAAGATAACATTAAACAACAATGATTGGAAACTGTGTCTAATTATACTTTAAATAGTGAGCCACCCACCAAAGTGGTTCGGTGAATTCTTAGCCACTTAAGGTTCTATATACATTACATTTCGACAAAAATTCATGGCAGCTAGAAGATCTATAAGTCAGTGACAAAGCACAGTGGAATCAGAATAAATTGAATACATATAAATTATCTTAATTCCAATATAGATTAAAAAGGGAAATTAAAATTTTTGTAATATTATAGGCAATTAAAAAGGGAAATTAAAATTTTTGTAATATTATAGGCGTTTTGAGCCATCAAAAATGAAAATATGATACAAAATTTTGATTTCCTTGGCCAAAAATTATAAATAAAAAACTGTTAAATGCCGTATTTAATGCTCAGACTGAATAATAAAAGACTCAAATCAGAAAGGTAGCAAAACCACATCACATGTATGATATATGGCCCAGACGATTAAAAGAAACAAGAAAAAAACCAGAATCAAAAACCCCAAAAAAGAAAAATCACATTGTCATGCATGACAAGAATGGTACTTTAAAATTAAAATCAAGTGGTCATTTATGAAACTGTTGAGAATCTATGAAAAGAATTAAAAAAAAAAAAAAAAAAAAAAAGTGTGAAGAGAGATATAGAGACGCGGCAGGCTGAGAATGCCCAGACAGAAATGATAAAAATGTGTACGATCGATGGGAAAAAAGTAGCCATAAAAATGAAGAACCTTGTACTATCTTTTTTTCTTTTTTTTTTGAGATAAAAGACAAAACCTTGTACTATCTTTTGGATTTTAAGAACCTAATTTTTTTTCCTCCTTTTTTATATGATGATAAATTAATGAATGACAAGTGCATCTGATTTCCTTCCTCGCTTCTTTTAAAGATAAAGTTATGCTTGCCCTTTCTTTCCTTATTTGCTTTCATTTCAGGTGTACCTAGCTACACAGATTCGTCCCTCCCTTATAGGCTAGCTATAGGAAATTTCTTGATCAAAAAAACGATTTTCCTTTGTTTGATTTTAGTTTAACTCATAATTCATAAACCCATGTATACGGTTATGTGCATTGGTGAACAAAGAGGAGCTCTCTCTTTCTCTCTCCTCTTCACTATTCATTAAATTATGTAAACTGAAAGGATTTGATCCAACTAGTTGTGGCTATGATAGATTCAAGACTTGCCATGAGGGAAAAGAAAAAGGAGAGAGAGAAACGTCCAAATCTTTTTGGTAGGAAAAAGAAAAAAGAAACTATGTCTATGTCATAATGTATAACAATTAACTTTTTCTTGCTTCAAAAAAAAAATAATAATAACTTTCTCTATCTCATTCTACGCCCAACACGCGTATTATTGTCCATGAAACGGAGGGTTAGGATTGGTTGCCAATTACAAATATTGAAAAAATAATATTATAAGAAAAAAAAAAAAAAAAAAAAAAAAGGAAAAAACTATCAGCTTCAGTACTAACTCTTAATGAAGGGTTATTATCAAAAGAAGAAAAAAAGAAAAAATAAGAAAAACTCTTAATCAAGGGTACTAGCTAGGAAGCCAGAAGAATTGCCAATCGTTTGTATAGAACAGAAAATGGAATATGGTATTGAAATGTCATCTCAGTAAAGAGAAAGTGAGCCTAAATTTCTTTTGACTATGCTCCATTATTATACTCTCACTTTTCTTCAAAAACACAAAAGAGCTTCTGTGTAAATTTGGAGAGAGCTTTAATAATTGCACCCTATCATTCAGATTATCCACATAGCGAGCATGGAATTGGTGACATACGATAGAACTCAAAATTTGTAAACAAAAAGGGCCCGTTTGGTACATGTGTTTAAAAAACTGAAAATTGTTATTTAAAAACTTTTGTAGAAATACGTGTGAGTGAAAAAATGTGTGAAAATACATGAAATGTTGTTTAAAAACTAAAAATTGTTGTTTGAAAATACTCACCAAACACCTCCAAAGCATCTTTCTATCTTTAAAGCTCGTAGAGTTTCTTATCTATGAATTTTTTTGAGAAAAGTTTCCATCTATAATTAGATGAACTTTCCTTATCAAAGCTTGGCCTACGTTGATGTTAAACCATAATTAATAACAAATTTAAAAGCTATCATTATAAGTGAAGGGACACAATGACTGTTATTCTATGTTTTGGAAAAGATTAAATGGCATGGAAGTGTTTGTTTGAAGCATGAAATCATTGACATATATAGTTTTGTTCATATGAATGCATCATCAATTTCTTGTAGCATTTCTTCTCTCATTTCTAATTAACTTGAACATGTGGTGCATTTTTCTTTTGAAGAAAAGTCACATTATTATGCAAATCACCTTACGCTTAAATAGCACAAAGCGTGAAGATAGACAGTGCCATTACAGCAACATCCATTAGGGTCATTATCGCACATTCCCCTTGTAATGAACTGTCTTCAAATCAAAAATCCAATTCTATTCATTTGAATAGATCAAAGATGTTGCTTACCTCAGAAACTTTGCAGAAACTATTACTTTGACAAATTAAAGTGATCCAACTATATATAGCGATAAATGAAAATCTCCAAAAAAAACCATTTCAGGATTCTTGTGGTTGAAGGTTGTTCAAACAGAAAAAAATTCGTGGATTCAAAGCGGATCGTACCAATAATTGTGACCTGCATTACGTGCTTGAGGTCAATTCAAAATATTCCTATTATAATTATCTAAACAAATCTAGGTCTAGCCAAGAGTCGTACCTTTTTCTTTCCATAGAAAGTTTTGAAAGTCATAACTCAAAGGTTTATGTTTCTGGCTAGAATTGGACCAAGTGGATTATTAGCTTGATTCGTGAATTTTCATGGGAGAAATTTGTGTTGGTTGTTGAATTTTAGTGTGTAGAGTACCCCATATAATGATTAAGCTTTAAATGTGTGTATCACATTGTACGCAATTTTTTTTTTTTTTTTTGTTGATAAATACAGTAAGATTTTAGTTTATATAGTATCCGCTCCATAATGATTATTCATTGTTCTTTATTATTAGACTAAAACACTAATTAATTTTTGGTATCGATTGATGAGAGTCGAATTCAAATCTCTTATTCAATGACAAGAGATTTTACTAATTAAGTAAAACGAAATCCACAATAATATAAAATTATGCTGTGAAATGAGTGAGAATTTTGTTAAAAATTTTCATTATATAGGCAACATTGTTTGACATGATAAGATTTGGATATATGACATCCAGTTGATAATAATTGTTCTTTATCATTAAGCTAAGAATCAATTGTTTTTTAGTGTATTTGAGATTCAAATCCTAGTAGCTTTTTGATTACAAGAGACCAGTTGAACTAATAGGAATTACAGTAGTATGAAATTATACGATGGACTGAAAGGAAAAAATTATTATAAACCTTCACTATATAGCCAGCTTTGTCTCGCCCACAAACACAAATTAAGCTTAAGTTATATTTGATATAATTTTTATTATTGCTACATAACTTGATACCTTTTTATATATATATATATATATATGAAAATTCTACTTACTAGATTACATTGTTTTCTCTTGCTCTAAATACTTGTAAAATATCAAAATAATCAAGCATCAATAAAAACTTTATCTAAATATATAGTTGGCTTTTAGGGGTGTCACAGTCAAAAATTATTTCCCCTCAAGCAAACATTCCAGATGACTTAACCGTTGCTATATTTATTGATCTAGATACAGGTTGATGGAGTGCTCCTCTTATTGACCAATTATTCCTTCCCTTTGAAGCTACACAAATCAAAGCCATTTCCCTTTGCACCACTCATCAAGAAGACTGTGGGTTGGAAATGATGTTTAAAGATTGCTCAAATTAATTAACAAAATACAAAACATATTAGAGTTATAAGATGAGTGTGGAGGGAGATAAACTTATTGATTTGAGCGGAGGCACAGAACTTAATCCACTGTCCTAAAGAAGCAATTTTGTCTCCACTGAAATAACTCCGTCGGTGCAAATGGCTTAGGCAGTCACTCTCTAGGATACAACGGTAGCTCCGTTAGTGTGCACTCACAAACAGAACTTCGAACTTGTCATTTGATGCCCAATATAAAGATCAAAGAAAGATAAAGGAAATAGTATATTAGATGAACTCTATTTTTTTTTTCTTGCCCATTTGAAAAGAGGAATGGCATTTTGGTTATGTAGAAGAGCTAATAAAAAATTAACCAAACTTACACAATTGGCTGCCTTCATTTGCGATTTACTTTCTATAGAGAATTCCTCAATTGCAGCGAGTAGTTTTCTGGATGTTGAAAGTAATGAATTTTGCAAGAGTGAATAAGGAAAGAAAAAGGATTTTGGACTTAGGAAATTCTACCAAAAAATGAGTGATTTGAGAGATTTTATTCCTTTGACACCGGAGCTGCCCAAATCAGAAGTTGTATGAAAGGGAATAGATGATATTAGGGATTTGTTTCTGCTAAGTCTCCCCATGTTGGCTGACTTGCTTTATCATGGGCTTGGGCTAATTAAACACATACTTGGGCTTCTAATAAAAGGGTTTAAAAATTTTAAACATATTTAACATTGTGCACTCTGGCCGAGAAGCAAATATGGTATTTATTCAGTGAAAGCTAGTTATCAACTTCTTTGTGAAGTAGATAGGAGTGAGGTTGCATCAAGTTCAGATTATACAGAAGTCAATAAATTTTGGTATTGGCTGTGGAAACTAAGTTCCTAGTAAGGTTAAAATCTTTCTTTGGCGAGCCTGCTCAAACGCTTTGCTAACTAAAGCTAATCTATAGAGGAGGAAAATTGTGGATGACGCTATTTGCCCCAATTGCTTGAAAGATAGAGAAACCATCCTCCATGCCTAATGGGATTACTATGAAATTCAGCAAGTCTAGACTACTATCTTCAGTTGGGTGCGAAGCAACATCCCAGGTCTATGCTCGTTTTTGATCATGTGGAAGTGGTAGGACACCAAAATATCTGGATTTATTTGCAATGATAGCACAGACAATCTGGCAGAAAAGAAACAAGCTTCATGTGAAAGAAACTTGTACCTCCCCTTTCAAAATTCTGGAGTCGGCAGCTACTCTTCTCGCAGATTTTCGAAAAAGGAAAGCTCCCCATATACCACGTCCTCAACCAATCTTGACAAAGTGGAAACCTCATGTTCTTCACAAGAATAGGTGTGCATGGGTCTAGGGTCTAGTTAGGTCGAGTTGAGGAGTTCTTTTAATTTAACCCAACCTAACTCATCACAGGAATCCAACCTAATCCAACCCACGTGGATCGGGTTAGACAATTTTTTTTTTTTTATTACTATTATTATTATTATTATTAAATTAAGCATTAGAATAACACCACCACAAATAAGAGCAAATTTATAACTAAATGATCATGGGTATAACACTAAACAAACACAACCATATGAGAAGAACTTAGAATTTGGGTTTTATTTAGGAAAATGTGCAAAAATTAAATAACAATATTATATAATATATTTTAAAAATTTTAAAAATATATTAAACATAGGTGAGTCTGGTTGAGTTAGACGGATTTGTAAATCTCATGACTCGAACCCAATCCAGTGGATTGGTTGGTTTTGGCGAGTTCGCTACACACCCCTATTTACGAGTTTAAAACTAATTTTGATGTGGCTGCTTTTGAAGACACTAATGAAGCTAGTATTAGGGTGGTGGTTTGTAATGATAAGGGGGAAGTTTTGGCTGCCATGTTCGGAAAAAATATCACTGCCTTGTTAGTGGTTATGGTGGAAGTGATGGCAACTAGAAGGGTGGTTCAATTTGTGGTAGAAATTGGTATTTCTCACTCTATCTTTGTAGGAGACTGAGATTATTTACAAGGCTCTTACTTTGGATATTGATCCTTTCTCAACCATTGGTTATCTTATGAAAGACACTAAGTCTATAACTACTTTGCTTGTGAACTATTCCTTCTCACATATATAAGAGGCCGGGCAATATAATTACACATACTTTAACTAACTAGGAGAGCTAACCTTTCTTCTCCTTTGTTAGTTTGGATGGATTATATTCCTCCAAATGTTTTAAATTCCCTTGTTTTTAACTTTGTAGTTTCTTAATATAAGTATTGCTGATCCTTCTCTAAATTTTTTTTTTTTTTTAAATTATCTATAAGAAGTTTAAACTTACTTATTTATTTATTTTTAAATATTATGTAGGACATGGGTAAGTGGATTCTTTAACTATTAAATAATATATGTGTACATTAAGAATAAAGAGAACATCTAATCTGATGACAAGATTTTCAAATTATTAATCTAATATATAAAATGTTATAACATTAATGAAGAGTTACATAATAGAGTCATTATGGGATATGGATTTGCTTAAACTTAAAGCGTCCTATATATCCATGCACATGTACAACCTTAAAAGAGTAGGTGACCTAGGTTGGGCCTCCTTTTAAAGCTCAGGCCTGACCCAACACTTTAATCGATATTTTTGGGCAGCAGGCTCACTTCGCTAAGCCTATAATGTCAGACTTGGGTCTATACTTTATTTGAATGAAAACTCAGTCCATGTCTTTTGGCAAACATGGTCCATGGTACACAAGCACACAACATTGGGTCATTACTGATTTCTTTTGGGGCAAACATTACTGTTCCTGATGTTTAACAAAACGAAGATTGGCATGGGATAACAATTAACATCATAGCAAGCTAAAGGTCCCAGCTCAAAGTCTCAGGAAAAGTTTTTTATTTTTTTGTTTTTTTTTTTAAAAGAATATTTGTCACAGTTGCATGTGTTAAAAAATTTAGAGAAATGTTACGTCTATAATATTTTCATAACATTTTCATAACAAATCCTAATTAACAAGTTATTACGGATTTTTAATTTGAATCAACCACTGCAATTACTTTCTTACCTACTAGTAATAGCCTGTAACAACCTGTCACCTAAGATTTGTTGCGAAAGTATTGTGAAAATATTATAAACATAACATATCTCAAAATTTTATGTTTAATCTTAAAATTTGGAACAAGTTCTAATCTTTTTTTTTTTTTAAATGGTCTTAAAAAAAAATTAAAAGTGAAGAAATTTGTACTTCCCATCCAAGGAGACAGAGGCATAATTTTTGGATGTCAGATGTTGGCAATCCCTTTTTTTTTTTTTTTTTTTGCTCTGTGATCTCTGGTTTGGCTTGTTTAAAAGTACAGTGTGGCAATTTGGGGTTAGCAGAGGCATATTCACGTGAAAAAATAACATAATTATACAATATACAAAAATTTAATAATGGTTCGACTGAAAGCTCAAAAATGTGTTGAAAACACAAGAGCTGTTTAGACCCCCAAATTAAAGTTACAACTTGATTGATTTTACTCTAACTTAATACTAAGTGCGGAATAGAGTAAATGCGAGCGGATAAACAAACAAGCTACTCTAACCCATAATCATTATAACACGGCAGTAAAATGAAAGGTAAAAAAGTAGAGAAGAAGAATATAAATACAAGATAACACGCGAATGTGTTATCGAAGAGGAAACCGAAGAACTCAGCGAAAAACCTCTTCGTTGCCCTCTAAGCGGTAATCGATCCATTATACAATCAGTTGGGATACATGGGTTAGCAAAAGACTATCCAAGCCTAATCTACCCGATGTACCTAAGCCCTCCAAGCTCCTACTCCAATAAGGCTTCTTGGAATCATGTCTTGTCTAGTTCTCCGGATCCCGCAACAAGCTCCATATTGCATCTGCCATCCTTGGCTTCTTCCAATGCTTCCCAGCATCACCAAAATCTCACTGAACACTCTGAAAGGGTGTGGTAGGTGTTTGGGTTATCAACCTCTCAATAGTATGGAAATGAAGAGGTAGGAGTTGAGGAAAATCCATAAGCAATTGTGTAGAGGATTGTAGGTATAACAATTTCTAACTCTTAAGGTTTGTGGCTAGGGTTTTCTCTTAGAAGCACTCCTCAACATTTATGGATAATGTGGATATATATATATATAGTGTGAGTACAGATAGTGTGTATCAGATAGCACAGTCTGGCAAAATAGAATGTTTTGCGAGTGTCTCACGGGAAGGCCTTACCCGTGAGCTACTCGTGAAATACAGCTGTCGCCATCTGTCCTAACTCTTCGTATTCTAGTTATGTACAGAGCACATGCATCATTTCGCGGGATGCTTAGTCACGAGCTACCCGCGAAAACTCTTCTATCTTCAATTGCTTGAGTCTTCACACACTCTCTCTTTATCACACAACCCTTACAATTAAATCTCACAATAAATACAGGGTATAAAAAATTGAATAAAATTACAATCAAATTTGGCTCAGAATAAAAGCCAACAAAATACATAGTTGTAAATTACAACTTTACATTGACAAACTCTAAATTTAAGTTCACCAATCAAAATTTAAAATAAACTATATGGATTACAATCGATCTTAATATATATATATATATATATATATTGTAGGGATAAGGGCTCAAATTTATATATTGGGCCTTGGGCCTTGGCTGAGGACGTTGGTTGGTCTGAGGATAGATAAACAGTAGTGAGGGTATTAAACTCAGAATCTCATGAGTAAGATGCAAGCAAAAAGGTTGGGGAAGATGGTCCGAGGAAGATTATCTCCTCGGATGAGCAAAGCACAGATCAAATATATATCTTATCATTCAAGGTGACCTTATAGGACGTTCTACTGATAGAGACGTGTATCATAAACGTACAAGAGAGATGGAGGCTCAAAGGTATTTAAGGAAAAGCTGCTGCCACAGCATTGAATGCTCTGCAGCTAACTTTTTGGCTGCATTTATGTGGAGAAGACCCCTGAACAGTGCTGCCTAGGCTATCCTAACTCATAGAAGGCCAAAGAGGGTGTCTGATGGGACAAGCACTCAAGTAATAGCCTGAATGATCAACAAATGTAAGGCTAAGATCAATCAAGGGGGGATATATAACTTAGGGAACCCTTGAGGAAAAGGGGATCGGGAAAAAGAGAGAGAAAAGGCTGTAGCAATCAAAATTGTATTAGTAATCTGTTCAATTGATTTATATTAGAACTTACGTCCTTGGACCATGCCGAGAGGGAATTTATTTGGATCAATCCTTCTTACTTTTGCTTGATTATCTTTCAAACCAATTCTAGCCGTTGTCCAACTCATTAGGGCCTAGTCCTCTAACCCACTCTTTACAAATTTATTGTATTGGGCTCACCGGGCCTATATCCCTTTACATTTTAGGCTTGGGCTCGAACACGTGCCCGTACATATATATATGATAGATATTATAGAAATTCAATCCACAACGTCCACTTTATAATGATTGCTCGTATCATCAAATTAAAACACTAAACTCACATATTCACATAACAAACTTCCAAAACTCGCAAACATACACAAAATCCACACACAAACTCACAATTTCAAAACTCTAATATACCTATTGACTCTATCACACCAAAGTAGATAAATACCAAAACTACTCTATGAAGAAACTAACTCCATGTTTTTTTAAGAGTTTCTTCCCATGTAGGAAAACCTTAAGGCAAAAGCCACCAAACCAATTACTCTAGGATAAGAAACCATTTTCCATATAAAGGAAAAGTTTTTTTCACCCACACCCAATAAAAAAAACCCTACCCTTCCATGCCAAGAAAACCTAAATCAAGGCACATTAGGAATTTGAGGCAATTTCCCAACACAAAGCTTGTTACCTATCATGAACTAAATCACATGGACTCCTCTACTTCTCTCCCTTGCGTGAGTTTCATATCAATTAGTGATATTACGTTACCGAAAATAAGCATATATAATAATAATAAATAATATTAAAAAAAAAACTTATTTCTTAATGAGTAATATTAGGAATACATTTTTTTAGTAATTGTTTATATGAACTATTGTAATTGGAGAGCATACTTTCACTAGGTCCACTACTAGTACTACTTTTATCATGCACAAGTTACAATATATCATGTTAATAATTGTGACAAAAATTGAATTCTTAGACTTTTTTGTTTCTTATTTTCTTGGGCCAAAATGGGCATTTGCCCCTTTCACTCAAAAGATGTAGCAAAATGCCCATGTTCTAAAACTATCTAACAAAATGCCCCAGTTTTGAAACTCGATTTGATGAAAATCGAGTAATATGAGAAATTTTACATGGAACTCGAGTTGTATGTATTATTATTATTTTTTTTTTTTAAGTTTGATTTCACATAACTCAATTTTCTAAAAATCGAGTTTTTCATTGAGACTCAATTTTTAGAAAATTGAGTTTAAAACATGGGCATTTTGCTGGAAAGTTTTGACAAAAGGCGCAAATACCCATTTTGGCCTTTTTTTTTTTTTTTTTCCTAGACTTATTTTTTTTAAGTATGACAAAATAGGAGACCATCTCAATTTTATGCTCTTAAAGCCATTGATTTCCATATGTGGCAGAATATGACCCCAGCTCAATCAATGCTTAAGTTCTCCATTTTTATATATTGTATTGATTGTATATTTATATTGCAGAAGAAAAAATGCAGCAAAAAGAAAAGGATACCACTAGTTTACATATATTAGAAAGGATATTTGCAAATTTTCAACTTCCCCCTCCCACCCACCATGTTAGTGTATAGATTAGGCTATATTAGCCCATTGGGCTTAGCCCAGTATATTACTTGTACTGCACTTATATTACTTGTACTGCACACATACCTAGCCTTACTTGTACTGCACACATACCTAGCCTATATAAGGCTCTCTTTTGTACATTGTTTTATACACATCAATATACTGACTATTCAGTCATTCTCTCTCTCTTTATATTATTAACATGGTATCAAAGCCTTTCCTCTGATTTTTTTGGTTCCTGTGGACATCTCCGGCGTTCTTCCGCTGCCCTCGCCTTCATCCAGTAGTCACTGTCAGAAGCGAGTCACCGCCGTCACGCCCACAACCCTAAAACACTTGGATTTCGTCAGTTTGTTGATCAAACCGCCAAAGTAAAGGTACACATTGACAGATCTGACAGTCCCGAGCAAAACCCAACATATTAGCCCAAGCCCAATCCTGCTTGTACTAGTAGTCTAGGGTTTAGTCGCCTATATATACTTATGTTAGGGTTCATTGTAACACAGGTTATTGTACTACACTCTTATATAATAAAGATGTAGCCTTTAAGGGATTCCTCTCGGTCTTCTCTTGAGCTTTATGCTTATTCAGATGCGGACTGGGCAGGTGATCCGACTGATCGATGCTCTATCACAGGTTTCTGTTTCCTGTTGGGTACTTCTCTTGTCTCATGGCATAGCAAAAAGCAGGATGTTGTTTCCCGTTCCAGTACTGAGGCCGAGTATCGTGCCCTTGCCGACACCACCTGCGAGCTTGTCTGGCTTCGCTGGATCTTGGCTGACATTAATGCTCCACAGCCCACTGCTACTCCTCTTTATTGTGACAATCGTAGTACTATCTACATTGCTCATAATGATGTCTTCCACGAACGTACCAAGCACATTGAGATCGATTGCCACATCACTCGCCAGCATCTCAAGAAAGGCAATCTCAAGTTGTTCTCCATCTCATCTGCTGACCAGCCTGCTGATATCTTCACCAAGTCTCACCCGCCTGGTCGTCTTCGAGATCTTATATCCAAACTCTAGTTGACTTCTTCCTTGCCACCTCGAGTTTGAGGGGGGATGTTAGTGTATAGATTAGGCTATATTAGCCCATTGGGCTTAGCCCAGTATATTACTTGTACTGCACTTATATTACTTGTACTGCACACATACCTAGCCTTACTTGTACTGCACACATACCTAGCTTATATAAGGCTCTCTTTTGTACATTGTTTTATACACATCAATATACTGACTATTCAGTCATTCTCTCTCTCTTTATATTATTAACACACCAAAAGGCTTGTCTACCAATTATTATTTTATGTTATGAGGATACATCACAACACTTTCATTTGTGGGACTCACTCCCACGTGAGAGGGATGTGAGATATCCAAATAATATCAAATACTTTGTTCTTTGTCTATATTGTTAGGAAATGGTACAACTCTAAAATCATTGAATAAAATAAACCTTTTATTTTAATACACAATGGAAGAGTTCCCAATCCTCTTTCCCCCTTACCATGGAGTTTGTTGATTGCAAAGCTTAGAATCAATAAAAAAGGAAGGAGGAAAAAAAAGAACAAAAAGATAGAGGAAGAAGAAGAAGAAGAAATATTTGGAACCACAACTAACAAGATCCAAGTGGGAAACATTCCTTAGAATGTTTTTTTTTTTTTTTTTTAAGACATGACCGGGTTTGAGTATATGACATTCTTATAATAATTTCTCTTTATTATCGGGTTAAAACATTAATTGATTTCTAGTATATGCATGATTCAAATCCAAGTCACAACAAAAAACTTTACTAATTGAATTAATTAGAACCAACCAATATAATGCATTTATAAGTAAATGAAAATGAATGAGAGGGGAATGATTGAGAGAGAAGGTCTCATATGATAGAACAAATGTGCAAGTTAGTACAATTTGTTTTTTGAAAATTAAAAAACTCAGCTTGCCTAAGATTTAACACAAATTGACTGCATGTGGAACGAACCAAAAACACGTCTCGACCTTTCGCTTGGAATGCCAATTTTCAGTTTGGATCAATTGGAGACAGTGTCTTGTTCAACTAATTAATTGGGGCTATTTTGATGCTAAAAAAAAAAAAACACTTCTTGGGGTTATTTATGTTGGGTCATCTTTGCCTGCAATATATTGGTCTACCTGGAGCAGAATCAGCGGTCCGATTATTAAAGTTTCCAAAGAATCGAATGAGTTAATCATGGCTGTTAAGATTGATTCATTTTTAATTAATCTTGAAGTTCAATACCTTGACTTAGATTGATTGGAGATTTTGGTCTTAATTAATCATTGCTATTAAACTTGGTGCATTTTTAATTCATCCAGAAGATCAAAACATTGACTTAGGTTGATTTGGCTTGTTTAGATGATAAAGAAAAGTTTATTTGTAACATATTATCATGGGTCATGCTAACGAGTGCCTTTAGGGCACTATTTAAGAATCCATTTTAAGAAAGTTTTGACATCACTTTTATGAGAAATAAAAAAAGTTGTCAAAACATTAATTGTTTTTTTTTTCTTTTTCCATAAAAATTTTCTTTAAATAGATTCTTAAAAAGTGCCCTAAGAGCACTCGTTAGCATTTTCCTATCATTATTATTAACATTACTGTCATTATAAATTTATCACTGTTTGCTTGGATTGGTTGAAACTATGGAAATGATTCCGCCATTTTGTTTATTTCAAGATGATGTTGATTTTATTTATTTAATTTTTTTTTGAAAGAAAGAAGATGATGTTGAAACAAATAATCATATTGTAGCCGAATCAAACTTTTATTCGTATTAAAATGAGGTCTAAGGCATTATTTCTTTTTTCTTTCTTCTTATTAAAAAGCCCAACATAATTGCCATACACTGATTGTTAAGTGTTTTTTCCTCACCCTCACACTTTTTCGTTTTTCCCCATTTAAATTTTATTTATTTATTGTGGGTGTGTGTTTGCGCTTGAACATGCAAAGGAATACTAGGCTCATGCCTTATTTTTTCTTCTTTTTTATCTCTACCTACGCGGCCCAAGCCCATTTGAGAGGAACTTTTGGGGGAGTGGTTTAAAAGGCCCAAGCCTATCAGTTAAGAACCGCACCTGGGGATCTAAAATCATTTCATTTACTCTAGTCCCACTATACACAACATTTTTATGCCAAATACAGCAAATCCAAAGTAAGTTTCTTAGATTTTTTATCATATGTGCAGAATCTTCTCTCTTCCTCTATCGCATAACTTTGAATTGTCCATATTTTGTCATATTTTAAGCCATGTCACCTTTGGTTGTGCTTGCGGTCTAACTCATTTTATTCGCAAGCTAATGCCTTTGTATGCAATTCCCAAAACAATATTGATAAGCCTTCATGTGTTGATGTGAGTAGTTGAATTATATTTACTCACTTTCTCATCACAAGTAATTAAGGTTGATTTCCCAAATATTATAACATATAAAATAATAAGATAATTTTTTTTTTACTAAATATTTCAAAATGCGCCACGCACTCTACGAAATATCAACTAGTTGTTAAACAAATTGGTACGGTGTTGTTTAAGATCTTACACTCCAAATTAGGATTTTAATGAGATATTGCATATTTAATTTTAAGATTTTATTTAAATCGTTTAGACTTTTTAAAATCACAAAATTGTAAGTAAGATTTTAAGATCTAACTGGAGATATATATAGGCTTTCCTTTCATTTCTGTATCTAAGTAAGAATATCATATAATTTAAATTAAAAAATAGTTGAGATTTATAATGAGTAGTTGTGACTTATTAGGTTTAGCCAATTGGTAAAAGATCTAGCCTAGCGGCTACGCTCAGTTCTTATGAAGCATGCGGAGTAAGAAAACAAAGCTTTTCTACCTAAAGTATATTCCCTTTTGATCAGATTGACGAAAATTGTTTGTTATTTTGTGTATTGAGTCTCAAAGCTAGGATAATTGATAGCCTATAAATATTTTTAATCCCCATTAAAGTGACCATTTAAATCTCTTAGATGATGCGATTAAACTAAAACTGATAGGTTATTACTCTATAATTATTTGTTGACCAATCAACTATAAGATTACATTATCTCCTTCTACCATCCATGATTGCAAAATACTATTAAGAAGATTAGAGATTAATAACTATCTAATCATAACATGTATACGGTTTAAGTTTTTTTTTTTTTTTTTTTAATTTTAAAATTATACACAAATCACAATTTTGTAATTAGATGGTTAAAAAAAATCAATTAACTCAAAATTTGGCATAAATGTTACGAAACAGAAAGATTATATATTTAAAATAGCTGAATTTTGGTTTTGAGTTGTTAGATCAAATCAGGGAAACTCGATAGAATTAACCCATATATATAAATTAAGATCAAATTACACTAGGTTTAACTTGAGTTACAACAATTTATAATTATTTATTAAATTAATAATTTAAAAATCCCTCTGGGATTATAAATATATATAAAAGATATTGGATTTTTTTGATGCATGTCATACTCGTATATAAGCTATTCAAGTTATTATAAGTTAATCCAGTTAGATGGTAGTGGAATTCAGCAACAAAAAAAAAAAAGATTGTGCAGGAAAAAGTATTGTTTGTAAGATTGTACAATGATGACGGGCATCCCATAAATTGTATACTTAAAAAAAAAAATATCTAGCTAGATGGGGTCAAATTTATTGGGTGGAGATACCAATTACCAAATAAATAAGCCTAACACATCCAAATGCCAATATTATAATTCCTCATAAGTACACTAGTCTTTTTTTATAATTCCGCTTCGTTGACAAATTCCCCATTAGCTAGCCGTAGAAGTTACTATTAGTCTATTACCTATTAGAAACTAGCTAGTGCTAGCCGGCCAAGGTCGGCTGTGTATTACAAGCATGGTTTTAAAAACCGAACCGGGCATCAAACCGTTTTTTTCCTAATTTCCGGTTCAACCCCGGTTTTTGACCGGTTTTTGGCCGGTTTTCCGGTTGTTGACCGGTTATTGACCGGTTTTGAGGCTTTTAACCGGACCGGATTGACTACCGGTTCCCGGTTGAACCGGTCGGACCGGCCGGTCCGATCCGGTTTTTAAAACAGTGATTACAAGTGCAATGACCTTAACAACACAACTCTGGTTTAAAAGAGGATACTCCAATGTTAGAAACTCAACTGAATTTTGGTGTCCTCCTGTAGCGTAAACTATGGGATCGTACATGAGTTCTTGCTGTGATTCCTCGAACAAGTTTGATAGTGGGTATGTAAAACATATGTTTTTTGTTCTATATTTTAGATCCAAAATTAGAACTCGAATTCAGTATGAAGCCGAAGTGTTTGGTTGTCTTTGTTTTTGATTTATTTAGTGGTTGGAATGGAACCTTTAATTAGGGTCAATGCATTCTCTGGGGGCAGCAATTCATGGAGGATATTCACTTGAAAGGAGTTGCATGCAGCAACCAATGGATTCAGTGAGGAAAACAAACTTGGAGAAGGAGGGTTTGGAAGTGTTTATTGGGGAAAACCTCTGATGGTCTCCAAGTAATCATTCTTATTTTTTGGTATGCCTATGTCATAATAAATATTACTACTTGTCTCAAAAATTTAAACCATTAAGAAATGATAAATTTAATAATTTAACCATTATAAATGAGTACAATATATAGGTGAAATTTTTAACTACATACTATGTAGACAAGATTCAAATTCAAGATAGCCGTTCTATCTATCACTTGTCAAAGTTCATTTTGCTATTGCCCAATAATCCATGATCGCGAGGGTGATCTTACTATTGTATAAGTTTGGATCATTATTGTTTTTTATTTTTTTATTTTTAATTTTTTTTTCTATGCAGATAGCTGTGAAAAAGTTGAAGGCAATGAATTCCAAGGCTAAGATGGAATTTGCAGTGGAAGTGGAAGTTCTAGGAAGGGCTCGGCACAAAAATTTGTTGGGTCTTAGGGGATATTGCGTTGGGACTGATCAAAGGCTCATAGTTTATGACTACATGCCAAACCTCACACTACAAAAAAATGGGGCTATCCTAGTGTTTTCAAAACTGCTGGGATAGCCCTAGAAAGCACTGGAATAGGGTTAAAATTCCAATCTTGTTGTTTTTTTCCTGGCACTTCAAACTGCCGCATTTGAACTGTTGGTATAGGGTCACCGGACCTGTACCAGTGCTTTTCAAAAGCGCCAGGATAGGTCCTGGTGCTTTCAGACCATGTTCCGACGTTTTTACTTGTGTCAAGACAGCCTTTACGAAAATGTGAATATAACCTATACTAGAGCTTTTGAAAGTGCTAGAATAGGTACTACCTATGCCAGTGCTTTCAAAAGCGCTGGTATAGGTCTTGAATGAATAAATTTAAAAGGCCCATACCAACGCTTTTGAAAGCGCTGGCATAGGTAGTAACTATTCCAGCGCTCTTAAAAGCACTAGTATAGGTCTTGAATGAATAAAATTTAAAACACCTATACCAACACTTTTGAAAGTGCTGGTATAGGGCATATGCCCATACCCTATGCCAAACCTTGCACCAGCGTTTTTGAAAACCACCACTATAGGCCTCCTATTGCAGTGATTTGTAAAGTGCCAGTTTTGAGCTATCGTAATAGGGTTTCCTCTACCAGCGCTATCAAAAAGCGCTGGTACAGGCTTATCTATTACTGCAGTTTTTAAAAGCGCCGGGAAAAGAACGCTAGGATAGGAAGATTTTTTTTGTAGTGTCAGCTTGCTCTCTCATTTGCACAGCCAATTTGGTGTTGAAATTCCACTTGATTGGAAGAAGAGAATTAATATTGCAATTGGCTCTGCCGAAGGCCTTCTGTAAGTTGAACTTTAAACTTGTTCATTATGTAACATTTGACTGCTATTAATTATATATATATATATATATATATATATATATATATAAGCTATACTGATTGGCCAAAAGTTAGTGTAAAGAGTTAGTTGACTAATGAAATTTGGATTTCACATTCCACTTATGGCCGCTTAGATGACTTATATGTTGTATATATAGGTATATACAAGGATAGGTTGTAATAATGATGTTTGAGTTTGGAGAATATGGTTTCATAAAGTGAAAATTTAAGTTCTGGAATTTTCTAAGTGAAAATTCGAAAATCTATTTTTCTAGAATTTTCTAGTGATTGTTCAAAAAGGTTGAAGAGGTTTCAATCTTTGTTAACTATTTTATGAAAAAAATAACTAATTCTCCATACATGCCTTTTCATGAAACATACGTGTCTTTTCATGAATATAGACTTATGTTCACTTGAAAAATAACTAACTCTTCATACGTGCCTTTTCATGAAATATAACCCTATGGGTATAAATAGAGGTTTATGTTCACTTGAAAAATAACACAAGAAATCTTGTGGTCATTCTCCAGAATTGCTATTTGTAGAACCCAACATCTTGATTGTATCCTGGAGACAAATTTACGATAACCTTTTAGCAACAAAAGTGTGGGGGGCAAATATTGTCTAAGGAAAACGATAAAGTGCCTCCAAGTTATCTATTTTCTATTTGTTTTCTGTGTTAACCTTATTTTTCCATTATTACTTTGTGTAATATCCCCGACATAATAGACCTCAAACAAGTTGACTTTGCTTTACCAAGGGTATGTAGAAGTCGATCTGTACAAGCTTAAGATTTCTGTAATAATATACTACGCTGGCGATGCCAGATTTTTCATTCACGTTTCACAACATAACAAAGAGCATCTAAAAGCCGCTAGCTAGGAGGAAAGATCGAGAAACACTTTACTCATGGCAGATTAATAGCTGCAAATCCATCCTAGAATAAGATTGTTAAATAAAAATCTCATTAGTCCTACTTTTAGCGTTTCACTTTATATAATTATAACGGTAGTATGTTGTATTTACTTAGTTTTTTTATTCATTCTCAACAAAAAATTAGTTTTTTTTATTCATTTTAAATTTTGATTCCTTATTAAGGGGAGAAAATGTGATATGGTATGATTGGTGAAATTTAAAATAAAACATCCAAAAGTGAGACACAGGGTTTCTTTGAAATTGACCCTTTTTATTAAACAAAAAATAAACAGTAATTTCCTATAAATGACCGAAATGAAATGTAGTCTTCAATTTCTAAAATAATCACACTGCAACTAAAGCCAAATAAATTTGTTCCAAATGCTATGTAATTGGAAAATCAAAGGATTCATACATTCTAATCTAACAAGTTTTTTACCTGCTTTTATTGCTATCAGGTACTTGCACCATGAGGTATCACCACACATCATCCATAAAGACATAAAGGCAAGTAATGTGCTTTTGGACTCAGATTTTCAACCCTTTGTTGCTAATTTTGGATTTGCAAAGCTTATTCCAGAAGGTGTCAACCACCTAACTACTTGTGTTAAGGGCACTTTAGGATACTTAGCACCTGAATATGCCATGTGGGGAAAGGTTTCCGAGTTGTGATGTGTACAGTTTTGGAATTCTCCTACTGGAGATTGTCACTGCAAGAAAACCTATAGAAAAGCTCCCTAGAGGCGTTAAGAGGACAATAACCGAATAGCTGCACCGCTCATAATCAATGGAAGTTTCAAGCATCTTGTTGATCCAAAACTTAGAGGGAGTTTTGATGAAACTCAGCTGAAACAAGCTATTGAAGTTGCTTCTTTATGTGTGCGAAGTGATCTTGATAAGCGACCCAACATGAAAGAAGTGGTTAGCCTTCTTAAAGGGCATGAGCCAAAAGGCACAGTTTTGCAAATGAAGATTAATAGTGTCAAATATGAGGAAGCATTTCTGGCACTTGACCAACATAGTGATGATGATGGTGCTAATGAAAGTAATGGTTATGGGGTTTTTAGTGCTTTGGAGGAGCAAAAAATGCAAGACCCTTATAAGCGCCATGGAGATTGGAGAATCACTAGAAAAGTCTAAGAGAGATTGTGTTTCCTCTTGATTTATCTATGTGAAGATGGTTTTTTTTTTTTTTTTTTTAGTTCTACGGCGAGAGAAAAATGGTGGGAAAATTTAGTAATATAGTATAATAATAAATATAAATATATTATACATATATGTGATTGTCTTGAAGATGAAAATGTGTAAGTCATAATTTATTTGCTTCTTTTGTTTTATATCTTTGAAATTGAGATATTTTAGCCAATTATTGCTGTTGGAGCATTTTAATATTAAATAATTAAAATGAATAAATGTTACAACATAAATGTAAAGATGTGAGAGTGAATATGGAAGATGAGGAGTTAGTGAAAATGTTTAATCCCACATTAAAAATGAGAGAGACTATTTTATTCTTTTTAATTGTGGTGATTAATGGGCTAACATGAATTGTCTCAAATATTGGGCTAGATACATGCGAAAGGGGGAGGTGAAGGGTGGAGGTATCAAATGGAAATGAATCGACCTCTTGGATGAAGATGAAGATATAGATACGATTGCACCAACAATTACTAAAGGACAACAATATAGATACAATGAAGATGAAGTAAGATATATGAACAATTATAAAAATAAAATAAAAACAAGAAATATTGAGGCAGCAAAAGGATGGATTTTCTCTCCTCCATTTGGATTAATGGAGAGAATTTTGTTCACATGTGTGAATTAATGCAATTCTAGAATTCTGTTTACAAATAGTTATCACATGACAAACTAATTAGTGATCTTATTTTGAGCCTGAAGCATCACTAAAAGTAACCCCTTGAAGGGACTGAACCTTGGTAGGTGTCAAGCATGTAAGAAAATTTATTGTGGGAAGAACGTCACATACAAATGCAACAAAAGCTTATAAATAATTTTTCTACATGAAAAATCATTAGATTAGAATCAGAATTAGAGCTAGTGGCCAATGTATATGGTGGAATTTTTTGTGCCCCTCTATAAATCTTATCAGGGTTCAAAGTCAAATTGGGGTTTTATTTATATTAGGCGAAGGAATGAATTTTAGCCTTTGGAGATAGGTTGGCAAATCTCATAATATTGTACCCTATAAAAAAGATAGAGACAACCAAAATAGGAAAATTAAGCCAAAATTTAATTTAGTTTATTGACTTTTTCTTCAACCTAGTCCACCGGACCACTTTATAAAAATGAGTCTATCTAGTCTTTTTTGTTCAAATCTAATAGCAATTAAAGCCTTATAATTTACAAACATGTTTTTAAAATATAAACTAATACTTATCATACAACAAGATCTATTAAATATAAAAACTCATGAATGTTTTTGGTTAAATTTTTAATAATAAAAAATTAACTAAGTGGTTTGCTAACAAATTTGGACGAAAGGGTCACATAGACTAATTTTGACTAGAACAAAACTTAGGTACAGTACTTTAGGTGTTGTCTTTTAAAATTCAGCTATGTGACTACTTAACTAAAAAAATATATTTCCATCCCACAAGAAAAAATCCACATAACAAAATATTAAGAGACCTAGGGAACAACATCTAAGTACTGTACCTAAAACTTGCTCTTTTGGCTATATGACTAAATTGATAAAAATTAAATCTTAGAGACTAATTTAAAAATTAAAGCAAAAATCAAGGGATTAAATTTAATTTTAGCAAAACAAATTATATATCTATAAGATAAACCACAATGAGTATGTGAGATTTGATGCAATCATACCACAAAGAAACATGCTTCAAACATGGTTAATTAAAATATACATTGTCTAGTAATTAATAAAGTTTCTAGATAACTTCAGCACATGAAAGTATATTTGGTAATTTATTCAAATGCTTTTGTCCAAACCTTACTCTTAAAAGAAATACATCAATTTATTCGAAGCTGAAATCACTGTCGTCATAGTCAATAATCTCATAATATGATGATGGTCCAGGTAGAGAACTGCTAGAGCCCTTTGCACGCCTCCTTGACTCTTCCCTGTAATACTGCATACTCTCACGGCAAGCTGCCTCGAGCTCTTCATCAGCATCACGTTTAGCTCTCTCCTTTTCCATTTGAAGTGTCTTGAGGCTTTCTTTGATAGCTTGCTCGATTGAAGCTTTCTCCTCTACATCAATCTCTTTTGTATTAGGAGCTTTATGTGGTGGAGCATGAGGTTCAGCATACATCTTTTTCATATCCTCCAACTTTTCTCGATTTATCCTTTCAATACTCTCCCTTTTAAGTGAATGCTCGATAAGATGTTCCTGCATCAGCTTAATCACATCGTGAGGGCACTTGCTACATGCAATCACATCTCCTCTTTTTTGAGCAAGGTGTTGCTTGAGACGACTCACACCACCCCACATGGTGTGTCCACAAAAATTGCAACGAACATGACAATGATTTCCATCAATCATTTGGCAGTATTGCCAAGCTATGTCAGTCAGTCTTTGTCTCCTCATTATGAACCTACATAAACATTTAAAAGCTTTCTCGTGTTACAAGTTAATAATAATTCAATAATCGACAATATACTTAAAATTTCTAGCTGGACTAAAATGAAATTGAAACCTAGTGTTTGTGTTAACTACTTGAAAATCTACTTTGGGTTTCTATCCAAATCAATCATGTTTAAAATAGGAAATTGCAATCTTTGTTTGAACCACATTTGGAATGAGAGACGTGCCGGTTGAGTTGGGGCTCACTATAGCAAAATTCAACTTTGAACAAAAAGGACTTCCTTACAAAGAAAATGAATTAAAAAAATAAAAAAAATAAAAAAAAAAAACCTATAATTTTCTACGGAGTTTACCCTTCCATAACCTCCACGGTTTAAGCTTTTCAAAATCAAATTCATATAGTTAATAAAATTTTAAAATCGATAACTAATTTGCAAAATATAACATTTTTTGAAATAGAAAAAATATACACCTCTTTTTCTTTGGTATGCTCATAGAATTAATAATTTCATGTTACTAAATAAAGATCATTTTTGAATTATAGGGTAAAAAAATATAAATTTATAATACAATTTTGTAATATAATAATTGTAGAACTATATAAAAGTAAAAACAATTTTTTTTATGCGGAAATGTGATGCAATGAAGATGCTGATAATAATAATGATGATATACACGACCTAAACAATTGAATAGGAGATCAGAAATATAAATGGAAAATAAGATTCTAAATGCGAGGACAAGCAAAACATAGATAATTGAACAATTCGGGGGCAAAAAAATGCATCAATAATTAGACCACCCTTAGTGTGTGGTCACTCCACAAGTCTAAAATTCTTGCAAGATGAGGGGCAATAGATAGGATTCAAGTTTCTAAGGAGAAACTTTACATACATATACACTTAGAATTTTTATCTTGTATAAAAAAAAATACATGAATAATTATGGGTAAAGATCAATTGAGATATCAAAAGACAAAATATGACAAAATCAACTAAAGTATATATATGAATGCTTAAAATTATTGCCAATATATAGATCATGGAAAATTGTCTGAAATAACTTTCCTCACAAATCCTAACTATGTAGTTCATTCTCACCTAAAAATGGAGAAACAACCACTAGATATTCACCTAGCATAAATGGTAAGAACAACTAAACCATTTAAGGGCAAAACTACACTACTTAATTGAATAATTTAAGAGCAAATATTAAATAATTGAACCATTCAGGGAAAAAATTATTTTACATAATTAGGGGCACGAAAGATCAATTGAGATATCAAAAGGCAAAACTAAGAAATCAACTAAGGATATGAATGCCTAAAATTATTAGCAATGATCAAGGAGAATTGTCAAAAATAAGTTCCCTTATAAACCCTAACTATGTAGAATCGTTCTCACCTAGAACAGAGTAGAACAACCACGCGATCTTCACCTAACATGCATGAATGGTGAGAAGAAGGCATTTTAAATTCAGTCTACATCGAGATCTCCGCCAATTTACGCAAATGGTAATATTCAAGTTAACCTTGGTTAACTTTTTGAAGTTACATCTTATTTATGGTAAAAACAAAAATTAAAATTAAAAAGAGACAATGTATGGTGTTTCCTTGTCATAAAATGTGTACAAGGTAAATGTTGTTGCTCTCACAAGTGCAAAATTAAATATCTCAAATTTGGCAAAGTATATATAGATGATTATCCAATTAAACATAATGTAAGAAAGTGTGCAAAATCCAGAAAACATTAGAGAAAAAGAAAGTCCTGAATTATCTTGCAAATTACAATTTCCATTTGGGAATGAAAATGGTGATAGTAATGCATCACAATTAAATAATTATGGACATTCCTTAGAAAAAGATTGTGAAAATAAGCAAGAAAATTTAAAACCTTAATAGGTTAAAAGATTGAAATAATAGTTAATCTTACTATAAGTAGGGGTTTCAAAGTTGAATTTATGAAGAGATAAGATTCAACAATACAAGGTGAAAATATCACAAATATTTTATGAAAAATGTGAATTGTCATATGAAATTAAAACAATGTATTGCTAGAAGTGTTAGCAATGAAATGAGAATTATCGTCACTAAACACAAAAGCTTATACCGACAAAGAACATGTCATTGCCAAAACCAAATCTTTTCAACTGATATTTTATTTTTCCATTAAAATTTTAAATCTTGTTGCAAATGGCACGCACCCTTGTAAAACATATGGTAACTTCATTTTTATTGCATGGAAAAAGGACTTTGATGACAACAGTTGTCACATTTTTCATTTTTCCTTTTTCATGAAAACCTCTTTTTGCAACAATGCCATATAGTCACTTAAAGTTGGTAATGACTAGTTTACTATAAGATGCGTGTTGACAGGATAAGGCCTTTTATTGATCCTAAATTTTTTTTTTTTTTTTAATATAGAAATTTGGGACAATTTTAGAATATTTAGATGTTGCCACTTATTTTAACTTTTAAGGAAAATAAAATATAAAATAACAACACTAAAATTTATTAAATTTCAATAACAAAGCAGTTTGGTCTACATTCACCAAAGACTATTTGGGATAGGCATGACAATTTTCACTAAACTTGCTCCAAATGAGATATGATTTTCTCACCCAATTAATCAAATGGAGCTAATAAGCCTTGTATGAGGTTTTAAATTAATTAAACTCAACTTGAGTTCAAACATTAGTACGTTTTAGACTAAGTTCAAAGCTCTCTATTTCTAAAACCATAAAATTTTAATTTTATATATATATATATATATATATCCAAAGATTCATTACCAAATCTTAGAATAAAGAAAAAATCATAAAAATTTGGAACCTAGCAAGGTTAATTTAAAAAATATATATTATAAATTATAATGAATATGCATAAGTTAAAAGATACACGGCATTTATAAATAGTGATCAATGTCGTCACTAAATGATTATCAACAATGACTATTATTATTCTTTCTCAAAAAAAAAAAAAAAAAACAATGACTATTATTGTCACTAAAAATTAATTTATCGCCACTAATATCTTCTGGTGAATTTTTTCATTCCATCGTATTTATTAACAACAATCTATTAGTGATAGCAATTAGTTGTCACCAATATGATGTTTACTTATTAGCGATGACATTTTGGTCGTCATTGATATTTTCATTACTAGGAGCCAAAGTTCTTGTAATGTGAAAATATGGAAAAATAAAAGATAATACAAACTATAACTATGTAAATGCAAGTGAAGGGAGGAGAATGCTTTAGAGGCAAATCACTTAATATTCATCATTGAGAGGCATATTTGTGAGAAACAATGCATCATAATGACAGTACAAAATAGAGTATACAAGATATATAGTTTTGAAAGTTTTGGAGATTCAGTATTGTGCATAAACTATAAAAATAAGGGAATTCTATCTTGAACAAGTTAGAGAGCTCCAATTATGTTACATGAATTCAAGGGTGGAACTACAACCAAGGGCCGTAATATAAATTAAAGCTCCATTTGGGTAAGCTGCGTTTATGTTTATGTTTTGGTAAGCTGCGTTTTTGGCTGGTCCATGACACTGTTCATGGACCAGTCAAGTGCAAATTGCAGGTGAACGGTAAATTTAAGCAATAAAAAATATTTTACTACAGTTTTTTCAGCAATAAATTTTTAATTTTCAGCAAAATAAACGATATCCAAACGCACACTAAGTCTCAGTAGCAATACTTGAAGCAATGAAGGATATTTTTGTTATGTGATTGCGTTAGAAACTTAGAATACAAGGTTAGAATATAGCTCAATGGCATATAAGGTACTCTGATCCAATTTAAGGTTAACTTAAAAAAAAAAAAATTTTAAAAAATTCACACAAAAAAGGTGAGGTTAGCAGAAATTATTGCTTTATAATAATTTGACTTGACAAATTTCAATTGAGTTTTCTAATTATACACATGCATATATATGATCATGTCACAACACCAAATTTAATAATTTATAATAATTTGTCTTGACTAAAAACAATAGAGTTTTCTAATTATAGGCATGCTTATGATCATGTCACAACACCATTTTTTTTTTCTTTCTAAAAACCAAATTTAATAATAATAATCTAACGTATCAATAAGTCACCATTGTCAAAAAAAAGAAAAGAAAAAACTTCTAATAATGCTTTGAACCATTATTAAAATTTTAAAAAAACTACTATTGTAAGTTGTGTTAGTGATTTCAAAAACCTTTATTATATATTTTTCCCAATGGTGACAACAAAATACTTGAATTATCTTGAGAAATCTACTTCCAAGGCCACTAGAGAAAATGTCAATAATTGCATAATTTGTGGGTGAGTATTCATGGGCCAACTCAAAAAAATTCTTGAAATAACAGAAAGAGATGAAGGGGTGCTTGTATTTAAAAGTCATGTAAGAATAATAGAGGGGAAAAAAAACTCTTTATTTATTCTTATCAAATAAAGGTATCAAAGGCTACATCTCTAAAACCATGGTAGACGTAGTTGTAGAGGTACTTGTTTTGACTGTTTCTTTATACTATTATCCAATAAAGATACTAGTCATTACATCTCTAAAATCACGCTGGGAAAAATCTTAAGGATTGCTTGTATTTAATCTCTCTTTCAGTCATCTGTAAAAATCTTGCCCATTCAATGCTTGTTGGTAAGAAAACAATTTCTTGATTTTCTTCCCTTCTTTTAGTTTAATTTCTCTTTATGATTTTGTTCTTTGTTTTTCTTTCTTTTTGATTCGTTTTTCATTTGTTTGGAGGACATAACCTTTATTTTATTATTGTTTCTATAAATCATAGTTGGGTAAATTTACATGCAATTTATTATCACCAAGCTTTTATGTTTGGTAAGTTCACATACACATCTTGGTAGCCACTCAAATTAAGCCATTTGGATCCTACTAAAACCTACCACACACACACACACATACACACACAAGTGACAGATGTATTCCATTATCATCAAGCTATAGCTCATGCATGTGTGACATGTGAAATTCACTAACACCAAGCCCTCATGCATGTGTTACATGTGGAAGTCCACTAGCCCCTTTTATATGATCAATATATGATTCTTATGATAAGGGAGAAAGAAAAAAAAACTATTTCTATTGTTATCCAATAAAGGTATTGGAGGTCACATTTCTAAAATCACATTTGAACGAAATTGTGAGGACTGCTTATATTTACTCTCTCTTTCTATCATTATCCAATAAAGAAACCAGTTTTTACATCTCTGAAACAATGCTAATTGAAATTGTAAGAGTTGCTTATGTTTACTCTCTCTTTCGGTTGAGTGTACAAGTCTTGCCCATTCAATGCTTGTTGGCAACTAAATAATTTCTTGATTTTTTTTCTCTCTTTTAATTTAGATTAATTTCTCTTTATGATTTTGTTCTTTGTTTTTCTTTCTCTTTAATTCATTTTTCATTTGTTTAGAGAATATTACCTTTGTTTTGTTATTTTTTCTATAAATGATAGTTGTGTAAATTCACATGCAACCCATTATCACCAAGCTCAAATGTTTGGTATATTGACATGCAAATCTTGGTGGCCACTTAAATTAAGCCATTTGGATCCCACTAAAACCAAACACACACACATACACACATAAGTAACACTTGTATCCCACTATCATCAAGCTATAGCTTACGCATGTGTGACATGTGAAATTCACTGATACCACGATCTCATGCATGTCTGACATGTGGAAGTCCAATACCTCTTTTATATGATTAATGTATGATTGTTATGATAAGGGAGAAAAGAACTCTCTTTTTATTGTTAACCAATAAAGGTACCGGAGGTTACATTTCTAAAACCGCATTGAACAAAATTGTAAGAAGTACTTATATTTGCTCTCTCTTTCTGTCATTATCCAAAAAAGATACCAACAGTTACGTCTCTAAAATCGTGCTAAGCGAAACTGTAAGAGTTTCTTATGTTTACTCTCTCTTTCAATCAAGTGTACACATCTTGCCCAAGTAAGGAATTTCTGGATTTTTTCTCATTTACATTCATTTTTCTTTAAAATTTCATTATTATTATTATTTCTTTCTTTTTGATTCATTTTTCACTTTTTTGGAGTACATAATCTTTGTTTTGTTATTGTTTTAATAAATAATAGTTAGATAAATTCACATTCAACCTATTATCACCAAGCTCTCATGTTTGGTAAATTCACATGCACATCTTGGTGGCCACTCCATGAAGCCATTTGGATCCCACTAAATCCTAACACACACACACACACACACACACACACACACACACACACACACACACAAGTGACACATGTATCCCACTATCATCAAGTTATAGCTCATGCATGTGTGACATGTAAAATTCACTAATCTCAAGCTCTCATGCATGTGTGACATGTGGAAGTCCACAAGCCCCTTTTATGTGATTAATGTATGCTTGTTATGATAAGGGAGAAAAAAAATTTCTTTCTATTGTTATCCAATAAAAATAGTCTACGAACTAGCCATGCCCATTTCGAAAAGGAAAGAAACTGTGGGAAGTCTTGTTAAAGTCAAGTTCCTAGGAGGTAGAAAGAAGTTATGGGAACAAGTGATGGCTTCAAAATCAAGACCCAGTGAAGGAACCAAGGGACCTCGGGCAAGGCAGAGGACATGGAGTAAGAGGAAGGACAATCAGAGGCTTTTCAAGTCCACCATTAGCAAGGAGGAATCCACCTCATTTCTAGAGAATGCCAAACCAAGAGAAGTCAACATCAAGGTCTCAAGACCTTCGAAATGTTCCTTTAAAGCATTGGAAGAAGATCATGCAACATTGACCTTAGAGGAGAATCTGGATTTGTCCCAAGAAACGAGCTTCTATAAGTAGAAAGTCAGTGAATAAACTTTCAGAGACGAGTTCCCAAGAGAGCAAAATAAGAAAAAAATAAGGAAATGACCAACCACCAACATTTCAGGCAAAGGAAACTGGATCTGGTACCTAGAAGAATGAAGGGAGAGAATAGTAATTTTGAAGTCCTCCAAGAGTAGTATAAAAGGGAGAAGCAAGGAAGGTAAAGTGAGGGGCATTCTGACACACAAGTGACTAAGAAAGCAATACAAGAAGAAGGTTTTTAAGTTTTCTTGAGTTTTAAGTTGAGTTCATTAAGAGAAGAGAGGCATTATAGAAGGTCCTATGTCCAGATATTTGAGGAGCCACTTGGATTCAAGGGACTCAAATTTCATAAGTCTTGAGAACCCAAAAGGGGGTTAGCCAAGCATGTGATCTTTAAGGCTTATTGAGCCTTGTGAAGTATCCTCACAAGGGTGGGACCTAATGTACTCTAACACTTGACTAAATCAAATAAACATAACCTTCTTTAAGACATTCATAATCACCATTGTTTCTACTTTACATTGTGTATCTGTTGTTCCTTCATTTTGTTCATTTGTCTTATACACAAATTGGTTCGTAGAACGGCCTAAGTGGGTCACAATGAGTCAAGCCCAGTCCACCCAACACCTACCCGTCCCTTTTAGTGACCCGAGATCCTGTATCAACATTGGGCGTGGGAACTATCGAAAAAGGGACTCACAACTTATAAGGGAGAAAAAAGCTCTCCCCTTTTTCTGAATAACAAAAAGAGGCCAAAGGTGCTTCTATTTAAAAATCTTGTAAGGGAGAAAAAAAGCTCTCTTTTTATTGTTATCTAATAAAGCTATCATCAATTAAATTTCTGAAATCGCGCTAAACGAAATTGTATGGGGTGCTTATATTTACTCTCTTTTTGTCATTATCTAATAAAGATATCGGCATTTACATCTCTGAAACTATACTGAACAAAATCATAAGGGGTACTTATAATTATTTTCTATTTGTGTTGTTATCCAATAATTACACCAACAGTTACATATTTGAAACAGGGTTAAATAAAATGATAAAGAGTGCTTATTTATACTTTGCCCTTCTGTCGTGCGTATAAATCTTGTCCATTCAATGCTTGTTGACAAGTAAGGAGTTTCGTGATTCTTTTTTCTTTACAATTTTTTCTTTTTTCTTTTTTTTATCTTTTTCTTTTTTTTTAAATTCATTTTTCATTTGTTTGGACTTTGGCTTAGGAGAACGTAATCTTTGTTCTTTTTTTAAGTTTATGAAAACAAATTCTAACCATTTCTCAATGTTAGGTTCTAAGACTTTAGGAACTAAATGTATTAGAACATCAATGTGTAATGTGTTGGCAAACCATGATCAAAACTTAGAGTCTAGATTTAGGCTGCTTAAAGTGTGTTTATTTGTAAAGTTGGAATCGAGTGAATTGCAGGATTAATTGGCTAAATCTAGAAGGCTCGATCGATCGAACCTCGTGCAGATTAATTTTCTACAAATTTTTCCAACTCAGCCCAAGCCCGGTTTGACGTGTAGGGTTTTATATTTTACTCCAAGTATAAAAGGAAAAACCCTAGCTACGTTTTAGAAGTCTTTGATGTGCTATGTGTTGAATCTCTTGTGAGATCTAGAGGTGTTTACCTTCATGCACACTTAGGGTTCATGTCAAGAACTTGGTGATCACTTCAGTTGCTGCATAAAGAATTTAATGAAGATCTGAAACCTTTGAGTGGAGTCTCAAAGTCACAAGTGGGAGTACTTATGGTTGCAGTGGATCAAGTCCGTGGACTCGGAGCTGTCACATGGTCATGGTAGTAAGTTTTCTACTCGAAGTAGCAATAAGATGTTAGTGGTCTAAGTCTTATTGTAAAAATTTCAATTCTTTCATAGTGGATTTGTTTTACCTTGAGGATAGCTAAGTTAAATCCTCCCCAAGTTTTTTACCAGTTTGGTTTTCCTAGGTTATCATATCATTGTGTTATTTACATGATATGATTTGATTGTATTAACTTAGATCTGAATAATTTATCTAAACAATCACTTGGCTAAATAATTAGGTTAAACAACTTGTGTTTTAAAGGGTCTAAAAACGTACGCTCAAAAATAAAAACAAAAACTAAAAGTCATGCACACTCACCGTGCTAGTTTGGGTTTTGAAAGTTTATATTTCCCTACACCTTGTTGAGATCCAAAATGTGACAAGGAAGCCCATTCCATGAAAAGCAAGAAAGGACCATGGGCCTTAACAAAAGAAGGCCCAACTTGTGAAGTTAAGAAGGACCATGAAGGCCCAAAGGCCCAAAAAGAAGGAACGTGAAAGAAAAAAAAAGTCATAAAGAAGAGGACCTAAACTTGGGCCACAAGCGGGTCCTCCATCCGCCAAGAAGCGGGTCCTTTGAAAGAAAGCCTGAAAATCCTGAAAATGACAAAGGCTACCTAGAAGATGCTGAGAAAGACATAGACGACCCAAAAGGTGGTTTGGAAACAAGTCATTCACATGAATCCTTGAAAGAAGGAAAAGAAGGAAAGAGCAGTTGGATGTCCTGTCAAAATCAAGTTTCTAGGAGGCAGAGAGAAGTGAAAGGGACAAGTGGTGGCCTTGAGGTCAGAACCTGGCAAAGGAACCAAAGGACCTCAGTCAGGGCAAAGGACATGTAGTAAGGGGAAGGATGGTTAGAGGCTTTCCAAGCTCACCAATTGCAAGGAGGAATCTATGTCATTTCTGGGAAAAAGACCAAACCAAGAAGAGTCAACGTCAAGGTTCTAGGACCTTTGAAATGTCCTTTTAAAACCTTACAAAGAGGACCTTGGCTGACACATGGGAAAACCAACATACATATTTAGATTCCTAGCAAAAAGCCATGAAGTACCAAGCAAACCATGCATCATCTTTTTAACCCACGGTCCAAGCCCATGGAATCTCAAATTGGTAGTAAGGGAGAAGTGGTTTGGTCGGTAAAGGAGTGATTTCTTATGAAAGGAGAAACTAGTAGTTTTTCCCTTAGTTAATGTATTTTCCTGGAATGCATGAACCAATGGCCTAACTCAATTCCTCTATTTGAATGTCATCTCCCCACAACTTCCTCTTAGTTGTCCTTATCAGTCAAGCTATCATCCATTGCATTGAATATCCCACCCACTCCTTTGACTTTCCAGGAAGGCATCTTCCATTTGTAGCTAAAGTCAAATACTCTTTTGAATTAAATTGCCAAACTAAGCTAACCCTCTACCCAATGAACTCCTTCAGATTCCTGTCAAAGGACATAGTTTACCCAGCAGACCAAAGACATCCTCGTATGGAGGAACCAGACCATGTCCATTATAAAAGGAACACCAAAGCATAACAAAGGGAGAGTTCTAGGAGTTTTGAGAGTGAGAAAAAAAGAACAAAACAAAAGAGCCAAGAATGAGGACTTCATCCTATATCTTTCAAGATCTTCAAAATATCACTTAGCCTTTAAAGAAACTCATACAAAAACATGTACACATCAGATCTTGCTCTCTCCCACAAAATCCTCCTCGCCTGACTATCTTGGAAGGAGATGTCCGAGTAATGCAACTTGGATTTAAGTTCCAAATCCCACAAATCTTGTGCAAAAGCACTAAGTCTGTGAGAATTGGGGCCAAGGACCTCGTGGCTGGCCCATTTTTATGAAGTTCATTCATATATATGTATATGTTTTAGAATGCATATTCTAACCTGAAGGAAATAACAATTATTTAAGAATATTTGGATTATATAATTGTTCTTATGCAGAACCTACAGAGGTAAAGGGAAAGGACAAAATTCATTGCATAGTAAGCATGGAGAAAAACCTTGTGGCCCAGGGAACCAGTATTTCAGGTTCCCCAGATTGAAGGCCCCTTGGTTCAAGGAACCAGCGTTTTGGGTTCCATGGATTAAAGACTTAATAGCTCAAGGAACCACGAGATCATGACCTAGGAACCACGACATCACACTCTGGGAACCATGACATTATGCTTAAGGAACCATGGCATATATTATCCCCAGGGAACTACCACAGAATTTTAGAATAATACTGCACTAGAGTTCAGTGGAGGAATCACTGCAACATCTTTTCCAAGGAACCACCATGGAGGAACTACTACGACTTCTTTCCTGAGGAACCAAGTGAAGGGCATCTGTCGCAGAAAGCAATTTACACAATAAAAGATAAGCCTTAAATATTCCATTTTAAATCTCTTTTCTATTGTGAATATTATGAATCATTTTTTTTTACTCATTTCATAAGAATTAACATTCAGATACTTACAATGATATTTTATTGCTTAAGAGAAAGCATTATTTTGCCTTGTGGAGTTCTATGTGACTTACTCACAGACCGATTCATATAACAATCCCAATAGGCCACATAGAACCGGACCTAATTCCCCCAACTTCTACTCCAATCCCTTCTTAGTGATCCGAGATCCCACATCAACATTGGGCCTGGGAACTGTCTAAAAACAGGGACTCACACACCTTATATGTATTAACATTATTATAAATATCCCAAAAAAAAAACATTATTATAAATATCCTTAAAATGTAACTCCCATAGATTTCTTGAAATGAACTTTTATTTTATTTGGGGGAGGTTGGGATTAAACTTGATTTAAAAAATATATATATATACACAAAAGGGAGGGTTTTATCACTTTATGGTTTTGTATGTTTTGTTGTATAATATTTTCCAATGAAGATACGAATATTTGTTTTTCGGTTTTTGGTAGTATTCATGAAAATGTTTTAGAAATCATTTTTTGGTGTTTGGCATGACATAATATATGAAAACTTTCTTTCATTGCGGATATACATATCCACAACCAAAACCCATTACAGATCAGTGGTAAAAAATTTCAGACACAGATCAACTACATCAGTAGATCGGCAAAGATCAAGAAGGCGGGATGGGAGTCTATGCGAGAAAGAGAGAAGAATGGGTGGTCTGGTCTGTGCAGGAAAGAGTTTGGAAAATGTTTTACAAAATAATGTCATAAAACAATTATACATTTGTGTTTTCTTGTTCAACCGATTTTTTTTAGTGTGGCCAAGGTTTTACAAGAAAATGTTGTCAGCTATTATGGAAAAATAATATACTTTTGCCCAGTTCGCCAATTTCAGGCAATGTCAATCTAAAAATAATTATTATCCGAGATCTATAGTTGATTTGCACTTGATGTTATTAGTAAGATCTTTTTTCTTTTTTTTTTAATATACAAGATAGAAATCCTACTCTATTCTAATCTAAGTGTATACGTGTGTGAAACTCCTTCCTGCAGACTTGAATCTTGGCTCTTGTCTCCAACACCTTACAAGCACTTATACTTGTGGAATAACCATCGCACCAAGAGTGTACGGTGGCGTTATTAGTTAGATCTAAACCTTAATCAGATTGTTAAAATTATAGAGCGCAACTTTTGTGAAGTATGTTTTCTTGGTTACTTTTATATTTTGTAATGGTACGGTTTTGGTCAATTTATTTTCTTTAAAAATGAGACATAAAGTGAGTTTAAATAAACTGGGGTTTTTTTTTTCGTACATATTTTTCTAGATAAACTTTAAAATTAAAAATAAATAAAAACAAATAAAAAAACAAAAAAGCTAACCAATTGCACACATGAGACTGCATGTTTTTGGGCTTGTTCGGTGTTGAAAGTGGCAAAAACCAAAATAGTACCATCCATGAAGCTTGAAAATAAAGGCACAGGTGAATTGTGTAAGTTGAAGAGCACAAAGTTTTCCACATTAGTTTTAATGTAAGTAACGCGAAGCAATGCCAAGCTGTGCTACTCCATATGTGAAAGCTTGTCATATACTCATATTGCGCAATTGAAGAAAAGATGATGGATTTTCATAATTAATAGTAACAAAATTTTCCATTAGTTCTAAAAGTCACAATTATTTAACTGAGTTATGTAACAAATATTTCTTGGATTTTATATATCCTGTTACAAATCCTGGCGATATGTTAACTCTAGAAAGAATTTTATAGTTCAATTGACACTTTTTTTGAGGTCGCAAGTTGAAAACCCGATAGGTATTTCTGTATTTGTGTAACTTATTAATAAAAAATAAAAATAAAAATCTAGATTTCACATCCGGACAATGAATCAGATTTTCTGTCAAGATCCTTATGCTACGATACATTCATGTGCTGTTGGATGCAAGTATTTCAGTGATACTTTGGGATATTATTGCATATCTGAAATTTTATATATGTTAAAAATGAATGTGATGTATCGTCCAAGACAAGCCAATGAACTTTGTCCCATTATAATAAAGATTATCGACATTGCGCAGGCAATGATTTGGAAATCTCTTTCTCTCTCTCTCTCTCTTATCCATGAAAAAGAGTTAAAAGCGGTTAGTGTCCTCTCAAAGTTTCATTCATGATAAAGTGAGGAACCACATTTGAGTCTCCTACCAAATGGAGCGAAGTAGTACTTTTATTACTAGTGTGAGGGGAGGCCTTATTTTGGCTTATAGAGCAAGATAAATCAAACATATGGCCACCACCTTTGCTTATACCCCAAAGCACCCAACCATAACACTTAATTCTAGACAGAGTAATCAATTTTATTGCCAATGTAAAAGGATTTACATGCTTCTTAAACAAGAATACATTACAATGAGAGCTGAGGTGGTCTCACTTTTCAACTGAAACTTAATCATGCTGTTTTGTCATCTATATGTTCTAAAGCTGACTCTCCCACCTTTAATATATGGTTGACAAGAATCATAAAATCCAGTAACTGAAATTCTCTGCACGAACTCAACTGAACTAAAAAACCTGTCGGCTAATTTGCAATTGACAATGATCCCTTCTGCACCTTCTAAAATACTCATAGGCCTCTCATTAGACTCAGATGACAGCAAAGAAGCTCTCTCATGGGCAATCAGAGTCCTAGCCCAACCAAATGACACCATTGTTGCCATACACATTCTTGGTTAGTGTGTTTAACTTTATGAAACTTAAATGCCAGCGGCTTGTCGAGTTTGTTAGTCTTTCAAATTTCAATTCAGTACCTCATAAATCACAATTTGAAAAGGGTTACTGAATTTATCTTTTTGCATTATTTTCCAGCACTTTCTCCCAGGTTAATCACTCATTGTTTTTGCATTTCATGCTTTCTTATAATTTGCTTATGGGAGTTTATTAGAGTGCATACCCTTTTCATGATTTTTGTCATCAAAAGAGTAGCATTAGCTGAAATTTAACTTACTTATGTTAATCAACAGTTGGTGATGAGAAGAAGAAGCATGAGTTGGCAAAGAAAAAGCAATCAAAATTTCGCCAGGCTAAAGCCTATGTCATATCTGTTCTTGGAGAATTTTCCCAGACTTGCCAGTCTAAGCAGGTACTAGGCTTAGTGATCTGTCAAAATATGCCCTACTGAACATATCTCAAATACTCAGTGTAATATATAAATTTAACAATGTTCCAAAATTTTAATAATTTCCTTCTAGAGTTAAAGGTACAATGCTCATTGATATTCCATTTCCAGGTAAATTTGGAAGCTAGAGTGGGTTTCAGCTCCAGTGTTGGAAAAGGTTTGATTGAGGAAGCGAAATCCAGTTCAGCTAACATTCTTCTTCTTCGTGGCTCAAGAAACAGTACAAATAGGTAAGAAATCTGGCTTAGTTTTAAAAGTTTTAATTCCATTCCTATAGATAAGTCATTGATAAACTTTCTTTTCTCTATTAATTTTCTTTCCTCAAGGTATTGCTTTAAGCATGCCCCAGATAGCTGTACATTGGTTTCAATTGGAAATTGTGGAAGAGCTCAACAATATCTAGATACATATTCTCCAAATTCTGAAGGTACTTTTCAAAAAGACAAATCCAGGATGGAATATGAACTTCTTTAATAGAAAATCTTCTAATGTGTCATTTTTTGCAGAAAGTTGTCAATCTAGCTTAAGGTGGTCAAAGGGGAATATTCATCAAAACCCTGTTTTCTTGGACAACAAGAAAGACAACCATTCACCAACAACTATACTAGATGAACTTAGGAGAGAATCTTACAGCACAGAAGATGATACTTCTAGCTCTGGGGACACAAGCAACACAGAGTCTCCTCCTCTCACTTCCAAGTTTAAAATCCAATCCAAGACAAGGAAGCAGCAGCTGTCTCCGTGCAAACTTATTGCCTCATTCTTTGGTTCTCCATTAAGGAAAAGAAATGTTAGTTTATCCAACAATGAAATGAAGCAGCCTTTGATTAAGTGCTTCAGCTTTGAGGAAATCTCCAATGCTACAAACAACTTCCACCAAGGTAATATTGAAAAGGCCTTAAAATCTTTTGACAATATTAATTGTGGCAGAATTAGTCTCTGCAGCATTTCTTATGGCAGCAGCATAAGCTCTGACTCTATAAGTTCCTTTCAAGTTCTTGAAACAATTACTAGTTTTTGTGTCAATATTTTGTGGGAATATGATAGTAATCTGTCATAGCAACAGATTGACTAAATGTTTTTTCCTGTCTGTTTGCACCAAACATCAGATAATATAGTAGGCCAGGGCGGGTATTCAGAAGTATATAGAGGTGATCTTTCTGATGGAAAAACCATTGCAGTGAAGAGGTTGGCCAAGGACAACAAGGATGCTAAAAAGGAGAAAGAGTTCCTCACAGAATTGGGTATAATTGGACATGTATCCCATCCTAATACAGCTGACTTGCTTGGGTGCTGTTTTGAAAATGGACTCTACCTAATTTTCAATTTCTCCCAAAATGGAAATTTGTCAACCGCATTGCATGGTAAGAAAGGCCTCTGTTTCTCTTTTCAATTTCAGTATATGCACATTGTTTTGTTTAGAAAATACTACATTTTTTTTTCTTCTAAATAAGCACAGTATCATTACATTATATGCAAATACCTTCAAAAAAATCAGACAGATTTAAGGAGGAAGAAACAGATTCATTATATGAGAACAAATGCACTTCACCATTTTAGGACAGTTAGGGGAAATTCAATTAATTTTGCAAGGATTAACTGTTTGAACTATGACCAGGTAAAACATGCAAGTCACTTGAGTGGTCAATTAGATATAAGATTGTCATTGGAATTGCAAAGGGTCTGCATTATCTTCATAAATGTTGTAAGCATCGAATAATACATCGTGACATAAAGGCTTCAAATGTCCTTCTTGGGCCAGATTATGAACCCCAGGTGAAGACACAAATCACTTACTGAAATTTTGTAGAATGATAATTTTCTTGACTGTTTTAGTTTAATCCCATAATTTTTTCTTGTGTAGATTACTGACTTTGGGCTTGCAAAGTGGCTTCCTAACAAATGGACTCACCATGCTGTGATTCCAATTGAGGGTACATTTGGGTACCTAGCACCAGAGTATTTCATGCATGGAATTGTGGATGAAAAGATTGATGTTTTTGCATTTGGGGTTCTTCTTTTAGAGATCATCACTGGGCGGAGGCCTGTGGATTCATCAATGCAAAATATCCTCCTTTGGGTATATAAACTGTCATCAATGTCTGTGCTAGAGATATTATGGTCCAAGAAACCAAAACCTATTTTTTGCTCTAGAAGTACATGAGCCTACAATAAATTTGAGAAATAATGTAAGGTCTATATATTAGAAAACCTTAGGTTAACCTGAGGCTAACCGGGGGTTTAGTTTAATTGTTGTACAAGTACATGAGCCTACAATAGGTTTGACCCTCTTGAGCATCATATCTCTAACACTCTGAACAAATTCATCCAAGAACTATTTGCTAAAATGATTTTTTTATATGTAGGCCAAGCCTCTTATGGAGTCAGGAGACCTTGCCCAACTAGCTGATCCAAAAATGAATGGCAAATATGATGTGGAACAGTTGCATAGAGTAGTGCTAACAGCTTCTTACTGTGTAAGACAGTCCTCAGTATGGCGTCCATCAATGAGTGAGGTACATGTTTTGTGTCTTCTTTTAGATACAATATTGAGTCCATTCATACAAGTAACACAATCTGATTATAAAACCATTGCTTGATTCCTTAGGTGTTGGAGCTTCTAACCAGTGGCCATGACTCTGGGGTTGCAAAGAGCTGGGGGATTCCCAAGTTTACCTCAGATGAGTTGGATGATTACTCCATGGTTTTTGGATATGATGTTCCAACAGATATTTCTCTGGAGGATTATTTATGAGTACATAGGTCAATTTTTATTTCTCTTTTTTCCCATCTGATGATTTTTGAGTTTCTTGTGACAGGAGAATCATATAGTTTGACTAAGAAGTAAATCAAATGCTGGCTGCTTATTTGTAACTTATGTATTTTGAAGTCCTGGATTGGAGGCTATGTAGAGTACAAAAGTTTCAAAGATTTCTTTCTTTCTTTGTTTTATATTGAGTCCTGTGTGATTCATGTGTTACAGTTTAGTATAATTTTTTATTAAGCAAGAATGAAATTTATTTAGAGTTCTTGATACAATAATCAAATTATTATGTAATAGTATGCAGCTTTTTAGTTTTTACATAGCAAGTGTACTTTCATATATGGATTTGGGATGTTCTAGAAGATTTTTTTTTTTTTTTTTGAGAAACTGGATGTTCTAGAAGAATTGAAAAGGCAATTTCTTTGATCCTTTTATACTGTTAGAATAATTGTTAAATTAGTAAATGCAATATTTTCAAACAGTTTAAACATTTGGGACACTTGGTAGTTGGTAATGTTAATGTACCACAGCCCCAAAAAAAAAAATTGTTAGAATAATAGTTAAATAATTAAATTCACAAATTTTCAACTTAAATTTTAAATTAATAAGAGTGAGTTTGGGAGTCCAAAAGGAGAAATGTTAGAATGATAGTTCAAAAATTAAATTCACAATTCCTTAATAACTTAAATTTCAAATTAATAAAGTTAATTGGACCCATAAGGGGGAGGGGGGGGGGGGGGGGGGGGATTTTTTTATTTAGAAAATATGCAAGGGAAGTTAAAATAAAGATTAAAGATTAAATTCATCAATTTGAGCCGTTTTGGAAACACTGGGGGTGAAATATTCCAATAGTTTCCACAGATAGTGATTTTTCAAATCAACCATCTGTTACCACTATTCCTGATTTGGTAAATCCTCATATCCCTCTAAATTTGTTTGATTCCCATATCAAACAAATTGATAAAGAGTTAGCAAAGTTTGACTTTGTGGAGTCATCCAAAAAAGAATAGGACTTATCTTACTATTTTATTCCTTTCTATACTTAACTCAATAGCAATATTTTAGAAGATGATAATGCTGGTGATGCTTCCTTTGTCTCCTATGATCATTTGATTGAGGAGGTGAAATTTATTATTGATTCTTTTGTTGATTGTAATTTTTCTCATATTAGGAGACAAGAGGACTATGTTGCTCATAAGTAACCTTACTAGACATACCATACATGTTAGTAACTTTTCGGTGTAGATGAAAGATGTTCTTCCACATCTTATTGCTATAATTTTAGCTAACTTAACTACTCTTAATTAATAAAAGTTACAGCTTTCTTCTAAATTCATCATTTTCTAACTAGTTTTAAGTTTTTGGAACAAACCATAATTTATCATATAAATTGTGTTTGCCTTAGTGATCAAACCATAACCTTGAACAAAGACTTGTCAAATGTCTAATGAACCAACCAAGGTGGTCGATACCATACTGGTACCGGCCATACCAGCCGGTATGTACCGTACTGGTACATGTATCGATATCGAAAGGCCAACGTTTCGTACCAGTTTAAATACTGGGCGTACCCTCCGATTTCGGGTGTATTGATCTATACTGGGCGTACCGGCCAGTTCAGAAAAAAGCTTCTTCTTTTTTTTTTTTAGTTTTGTAATTTTTGAATTTTTGTAAGGGCAGAATAGTAACTTATTTGCACTAACTTATTAGTATTATTTGTTTTCTTAGTATGCAATGAACAATTAAGTTTTTTGTTTTTTATATTGTTTTTTCTTTTTCTTTTTGTTGATGCTAAAGTCTAAAACCATGAATAATTTATTCTGAATTTTTTTTTTTTTTTTTAAATGAAGATTGCTACTTTTATTGAAAATCAGCTGGTATCAGCAAATAGTACATCATAGAGGTGCAATGGAACATCCTCCACCCACATCGACAAACCTCTAACATGGCTTGCATGTCTAGCTAGGTTGTGGACTACTTTATTACCAGTTTTACGAACATGGGAGAAAGCAATACATTTACTGGTAACTAATTAGGATTTGGCAAACTCCAGAAGATGGCCAAAAGAAGATAGGGATGCTTCCTTACTTCGAAGAGAATTTATTACCACTTCCGAATCACCTCCAAGCATGAACTCTGAAATGCCAAGTTCCTATACAAAGGACATCGCCCTTGCTGCTGCCATGGCTTCCACTATGATCGGCGAAACTGGCATAGGAGCTTGCTCTGACAATGAAGCTATAGCCTTTCCTTGACAATCATGAACTACCACTCCCAAACCCGCCTTGCCCAACTCCGAAAAAACTGTCCCATCAAAGTTCAGTTTAAGACAATTCGCCAGAGGTGGGCTCCATTAAGCATAGGGCTGGAGTCGAATGACTGCGGAAAGTTAACCAAGGGAGTATTGGCTCTGTTGGAAAGTGTTAAGGGTCTGAGATGCTTGTTGGAGAACCTGAGCTTTGGGAAAGTCATTTGTGCCCACTTGGATTTGGTTTCGCCTATGCCATATTGTCCACATCACCATGGCCATGAGGTCTATATTTTTTCTTTTCTCACGGACCAATATGATCAGGTCTCTAATATTTGAGATGTCAAGCTGTCTTCGGTCTTCAAAATCTGGAACATTGTCCCAAATATCATCTAGCATGGCGCACTCCCACAGTGCATGGAATACCGTTTCGGCCTCAACCCCACAATGCTCACACTTATCTTCCAATAGGATCCTCCTCTTCATTAAGTTTTGCTTTGCTAGTATGGCTTCTTTGCACACATGCCACATAAAGTTTCGCACCTTATTAGGGACATTGAGCCCCCAAATCTGATTCCACACTTCATTATGCTACTGCGTGTTGACTGAAGGGACCTGTATAGAAGTTAGTTTTGCAATAAATTTTGAGCCCAAATTTACAGTGTAAATACCTGATAGGGTGAAAGGCCAAATGATCTTGTCCTCCACTGGGATGCGGCTTAAAGGGATGCTAAGGACCAAGGCAGCTTCATCAGGTGACAATAATCCATGCACTAAATCTGAGTCCCATGTTCTTGTGATCGGGTTGATGAGGTCAGAAAATCTTCCATCTTCAAAACCTGGTACCATGTCAGAGAGAACTCGTGGATGATCCTGTGATGGCAGCCACGCATCATTCCAAATACTAATTGCCCCTCCGCACCCAACCCTCCATCTTGCCCCCTTTAGTAACACATCTCTTCCCTTTAGAATGCTATGCCAAGCATGTGAGCCAAAACTAGATTCTTGGGCCTCCTAAATACTACAATTTGGAAAAAACTTCATTTTAAAAACTCTATAAAATAGGGAATCCTTATTATGAAGTAATCTCCAAGCTTGCTTGGCCAAGAGAGCATCATTGAAGTTGGCTAGATCCTTGAAGCTCATACCACCTTCCTTCTTTGGGAGACAGAGTGTATCCCACTTCACCCAATGAATTTTTCTTCGATCACCTTTCTGACCCCACCAAAATCTTCTTATCAAGCTCTCGATTTCTGAGCAAAGCCCCAAGGGAAGTTTGAAACAACTCATAGTGTAGGTTGGAATAGCTTGGACAATAGCTTTTATTAAGATCTCCCTTCCAACTTTTGATAGGAGTTTCTCCTTCCAGCCCTGCAATTTTTTCCACACTTGTTCCTTAATATAATTGAAGCTTGCTTTCTTGTTTCTTCCCACCAAGGATGGTAACCCCAAGTATTTTTCATACTGAATAATTTCTAGTACCCCAAGTGCTAACTTTATTTGATTTCAGATATCATCACTGGTAGATTTACTGAAGAAAATTGTTGTCTTGCTTCGATTAATCTGTTGACCTGAGCATTTCCCATACACTTCCAAAATATTCAGAACCCTTTGGCACTCTTCTATGATAGCCCTGCAAAACAACAAGCTATCATCTGCAAATAAAAGATGGGTTAGTCGTGGGCTATTTCTACAAAAAGAGTAGCCCTTAATGTGTCCTTGATGAGAGGCTTGATAAAGTAGTCCATTGAGGCCTTCAGTACAAAGTAAGAACAGGAACGGAGAAAGTGTATTAACTCAATTTATTTTGAATTGAGTTAATGTTTTATGGTAAACTTTTATATATATTATAATATATATATATATATATATATATATATATATATGTATATAGAATAGCGATAAACCCGAAACGGTATATCGGTATTAACCGGTATTGAAATATATCATTCCACTAGTCAAACCGGTATAGCCTCCGGTACAAGATTGACTCCCTTGAAACCAACTCTTGATAGCATCAACAAGCTCTGTACTTAAACAATGTCTGCCCCTAAAAACTTGTGACCCACCATGTGAATACGATGGTTCTAATAATATTAATTGGATTAGCATTGAGCTCAATTAACAGTTGGTGAGCATGACTAGTTTTGAGCTTGCTCAAACCTTCACAATCAAGTGCAGACATTGATACCTGAATGGGAAATTCCTGTTTTTTTTTTTAAAAAAAAAAAAAAAGATATAATGATTAATTGGAGCTTGGTTTGACTTCTTCGATGGCCAATTTAACCACTTTGGAGAGAGAATCCTTTCACCAATCATTTTCAAGGCTAATGTTAGGGTTTTTTTTAGACCATTTGGTTGATTTTACAACAGAATTAATTAATTTTAAATAACTTATCGGTTATAAATTCATTTTGATTCCTAGCTTAATTGCCATAGATTAAATATGTCACGAATAAAGCAATAAAACAATAAGTTTAGCGGAAAATACAACACATCTATATAATACCTGGAGGGATTTAACCTATCGAATATCAATCCCAAGGTAAATAGATTCACTAAATCTACTACTATCTCTTGTAATACTCCATCTGTCCCAGTTTGTTTGTTCTTTATTCTATTTTGGGATATCCCAAAATATTGTCCTGTTTCTAAAAATAGAAGTCATTAATTTACTAATGTTCATGTTATACCCAATTTTATTTTCAAAACTATTTGAAAAGAAAACTAACAAATATTTAAAAATAAATAAATCTAATTGGAGTACCTTTTTAGTTGCCTCATTAAGAAAAACTTTTTTTTAAAAAGCTAATAAATTTACTTAAGGATAGTTTTGAAAACTTATACATTTTTATAAGGCGGACAAGATAATAAATAATGTTTTTTTAAAAAGTTTGACTTTTCAAACAGGACAAACAAATTGGGACGGAGGGAGTGCTTACTAATGTGATGGCATGCAACTTCAAATCTACGAACTCTTCTACTAGTAAATTGTCACATGAACTCCCCACTTGTGACTCCAAGAAACTCTTGAAGATTTAATCTTTGCAATAAACATGGGGATGGCTTTATGGCTTCAAACACGATATGCACTATGGCAGTAGCAACATCGTATTTCTTTTTCTCTATTTGCTCTTAAACTCCCGCTGGCTGAATAGGTGGAGGCTCAAATCTATTCTTTGAAAAGCTTAGGGTAGCCTATCCAAACTCTTAATAAATCATGCTTAATGAGCCTATATATAATCTCTCCATTAGGGTTACAAAAACCCATGTGCACAACCAACTAAATAAATTACGTTAGATATGAAAATTTGAATATATTCTCAATCAATGAAACTTGGAATCGAAAAAGAGTCGAACTCATTTTGATCGGTTTAACTTGCATTTGAACTTACAGAAACTCAGTTTTCTTTGGCTAATTTTAGGCTTTCGTATTGGACTTATAACTTCTTCTTCTTTTTTATATGGGACATTGTACAGACTTATAACTTTACATGTAAAACTCAACAAGACTCAATCTTTTTGTCATAGGTTGCCAACATCTAGTCCGTTGGACCTAAAATATGTAAGTTTTTTGTCATTGGCAATGAAGAGAGGTAAGCAATTGAAGATAATATTGAAATCCTTAATGACACTTTTTTAACATCTATGAGCTTGTTAAAATACTTATTCCAAAATAATAAATAGAGAGCCCATGTGTACCTTTTCTTGTGGAAGATGGAAGAATTCTAGTTAGGAGGGCATAAAAGGACATTTAGGCAACTACTTTGGTCTCCATAAGTAACATTGCAAATGGGCTTAGATTGCTTACCAGCCCATGAGAGGTACGCAATACATATATTATTTTCTTGACTTCACAATTTTAGAGGATCTAGAAGTTGTCGTTCCCCTTATATAAACAAATCAAACCAGACAAGATCAATCATATTACCTTAATCAATGTAAGACCAAATTTGTAGAATCTCCCAAAAACCCACTACTACTTACAAAATTCATTGCCTAATAAGTCTATAAATCCACCGCCCAAGACTAAAAATTAGCAGCCCAAGGCTTGGATCATTGCGAAACTCAATTCTACAAGCCAACCCACTATTTTACAAGCAATTTAGGGATGCCTTCTTCAGCTAATAAACAAAAGACCACAAATGGTGTGGCTGGGCATAAAAGGGACACAAGAGAGGCTAGGGTAGAGATGGGGCAAAAAATTCAGTATCTCCCACACGAGCAAAAAACATAAAAACCCCTCACCAAAAACTCCTCATGTTGATAACAAGAAAGATGCCAACACTCTCTCTTTAATTCAGTAGGTTCGAAACTAATTCTCCTTCATTTTATAGCACTCTCCAAGTTTTCTTTCTCTCACTCTCTCACTAATCTCCTATTATTTTCCTTATTTCACTTAAGGTCTGTTTGGATACCGCTTATTGCTAAAAACTAAAAACACTGTAGTAAAATAATTTTTAAATGTGTAAATAGTGCCATGAGACTTATTTTTAATGAAAATTTTGCTGAAAAAAGAGGTTTGTGGGTTCCGTGAACAGTGTACAGGACGGGACTCAAGTTTGGACGCAAATGCCAAACGCGTTTGCTATCCAAACGCACACTTAATATCTAACAAGAAACAATTTGGTGCAGATTATATTTCTTGTATTTTTCCTCTTGTATACATCATTAATGTGACAAAAGATCAAAGAGACAAACTCACATGTAACTTCTATTAATAGCAATTGTTGCTCAGAATTATATTTCTTGTATTTCTCCTCTTGTACATCATTAATGTGATAGAAGATCAAAGAGACAAACCCACATGTAACTTCTACTCATAGCAATTGTTGCTCAGAATTATTGGGCTTTCAACCAAAAATAAAAATAAAAAATCTTATCTTCGTTCCATGCGTGAAACTATGACAAGTTTCTCAACCTTTATATTTTACTCTCCTGATATATTGCTAAATATTATAATATAATAGAGTTAAACAAATTTATTCGCTTGAATTTACCATATCTATTGCATTTTCCTAAAGAACATATTCATTTAATCTTGTTAAACATATTTGCTTGGCCACACCAATGGTAGCATAACATATTTTTTTATGTTTATCAAAAATAAAATAAAAAATTTATCTCTATTTATATGCTCTATTGCCCGAATTTTTTGTACATGGGAAGCCTCTTTTATCTCATTATTTTTTTTTTAACTTCCCTTACTCATTATGTTATTTTCTTATTTAAAGAAAAATAAAATAGTAGCTACCAATACACAACCCATTTGTACGAGTATTGGACTCGAGACTTGACTACCTCAAAAACTATGGATCTAACCACTAACTTATCAAGATGCAATTTATCTGTTATCTCCCTCCATCGTATCCTTCTAATATAAAGTAACATGATAATGGTTACTTAATGAGAAAAGTCCTATGAGAAAAGAACTCTTAAATATCTTATAAGTTAAGAACTTTTTGTGTTAGGCAAATCAAAGAATTAGTTATGTTGATTTTCATTCATATGCATAAATAAATCAATCATATCTTATAAGCTAAATAACTTTTTGTGTTAGGCAAATTAAAGAATTAGTTATGTTAGTTTTCATTCAAATGTATAAACAAATCAATCACACACGGAGGTATATTTGACTGGTAAGCCCATTAATATGAGGTGTGACATAAACTCAAACATATAAACTAAGTTCACCTAAGTACTACTTAAGTACTTAGTTGTCCTATAAATAATATTGAAATTTATTTTTTTTCCTCACATATAATAATTAGTCTAATTAATTAAATTCATTGCACAATGTGCTATTTATATAAGAGGAATGAGTAAGAATTTATTGTACTCCAATGACTATAAGTTTTCATTATGAATAATATTTGGGATCCAATACTACAAAAATATGGTAAGCTAGGGTGAATGGGAGGCGTTGACTATTCAAGTAGATAAAAAAAAAAGTGGGGTGAGGTATGCCGTATAGACTATAGTGATAGTAAGTAGTGGACAAGAAAATAAACAACAAGGTGATGAGTGAAAAGAGAGATTTTAGTGATTATTATTAGTGGGGATGGTTGGACGGGACCACTTTCGACAGTGGTGAGTGATGACAGGGAGAGCCCACGTGAAGATGGCGTGGGCCGGTGGTGCACGTGAACTGCATGGTGTTGACCCCACCCTTCGTGGAACCCACCCCTCCTTCGACAGGGACTCCACGTGCACATGTATTTCAAGCCGACACTTTTTTTCATTTTTCAAAACTTTCTCTTTCACGCTCTTTTTTCTTTTCTTTTTTTTCTTTTTTCGATAAACAAAAAAAAAAATGAGTAAAATGAGGTAATTAATATAACTTCTTAGCTAGACATAATTATAATAGTACCCTATTCGTTCTTGGATGAAACCTTATATTCTTGGTCTATGAAAAATTTATTTATTATTTTTTTAAATCGTTTGGAATAGAGATGAGGTATAAAGTGCAAACTATTTTTTGAAATCCAACACTGTAGTTGGTCTCTTTCTTTTTTAATGTTTTACTTACCCTATGTTTTGGACCACCCAAAGTCCAAACATTCCCTTAGGGCTAATAATTAGCTTATCATTTTTCTATTAATATTTTATTTTTAGATATGATACTATACAAAATACTACATTATTTAAAATTTTAATCATGTGAAGTTGTGTATATCTTTAAGTTTATATATTTAATTTAAAATTATGAAATTTGTCACCGTCAAATGCAGATAATCCTAATATCTAATTCATTACGAGGGATATGTAAGTTCATGCTTCAAAACTTCGAACAAAAAAAGATTCATAGATTATGTGTGACTATTAATAGTGTTTTCAAAAATAGAAAAAAAAAATGTGTGAATCAATCATTGATCATCGATGTGACTACTGACTATATCAAAGAGAAAGAAAGCTTTACCACTTTTAACCCTTTTTGTGTGAACTTATGAGATAATCTGTGACAAAAAAAGAGGATACAACACAATTGGGTAAATCTTATTCCTACCTCAATATAACTACTATGAGATTCAAAGTAATATTAGATAAGGAAATAAATAAACGGCAAAGTTTCGGTCCATTGATCTAGTGTATTGGATCCAATATGACGTAGGTACGTGATCAAATTAATAAATATATTCGAATTATATCGGGTCTCGAGCTAAACTTATTAATAAAAAATAGAAATGTTATGGACACAACTTTTTCAACAATTTTATTTCTACAACTTATAGAGATGACAAGTTGTGAGTAGTAGATAATTACTTTCACATAGATTAACTAACAATCCTATTTTCTTTGTTAATTTTCTTCTCAATTTTGCAAAGTGCAAAAGTACTAGAAATTCACATCAACGTTCATCAGTGATGGGGCTTAAGGCATGGCCATTGGCCACCATATGGGAGATTTAATTTTAAGAAATAGTTTAATATTGTTGATTTCTATTTTTATTTTTGTTATAATTCAATGAATATTGTTGATTAGGAATTACCATTCGGCTCTATATAAGAATTTATTGTGCGCCTAATTTTCCTTGTGCATGCACTTAATTAGAACTAAAGTTAGGCTCCTTGTAAAACAAATAAAAGAAAATCACACTTTCCTTAAGAAGAATGAAGAATTGCAATACGTTTCTAACATGTCCCTAGCTATTTTTCCTTCCGTACTTTGGGTGCTTCCAAATGCCCATAAAATTTTCAAAATTAGGACACGTTTTGGTACACCAAATAAAAATTACATTAGAAATAATAATCTTTATTATTGAGAATAAAAAATGTTGTACTGGAAAAATTATTCTTTTTATATGTATTAAGGAATAATATTATAGTTACAAACTATTTTATAACATTTTTATAGACTATTGATGTAGCAAATTATTATATGTCCTCATTTGGATCCACCACTAACATCATATTTTTACTTACTAATAACCACTCACCATATTATTAGTTTGTAAAATAATTTGTAGCTAGCATTTTCTTTAAGGAATTGTTATTTCTCAATTTAAGGAATAATTCTTCTCAAAAAAAAATTTAAGGAATAACCATTTCATGTAATAAAGACGCAAATAAATAACCAAATAGTTATTAGTTATTACACATAAATTACCAGGAAAATTATTACCTACTCCCTGAATACCATAAATGCATACTCTCCTTTCTTACATAAATGGTGAATCCCACCATGAATTTAATTAGTAGGATTCACTATTCATGTGAGATAAGGGAATACGCATTTATAATTCTCTAAGAGTACATAATAATTTTCCAAATTACCATTCTAATACAAAACTTATTACAACATACCAATCGTGACTTAGATGATAATAAGGATAATATAAATACAAATTGTCAAAAGGCTTGTAACTTAATTGGCACTTTATAGTATTTTTAACAGAGAAGTAGAGATTCAAATCTCCTCCCCTTAATTATCTCCCACACCCCTAAAAAAATTTTTAAAAAAAAAAGAACTAGAAATTTTACTATATAAACTCAGAATTAATGTGTCACAAATTAGAAAAATAATTTATATATGTATTACTTTGTTACAGCAGTATTAATTGCCTAATGATTAGGAGTTTGGGTTGGTATTCTCCAACACCAAAGAAAAAAAAGATTGGAAATAGAATTGAAACTTGATATTTGGAGATAGATGTCTCACAAGTCCCTTTACACAACATGAATACAACTCTCTCTCTCTCTCTCTCTCTCTCTCTCTCTCTCTCTCTCTCACAGTACATAAAACTCTTAGTTTAACGAAGTCTAAGAGAACTAATCAGTAGGCAATCTTAATTGATCCCTTCTAAAGCTAAGCAATTGCACCATACTGTTTAGTAAAGGTTTGAACCATGAGAGAGATGATCAGTAATCCAATGCCAACATTTTGCTACTTGCGTTGGCTTCACTGTTTGAGCATGGTTGATACATGATTGGTGTCGCCATTGAGAACTACGTTTAGAAATTAGAAATTGGTCAAGGAATTATGCTAGCCACTCGTTGTAAATCAATAAATGTTCAGAGAACTCAGTCTCACTCACACCTAGTGGGCATCTGAAGAGGCAAAAGGATTGTACAGAGATAACATTGTGAAAGCGATGGCAAGTTGGCAACTACCCAATGCATAATCATAGTGTGTGACTGTCTCAAAATGCAAGGTACTCCATTAAGTTTGTGTAAATCTGGCAAGGTTGATATATTGCAAAATAAAAGTGCATTGTTTCTTAAAGAATTTAGAACCCAGCTACGCTTTGGTATTGGAAAACTGTGTATCATATATAGACTGAAACCTTGGAGCACATTATATGTGGGACATTGCTAGGAATAAGAACATCAAGAGCAGGTGGGGAGAGGCAAAGGGTCCTGCTTTATTTGATTTGAAATCAAACAAGAGAAACGGGACGATTTTAGGTTATTTGCCAGAAGTATCAGGAATGGACGTAGCTGAAGCAGACCCTTCATTAATTATTTGTGCAATTCAGTGTTGGGACCAATGCCCTTAGATTGTTTTAGTCATCAAAATCTTCAGAATCACTATCTTGTCCAAATCAACTTTATCGGTACACCTTTGAGATCTCACCAGTGTGAAAACTACTTGACTGACTTCACAGGTTCGGATCCTAAGACGAAAAAGGAATAGGATCACATGATTGAAATATAGTTCAATAGTTAGGGCTATTGTATTGCAATAGCACTTTTGATGCCTACGATTAAAAGTAAAGAAACTTACTTAATCTCAACCTTTGAATCAAAACTTTTTACTTTTTTAACATTCTACCTTCTCAATTTTTTCCTCTCACAATTTCATGGCTATTGCACCTGATCTAGATCAATGATCACAACCCATAAACAATAGAAAAATTTTTTTTATTTATTTCAAAATAAAATTCCCATTTGGTTAGGAGTGATCCTAGGTCGGTCGAGCTTGGATTTGATGTCAATCTAGCAAGTGACCTGATCACGTTGGGTTTGAAAGACCTTAACTCATTGTTAATGTTGGAAATGTGGCATGTTAGATAATTTAACATGAGAAATTCATGGTCAGGTCGGTTGAACTCGCGAGTTGTCTAATTAATGAAGGTGTCACAGTAATATGGAGGAGATTTGGTGGCAGAGATCACATCGACAATGGTGGAGATCTCATGGCCACCAACATGTACTTATATGAGCAGAAACTTAAATTCCAAGATTGATTATGAAAATAATATAAGCTTAAAAAAAATTCTCCAAGATAAAAAGATAAATAGACACAAACATATATAATGAATAGTAAGATTTACAAGGCTTGGCAATAGCCTAAACTCACATACAACGAAAAAAAGAAAATTTTACTAGCAAATTTGGAGGATATAAAGATGATGTAGATGCACCCACACAAAATACAAATCCCAAATATTCCCAAATGACACTATATATTATGAATAGTCATTTTGCAACACAATTAAGAAATTTAAATTCAACATATAGCACAAAATTAGATAATAATTAAAAACTAATTTGAATTCTGGCGTGCTTCAACTTTAATATAATATATATGATTTTGCCTACCAAAATTTATTCATAATACTCTCAAAAGAGATTTCTCTCTAATACAAATCAACAAACCAAAGCTCACAAATAAAAATTGTGGCTCCTAAGAACAAAACAAAACAAAGTGACCCAAAATCCAATCACGCAGAGAGCTACCTCACACACTAAACCGCAGCACAAAACTACTAGAGAGGGCGAATAACGACAGCATGACGATGGTCAAGAAATCAAGGCTTTGGGTTTTGCACTTAATTCGAACACATACACCGTGATCATTGGCTTTTCAAATGACAAATTTGTCACTCGACTGGAGCTAATTAGGTTTCAATTGTGGGAATCCACCATTTTATCGAGTGCTTAAATCCGACGTTTTAGCAAGTGTGTAAGAAACACTCCCCTTTTCAAATTGGATGTCTTTGAGTCAGGTGGGTTTATTGGGTACAAGGATGAATTGATTAGCCGTACTATTAATCAAAGCTCTTGTACTAAAACCTTTACAATTATTTGAATTTGACTACGAAATTTAGAAAGGAAAAACCTTAATAATAAAAATAAATAGATAGACAACATATCTCTACTTTACTTGAAGTAGACTATTTTTGTTTTCATTTCTTCCGGTCGTACCTTCAAGTACAAGAGACCAGATTGCCTTTCTTTCAAGATCTCCATATTTGTAATTTAACAATAGCACTAATTATGGAAGGTTGCTGTGTAACAAAGGGAATTACAAAATTTTAAATACAAGTAAACAAATTTAAAAATCTGATATAAGATTCTGGTGTAACAAAAGTTTTCTGGGTTGTACATCAAGTTAATATTGCTACTGAGGTTTTATCTAGAAAAAAAAAAGGTAAAGAAATTAAAGAACAAAACAAAGTGAGCAAGTTTCAATTGAGAGCCAATCTAGATCCCACCATTTAGGTAAACAGCCGTGGAATTTTAAAATTAATGTTCATTCATGAGTTTAACAATTATTTTATTTATGCTAGTCATTGAGTTAACAAGCATAGAGATTATCAACTTGCTTTTTTTAGGAAGCTACAAATTACAGGAGTATTACAATAAACACCTGCCATCCATTCATTCAACTATTCAAGGAGGGGAAAATTTCTCCCAAAAATAAAAATGCAAAGCTAAAGAGTAAAGATACAACTATTTTTATAATAATTTGTTAAGATGATAAGTTATAAAAATAATTAGTTCTAAATATTAATTTCACGTTTAGTCCTAATAGTTTTTTTTGTTTCATAAAAATAAAAAAAAAAAAACTATTTTTTTATTATGTATTAATTATAAACCTGACATTCATCCAAATAAATAACCTTACCATCCGTATACTTACTCATATTGGATTCATCAAAAGTAACAGAGCAAAAAGCTGTCACTCAGATCCAATTACCCTTCTTTAAAAGGACACATTGCTACTCGTCTGTGTCTTCGGAAACTCAAAAAAATGCCGCTGGTCAAAATAGGAAAGTTCAAAAAAATGGAATATATACTATTAGATTCTCCAAAAAAAAAAAAAATATATATATATATATATATATACATATATAGGGTCAATTATTAAACCATCCATTTTTTGAAGTATTTTCTTAGAAATTGAAAAAACTATTAATACTTTTTTAATTTTCAAAATTTTTTATTCTAAATATGATTAATTATTGTGTGTCCTAAGGGCACACATTAATAAAATCCATATATATATATATATATATATTATTAGTGTTTATTATTATTATTATTATTTTGACTGAAGTGTTTATTAATTTGAAAGCTAAGCTGTCAAAAGACCATGACTCCTTAGAGCATCAGCATCAGTAAATACTACTCTATTTTATTTTACTATCTCAAAAAACTACGTTATCAATTATACCATATCATTTTACAACACGCCTAACATTCTAAAATTCTATTTTTTTTCTCATTTTATTTAAATATTCTTATTTATTTTATTTTATTTTTTACTATTTCTTTTTTTCTATTCCTTTTCCTCTCTTTCTCCCTCAACCTCTAGCACCGGTTTCAACACATAGAGCCACACACACACAAACACGAACACAAACCACCAAACCATCAACAGAGCCCCCCACACACACAAACACAAACACAAACCATCAACTGAGCCACACACACGCCTACCATCAAACCAATCAAAGCCAACAACAGCCACCACACCCATCAGACCCACAGCACCACCCCAATCCATCATCAACCACGGCACCGCCCCGATCTACCACATCAAACCATGATCTCCACCAAACCATGAGACCCACGGAGGCTTGATTCAAGGTAATAGAAAGAAAAAAAGAAAGGGAAGAGACCCACGCTGCCGCGACCACCTGCCACGCCGCGGCACCACCTACCCATGCCCACACCCACGCCGCGGCACCACACCGTATGATCTAGAGATGGGCACTGATCCACACAGAGAGGGATGAGAGAGAAGGAGGGATTGAATGAGAGAAAGAATCAAAGAAAATGGTACCGGTGAGAAAGAGAGAGGAGAGCTCTGTGAGAGAGATTAGTTGAAAGAGAAAAATCAAAGAAGTGAAAAGAGAGAATAAAATATAATTATTTTGGTTTACAATACTACTACAGTTCAATTCTAGAATTGCACTGTAGTAGTATTGTAAAAAAATTTGTAATACTTAAGTTTAACATTTCCTGATGCACGACACTTTGGGGTTTGAAATACCAAATTCTCCTTACATTTAACATTAACATTCTCCAGTGCTAATGCTCTAAGCATGACACTTCGGCCCTTTTATTCAGAGAAAGTTCCAGAACATTGGGAATACTTTTCTTCAAGTTTATTCCTATTTAATATTAAATTTATCACCATGACCAATCCACCATTATTTTTTTAATCTTTCACACCAGACGTCACCTAATGAATCACCCATCACCAATTAACTAGCAATAAAAATAAATCTCAAACTAATTAAAAAATTAAACAACAAAGTTGGTATGATTTGATTATGAACCAATAAGAATTCAGAAAGAGATCCTTGATCTTTTTTCAACAAAAAGGGTAAAAGAAGTTTTACATTTACTGACAGAAAGGAGTTACACAAGCCCTATGGTGAAAAAGTAAATGGGCTTTTTTATGATGAGAGGAAGCATGTTTTTTTTTTTTCAAGACGCGAAAAGCTCACTAAGCTCAGCATCATGCTCCTGCAAATCAACGGCTAAAATTCCACCGATCAGAATTTCACTTAAAAAAACAAAAGAAAAGAAAAGAAAAGAAAATAATATACATCTAAACATTAATCATTAATCATACACTATCATCACAAACAACGTACTATTACTCTAGGCGAGCTTAAATTAAGAATCGTAGTCTCGGCACCACAGGATCACCAAAAAAACCAAAATTTCTTTGGGTGATCTTTTTTTTTTTTTAACTTTTTAATCAGAAGGTGGGAACGACGCCGTATTGCGCTTCGGTTATAAAAGCCGCAGTGGACACGGAGTTAAAGAGGCTGTCCACGTCAGACTCAATCATTTCTGTACGTTTCGCGAACCGGCCTTTGATTCTCGGCCGAGTTTCGGCGTACGCTTTTCGCGAAGCGTATCGGATTGTCTTCTCGAATTTCCGGTTCTTCCTCTTCTCCCTGTACCTCAAAACCCTTGCTTCCCTATCAGTCCCGCACAACTGAGTCGCAGCCTGGGCCGTCATCCCCGAAACCGGTACGTTCGGATCAACGCTCATGTTTCGGCCAAAAGGATACGATATATCGGACATCGAATTCCCGTCCGGTACAACTCCAACTTCCGAGGACGACACCTGTAAATTTAATATAAATATCATTTTAGTCCCTAAACTTTACATAAATTGCAAAATTTTCAAGCAAAGTTTTTGAATTTGAAAGTTGAGGAAGTGATTGAGTAATTACGCTTTGGCTAAGAGAGTGAGAAGGATAGTTGAATGCAGAGAGCTTGGATTTGCAGAATTCGATATCGAAGCAGGTTTCAGAAATCGGAGCCGAAACCGGTTTAGCTTGAACAGGAACGACACTATCGGTAGTACCCGAATTATGAAACGAGTTCGGGTATTCGAAATCGAGAAACGGTTCCATTTCGGCAGTGAAGAGCAAGTCGGCGGGTTTGACATCCGGATCCTCCACGAAGTTCTGGTTTGGGAGAATCCACGAACCGGCCTCTGGCGACTCGTTGTGATCGGTCGGGACCACGAGAAAATCGGTGAGCGGAGCGCCCGATTTGATGACCGACTCGGCGGAGTCGAAGAAAGGCTCCACCGGGACGCGGTCGTGGCGGCGGGCGAGCGGGTTGGCCGAGTGGATATCGGAGTCGCACGTGACGCAGAGGGCCGCCGCGTCTGCCTTGCACGTGACGGACGCCGGAGCTTGCTCGCAGACCTCGCACATCCACACGCGCTCGTGCCGAGAGTGGAGCTTGGAGTCACAGGTCAAGCACAAGAAAACCGAGTCGACTCGGCAGAACAGCGCTGCAGAGTCGGACTTGCACGAGTCGCAAAGCTTGGCTGGCACGCCCCAAGTTTTCAAGCTACTCGCTGTTGGTTCGATTCCCATATCGAAACAAAACTATAAAAACTGTGTGTTTGCTCTCTGTGCTTTGCTCTCTCTGCTTTTTATTTTTTGAGCTTGATAAGAGAGAGAGAGATGTAAATGTATATCTATCTAGTCAGAGGAAGAAGAAATCAGTGCTGGCGAGTAAGATCAGGACACGTGGGAGATTGTTAGCCACATTAAAATGGGGGGCACTTGTGAAATATTTTTGGGGAAAATAATGGTTTGGGAGTCGTAGTTGTCATGTGTCTGTGCCGACGTGGGTCCCAAAGTCAATAGATTAGATTAAGTTACAGGGCATCGCATAGGAATTTTTTTTTTTTTAACAAAGAGTTATAGAACTGAGAAGGGGCGACAAGAACAAGTTGCCAAGCTGGTAAGCACACTCTAAGCTCTATATACATTTTACTATTTTAGCAATGGTAGAGCCAATAATTTACTTTTAAAGGGACCCAATTAAAAATTTATTATTATTTTTTCATTTTTTATAAACTATATATTTGGCTATATATAATGGTGTAAAACCGTAGTTGAGATGTATACAAGTATTTTGTAAGGTAAATTGCACTAAATTCTTTCAAGTTTTACGAAGTGACACTTCTTTTTATTTTCTGTTTGAAGTTTTTATAAATGCAAATATATATATATATATATATATATATATATATATATTAGACTACCACTACACATAAAAAATTTTATTGTGTATGTATGGACGCGTTTTGTAGCCCAAACCCAAAATATAAGGGGTGTTGACCCACTGAACCCAGTACAATAAATTTGTAGAGAGAGAGTCAAAAAACTAGGCCCTAATGAATTTGACAACGGCTAATATGGATTTAGGAGATGATCAAGCAAAAGCAAGGTACATAGGACTGAATGAATTCACTGTCCGAGGAGGCAAATATTATTATAAATCAATTAAACTGATTACAAGTGCATTTTTGATTGCTACAGTATTTTTTTTCTATTTTTCTGATCTCTATTTCTTCAGGAGTCTCTCACATTATATACCTCCTTCCTAATGATTTTGGTCTTCCATTTTTGATCATCCAAGCCACTACTTAAGTGTCTGTCCCATCAAACACCCTCTTTGGCTTTTTATGAGTTGTGGTGGCCAAGGCAGCACTGTTCAGAGGTCTTCTCCACATAAATGTAATCATAAAGTTAGTTACAGGGCATTCAATGCGGTGGCAGCAGCTTTTTCCCTAGGCATCTCCTAGCTTCTACTTTCTGGTACACTTGAGAAGCACGCCCCTACCACTAGACCTTCCCAGAAGGTCGCCTTGATCATTAGGATCTACATCAGATTCGTGTTTAGCTTATCTAAGGAGGGATCCGTCCTCAGATCACCTTCCTATTAATATCATGCTCGAGAAGTTATAAGCTTAAACCACTTACTACTATTTAATCGTCCTCGGATCACCGTGTTCTTGGCCAAAACCTAAGGCCCAATATACCATTTGGGCCCTTAACCCTACCATGTATATTTATTAAACATTTAAACTTGTCCATATACTTAATTTAGCTATTTAAAAAAAAAAAAATTATCCTTGTATACTTTCATAAATAATAATTATCTAGTGATAGAATAAAAAGATATCTATTTAGTAATATAATTAAGCAGTGATATTAGAGATAATATGCGTTTTATTATATAAAACTTATAAACTAGTGTCTCAATATTAAAAAAAAAAAATTATTGAGAAATTTATTTATAATGTTAATATGCACCATTCACATTCATCGTGGTTTAAGTTTGTAATTCTAAAACAAAAAAAATAAAAATGTCTAGCCCATTCCTGTGACTGGTGGTCCATCATAAAACAAAAAACCACTTTTATGTTTCTTAAGTGTTAGTAGAATTAAAACTTATTTGAAATTTTATATTCAAATGACTGTCTGAATTTTTTCAAATGATGGTATATTGGCACTTGGGTAATCAAAAACTAAGTTTATAACTTCGACATTTGGATGTTGTCATGTTGTTACAGGACTTCACCTAAACGATTTGTTTGGGTGATTTTTTTTTTTTTTTTTTTTTTTTTAACTTGCAATACATTAGAAGAATATTGCACATATTATAGAATATAATGATGAATAACTAAAGCTGAATAGTTTTGAAATTTTTTTTTGTATTTAGTTTAGTTTTTTTTTTTTTAGTTAGAATAATATATATAGGACATATAATGAGATAATAAATGTAATTTTTATTTATTTCTGGATGGTAAGAAAACAAACTATAATATTTGATTTTTCCAACTTTGAATATTGTTATTTGTTAAGCTAAGATTCAAAACAAAATAGAAGATGATATTCTAAGGAATTTTTTGATTTTGTACATTGAAAGGAAAATTCATTATTGCAAAATTAGCACAAAATCAAAATCAATCATAGATGATTTGCTGAATTTTAAAAAACGCCAAGTACAATTTTAAGAGATGATTGAGTTCAAATGTAATTAAAAAATTTGAAAAAATAAAATATCGAATGAAATCAAATGAGTAGAAACTGTAGATCATAAAAGAATGAATAAAATAGGGGTTTTTTTTACAGTTTATAAAAAAAATAGAGTTGAAAGAAATATACATTTACTTTTCACTTGTATCTTCTAAAGATAATAATAAAATCTCTATCTTACTTCTATTTCATTAAATAAATGAGTATCTCTGTATTTTTGAGAAAAACGCTTAGAAGTGAATGGAATAGACATTCTCTCATAGTTTTGCCATTCATTTCTTACCAAAGTTCCAAATAAATAAGCAAATATAATTGTAAGGACACAATTTGGTTCCCAAGCCCACAGGACGTATGAACTTAGGCTCAAAGAGCCCAATACAATGAATTTGTAGAGAGTGGGTTGAAAAACTGGACTTTAATAAGTCAGACAACAAATAAAGTGGACCTAGATGATAAGAAGATGAAGATAAATTGGTTTAATCTAAAGAAAATCGTCATCAGCACAATTCGAGGAAGTCAATTCTTATGTATTTCTCTCAAATTTTATTACAAATTCAGCTCTTGATTGCTACGGTGTTTTTCTCTTAATTTCTCCTCATCCTCTCTTCTATTTTATACTATCTTTTCCTTTCATCTCTACCTTCCACGTGCAGATCAGATTGTTGGTGTTGATATTTGTCCCATCAGCACCTTCCTGAAATCTTTGGGTAGTAATTGTAAGGCTGAAAACTGCTGTTCAGGTATCACTTCCTCATTAATGCAACCAGAGAGTTAGCTACAGAGTATTCAATGCGGTGGCAGCAGCTTTCCCTTAGATATTTCGTAGCTTTCCGTTGTCCTATTCCTTCCTAATACTTATCCTCATCCATGGAATGATCCGGAACGTTACTCTTGATGGCAGACCGCACCCTCTGATCTCGGATTTGCCCAGCCGAGAAAACATTCCTCCTCGGACCGCCCTCTTGGATGATCATAATTAGACTTTACCTCTTTACGTACCAACACAAATTCTTAGGAAAATGTTTACCCGTCCTCGAACTACTTAATGTCCTCGGATTAGGCTCTTGACCCAATATATGCATAGATATGTACTCCTAGGGCTATCACCCCTACAATAATATTTTAGAAATTATTTAATTTCCCCCCCCCCCCCACAAAAAATATATATATACATATATATATATACATATATATATATACATATATATATATACATATATATATATATATATATATTTAATTTCCATTCAGTTTCTTCTTCCAAATGAGTTTAATTTTTCAATTAGTCATCACTGAGAAGGGTGGTCTAGTGGTCTCAGTGTGAACGCAAGAGTGCAGCGTTGCTTATGGTCTCATGTTCGAACCACAATGGGCGGAACGTGAGATTTCCCTCTTACAGCTAGCCCAAGGGTACTAGCCTTTTTGTGGGACTAGGGTGAGGTCTATTGTCACTCCAAACAATAGTAGGTATGACTCAATTCAATATTCTCTAGTGGGTGAGTACCTTAATGGTCATGCCCATGGAGATCCGCCACAATAATTGCTCCCGCTCACCCATTTTGTTCATCAAAAAAAAATTTTTTTCTAATTAATCCAAGCATATAATATCTTAATAACATATAGTCATTATTGCGTAATAAAAACAGTGTTAGCAATTGATTTTACTTTAATCACAATAAACTGCGCTTTATGAAAAATATTGTACTTCCAACCTTATTGTTTGTTTTAATTAAAGACAACAAATCGGTTTTAGCCTGGACAGATGAACTTTGTTTGACAGAGCCCCTTGTCTACCATAGTACCACGACCATGATTAGATACTAATGCAAGGAGTTATTATTGATAAAAATAGGTTCTATAAGACAAAAATGGTTGCTGGTTGGATTATAATTACATTTTACACCCAAAAATTAAATACATCACTTCAAACTTTTCGTAATTATTAGGTCCAGAGCTTTAAATTAGGTAGTACAATGTAGTGTTTGGAAGGTCCTACCACATGAAGTTAGGATCCATGAATTTGATTCTTAATGTCTAATTAGGACAATTACTATTACCTGCCTATGTGGCTATATTCAATGTGCTGATCTGTAGTCTGTACAAGATAAGAGTTAGCTACTGATACATGTCCAACATTGTTGGTGCTCTTGATCCACTAAAAATGGGCTCCTCTCTTATTAAAAAAATATTCAACTCTGTAAGGATTCGAATGGAAAAGAAAAAGAAAAAGAGAATTGATTTTCCATGAATTATATACTGTTTGATGAGCAAGAATTTGGCATATTTGGACACCTTATCTTATTCTTTTTCTGGTGAGTTTCAGTTAATTCAATTAGTAAAGTTTCTGATAGTTGAATAAGAAATTTGGGGTTCAATCTTCACGTACACTAAAAACTGATTAGTATCCTAGTCTGATAATAAAGAGTTATTGTCAGAAGCGGACGCTACAGGTTAAAACTTTTTATAAAAAAAATAAAAAATAAAAAAAAGCTCATTCTCTTTCTTATTAAGGTTAAAAAACAGTAATAATAATAATCAGCATCTATGATCTTCTGGAACTTCATAATCATTTTGTGCTTTTACATTTTCCTTATTTTTCGTAATCACTACCCTTGTTACAGCCAACCTTATCGCAATATAATAAAAATTCAAACCTATAAATTGAGTGAGGAAATTGCTCTTCCTTTTTAATCTTTCATCCACTTATTAAAGCTATGTTACCAACAATTTCTTACCATAATTCTTTCCATAAGTTGATAAGTTTTTAATCAACAGACAATTACTGTTTTTCAAAGCCAAATTACAATCATAATTTTATCTCTTTGGCATAAATCTTCTTCAACAAAATGATCTAAAGAAAAAATTCAAAACAATTGTATCATATTTGTCTTGACATGCAAATGGTGAGTTGGGTTTACTATATGTATGCAGTGTGAGCCATGTGCTATCAAATCCTAAAAGGAATATTTAGTATTCGCCATCTTGCAGTAAAGTTGATATAATCAAGCAAGAATGATGAATCAGACAGCAAAATCACCTCAATCCGCAATGGATCTTCGGCTTAAGAGTCGTTGTTATGCTATCACAAATAAATTTACAACTTTTACTATAACTTTTTTACATGAAAAATTATAACTAATTATTTGTTATTTTTAAAAAAACCTTCTATATTTTTTTACCATTTACGGTTTGATCAGTAGAGAGTTATGAAAAAATTGTGCAATTGTTTATTTATTTATTTGGGCTCAATTAATGTGTCAGTCAAATTTCATTTAAAAGATAGGAAAAGGACAAGATAAGTCAAATACAACATCAGAAGATTGGAAAAAGGCAAAACACTAAACGATGGAAGCAAGACTAGTTCCGTGTGGACCATCCTCTATTGGCTCTTCAGAGAGGGGATAGCCTTTGATTGTCTCTCATTTTTATTTTATTTTTATTTGGAGACAACAAAAATAATATTGCTAAAATCACAGTAACTTAGTGCAAATTTTTTATTCCATGACTTATGACGGTCACATCCAACTCAATGTGCAGGGATGATAAGTGGAGAATAACTCGTGTCACGTAAAGTTGTACAACAAATATCACAATTTATTTATGTTTTGAGTCGTGGTTGGTAGAAGTATGTTTCCACGCGGACTTACCATCACTCCCTCGTTAGCCACAACTCACAATACGGACAAATTGTGACATTTTATTGTGCCATTTTATGTGGCGGAAGACTTATTCTAAGTGAAAATTTCATTGCATGACACATCTTAGTGCACAAGCAGTACTTTCGTATAGGAGTGGGACTATATTATATGAAATTAATGGGTTGTTCTTAATCTTAATGAATATCGTGGACCTGGATAGTTATTTATGAAAGTGATAGAAAAAGTAAAATCAAAAAGGCAAATACTTTTCTTTTATATATAAAGGTAGACTACACCTGGAAATACCATATATATATATATATATATATATTGATGTCGCGGAAGCCTGAAGAATAGCACACACGATACTCTCTTGATGGAACAGAAACTAAACTGTTAGTTTCTGGGTAGTAAACCTCGAATCTACGAGGGGTTCCTTGAATCCACAAGGTGATAGGTCTGGAATCCACCAGAGAGCACAATAGACACAAGTCTGAATTTTTATTGATAATAAACTATGAAAAACGTTTACAAACTTAAGGGCCTATTTAAGGGCTCTTTAAAACTTGATATACAAGAAAATATAATCTAAAATAACTTCTAATTGATACCAAATTTGACCTAAAAAGCATTAAATGCACCTAAAAACAAGGAAATAAATCACCTTAACCTAAAATAACGTTTTTTTACATAAAAATACTAAAAAATAATAAATTACAATAATTAAATAGTAAATTGTGTCCTACATCAGACCCCTCCACTTGAAACAAACTCGTCCTCGAGTTCATCTTTGAAATCTAGAATCTCATATGCCAAGAGAACAAATACTTTGAATACTTCATCTTCATTGTCTTCTTGCCAAACTTGAAAGTCATTAATTGGGCAACTTGAACTTCTTCTCCCTTGATCTTCATTTAATTCACAATATTCACCAAATAGGAGTCAATGATCAAATCAAATCTTTCCACCCCAATAAAATCAATAAGCTTTGTTTCAGTGTCTCCCAATAAAATAATAGGAGTTTGAATGTTGCAATCATCTAACTGGATTTCATCAAAATCGTTGACAACTTCCTCTATAATTTCTTCTTTAATAGTCTCTACTATCTCAACCTCAAGATCTTTCTCTATAATGGGGTCTTCATTAATCTCCTCCACAATTTTGATTTTAGGTTCTTCTTCTATAACAAGGCCTTCATTAATTTCCTCATAAATCTCTATATTTTCTTCTACATTCAATTCTTCCTTTAACGGTGGAATATTTGGCTCTTCAAAATAATTCAAGTATGAACTTCTTGGCCAATAATAATCTTGTATTGTATATGACAAGATTTCTTCACAATCCAAAGGATAAAATTTGATAGCAAGCATCTTTTTCATCCTTGGCCATGAACGAATTTTGTCTTTACCTAGTTGGATTCTATCAGATTGTACTCGTTCCCACCAACATAAGGCATACTTACTAAGTTTATACAAAACAAGTCCAACTTTTCTCTCATAACAAATATTCTCATAGTCAAATAAATCTTCTAGATCAAGTAACCAATCAAGAGAATCTTCTTTTAAAAAATAACCATTAAAACTTGCAATTTTCTTATAAGGTCTATATGAAATTTGCTTACCAATGAGTTGCCCGTGAGTTATGTCTCCACTGCAGTTATCCCTATTGTTTCCATTCTTCAACGGTGCCATCCTAGCATAGATATTTGTGAGTGCTTATTGTACGTCACGTAATACTCGCTAAGTTATTCGTCGTTGTTGTGGTGGTGGTTACCGTCTCGCTGGTTAGCAATCAGACCAGGGTAAGTCAAGGCTCTGATACCAACTGATGTCGCGGAAGCCTGAAGAAAAGCACACACGATGCTCTCTTGATGGAACAGAAACTAAACTGTTAGTTTCTGGGTAGTAAACCTCGAATCCACGAGAGGTTCCTTGAATCCACAAGGTGATAGGTCTGGAATCCACCAGAGAACACAATAGTCACAAGTCTGAATTTTTATTGATAATAAACTATGAAAAACGTTTACAAACTTAAGGGCGTGTTTAAGGGCTCTTTAAAACTTGACATACAAGAAAATATAATCTAAAATAACTCCTAATTGATACCTAACTATAACAGGAACCAAATTTGACCTAAAAAGCATTAAATGCACCTAAAAATAAGGAAATAAATCACCTAAATATAAAATAACGTTTTTTTACATAAAAATACTAAAAAATAATAAATCACAATAATTAAATAGTAAATTGTGTCCAACATCATATATATAAGATCCAAATTTCTGTGAAGGAAATGTATAAATACATTAGTTTACTAAATAAATTTTGGGATATTTAACACAAATATTTTTATTAAGTAAAACTAAAGTGAAAGATAAGTTGCTTTTCAAAAAAAAAAAGAAAAAAGAAAGAAAGATAAGTATACAGTCTACCTAAATGCTAACAGGGGTTCCTGAATGTTTGCTAATATGCGTAGCCAGTGTAGGTGCATTGAATAGCGGAATTGATGACTAATTAACTGGAACCTCCATATCTGTGGGAATCAATGTCTAGGTGCAATCCCCCAATAACTAGTTTTATCTTAAAAAGAAATATTATAAGAAAAAAAAAAAAAAAAAAACTTAAAATACCGTAGTATCATTTTCACTAAGAAAGAAAATCTCAAGGGAAGAGAGAATTATATTTTCTATTTATCTAAGTTTTACTTTAATGATAATTTCCAAGTTGAGATTAGATGTAATACTCCAGCAATTCCTTTCAATGATTGAGAGTTAAGAGTTGAAAAAAAAATATTTAGTTTCAACCATTGATTAAAAAGAACAAAGTTTCTCTTCAAACTAGTTTAAAGAGAAATTCTTCAAACATCTTATATATATATATATATATATATATATTGTGAATTTTGAAAATTTAACCATTGAATTTCATGTTCTTTATGTTCTTAACATGCATATCAAATTCCATTCAAATCGGATGTTATTTACTATTCGATCGATAAAGTTATTTGTTAACACAATTTTAGATCACAAAAATTTGAAATTTGAAATTTTAACATTTGTTTAATGACATATCAATTGATTTTTGATCTTTTTGAAATTTAATAAGCATGAAGGATATAATAAGAACATGCAATTCAACGGTTATATTTTCAAAATTCACACTCAATATAAAGATATATGAGGAGTTTGTAACGTTTTTCTCTAAATTAGTTTGGAGAGAGACTTTGTTCGATTAAAAAAAGTTAAGAAAAGTAAAAAGTGAAGGTTAAAATATGAAAAGTAAATAATAATAATAATAATAATAAGTGAAGCTGAGAGAAGCTCAAATGAAAATTCCAAATTATAGTTTCAATTTTGCACCATGTGTCATAAATTATTTATTCTTAAAGAGTTTTATTTCTTAATTTTAGAATTAAATGTGGGATCACATCATAAATATTCATCTAAGTGAATTATTATGTACAAAAACCAAGGAGTCTAGAATAAATGAATCATAAAAATAAAAAAAATAAAAAAGTGCTTCATAATAAAAAAAAAAAAAATACATGGACAATTTACATTTTTTACCTAATAATATCCTTACAAATTTTTTAAAGAGTTAACAAAATATAAAAATAACTATTAATAGTGTAAGGACCAAAAAATCTGGCAGACCATACCCACTTAGAACAGTGGGTTTGTACAGTTCAACTATGGCCCAAATTAATAGATTTGTAAGAGAGGGAATCAAACAACAAGAGAGGTCCTTACCCGAGGATGGAAATAAGGAAGAAATGCATAATATTATAGAATATGTTAGCAAATGTCTAAGTACAAGACTGCCCAAGGAAGTTAATGGTACATAGAAAAATACACTGCTCACTCTCTTCTCTCTATGTTCTTCTTGTTACTTCTTTTTTATTTTATTTGTGTCTCTCCTTTTCTTCTATGAGAACCATCTTTTTTTTTTATATACTCCCTCCACTTCACATCATAACCCCCTATCTCTACCTAACAAATTTCTCCTAGCGACACCTGTCCTTTTAAACATCTAAGAAAAGGCAATAGAAGGAATTTCTTAACTGTGAATTACACTATTTAGATCGCTTCCTCATCAATGCAGCTGATAAAGCTGCTACCCACCATTTAATGCGGAGGCAACAGGCTACTTCTTACTGGAAACTTCCCTACATTCGTGATTCTCTCTCCTCAACCAGCCCTTCCCACCTGGAACTCCTAAGAACCTTTTGTCTCTTCTCCCCTTCTCCTCGGGTGAATTCCCTCCCCGAGTACGTGATACCCAACACCAGCGTTAACAGTTCTATAGTCCCTTCCTTGGTCCTCGAGCCCCCACAAATAGTATTTAAATTATATATATATGAATTATATTATGCATCTTATTGTATATCTTTAAATGTATCCATGCATATGCATGGAATTACAAGTTAGTTGTAGGATACAGAAATTTAATAAGGTAATAATGCCACGTGTCATACCTAAGGCTGAGGAGGCTAATACAGTTTCGAGGAGTCCATACACTTAGACGGTAAAATTGGAGAGGCAAGCCATGGCCACGTCAATGGCACATTACCAGAGGAGGCCACATTGTAGAGGAAAAGTTTCAGAGAGGGGGTTAGCCCTGACGTGATTGGGGGGATAGTAACTGCCACTACATTTAATGCACCCCATCAAATCCCCTGACTACATTTATGTGGATAAAACCCCTGAACAGTGTTGTCTTAGTTGCCGCAACTCACAGAAGACTTGGGAGAACATCTAATGGGATAAGCACTCGAGTAGTGGCCTACATAATCAACAAATGGATGCCCAAGATCAATAAAAAAAAGCTATATAATGTGAGAGATCCTCCAGAGAGAAAGAGGGGGTTCATCTGAGAATCTGAAAAAGACTGTAACACAAAGAACTAAGATTGTACTCAAGTCTAAAAAGAATATACTCAAGAGCTACTCTCCTTGGGCTTTGCCGAGGAAGAATTTCTTTGCATAAAACTTGTTTTTCTATGTTTTATTTTAATCTTTAATCTATTATAGGCATTGTCCAACTCACCAAAACTTAGTTTTTAGCCCACTCTCTAAAAATTCTTTGTATTCGGCTCTTTGGGCCTCAATCTTGTTACCTTGTAGGCTTAAGATCCAAAACTTGCCCTTACACTAATAATAATAATAATAATAATTTGTAAGAGAGAGAGGGGTTAATTGCACCTGGTGTAATACCTTATGGTCTGTTTAGATTGAGGAGGAGGGAATGAGAGTAAGAGAGACTAGAGTAGAGTTGGTCAAAAATTAAGCTAAAAATATCCCATATTAATATAAGGACATAGTTTGGAGCCAATTACCAATAGAAAGATGATAGTAATGATTATCATGTGCATTATACATGACTTATTTAACCTAATTAATTAAGTGAGTTATGTGCATTGCGCATGGCAAGACACATGTCATGTTCCTATTGGTGGTTAGAACCCAAGGCTTTAAACATTTTTCAAATCAATTTTTTTCCTTAATGTAATTGTAGTTGTTTTTGTCATCTAACATTTTGTAAACTTTTCCTCTATATATATAGAAATTTTGAATTTGAATTCTTTCTATAAAAGAAAATGAGTAAGTAGAATTACTTAATTACAAACTTTTTTTTTTTTTTTGAGAAACAAACACACATATATACAAGGGAGAGAGAAATGGGTTTTAACACAAAGGCACACCGCCATCTTTGTAAATATATAGAACACCTCTTTTTTGCCCCCTAGCACTGGACACGCAACTTCACTTAATTTTATTATATAAACCATTTTATTATCCAAAATGCAGGGATCCCTCGTCTCAATGGTTCATTATATGAACTAATTTCACATGAATAGTATTTTTTGAAAGTATGGTTATGGTTGGACTAAAATCAACATTTATTCGTCAACATATTGTTGTGCTGACTTGCCAAAATATGGGCATGGAATTAGAGCTCAGATATGAGATTCGAAGGGCCGGTGGTAAGCTCTCAAGATTGAGTAATTCTTAAGCATTTTTGGAGCATAGAGAATATGTTCATTCCTCTCATATTTATGGTAGAGTTTACTCATTAAACTCATAGTAGGGTTTATCATGAATGTAAGAGACAAAAATATCACTTCCTCGTGCTCCAGAAGGACCTAAGATTTTTTTCTCGGAATGTATCCGAATTAGGTATTATTATTAAGTAATTCTAGTACCATATCATTCATCATATTTTTGTCCAAAATTATTTTATATAACAGGTTATGACTAATTATTTATCACTTTCATATTGATCTATAATTTTTTTTTTCTATTACTAACACATTTATATATATAACTCAGAGAAAGTTCAATTACAATTTGAAATTAGAATCCAAATTTGCACCATGTGTTTAAATTTATGTGAAAACCATACCATAATTATCCACTTAAATTTTTTAATTTTTGGTAGAGTAGTTTGAGTAATGTTGTTTGTAATTTTTTGAAATACGTGTAGGTGAAAAAGTGTGTGGAAATATGTGTAATGTTATTTAAAACGTGAAAATGTGAGTTTGAGATTGATGACCAAACAGGCCCTAAGAATCTAATATTAATGAACTAATTTAAAAAAAAAAAAAAAACTAATCACATATACTCAATAAAAATTATCACACAAAAAATATCACCACAAATTCTATCTGTAGGGTCACAAGTTTTTAGCCCAAGCTCGAAAATGATTTGGACGATAGTTTAGTGAGCCCAACACAATAAATTTGTAGAGAATGGGCTAAAGAGCTAGGTTTTAGCGATTTGGACTAACGGCTAGTAAATGTTTCAACAATGAATGAAGGTGAAATGCATGAAGCTTAACCAAAAGGTTGTCCGAGGAGACAGAAGATGATTCAATGTAATATTTATGAAAGCTGGAATGGCTCATCGTACTACAGTGTTTCCTTCATTTCTTTCTTTTTGCTATTTTTTCCTCCCCTTTCTGATGGGAGATCTTTTACATTATATAATTCTTTTCAGAACATCCTGATCATACACTTGTTAACCATCTAAACCCTTACTTGAGTATATGTCACATCAGCCACCTTCTTTGGCCTCTGTGAGTTGCGGTGATCAAGGTAACACTGTTCAGAGGTATTCTTCACATAAATGCGGCCAGAAAAGTTGTTGCAATGCATTTAATGCGGAGGCAATAACATTTCCCTTAGATATTTCTAGGCTCTTATCTCTTCTGCGTGTGTCTAAGGATCTTCCTTGTGGCGGAAGTCTTCTAAAGGATCACTCAAGTTGCTGAAGTTCAGGGCCAATCAGCATCTGACCTTGTCCGAGAATGAGGTTCTCCTCGGACTGTCTTCCTTCACTTCCTTCTTTAAAATTCTGGACTATGGGCCTTTTTTAGTTACTTACTACTCCTTGAACACACCACGTTCCCAATTAAAGGCCAAGGCCCAATGCACAGTTTTGGGTTTCTACCCCCACACTATCTTATTAAAAATTGGAAAAAAAATTATCATAAATAGTATTAACTTTGGGTAAGAATTTTAATATTTGACTAATTACGTTTACTTTTAAAAAAAAATAATTTGATTAATTATTTATATTTTTATGATAAAAATTATTTTTAATTTTAAATATATCCATATTTATGCACGTGTTACATAATATTTTTTTAACAATCTAACTAATTATTTATATTTGTATGATAAAAATGTGTTTAATTTTGAATACATACCCTCATTGGTATGGTTACATGCTAGAAAGAATTATAGCAAAAGTTAGGCATAAAACATTCCGAAACTAGTTTTTTATTTTTATTTTTTATTATTATTCAAAAATATCCAAATAAATTATCCAAGTTCAGGTAGGCAGAGATAGGAACTGAAAACTAAGTAAGTAGGTATATAGATAGGGGTAATTCTCATCTGCTCCGGTAGTAAGGCTTACTCCTCTTGTACGAAGGATAGAATCCACGCGTGGGACCCAAATATTACTCTCAAAACACCTAAATTTTTTCCTATAGATAGGGAATACGTCAGGGCGTGCGTGAGCTGCTGAAAGATGTAGGGTATAAATATATTAAATATATATATTTTTTTTGATAATTAAATTGGACAAGATTGCCCTGGAAACAGTAAAGAGACATATGTGCACAGAAATCAAGAAAGTCGCTGTCAGCGTGGCAGATGTGGCAGACAGAATGGGGTCGGCCAACCATGTTGCGTTTTTCGATTTGCATCATTATCCTTTTGTTTCTTTATTCAGGGTTACTTTCGACAATAGCTCAGCAACCTTTAGCTTATAAAGTTATACCCAAAATAGAAATATTTTTATTTTATAAAAACTAGACTCAAATAAAAAAAAAAAAAAAAAAAGAACTTTAGGTGATTTGGAGGATTTTTTTTGGTCCCCCCCTCCCCCCCAAAAAAAAAACCCTATTTGCTGTTGATTTGAGGTTAATATAAAGTAAATAAAAAACCCTATAGTTTTATTTATGGGACACATTAACTAAATCCTAAACTTTTAAATGGGATGTTTTAAATCCATACTTTCATAAATATATATAATAATAAAAAACTTCAAAGTTGGGGTTTAAATTTTAAAGTTTCCTATTTATGAAAGTGTGAACTGTGGAGTTTACAATGTCCCATTTAAAAGTGTGAGATTTAGTGTGTTCCAAATACAAAATTATGGAATTTTTTTAATATTAAATATGGTACATGATTAAAATTACGATAAAAGTGTCTACATTAGACTATCAAGTATCCACAAACGACTTTATCCAAAAAAAAAAAAAAAAAAAGTATCCACAAACGAGTCAAAATACATTTTAGCTGAAGTGCTTATCTAGAAATTAATAACACTATTGTTTAGCAAAATTATTAATATGTTAAAATTTTTTAGCAAATCTCGTTCTCTCCCTTGAAACCAACTAGTTGAACCATAAGTCTCTTGACAAAATAATAACAATGTGTTGTTTGGTCAAAATATTATTATGCATTCTCACTTGCAAGGTCATGCCTAATGTGCAAATTAAAGTCAGGAGCAGCCCAACATAATTTGGGGCTTAAGGCGAAAAATTTATGCAGGGCATTTAATATGTAAATATTAATTAAACAAAATTATTTAATACTAATCACATTATTTTTTTGAGAGACTAACGCTAATCACATTAAGGTTAATTTGATATATTAAATACATAAATAATACCAACTAGACTAATGTTAATTTCATATAGAGAATTGAATATCATAGTTGAACTATATATATTAATAAAAAGAAATAAAAATATATTACGATTGAAAAAGATACTTTATTTTGAATATAAGACGATGTATAGTTAAATAAAGTTGTAATCTAATTTTTAATTTTATATTTTGATTTTAAGAGAGAGAGAGATAGATATTATTTTGTGTGTGATTTTGTAGGATATTAGTTTACAAAAATTAAAGTCTCAAACTATTATGAGAGATTAATTTATAATTGATGATTTAACACATTTGCAACATCTTTTTGAAATATTTTAGGGTTTCAATTGAGTTAAGGTTCTATTGGTCTCGTACTTTAAGAGTTTTAATAGAAATGAAAAAGAAAAATGCGCTAATTAAAAGAACTATAAAATGTTTAAAATATAATGTGACATTATTTCTCATTGATGAACTTCATCAATTTAACTAATGAATATTTATGTCACTTTTTTGTGATTAATAACACGACAATTTGTAAGCTAATAGTAAAATTTGTAGTATTCTTAACATCACTAATAAAAAAAATTAAAAAATGTACAATCTTTAGAAAATATATATAATTTTATAAAAATTTGTGCTTTTAACTATGAAAAGCAGGGCCTTTTTTCTCAAGGAAAATTTTGTTTTTTAGTGGGGCCTTAGGCCTAGGCCTTGAGCCGGCCCTGATTAAGGTGTTAATTCATTTGATTGTCATCCCAAAAACATAACATTTATTTATATATCTCAACTCCTTTAAGCCAAAATCTTTGTCATTCTCAGTATATGAGTTCATTCCTGATGGCACCTTAATTCATGTCCAAGGTTAGACTGACAGGCCGTCTATATTAAGGAATGATTTATGAGATGTGTTAACATGTTCATCATGCTGCAACTCCAGTTTTCATTCAGGTTTTGGAATCTCAATTTCTCTTCTCTAGAAGAGGATTAATGGTAGGTTCGAAGCTACTTGTCGGCCAGGAGGACCATGGCCCCCTTGCCTTACATGTATAATCCTTTATAAAATATATAATAGATGCTAATTAAACTCAATGGTGCCTCCATATTGAAGGAACTATTTTAAAATTTATTGGAATTTGTTAACAAAAAAAAATAAAAATAAATAACAATAACAAAAACATCAATTTAGAAATTTCTAAGATACATGGTATTATTAATTCAAATTAAAAAGACAAGGAGTTAGTTTGATTTCGATCCAAAGTTTAGGTTTTTGTTTTATTTTTTGTATTTTTCTCTTTTTATTTTTATTTTATTTTTTTGGTATGGAATTAGGTGCTAGAGAGTATATGACAACATAATGTTGTTTATAATATACAATAATTTAGGATAACTACTAGTTTTAGCGTGTGTTTGGCATCAGTTTATTTGATTTTGTGTTAATTGTTTTTGTTGAAAATAAGTTGAAGTACACTTATATTTTTATTTTTATAATTTTTTTTTTCATTCTCTTGCCTCTACCCTCCACCAAACACGAAATCATGACTACATCCCTAGTTAACGGACTATACGCTTTGAGAAAAAAAGATAAATATAATTTATAAGATATGGAATACTTCCTCACTCATGCTCCCCCTTAGGCACACTCCCAAGCCATACTTGAGTACTGTTCAACAGGGCACTTGGCTAGTCATAAATCATAATCTCCAAAGATATGTGAACCACATAATAACATCCGCTAAAGTCGATAAGAGTATTGTACACGTCGAGCTTAAAATAAATAATTAAAATATATATCAAGAATCTTCAAAACCTTATCAACGTCCAGGAGATTATTTACTAAAATAAAAGTTCTATGTTTTTTTTTTTTTTTTTTGTGAATAAATACTAAAATCACAGGCTATATTACAACATTTTTATAAACTGTTATTATAGCCAATTTTTATTGGTTATAAATTTAGCTCACCACTAATATCGTTTTTTTATTTACCAATAATTATTCACTATATTAGTAATTTGTAAAAAATGTTGTAACAAAACTCTAGCATTTTTGAAATAAATAACACTATTTGTCATGTTTTGGATATCAAATGCTTTTTTTTTTCTTGACTAGCTAGTAGTTTACTCGTAATAATTAATTGAGAATGAGTACAAGTAGGCATAGTTAAAATTTATATTGAGTACCTTTATTTTGTTTTGTTTTTTTGTTTATTTTTTATGAAATCATTTTTTAGGAAAGAGATATTTAACCTTTTTTTTTGTTGTTGAGAAAATGAGAGATTTGATCCTTAGACGCTGCTTAGAACACAAAAGAAATGTTAAGAAGGCTCTTTACAAGTATAATTATAAGTTATAACACAAACAAAAAAAGGTATTGGAGTCGTTGGGTTACTTTCTTGGGGGCGGTTGGAAGGTGAAAAGTCGAAAAGGACTTGGTGATGGCACTCCGCGTGAGCATAGTTGGTAAGGGTACGTTCGTCTTGTTCTGACCATTAACAGGATTCTGCCCTAGCTTCTACGTTATGCTTTACATCTATAGTTTACTTAAGTTTGACCTTAAAAAACTCATGCTTTAGGTTATAAGGTTATTAGCCTTTTTATTTATTTTAAATTTAAGACTGCTAGCCTGTTAGAAAATGCTGGAAATTAGGTAATTCTCTCGATCAATCGTTAATCTTTTTTTTTTTTTTTTTGCATATGATATAAAATTTGTATTTAAAAGCTTGATATATATATATATATATATATATATATATATATATATATTAATGCGTTGATTAGTGTCATCCATATAATGCATTATAAGTTCAACTCTCAGAAGTCAAATCTCTCTAATTTTTTTTTTCTTTTGAGAGGAAAATCTCTCCAAAATTAGAGAAGATATACTGTGTAATGTTTATAAAAGATATGACATATATGCCAAATGCATGAAATAATTATTGTTAAACTTGAAGGTAAGACTATTTATCAGGCTCCTCTACCAAACTTCATACAAGCGGAAGTCTTGTCACTACATACAAAATTTTTTATGTAAGGTTGACATAAGGATTTGTGTACTGTTGGGAGGTTGTTCAAATTGAAAATTTAAGGACTAAATTGATATTTATATTGAATTTTAATGATTATATTTATAGACAATTCTTGTGGGACCAATGGGGCCATGTATTAAAAAAAAATCATAATAGTTTAAAACATATAAACAAAGATGAAGGAGTAGTAAAACTTAATAGCTTGGATAAAGTGGAATAGTGCATCAGGAATATTGTGTGACCACATCTACGTATTAAATTTAAGGAAAAATTTTATAAGACTTCTATGCAACCAGATATGCTCTATGATATCGAATGTTGGGCAATTAGTAAACAATGTATCCATAAAATTAGTGTGGCGGAAATGAGAATGTTAAGACCAATAAGTAGGAATACACTGAAGTGATAGAAAGATAAGATTCGAAATGAGAAAATCTGCTTAAAGATATGAGTAGCCAGTATTGACGAAAAAATGAAGGAGAGTAATTCATCTCAGGTTTATCAATAGTTTGGGCTTGGTGGGTGTAGTGTATTTGTATATTATGCTTCTATGAACTTCGGGTGAAACCCAAAGGGCCTCATGTATTCAGAATCCATCCACTTTGGATAAGGCTATGCCGAGCTGAATTGGAGGATAATGACTTTGCTGATCAAATCCAATCTCTATGTTTTTTGGGCATTACATATCCTTGTTTGATTATGGATAATGACTTCGCTCAAATTCGAAGCAGCCAGTATTTAAATGAGAAAGTGGTCTACATGATCTAGACACGCTTAAAGAGATATTCAAATATGCTTTAAATTAAGTAGGTAGTGTTTTTGAATCAAGAAGATTTCTAGAGTACTTTTATTTACAATTTACATATAATTTACGTTATTGCTAATACATTTGGTTAAACATGTACGCATAGAATAAGACTACCACTTTTGAGGTCAAGTTCCATTGCAGTGCAATCACTGGAAGAAATTCCTCTAAATGTTGAGAAAGTGAACACTATCCATCCTTGGGCTGCCTATCAGTGACAAAACAGTAGCTGCAACATGCTTTGTACTAAGCCCTGCTGCTTCCATTTGGTCTGTTTGAGCTCCGTGGTCAATATATCTATCAGGGAGCAGCATAGCCCTCCACTACAATCACAGAAAAAATTAATTAATTAACAACTAATGTTTTCAATTAATAGTCAACAACTAGAGCAATATCCCTTTCTCCTAGGTTTACTACCAACATCACTATTGTTATGCACCAATCACAATAAAATATGTTAAGTAATTGTGAAAAACATTGTGTTGTCAGACTTATTAAATTGATAAATGAGAGAAAGTGTCTTGTAAGATGGTGTGTGTGTGTGTGTGTATATATATATATATGAGCATAATATAAGAATGTTACCTTGAGATTTCCATCAAGTAATCCATTCAATCCCAAGAAGTGGGAAACATGAGAGCTAAATCCTCCGATAGATCCTTCTTCAACAGTGATGAGGAACTCATGTTCTTGAGCTAAGCCTCTAATCAAATCTCCATCAAGAGGCTTGCAGAATCGAGCATCGGCCACAGTTATTGAGATGCCAAGAACTTGAAGCAGCTCTGCTGCCGCAATACAGCTTTGTAATATTGTCCCATAACCCAAAATAGCCACCCTACTTCCCTCCCTTAGCACAATTCCCTTACCAACCTATGTTCCAAAGTTTGAATTAGCACAATAAACAAAAATAATTGTTACATGTACAAGGTGAAAATAACACTTCCACAATGCTATAGACAAATAGATCGTGATTGGTGCAGCATCACTTTCATATAGGATCATTACTAACATCACATTTATTGTACACTAATCGCAATCTTTCACCTTAATAGTATTAAAAAAATATTGTAAAATTTGTTATGTCATTAGACTTATTGATAAATCATTGAGGAGACTTGTAAAAGTACCTCCAAAGGTGTCCCTTTGTTATTTGGTGGGAGAATGGAACCAATGCCACTTCCTCTTGGGTATCTAAAGCTACTAGGCCGGTCATCAATGGCAGCAGCTGTAGCCACCATGTGCATGAGTTCGGTTTCGTTTGAAGGAGCCATGACCACCATGTTAGGTAAACAAGCCAAGAAAGTTGTGTCAAAGGCGCCACAATGGGTTGGACCATCTGCACCAACAAGGCCAGCCCTGTCTATAGCAAATCTCACTGGAAGCCTTTGTAGGTCTACATCATGAGCAACCTGCATGATCAACACCAAACAAGATTTCAATATTTGATGTTTCCAAAATATCTTGCGAGAACTTGAATAAAAATTTTGTGGTCAAAGAAAATCAAAAGCAAAAATTTGAGAAATGGATATATTCACCTGATCATAACCCCTCTGTAAAAAAGAAGAGTAGATAGCACAAAAGGGCTTAAGTCCTTCAGCAGCTAGGCCAGCAGCGAAGGTAACAGCATGTTGCTCAGCTATCCCAACATCGAAACATCTATCTGGGAATTGCTTCTGGAATAAATTAAGTCCTGTACCCCCTCCCATTGCAGCATGAATGGCTACTATTCTATCATCTCTCTCTGCTTCAGCAATCAATGACTCTGCAAAGTACTTTGTGTAGGATTGAGTACTCGATTTTGATTTTTGCTGTTTCCCTGATTTGGGATCAAATTTTACCACACCTAAAAATAAAACCAAAATTCTTTAAACCAAATGCGAACATCTTTTTTATTTTATTTTAATAGATACTATAGGATTTGAAATTCATGTCATCAGCTCCTTGATAATTGGTCTTTAATATTGTGTTAAGACACCAATTTTCATTTTTTCTTGTGTAGACGGAATTCGAAAAAGAAGACCCTGCAAATTGAGCAACCTACGCGTTAAATATTAAAAGGAAATACTTTGATTTAGGAATGATATGTACCATGCATTTTATCAGCTGCAACTTCGGCTGGAGCATAGCCTTTTCCTTTCTCAGTGGTAACATGGATAAGCACAGGTCCTAGAGATGGCAGGTCTTTCACTTTTTTCAAAATATAGACAAGGTCTTCCACGTTGTGACCATCTACTGGGCCAATATAGAATAGCCCAAGTTCTTCAAACAAACATGCTCGAGCACCACCCACCATCCCTCTCATGCAGGAATCGACTTTAGCTGCAATTTCGTGTGCTTGTTCTCCAATCTTCTTTGTGATGCCCTTTTTAATTAGATGGATGAAAAGTTATTTGCTTGTTGTAATAATGTGGAGGATGGAAGAATAAATTGTAGTACAACTTCAATTAATAACATAATTAGGCATTTAGCAAAAATTTTAGGTACAATTCATATGTGCAATAACCTAGATTCCTCAATTGAGTTCAACTATATGGTTTAATTGATACAGAAAAAAAAATCATTATCTTTTCTTAAAATTAATCTTGTAATTTATTGATCAATGCATTCACATGTTGAATTTAATTAAGAAATATAAGATATAACACCAAAAAAATTAACTGTGTACTCATATTTTATCCAAAAATTAAATTACAAAAGCTTCGGCTTGGGTCAGCTTTACTTCCAAAATAAGCTTTTACCATTTTTTTTTTTTTTTTGCTGCATGAAATCCTTTTGTAAGTTTTGTTGCTCTTAAGAAACAATAGTTATTTTATACATCCAATATATTCATTCTCTCTCTTATACTATGTGGATTTCATATCTTATGGGATTTGCATATTATAGAAAGGATTATGCATATATTGGATGTATGAGACATACTAGCCTATATTTGATAAGGCTTGAGATAATCATGACATTATAAGGTCCAAAAGTTTACCTTTGCAACTTCACGTAGCTGGTGGAACTTTCTACTTGAATGCAGCCTTGTTAAGGCTCTACTTAGAGCTCCAACCGGGGGGGCAGGACCATCCACAGTGGCGGTGGGCAAGGAGACTTGCTCATTGTCGTTCAGAATTATGATAAGATTTGTGTCAAGATAACCTGCATTGTTCATTGCCTCATATGCTTGTCCGGCTGTCATGGCCCCATCTCCTATAACCGATATTACATGGTTCTTTTTTCCTAGCAAGTCTCTACCAACTGCCATTCCTGAAAAGCATTGAACATAGATAAGCAACTAATAAATTTCATTTTGGGAAATTTTACTGCTCTCTTTTAAACTAACTCATTTTCATACTTATCCCCAAACATTATGAGAACGCACACTTACTTTCCCTAAACTATTACTCATATAGCATTTTGTACCTCATTTTGAGTCATTCCATAGATAATAGTTTAGGAAAGTAAATATGCATTATCATAGTTTAGAGGAGTAAATGTAAAAAGGGTAAAGTTTAAGGTGGTAAAATGTCTATTCTCATAAATTTTTTTTATTATTTTTTATTTTATTTATTTTTATACAAGATAGAAATTCTACTATAACTTAATTCAAGTGTATATGTGTGTGAAGTTCCCTCTTAGAGACTTCAACCTTGATCTTTGCCCTCCACACCCCATAAGTACTTATACTTGTATAGTGACCATTATCCCAAGGGTGTGCGGTGGTATCTATTTTCAAAATTAAAGAGAGCAAATGCACATTCTCATAATTTAAGATAATAAAGTGTTATTTTTCGAATTTATTAAAAGTGGCTATGCTAAAATTAAAGCCCACGTAATTTTAACTTTTAAGAAGTCCATTCATGCTTATCAACCGGGCCCTCGTTGATGGCACTACGTCAATTGCACTCGGCTTGGGTCCAGTCTTATAACAATTGAAATCATTGCAAAAATACTGAAGGCCTACCTATTTGTCTTCTTTCAAGTTGCAAATCAAATTAAACAGTATCAAATTTGACAGTTAGCATTCCACTTTGTGAAAGTAGAGATCAATGGCCCATGTCATATATTAAAATTAGCATGTAGCCTTCTTCATTTTTTTTTTTTTTAATTTTAAAATTTTTATAAATAATTGAAGCTGCACTTTAAAAATGAAACCGGTTAAAAAATTTGATGTACCTAAGCCAGCTGAAATGCTGGTAGAACTATGGCCAGCACCAAAGGCATCATATATACTTTCATCCCTCTTTGGAAAGCCTGCAAGCCCACAAGTCTGTCGAATTGTATGCATTCTTGATCTCCTGCCTGTTAGAATTTTATGCGGGTACGACTGCAAAATTCCCACAATAAAAAAAAAAAAAAAAAAAAAGACAATAATTAATATACTATTTAGTGCTAAGACTATTCCTAAAAGTTAGAATAATGGTTTGATTGAACTTATTATTTGCCAACTACTTTTGATGTAATTTTAGTACCATATAAAAAAAAAAAGCCGACAGTTTTTTACCTCTCATTAAAAATAATAATAATAATAATAATAACAGTAACGGTTTATAATAAAAACAATATATTAATTCAAAATTTTGCTCCCGAATTAGATCAACATTTTGATATGGGAAGTAGTTTAAAAGTCCGTTTGGATTGAGGGGAAAGAGAGGAAGAGTGAAGGGGAGAATAGTAAAATTAGTTGAAAATAGGTTAATTTTGAGTAAATTCTACTCTACTCCCCTTCCTTGTCACTCAATCCAAACAAATCATAAGCTTTATGTTTTCCCCGGACAAAATCTTGTTAATAAAACTTCTTATATTTTCAATATAACAGCATTATAACCTTACTCGAAATTTCAAATAGTAGCTCAACCATTTCTAACCACACAAGTTCTTTACTTATATATAATAAGAACCAAAAGAAAAAAGCACGATGAGAAGCATTATATAGGGCCTGCTGCATGAAAAACAAAACAGAAAGACACCAATGATAATGAATTTACCTGATGCCCCACGTCCCAAATAATCTTATCGTCGGGACAGTCAAATACATGGTGAAGTGCGACTGTTAACTCAGCCACTCCAAGGCTTGAACTTAGGTGCCCCCCAGTCCTTGAAACCGTGTAAACAATCTCTTCTCTCAGTTCATTGGCTAACACTTCAAGTTCCTAATAAGATAACAATTAATTTACTCAAAACCTCAGTTTCCAGAGGATGAAAATTTAGTTTTATAATCAACCAAAAACAAGCAAAGTGTGTTTTACCTCAGTGGATAGGTTTTTCATGTTAATAGGGTAGTTTATGGTGTCCAGAATTGGAGTTGAGGGCTTCTCTCCCGAGAAGTTGAGGTACTTCTTGATCCCTCCATTCTGCTTTGTTTTGGGGTCTCTTTTTACCATGGTTCTCACCTTCTCACTTGCATTTTTTTCCTGAGCAGCTATCACTTTTTTGTACTGGAAAATTAAACATATTAATATATTAAGACTTCTTAAACATGTTAGCTCTACCTCTTATGTAAAAACATAACATTTCTTTAACTTTCTTTTAACACTGCTCTTTTTTTAAGAGTTAAAATTTATGTACTTTGAGAGAGAGAGAGAGAGAGAGAGTGAGACCTTCAATTCCAGAGTGGCTAAATTCGTTGAGCTTGGAAAAGAATGGGGTTCTTGAGAATGGAAAAGAGGAAGAAAACTGGTTCTAAGAATAGAAGAAGCCATTGTCTCTCTTTAAGAAGGATTTTGAAAAGTAGAGACTAGTTTAAAAAAAGTTGAATAAGTAGCAGCAGAAGTAGCAGTAGTAGAGCCTGGTGAGGTTGTAGTTGTTGGCAAAGGTTGAGCTGGGGGTTTTTTATAGGAAAACTGGAATACTGTAAAAATTGCTAATCTTACGTAATTTAACTGGCCAAGTTAAGTAATTGGCCTATTAATTATTGTAATTTAGTTTGTCGGGTTTGCCTCTACAGTATACACTCCCAATAATTCCTTTGTGGCCCCTTGCGTAGTCGCGTGATGACCGACGAGGCGATGACAATTGACTAGTGATGCTTCCCTCCTTCTTGAACTGGTTACGAGTTACAACAATGACATAAATATGGTAAGATAAATGTTTGTTGAAAAATTTACCTAGTTTTACCATGCAAGTTGCAATTGCTAAATCGATTACGTGATTTCCTATTCATTTTTAGGTCATATTAATAGGTGTTATTACTTATTAACGCAATTTTTAATAAATTATTTTTTTTTTAAAAATTGATATAACTTTTATGAGAAATATAAGTAAAAAGATTCATATTTTTTTCTTTTCTTATAAAAGTTTCAAAAAAATATACCATAAATCAATGTTTTTAATTAATTTGGGCATCCGTTAATTTTTTCCTTCATTATTTTTTAGGATGATAGAAAAAGGAAAAACCCACCACTCCACTCTCCAATATGCCTCCAATTGGCAATTGGATCAAAACAAACCAGCTAAACTTCTTAGTCTTACTCAAAGCTGCTACTTCAATGAGCAATAGATTTGTAAAGGATCGCGATTTGCAATATATATGGTGATAAGAATGATTGAGTGAGTAATGGATCTGGAATGTAGGGGCTTTATTAAGTTCGACTTATGTAGAGGTTGTAAGAGGACTGTCTATGTTAAAAACAGAGAAAATTAAAACCTTAAAATCAACCAATTTGAGATCTTAGAGTGCTAAGGGAAGAATTAATAGTGTAATGTTGCCATATAAAGGATTAGAGTTTTTTTTTTTTTTTTTTTTTTTTTTTTTTTTTTTTTGAGAATCAGGATTAGAGTTAAAATTCACTTAATAAAAATGATTAATATGTTTATTGTATTTAGAAACAATAGATGATTTTCAAAATGTAATATTTGTAACAATAATTAATATGTTTATTGTATTAAGAAACAATATGTTAAATGAACTTATAGTTTATCTTTTGTTCTCTTATTATTACTATGTACAAAATTGTAATAAGGAAGCCTTGTTAACCACAAGATTCATCTCCCATTCAAGATTCATCTTTTTTCTGACTCTCTAAAAAAATCTTGGAGATGCCATTGGTGGATTTGTTACATGTGTGTGTATTATTTTCATGTTATAATAGCTTTTTGTTATAAAGTTAGTAATTTAAGAAAAAAAAATAGTAAAGTTAGTGATTTTACAAGCATTTAATGGGTTAAGTAGACACTTGGTGTTGGTTTAAGTTTTGTTATTTAGTTTAAAATATTTTTATAAAAAATAATGACGAATAAATAATGACAGTTGCGTAAAAATAAAAATATTATACGAATTTAATAAAATAAAATGATTACACCTATCCACATTGTCAATTGATAATGAATTATTATGTAATGACTTCAAAATAAGAAATCTCGTAGAAGGAAATTGTAAAAATTTATGTATATGTATGTGTTTTTTTTTTTTTTTTGGTCAATTACTTGATATATTCTAGTTCTTTATTTATTAAACTTTGTTTAATTTAAGTTTCATAATGATCCAAAAATAAATTCATAGAGCCGCCATGTTACATGTATTATTTTTTTAATGTTGAATTAATTAGGGTCCGTTTGGATTGAACTTATTGTTGCTGAAACTGAAAACTGAAAACACTATAGCAAAATAATTTTTAAATGTGTAAATAGTACTGTGAGACCCATTTTTAATATTTTTTATTGCGTGAACAGTACGTAAACAGTAATAAACAGTGCAAAAACAGTAATTTTTGTCTCTTCATAGTGATTTTACTGTTCACACGCAAAAAAAAATCTGAAAACGCAACTGTGAAAACGCCGGATTCAGCTGAATCCAAACGCTCAGTAAGTCTCAAACACAAGCAAATTCAAAGCCGCGTGCTTACCGACAATGTGCTGTAAATGGCAATCGTGAGAAAAAAATATACTAACTTGGGATTAATGGAAATCGTGAGCAAAAAATATACTAACTTGGGAATTGGAACGAAGAAGTGGAACTAATAATACCTCCATCGACGCACAAAAATATTTAATATTTGAGCAGTCATTATCCTGAACATGCATTACATGCCGATAATGAGGCCATATATATTCCTCACAAGGGACACATAAAACTTAATTATCACATGTTGTGTGTGTGAGAGAGAGAGACAGAGTGAGAATCTTGGCCATTTATTTCAACATTATTTTGCAGTCCAATCAATTCAATTGTCCGTTGTACTTATAATTTATAAAACAGTGGCTAAAGAAAAAGTTTTACTAATTTACTATTCTTTTCGCAATCAAAATCTTCATCTTTCTACTTTCGGGATTCTTGATCATATCGATCAAAGATTGAATGAGTTGCACATGTCTTTTCCTGTGCATATCCAATGTAACTTTATTATTATTTATTAATAAAATATTTTATGCAACTTTCAACTTTCCAACAATATGCATGATCAAGGGTCTTATATGTCATTTAATTTGTGTGTATATATATACACACAAATTTGTTTATATATATATATATAAACAAACGTGGTTGTGCGGTTGTGCCCTTATATATGTTCTTAACAAATACTTATTAAACAAGAGGTAAGGATCCTAATAGAAGATAATGAGTAAGTATTTATTAAGAACATATATAAGGGTACAAACTCTTTGGTTATATATATATATATATATATATATATATATATTGAAAAAGATTTGAATAATTAAGATTAGAAAAGATTATAAATTCTATTTTAGTTTTATATATCTTAATTTTTTTTATCAATAATTATCATATAAAAATTTCAAAAATTTTATGATTTTGGTCACAAATTTTTTTAGGCCTAACATAATTAAACTTTGGACAAAATTTGACAATAAACTTGATTGTAGTCCTACATACTACTTTTGTATTTGTGTGTTCTAATAAGTATTACTGTTTCCTAAAAAAAAAAAAAAAAACTTGATTTTAGTCTTGTAGACTAAGATTATAACTTCACTCAATATATTTTTTTTTTTTTTTGGATGTGAATTTTGACAAATTTACTATTAGATTTTTTTTTTTTATTTTTTATATCCTCTATACTTGCAAAATTTTAAGAAGATCAAAGATCAATAATTATGTCATCAATCAAATGTTTAAATTTCGAGTTTTTGTAGTTTCAAATTTTACATAAAAAATAAGTTTATAGATAGAATAGTAAATAATATCCGATTGACTTGAAATTTGACATGTGTTTTAAGAATATAAAGAACATACAATTCAATAGTTAGTGTGGGGCCCTAAATATTTAACAACCCCGGCCCACTCCATATCCGGCCTAGGGCCCGCGCCGAGGAGAATATAGAGGCCGAGGATGCCCACCTCCTCGGCGAACCGACGTTGATAGAGGGAAAATATCACTCACCCATTAAATATCCGCAACTAACACTTTGGTCGCTTTAATGGTGAAGTGACCAGCAAACACAGATGCCTTGGTCACCTCAACTAATAGAAAGCCTGCAAAGGCGGCTGGGAACTAACAGAAAGCCTGCAAAGGCAGATGATGGGACAAACTCTTAGACACAGAGTTCGGATAACCGACAAGTGGACGGCGGAAGATTAACCAAACGAGAATATATAACAGATAAAACCCCCAAAAATGGAGGGGGATCTTTGAGGGCATAAAAGAACAGCCCTTGTGTTTGTCAGTTCGAAGAAAGAAGGTCCTCGGACTGAGCCGAGAACGAGCATGCTTCACAAATACTTAACCAAAACTATCATAAAGATCCTCACATATACTTAACCAAAATCGTTATAAAGATCCTCATAAACATTTAACCAAGGTCATGGTGATTATCCTTAAAAACACTTAGTCAAATTCCTTTGCTATTATTCCTATGAATTTCATATCACCCATTACTTGCTTTGTTGGTGCCTAGCCCTTCTACCCACCCTCTACAAATTTAATAGTCTTGGGTCCATTACAAATTGAGTCCTTACAGTTAGATTTTCAAAATATGTAATCATGTTAATTTTTTTAGTGAGAGTTGTAGTCTTAGGTTACAACTAATTAAGTTTGTAACCAAAATTTGTCCTCAAACTTTTGTCCCCTTAACTATATATATTAGATCTTTACAAACAAAAAGAAAAGGCTTAAGAAATTTTTTGAAAGAGATGTAGTTTGCAACATTGATAATGAGAGACTATCATGCAACGAATTCAAAATTAAAAAAAAAAAAAAAAAAATCTTAAAAGGAAATTGTCAGATTTTATGTATTTGAGTTTTTTTTTTGGGTCAATATATGAAATTCTATTTTTATTAAATTTTGTATAATTTAAGTTTCTTAATAACCACCTAAGCAAAAATTCCTAGAACTGCCACTAATGAGTTGAAAAAGATAGATTCAAACATATTTGATGTAAAACTCTATAAAAAAATTTAACGAATACAATAGCACATTTTACAATAAAAAAAATTAAATTGAGAAAAATAAAGTATTGTCTCTATAACAATTAGACCAATTACTTTTTTTAAGGGTATCATTGGACAAACTCAAATATTTGGGGGGCCAACTCTTATTTTTGTAAGCTAAAATTTCAAAATATTAAAATAATTTTATATATAATAAGCATTTTTCAAAATTTTGGGGGGCCATGGCCCCCCACCCATGTACGTAGCTTCACCCATACATACACCACGCATGCTAGTGACGTTACTTGTTTTCAAGGGGGTTCAAATGTTCTTCAGGGGTTCCCCTAACTTGATAAAAAAAAATATTTATACATAAAACATTTTTTTTATTAGTTTAATTTACCTTTAAAATAGTTTTGCACATATTGACTTAAATCTTGCACAATCTGACACAAATTAGTCTAGCCCAAAACCGAACAACAATAAAAATTAGTCCATCCCAAAACCAACCAATAATACAGATCACAAATCTCTCTCTCTCTCTCTCTCTCTCGTGAATCTCTTTTTCCTATTTGACTATCAATATCTCTAACTCTAAGAGTAAAAAGTGAGTGCTCATAAGTTTTCTTTTTTATTATAAATTTATATAGTATTTGTGTGAGTGTGTATCTGATATTGAATGTGTACTTGTATAATATAAATTTATATAATTTAATAATTATTAAATATAAAGGGTTTGTTATATATGTGTATATATTGTTATCAAATTATAATAACATTTTGTTATATGTGTATATGTGGGGGGTTGGGTCCAAGTGGCCCATGTTAGCCCACCTAATCAAAACCCAATGTAAGGCCCAGGGTCCATTAGAGGAGCTTAACTTGGCCCTAAAGGGGGGAGTTAACCCTGGGCTCGACCACAATGGGCCCTCCTTGAGGTTGGGATGATGGTTGAGGTAACGACCACTTGAGGAAGTCTTAAGTGGTCGGCTAAAAGCTAACCAAAGACGAGGGAGGTCTGGGTGAAACACGAACCTAGCGAGGACTGATAGTGCCATTGGAGAAACCGCCACCGAACACTATTTGGTGTCTAGAACAAGTTCCAAGGGAATCCTCTAAAGTTGTAAGGATCCCTTGGGATTCTAATGAACATAGGAATATGTGTGAAGTGGGAAAGTAATGATGGTCACCCCACTAACAAGAGACAATAAAAAGGGGGAGTGAGCAAATGAGAGGGGGTTGGAAAAAACTGGGAAGTAAGAGACAAAGAGAAAAACACTGGGAAACACTGGGATTTAAGAGGAATTAGGTGAAGTTTGGGGCCTAATTTGTAGGATTGAGACTTAACCCACGTATAAATAAATTGTGTCCCAAATACTATCGTCAAAATCAGTCTTGGGTGACCATAGTATATATTGTTATCAAGTTATAATTACATTTTGTTATAAAGTTAGTGATTTAAAAATGAAAGATAATAAAGTTAGTGATTGTTCAAGCATTTGATTGGTTAAGTAAACACATAGTGTATTATTTATATATGTATGGATGGGTGTAGCTCTTTGGGTTAATAATTAATTCAATGCTTGTGGGTTGAGTTTTGTCATTTAGTTTAAAATATTTTTTATAAAAACAATGACAATTGCATAAAAATAAAAATGTTATACAAACTTAACAAAATAAAATGGTTACACCTACCTACATTGACGATAGATAATGACAACTCATAGTAAATTATTATGTAAGGATTTCAAAATATGAAAACTCGTAAAACTTCATGTATTTGCATGTGACTTTTTTTTATTTGTCAATAACTCAATATATTTAAGTTCTCTTTTTATTAAATTTTGTTTAACTTAAGTTTCTTAATAAACCCCCTGAAAAGAAATCTTGGAACTGCTACTGGCATGTGTGTGTATGTGTGTATATATAATTGAGGAAGTTGAAAAAGATGTCGAATAATTAAGATTACAAAATATTATGAAATTTTGTTCTAGTTTTATATATCTTTTTTTTTTAATTAATAGGATGCTAACTTATTATAAATATGATCATATTAGAGCTCGCCAAGAAATACTTGGCACTATTCAACTTAAACTTTAATAGTAATAAAATATATATTTTTATTATCAAATAAAAAAAATATTATTTTCAAAATAGTATTATAAATATTATATAATATTTTAAATAATAATATTTATAAATGTAAATTGTGGGTGCTCGAGGATCGAGGATGGATCTAAAGAGTTGTAGTATAATTGTGGGGATGTCATGGTCCACAGGTCTGAGGAGGAAAGCAGCCTGAGGAAAGGAAGAAATAAGTCAAGGAACTCTAAGACATTCTAAGTGGGAGCCAGACCTGAAGAGAGAGAGAGTTAATAGTCATAGGGGAAATTCCTAGTTGGGAGTAGCCTGTCTCCTCCGCATTAAATGGTGGGAAACAGTTTTATTAGTTGCATTGATGAGGAAGTGACTTGAACAGTGTAAGTAACAGCAAAGCAAACTTCTTCCACCACCTTCTTCAGAGGTAAAAAGAGACAAGTGTCACGATGAAAAGCTAGCTAGTTAGGTAGGGATGGATGGCTGAGATATGGAGAGATGAGGAGTATATAAGGAAAGGGGGGTTTACAGGAAAAAGGGGATCGAGACAGAAATATCAAAAACAGGCAAGAAGAAAAAAAGGAATATTGATAGAAAATAGTGGACTGTGCAAATTTTTGTGAAACTTTAGCCTCCTCGGGTAGGCGTGTAAGGAGTAATTTGGCTTATCTGTTCTATAAGATTAGTCCTATCTCCCTTATTTTTTCTCCTCAAGCAGAGCCCTCTTTTGTTATTCGTTTCTCGCTCTTACAAATATTATTGATTTGGGCCAAGATTGAATTATCCAACCACTGTTCTAAGTGGGCTTGGGCCGTTAGATCTTTTGGTCCTTACATAAATTAATATTATAATATAATTTTTTTTTTTTAATTTCAGATAACTCAACTAGTAAATTCTCTTAATGTCAAAGAAGAGATCAACAGTTTAAACCCTGCCAATACCAAAAAAACAACTCATGTTTTGACTTGGAAAGAAAAATCATCATGGAGCTATTTGGTACACAAAATAAGATTATTTAAATGGAATAGCTATTCTTGTTAAATAAATATTCAGTATTTCAATTACACTTATTCCTGAGAAATAGTTACTTACTCCTATGGATGAAACCAAGATTTTAGGAAAAATGCTAAAGGTATTATACATTTTATTAAATAAAAGGCAAAATTATAATATTGGTTCCTCAAGTTTACCCTATGTGCTCAATAGGTTACTCAAGTTTCAATCGAGCATAATTGGTACCTCAAGTTTTAAAATTGAGTTATATTAGTCTTTTTACTAGCTGCCGTTAATGATGTTACTTACGTGGTTAACAGAATAATTACTTGGCATTTTTTTTAATGAGGCGACATGTTTTTAATTAAAAAATTAAATCCCGTACCAAATTTAAAAAAAAAGTATTTTCTAATCCACGCTCACAAAAATTTCAATCCAAAAACAAAGAAACCAAAAATCTATGTGCGAGTGTGTGTGAGAGGAATTTGCCAGCGGACACGTCAAAGATCATAGAGAAGAACAAGATCTGTAAGCGTAAAGATGAGGATTGCAGGAAAGTTGTCATTATAAGAGCACAATGAATCTGAATTCCCACACACTAATATATATATATATATATATATATATATATATATATATATTGAATCTGTACACAATGAAAGGCAACTGATAGGTCCTTGATTCCGAAATATCCTCAATAGTCACTGATGGATGGTTGGCTCTTGGATACGACGCTTAAATTTGTAAATCTCGCTGGGAAAAATGTTCCTCCTATCCTGCAGGTAATTCTTTTTCCTTCAATTTTTTTTCTTACGCTTTGAAACTATGTTTCCTTTTGTTTCTTGTTTGGCACCGAGAAAATTTTGAAATAGAAGAGAAAAACAAGGGGAAAATGATTAGGTTTGTTTTAGGTGCGCGTCTCTATTTGTTATCTAAGAAAAAAACATAAGCGAAACAAGAGGGAATAAAAAAGAATAAGTTGTTTCTGTTTGGTGTGGATAGCCTGACATGGATTTTAGTTTCTTTGTTTTTGGATTGAAATTTTTGTGAGTGTGGAGTGAAAATACTTTTTTTTTTTTTTTTTTAATTTGGCACCAGATTATAAATATGTTTTATACGTGTAAATTTATTTTGTAATTTTTTAATTAAAAACATGTCACTTCATTACAAAAAAATGTCAATTTATTGTTCCATTAGCCACATAAATAACATCACTAACGGTAGTTAGTAAAATGACTAATACAACTCAGTTTTAAAACTTGAGGGATTAATTGTACTCGTTTGAAACTTAATGGACTAATTGTGCACACAGGGTAAACTTGAGGGACCAATATTATAGTTTTGCCTAAATAAAACTTACAAATTAATGTGATAATGAATATAATTGGTGGGATTCAATCAGCTCATCATAAATGAATATTTGAATTGCCTCTTTATGATTGGCAATACATCAGTTTGTAAGCTCAATGTAATAAAACTTATAATACTCGTAGAACTACTCAAGATGTTATCTTTTGAGAGGGGGATTATGAAGTAAAGAATTTCAACCATTCAAGAATAAGAAATATGTTAAAATTAAAAAAAAATTTTAATATATGAAAAATAAAACTCATATATATATAACTTAGTATTACTAATAAAAAAATATAAATAAAAATAAATAATTTTTTTCAATACATTTTCACTCATTCATTTATGATTTATTAAAATAGAATTCAATATATTTTTAAATACTAAAATAATCTGACAAATTATGCACTAAATTTCATAGCAAATGCTTTTGCAATGTACAAAATCAAAAAGTTACATAGAAATCATCTTTAATTTGTTTTAGGTTTTAGATTGACGAATTCTGTGACAATGTAATAATTTGTTGAGTTTGTAACTATTAGTGGAGTATTCAAGATCAAAGCGTATTGAAGCAACTCAAAAAAATATTTTGTTAAGATTTTGACTGTCATTTGATCAACTCTCGATTGATCGAGATTGAGATTAAGATCAAAAGAAGGATTTTGACAGCCATTCCATTGATAAAAATTCGCAGACTCAATTTACTCGTGTTTTATGAAAAAAATGCTAAAAAGCGATATTTGTGGCGGCTTAGCTCAACTCAATTTACTGTGGGACTCATTTTTAATGAAAAAAATGCTAAAAAATTATATTTGTGGGTCCGTGAACAGTGCACAGATGCACTGTTCACCCTGGAAAAGTCAACATTTGAGACTATTGTTCATGAACAGTAGCTGCAAACCTCTTAAAACGCGTGAAAAAAAAAAAAAAAAAAAAAAAACAGAGACGCAAACGTGGATCCGCAAATGCGGATCCAAACCCAGCCTAAATATAGATCGATATTATTGTAGCTCCCATCCTGTGATGCCTAGCTATGAGCTCAGAAGTGTATATTCCTTTGAGTTGTATCATACGCTGTGATCAAAGAGCTTGAAACCACGACCAAATGAAAGTCAATGTGGTATCAAATCTTTGAGGAGGTACATTAAGGTTTGTGAGGCTCTTGTCATAAATTAACACAAACATGTCTTTCATGAGGGGCTTCATGCAGAAGAAGTTCATACATTCTAAAAATGTAGTGGATCACGTAACAATGAGTTTATCTACTGGGATTTTAGATTCTAGTTAATAAAAGTTTTGTTCTAGATTGTAAACTCCTTTTATAGTAGATTGCCTTATTTGGGACATGTCATGTGAAAATTTTTATTATTAATTTAATTTAATTTAATCTATCTTTGGGTGTGAAGATTAAGGCTATTGGCAAGGGTGACGTTATGTGTAACTCAGGGTGGTCACAGCACCACCTTGACTTGCCAACAAATGTATATCTATACTTGTAAATACACAGACACACACTAAATTAACCTATTTTGACAATCCTAACTTAATAATTACATGAATTTTGGTTCAATAAAAATAAGAGTAATGCTACATTCATAACAATTTTTATGATAATTTCACAATAAATCTTATGTAATAAGCAGAAAGAGAAAACTGTTTAGTAATTCTAATTTTGGCCGAATATTGACATCACTTTTACTCCAAAAATAATTATGTTCCCTCAAACATAATCTTTAAACCCTTAAATACAAAAAAAAAAAAAAAAAAAAAACCCTAAATAACAAAAAACAAAAAGCCCAAATGACAACAAAAATAATCCAAACAAAAACAAGACTAGACCAAACAACAACAAGTGAACAAATTATTCAACAAAAAACCTATTCAAAAAGAAAAATAAAAATAATCATTCAAATTTGTAACTCTTTCAACCTATTACATAAAAATAACCCCTAATTTCATTTTTCCTTGAAAAAAAGGACTCAAGAAAAATATTGTACATTGGAAAAAAGGCTCAAGAAAAATATTGTAGTTATGAGTTTTCCTTGGCAGTGCTAGTAGTTATGCTCTTTTCGGCTTTGCAGTTGTAATAATTTTGCTCTCCTTAGCAACTCAGCTCACAGTTTTAGCAATATCATCTGTTTTTATTTTTCTTTTCTATTATCATTTCAATTCTCTTATTTTATTACTTCCATCTTAGCACTCTCAATTTCCACTTTATCTCTTATCAGTCCATTTTTTCTTTTTCTCTTTGTGAGTAGAAAAAAATTGTAATACTTCATGTATTTTAGTATTTTTTTTGTGACGTTGATTAATTCAAATTATATCTTTATTAAATTTTGTATAATTTAAGTTTCTTAGTAACCACCCTAAAAAACATTCTTGGAGCCGCCATTAGCTATTGGTAATTTAATTATTAACTGAACCTGCAATAGTGTCTTTGATAAATCATGTTATATCCACGCATCAATATTTATTTTATCTCCTATCATTTTATTATTTTATATTGTAGATGATGTTTGTTTTACTTGTAAATATTTTTAATTAATAAATAGCTACTATAAAATATTAATATGAATATGACAAATTGAAAAAAGGAATAAAGAAATTTAATTGAATCTAAAAACACGATCTTTTGAAAATTTTGTTATTAGCAAATAGCAATGAACAAAATATAACAACATATTTAGGTGAACATATTGAAGATTTAGTTTAATTGTTTAAATTTCAAAACAAAAAAGTTTTATAATTTTCTTTTTGCATATATAAAGAAAATCTTACAAAATAAATAATACAAAAAAACTAGATTATTTTCAAGATGCATGTGCGTACAAAACTTTACCAACAATACATATTATAGTTGCTTCTGTAGAAAGAATATTTTTAAAATCAAAATTGATAATGTAGGGACTCAAAATGTAATGGACCCCTAACAATAAAATTTGTAGAGAATGGGTAGGAAGGACTAGGCATATAGCAGGCAAACAACGAATTTTAGGGCGGATCACTCTAAACGAACTGGACTTAGAAGTTTTGGTAGGAAAGATCCTCACTTTGGCTAAATCTTTCAGATCACCTCCGTTGCCATTTTGGCCAAGTGTTTGTAAGGCTTATAGATCCTCGGCTCTAGCCGAGGATCTCTTTTTTTTCTCCCCCCCCGGATCCTCCTTTATGTTTAGCATCTTGCTAGTTATATAGTCTTATTTTTGTTGATCTTGATCATCCACTTGTCAGTTATTTGATCGTCGTGTACAGGAGTTTGTCACATCATCTGTAGTTTACAGGCTTTATGTTAGTTCTCAGCCGCCTTTACAGACTTTCTATTAGTTGAGGTAATCGAGGCGACTGGGTCCGCTGGTCATGTCTTCATTAAGACGGCCAAAATGTTGGTGGGATATTTTCCCTTTAATGAAGTCGGTGCGCCGAGGACAGATCATCCTCGGCGCGGGCTTCGGACGTTCTGGGTTCTTTCCCATTGTCCTTGGCCTGAGCACTGTCCTCGGCGCGGGCCTTGGGCCGCGTGTAGTGGGCCAGCGTGGTAAGCGCGATAGGGCCCCACAATAGCCCCTCAAAATTCTGCTGCACGTCCCCTTGGGCGGGGAGGAGGATTTTGATTTCCTCGGCGCCTTTTCTCGGCCTGTTTGGGTTTTGTTATACTAATAGTATTATTGCTATTTCGGCTGTTTTTGCAGCTTTCTTTTTGCGTGAAGTGTCGCTCGAGGATGGTTAGGCTTGGGTCGTTTATGCCATAGCACTTAATTTCTCATGGTTTTCGTCCCTGATGGGACTCGTTTATTTGGCGCCCGAAAGGGAGTTGGCTTTGCCTCAGTTTTTAGCTCATGACCCGTACAAGAGCCCTGGTTTCGATCAACGTTTGCATGGCTTCATAATGACTGATTCCCATAGAGGTTTAGGTCTGAAATTTGTACAAGACCTCGATTTTTCTTAGCGTTTATTTTTTACGGGGAGATTTTCTTCCCGCTGACCTGAGGTCTTTGACCATGCAATGCGTTAAGCTTTACTTAGTGCTCGGTTTTCTCATTTAATAATCGTCTGAAGTATCTGGTTTCCCCATGAGGCTTGGGTCCGAGGACCATGCAATGCCTTAGTTCTGTCCAGTACCTAGTTTTCTCTTTTAATAATCATCTGAAGTATCTGGTTTCCCCATGAGGCTTGGGTCCGAGGACCATGCAATGCCTTGGTTCTGTCCAGTACCTAGTTTTCTCTTTTAATAATCATCTGAAGTATCTGGTTTCCCCATGAGGCTTGGGTCCGAGGACCATGCAATGCCTTGGTTCTGTCCAGTACCTAGTTTTCTCTTTTAATAATCATCTGAAGTATCTGGTTTCCCCATGAGGCTTGGGTCCGAGGACCATGCAATGCCTTGGTTCTGTCCAGTAACTAGTTTTCTCTTTTAATAATCATCTGAAGTATCTGGTTTCCCCATGAGGCTTGGGTCCGAGGACCATGCAATGCCTTGGTTCTGTCCAGTACCTAGTTTTCTCTTTTAATAATCATCTGAAGTATCTGGTTTCCCCATGAGGCTTGGGTCCGAGGACCATGCAATGCCTTGGTTCTGTCCAGTACCTAGTTTTCTCTTTTAATAATCATCTATTTTATCTATGTATCCGTAGCCGTTTTAATTCTTGCCGCGTTTTACAATAAGCATTAAATAATTACAATTTTCAAGCAGAATAATAATAATAGTAAATGCTGAAGTTGGTAGAGGATAAGACCTTGCCGTGTTTTGCCTCTTCGTTTGGTGGGATTCTTCAGATAACGAGGCGTCTTTTGGGCTGTCCGGGTGAGATGTTCTGACGCTTCGGTGTCTTCCTGTTTAATGAGGCGTCCCCTCATTAATACTGACCATGGATTGATGAGGATCTAACGGTTGGCAAGCCCCTTGGAAATTGGGGCGGCATTATTGCCTCCGGAAATCTCTCCCTGGGATTCATTGTGGATTTGGCCCTCATCAATGTTCCTCCCACTATAAAAGGCGTTCCTAGGGCGAACCTCCCCTTCACACTTGACAAACACTCGTTCTGAAACTCCCCAAAAACACATCGCCAAAAATTCTTCAAGGCGCAATCATTTGAGCCCCTTCGCATGAACTGGCCCTGGAAAAGGGCGCTCCAGAGAATGCACAGCCCCCATCAGGAGCCGAGGATGGCACTCCAACTCTGGCCGCCACGCTGGTGTGGAGGTAGAGGAGATCCGAAGATTCTCCTTCTTTTCAACCTAACCGGGGACACAGCCCTCCTTACCACCTGGAGGAGGATCCGGACAGAACGTAACCTCCCTCTCTTGGGTACGGGTCTTTGACCCCCCAAGCAGGCTACAGTGGGGGTCGGAGAGAAACCAGGCGGAACCCAAGAGCGCAACCGTTAGGTTCCGCGGCCTCTTCCACCCCTTAATGTAGCTTTCCTATCTTCCCCATTCTTCTCTCTTCTCACTTCCGCTTTCTTCTTTCCTCCTCTCGTCCTTCACTTCTTTTTCTGATATTTGTTCTTCATCTCTTCTTTTCTTCATCTCTTCCTCTATTCTTCTTTTCTATCTTCTGTTCTTCTGCCATTGTTGCTCTCCACCCTTTGTTCCTCTGTCGGCTTCGTCATGTGTCTGCCTTTGTAGTTAGCTTTAGAACAAGCCCCCTGGGCATTACTTGTAAGAGATGTAATCTTTTTTCATATATGAATAAAAGAAGTATACTTATTTCATGTATTGTATATATATATATATATATATATATATATATATATATTTTTTTTTTTTTTTTGCACTTGTTTCTTGTTGTTGTAAACTGCCGAATGAATATTGTTGCTAAGAACTGTATGGATCTGCATCTTTTCTCGATTGATTTGTCGTTTTGTTTTCTTTACGTTGTGCCGCTAACGCACAAGTCCTCCCCACAGACGGCGCCAATTGTAGGGACTCAAAATGTAATGGACCCCTAACAATAAAATTTGTAGAGAATGGGTAGGAAGGACTAGGCATATAGCAGGCAAACAACGAATTTTAGGGCGGATCACTCTAAACGAACTGGACTTAGAAGTTTTGGTAGGAAAGATCCTCACTTTGGCTAAATCTTTCAGATCACCTCCGTTGCCATTTTGGCCAAGTGTTTGTAAGGCTTATAGATCCTCGGCTCTAGCCGAGGATCGCTTTTTTTTCTCCCCCCCCGGATCCTCCTTTATGTTTAGCATCTTGCTAGTTATATAGTCTTATTTTTGTTGATCTTGATCATCCACTTGTCAGTTATTTGATCGTCGTGTACAGGAGTTTGTCACATCATCTGTAGTTTACAGGCTTTATGTTAGTTCTCAGCCGCCTTTACAGACTTTCTATTAGTTGAGGTAATCGAGGCGACTGGGTCCGCTGGTCATGTCTTCATTAAGACGGCCAAAATGTTGGTGGGATATTTTCCCTTTAATGAAGTCAGTGCGCCGAGGACAGATCATCCTCGGCGCGGGCTTCGGACGTTCTGGGTTCTTTCCCATTGTCCTTGGCCTGAGCACTGTCCTCGGCGCGGGCCTTGGGCCGCGTGTAGTGGGCCAGCGTGGTAAGCGCGATAGGGCCCCACAGATAAAATTCTACCTAAGATCCCATGCAACAAAAAATATTAAGGGGATCAATATTCATATAATTAATTGAAAATAATATATTTAAAAAAATTAAATACAAAATTTTAGTTAATAACTTTGCATCTCAAATCAAAGCATCAAAAGAATGAATTTTATATAGATAAATTCATAATATTAAATATTGAATATAATTAGTGTATATATATATATATTTTATTTTTTTTTTTTTAAATGTAAAAAGTAACTTCATTAGAATTGTCATCTTAAATCCTAGAGTAAAACTATAATAAGCGAATATATTTTATATGGTTAGGCAAGTCTCACATATACCCTAAAAAAAAAAAATTGTCAAAAACCCTCCAATTAAGTATCTATTTAGATACTGCTTATTTGCTAAAAACTGAAAACTTATTACTGAAAATACTGTAACAAAATATTTTTAAAATGCAAAACATTGTTCATGCATTTTTGTGCTTTGGCTAGTCCATAAACAGTGCCATGGGACCAGCCAAAAAAATGCAAACTCAAACATGGGGCTGGAAACGTGCTTTCCAAAAGCACGTTGTGCGTTTGCATTATGCTTTTTTGGCGTCTGAGTTTGCGTTTTTCTGGGTCCCGTGAATAACGGACCCGGTACGAAATTTAACAAATATAATTTTAAAATTGGGTCCCACAGTATTATTTATACTTTTAAAAATTATTTTGCTATAGTATTTTTAACAATAAATTTTTAATTTTCAGCAATAAATAGTATCTAAATAGACCTTAAATGTTTCAATAGAAAGAGATGGTGACTGGTGAGATGAGCAGGAATTTTTTTTAATTGAATGGCGAAAGCGAAAGGACAATGAATTTGGTTCACCCACTAATGTACAACCTACCAAGCATTGGATTTGCTACTGTTGCATGGAAAATCTGTTACAAATTATATTACAAAGTTTTTTTTACCAATTACATATGTGGTAAATAGATATTAGTGTAAAGTAGTAACTTTTACCTGGGTCATTATTAACAATTTAAAATCACTTTTATTTATTGTTCCTTAAAAAAAAGAGTAAAATACTATTTTAGTTTCTAAATTTTACCAAAAGTTTGGTTTTCATCCTTAAACTCTAAGAAGTTCATTTTTCATCTCTAAACTATTAAAAAAAATTTATCTTTTGTCTCTAAATAATTGAAAATATTTTATTTATGTCATTAAACTTTACTAAAAGTTTATTTTTTATTCCTAAACTATTGGAAAAAATTCTTTTTTTTTAATCCCTATTTTTGTTTTTAAACTATTGAAAAAATTATTTACAAAGTTTAGAAATGAAAAAAGAAATTTTTAAAGTTTAGGAATGAAAAATAAACTTTTGACAAAATTTAGGGACCAAAATAGTATTTTACCCAAAAAAATTCATTTTTATTACACGTCAATAACAATCTGTCATCTCAACAAGCATGAATAAATTATAAATCTTAATTAGCAATTAGATTTCTCAAATTAACATAAATATCACCTGAAAATATAGACACCCAATCGAAATCTATATATTAACTTGGCCTAAAATATATCCAATGTTTTAATGTTGTCCTAGGAAATTGACTTCATGTGTAATCTCAGGAAGCAATTAACATACACCTTTACATCCACACGCCCTAGTTTGGGGGACCATAGTCCACACTTCAACAGAACGAGGTACTAAATTGTCCCATTCTCCTAAACTTTGTCCAGCGTTTAAAATATGTGCAAAAGTAGGAGGAAATTGAGAGGTTCATATCTATTAGTTTTGGAAAAAATTTAGGACCACACTTCATTGTACTATAACTTTTTCATAATTCTAACGAGACAAATTGAAGTAGTAAAGAAAAAAATGATTGGACCAAATGTAATTGACAAACAGCCAACCATAAACTTCCATATAAGATATTTGTGAAAGATGGTGTAATAAATGGTGTGATCCTAGAGTTATTCATTGGTTTTAGAAATGATAAAGTAGGTGATAAATTATTTACTCAACCCTTCTCCCCATATTCAGCGCAAAAAAAAAAAAAAAAAAAAAAAAAAAAAAAAAAAAATCTAATATTGATTATTATTTCTTTCATAAGAAGGATTTATTTTTAGGGTTAGGGTGAGTACGAGGTATTTGTCTCGTTGTTGAGTACATCAAAGACACGTAGATTTTAGAAAAATGAGTGGGTAGTTCGGGGGTAGTCTCCACAGATAAAACCCATGTGAGAGGTGGCGGCGATGTTTCTGAGCTGCACAATAACAACTCCAGTTTCTGAGGATAGTAAACCCAGACGTCATTCCAAAACAGGACTGGGGTTGTTTAACTTTAAACCATTGGTCCATCACGCATCCTCGTTTAAAGTCAAGCCGTACAAAACACAGAGGGCAACTTTTTAGGCCAATATTTTTGTGGCTCGGAAGCCTCGGATAACTACATCAAATGTAAGGTTTTTTGGAAGAATCCTTCTCATTTTGGCCGAGCCACGAGAACCTGTTCTGTTTATGTTTGGTTGCTTCATATGCTTACCAACTTTTTGTCTCGTTTAATTAGATAGACCTAAATTAAGCTCAACAATTCTAATCTTCTACGTTTGTTCTTTACTTTTCAGCCAATATAATTTGAACCCACGAATAAATTGAACTAACCGCTTTGATAAAAAATAAATTGATATATCCAATTTAAAACTTTTTTTTTTCTGAATAATTTTTTAAAAAAGTAGTCTTTTTCCTATTTGATATACCTTTTGTACATTTTTTTTAAATCAAATCAGTCGATCAATCAATATATATATATATATATATATATATATATATATATATATTTATTGTTGAAAAATATAGTGTGGAAAATTGCTCAAATTGATTAACAAAATTACAAATCAAGATCAATAATATATCAATAAAACAATATGTGCTCAAATTAATTTATAAACAAAATAGACAAGAGCAAAAGAGTATAAAATTAAGAATTAAGTAAAACTTATCGCTGAGGTACGGAACTAAATCCATTGTCTTTAAGAAGCGATTTTGCCCCCACTGGAATGAATCTATTGGTGCAAATGCTTCAGGCGATCACTCTCCAGGATAAAACGGCAACTCTGTTAATGTGCACTCGCAAACAAAGTTCGAACTTATCTCAAATGCTCAAGAGAAAGTTTTCAATAAAAGATAGAGGAGAAAAGTATCTAAGTAATATCTATTTTGATTGTTTTCAACTAATCTCATATATACAAAATTTGATAGTCTTAGGGCTCTTTAAAAGGAAGAATCAAGGGAAAAGGGGTGAAAAGAGAGAGACAAAAGGAAGGGAGTTTTTCTTCTCAAAAAAAAAAAAAAAAAATTAAAGGAGTTTTTGTTTCCCATTGATGCCGCAACTAGTGTGTACTTTCTGCCAAAATGGGGAAGGTGCTGGTTGACCTTTTGCTAAGAAAAGGGGAGAAAATTTTGGGTTTTGTTTGCTGCCAGCAACTCACACACAAGGAGGAATATTTTAGAGCTTGGGCTTGGGCTTTCCAACCAAAGTTCATGGGCTTAAGTTTTAAATTCACCAAATAATTTTAAAACATACCCAACATATATATATATATATATATATATATATATATATATATATATATATATATAAAAGTGGAGATCTCATGTGAGAAAACATGAGATTCTGCCAAGTGATGCATTTTATGTAAAAAAAATATTTTCAAGTGGGAGTTAGGAACAAATTAAATATTGACTTTTTGTTTTATTTAGTTCAATGTGTCAAGACTTTTCTAATTATTATTTATTATTATTATTATTATTTTTTGTATTCTCTAGTTCAATGTTTCAAAACTTTTCATCCTTCACAGATACACACAAAACTTTTTGCATTTTAGTTCACCATTTTCACTTCTTGTAGTTCTACCCTTTATATATACCTACCATAGTCCTTCATGTCATCTCATGTCAAATACACACAGACCAAAAACGACTTCATTACCTTCAATCTTTCAACAACACCTGCCTAGCTCTAACACATTGCTATTTCATCTAATGCTAACCCGTATGAGTTGGCTACAACCAAGAAAGGGGGGCTTGCATTTTATATTGAGTGACAACATCAATTGTGATTTTGATGTTATAGTTGAACGTTGTGGATTTGTAGATTTTGTAAATGATGTGATTTACTGTGGGTGTTTAGGATGTGTATTTTGTTTTAGAATTAAGGAGAAAAAGAATGACACATTTTACATAAAATTTTATTCTATAATATTCCTCAAAAGTTATTTTTTATTTATTTTATTTCATATTTCAATTGAATAATTATAATGGATATGTATATGCAATTTATAATTATTGATTTTTATCATGAACTCATCACTAATAATGTTCTATAACAATTATGCCATAATACAGATACATCATTCTCCAAAACCATTTTATATAAAACATTACAACATTATCCGTGCATCACACGGGTAATTTACTAATAAATTAAGAGAAGGAGAGAGATGAAATTTATTGCTGCTGTATGACAAATTGCAAGTTGCATATTACATAGAAGTGACACTCTACATATATATGAAATGTTTCTTTTTAATAAGAAATAGATATTCGTGGTATTACATTTACAATAAATTCTAATTTAGTCTATATTTTTCTATCTGAGATATATAAACTTATATAGTATATAAAAGCAGAAGTTGAGAGAAATTCAATAAAAAAATATAAATTAGATTGATTCAAAAAAAAAAATTAAATTAGATTTTGTTGGGGGACCACAATTTGACTCCCTACAACCGCTCTAAAAACAAGTCCACATGGTGCGATGTTTAATGCCATAAAAGATTTGAGTGTGTGTTCCTCATCACCAATTAGTTTTAAGATAGAGTGACACGACTTATGGTCTAACAAATGGTATCAGTGCCAAAGTCATGAGTTTGAGTCATGAGAGTGTCATTGTGAGGGAAGGATTGTTGGGGGACCATAATTCGACTCCTTATAATGGCTCTAAAAACATGCTTGTAGGACGTGATGTCGAATGTCATTAAAAATTTTAGTGTATATTCCTCATCACCAATTAGTTTTGATGTGGAGTGGCATAACTCACAATCTGACAAATTTTAATTGCACTCTAAGTTTGTACCAATTGTCATTCTAATTGTCATGTTATTTGATGTCAAGTGTCTTTAGATTTTAAATACATTTCAATTTCATGCCAAGTGTCATTTCAATTATATTCTAATTATATGTCAATTTATTTACACGCCAATTCATGTATCTAAATATAAAAGATATAAATTCAAATTTATTATACCTCTATGTAATACTTTATATAGTTTATTACTTATTAAGTAGAAATGATGAGAGAGAGAGACAGGCTACTTTATCTGTAAAGACATTTGACACAAATTAGAGTATAATTAAAACACTTATCATAAAATTATAATGCATTTAAAATCGAAGTCAATTAACATCAAATTAGAATGTAATTAGACGGACACTTGACACACAATTGAAATGCAATTAAAACCTAATTTAGATTATTGATTGAACTTCCTCCTTAATATATGATATAGATTATAGAATAATTTCATCATATCATCTCCAAAAGCGAATCTATAAAAATTGTCGCCAAATTTTAACTTTATCCATTCAAGTTAAAAAAAAAAAAAAAAAAAAAAAAAAAAAAAAAAAAAAATTCTAAATGCCCCGTACTTTTGTGAATTTGCTGGATCCTTTATGATCTTTATATACCTTAATGCATGTTGCCCATTTTTCTTTTGTATATTAAACGGGGAAGCCTATTTTGGTTGGAACTGGCTATGACGACACTTGTCTCAGGTTTGTCAATACATAATTCATTAATTTGGGCTTAATGAGTACATTTAGTAAAACATGTACGCATAGTACAAAATTATCACTTTTGAGGCCAACTTCCAAGGAATTGTAAAAGCCACAAAACTAGCTACAACTCTTGCAGTTTGCAATCTCTGGAAGAAATTCCTCTACATGTTGAGAAAGTGAACGCTATCTATCCGTTGGTTTCCTATCAGGGACAAAACAGTAGCTGCAATATGCTTTGAATTAAGCCCTGCTTCTTCCATTTGGTTTGTTTGAGCTCCGTGGTCAATATATCTATCAGGGAGCATCATTGCCCTCCACTACAATCACAGAAGAAATAAAAAATAAAATTTTTTTACCACTAGTGTTTTCAATAGTCAACAACTAGAGCATATATGTTAATCAAAGAAAACTTCTCCAAAAAAATAAAAATATTAATCATAGCTTATAAATTTTGTTGATTAACATAATTGATGAGAGTGATGTAAAGCATAATTGATGAGAGTGATGTAAAGCATATTACTTTTCCACTATTATTGACATGCTTTTGTTGGTTGTGATCGATTGGAGCAATACTGCTTTCCCTTAGGTTTACCACAAGCACCATATATATTGTGCACCAGTCATAATAGGATCTGTGAGCAGCTGTTTTTGGATAAGTAGAGTGATGTAACTAAGGATTTATTAATGGATCAATTAAACAGTACAGAATGTTACCTTGAGATTTCCATCAAGTAATCCAGTCATCCCCAAGAAGTGGGAAACATGAGAACTAAATCCTCCGATAGATCCCTCTTCAGCAGTGATGAGGAACTCATGTTCTTGAGCTAGGCGTCGGATCAAATCTCCATCTAGAGGCTTGCAGAATCGTGCATCGGCCACAGTTATTGAGATGCCAAGAACTTGAAGCAGCTCTGCTGCTGCAATACAGCTTTGTACTATTGCCCCATAACCCAAAATAGCCACCCTACTTCCCTCCCTTAGCACAACTCCCTTACCAACCTATGTTCCAAAGTTTGAGTTAGTACAATATACACAAAAATAATTGTACACCAATTACAATCTACCACCTTGGTAGTTATAAACACGTATTGTGAAATTTATTGTGTCATTACACTTATTGATAAACCATTGAGGAGACTGATAAAATTAAGTACCTCCAAAGCTGCCCCCTTGTTATTTGGTGGAAGAATGGAACCAATGCCACTTCCTCTTGGGTATCTAAAGCAACTAGGCCGATCATCAATGGCAGCAGCTGTAGCCACCATGTGCATGAGTTCGGTTTCGTTTGAAGGAGCCATGACCACCATGTTAGGTAAACAAGCCAAGAAAGTTGTGTCAAAGGCGCCACAATGGGTTGGACCATCTGCACCAACAAGGCCAGCCCTGTCTATAGCAAATCTCACTGGAAGCCTTTGTAGGTCTACATCATGAGCAACCTGCATGATCACCAGCAACAACACCAAACAAGATTTCAATAATTGATGTTTCCAAAATATCTTGCGAGAACTTGAATAAAAATTTTGTGGCCAAAGAAAACCAAAAGCAAAAATATGAGAGATAGATTTATTGACCTGATCATAACCCCTTTGTAGAAAAGAAGAGTAGATAGCACAAAAGGGCTTAAGTCCTTCAGCAGCTAGGCCAGCAGCGAAGGTAACAGCATGTTGCTCAGCTATCCCAACATCGAAACATCTATCTGGGAATTGCTTCTGGAATAAATTAAGTCCTGTACCCCCTCCCATTGCAGCATGAATGGCTACAATTCTATCATCTCTCTCTGCTTCAGCAATCAATGACTCTGCGAAGTACTTTGTGTAGGACTGAGTGCTCGATTTTGATTTTTGCTGTTTCCCTGACTGGGGATCAAATTTTACCACACCTAAAAATAAAATCAAAATCCATTAAACCAAATGCAAACATTTTTTTTAATAGTTACTATAGGACTTGAAATTCATGTCCTCAGCTCCTTGAAAAATGGTCATTATTATTGTGTTAAGACACTAATTTTCATTTTTTTCTTGTGCGGACGGAATTCGAAAAATGGAACTTAATAGTTGAACTACCTGAAATCTACAAGTTACCTTAAATCTTAAAAGGAAATTACTTTGAATGTATGATTTAGGAATGACATGTACCATGCATTTTATCAGGTGCAACTTCAGCTGGAGCATAGCCTTTTCCTTTCTCAGTGATAACATGGATGAGCACAGGTCCTAGAGATGGTAGGTCCTTGACTTTTTTCAAAATATAGACAAGGTCTTCCACTTTGTGGCCATCTACTGGACCAATATAGAATAGTCCAAGTTCTTCGAACAAACTTGCTCGAGCACCACCCACCATCCCTCTCATGCAGGAATCAACTTTAGCAGCAATTTCGTGTGCTTGTTCTCCAAACTTCTTTGTGATGCCCTTCTTAATTAATTGGATAAAAAAGTTATTAGCTTGTTGTAATAATGCTCAAGATAAAGGAGGAATGAATTGCGTGCATCTTCCATTGGAAAACTTAATTAAGCATTTAGGACCATACTTATGTTATGTGTAGTTCATTATATTTTTCAATTGAATTCAGCTATATGCTTAGATTGATATTATTTTTTCTAAGAATTAAATCCAATCATATAGTTTATTGGTCAATGCAACTATATGATTGAATTTAATTAAGAAACTTAAGTTATAATATCTAGGAAATTATACCTAAATTTTCTCTCTAGAATTAACTTACAAACAACCAAAAAGGTTGGGCTTGGGCCAACTTTACTTCCAAAATGGGTGTTATATCCCATACCCATAATTTGGATAATCATATTTACCCTAGTTTTGTTAATGGATATCAGGCATTTGAACTCCAAGGGCCCAAAGATTTTTATTTATTTTTATTTATTTTAATGAGAAATTTTTTCTCCTCTTAAGAGGCAATAGTTATCTTACGCATCTGATACATGTATTCTCCATTTTATAGTTTGCGAATTTCATACCATGTGAGATTTACACATTATGATAAGAAAGATGCATAACATGTATATATTGGATATATGAGACATACTAGCGTATACTTGATGAGGCTTGAGATAATTATGACACTATGAAGTCCAAAAGTTTTTACCTTTGCAACTTCACGTAGCTGGTGAAACTTTCTACTTGATTGCAGCCTTGTTAAGGCTTTACTTAGAGCTCCAACAGGGGGAGCAGGACCATCCACAGTGGCGGTGGGCAAGGAGACTTGCTCATTGTCGTTCAAAATTATGATAAGATTTGTGTCAAGATAACCTGCATTGTTCATTGCCTCATATGCCTGTCCGGCTGTCATGGCCCCATCGCCTATAACTGAAACTACATGGTTCTTTTTCCCTAGCAAGTCTCTACCAACTGCCATTCCTGAAAAGCATTGTTACATTGACAAGTTACTAATACGAATTATTATAACTAGCTATGCTAAACTGGAGGACCACCTATATGTCTTCTTGCAAGTTGAAACTAAGATTAAGCAGTATTAAATTTGACAGTGACCATCCCACTAATTAATGTGTTGAAGTAGATATCAATGGCCCCATGCCATTTATAGTATTTAGTACATAGGCTTCACTTTTTTATGGTCAGGATTTTTTTTTTAACTTGATGCTACACTCCGAAAATGGAAACACCCTAAAATTTGCTGTACCTAAGCCAGCTGAAATGCTAGTAGAACTATGGCCAGCACCAAAGGCATCATATACACTCTCTTCCCTCTTTGGGAAACCTGCAAGTCCATGAGTCTGTCGAATTGTATGCATTCTTGATCTCCTGCCGGTTAGAATTTTATGAGGGTAGGCCTGCAAATCCCCACAATAGGCGATAATTAATATACCATCCAGTGCTTTGACCATAAATAACTGTCACAATATGATGGAAAATTATTAGGTACTCCCGGAGTACCATAAATGCGTGCTCCCTCATCTCACATGAATGATGGGTCCCACTAATTAAATTCATGGTAGGACCCACCATTCATGTGAGAGGAGGGAGCACGCATTTATGGTACTCCGGGAGTATACAATAATTTCCCCACAATGATTATTAAATTTACGATTCTCTAATGGCTTCAGTTGTAAGGAAAATGGCAATTTATATGGAAAAAATTAATGAATGCTTTGAGACATTGACTTAAGAAATTTATTTAGAAATTTTTTATAGTAAAATAAAAAAATTAAAAAAAAAAACTAATTTTTTTTATAACTTTTTATATTTTCAATGAAAATTGTATTAAAATTTTCTTAAAATGGTCTATTAACTTATAATATTAGAGTAAGTGGTCTTAAATTTCAACTTTGTCTGCATGGATTTATATACAGTATGAGGTGGCTCAACCATTTCTAACCACACAAGTTATTTACTTCTAACCAGGGACGAGCCCAGGTGGGGGCCCGAGCCCCCTAGTCCAAATTTTTTTTTTTAAAGTTATTATATATTTAATTTTTGAAGTCGAGCCTCCCTTTCAAAACCTTAGACCTCTCTTTATCCTCAATAAGCCTAACTAGTCTCACCCAAATAATAACTATCTAACCCAAAAACTTAACAAAAACAATAAAAACATTTACACTGGTGATTGTATTTTAGCAAAAAAAAAAAAAAAAAAATTGCCACCAAAGAACCAAAAAATCATATGTTATTGGAAAAGCTAAAACTAAATTTTTTACAATTACAGTAAACTGGTATAAATACTAGTTGACTGTAGCAAATTGTTAAAAATAAAATAAAATATTTTATTAAGAATATATCTCTTCTTTCAATTAAAAAACTTAAATTTTCTCTCTTCCTTTATTATTTTAATTCAATTTTATATTATTTTAAATGAAGTGATAAAAAAAAAAAAAAAAAACATCTGATATAAGTTGTATTGTAAAGTGAGGTGGTAAAATAAATTAAGTAGCTTTTTAATATGCTAAAAGCTAAAATTTTTAGTACCACCACGGTGAATGCTCTAACTTCAACAAAAAAAAAAAAAAATCATAGCCAACCTAGTATTAAAAAAAAAAAAGATTTTGTTTTTGTTTTTGTTTTTTTGTTTTGGTAAATGATTGTGTCTTAATGTATTTAGAAACAATAATTTTGTGTATTTATAATTTTTTGATATAATATAGATGCATATTTGAAGTTTTTTTTTTCTTTATATACTCCGACCCGCTAGCTTAGAGGCTGTTTATTTATTTATTTTTTATCACTCATCACTCCTTACTCAATTTTCGTCACTATCACTCATCACTTATCACTTAAAATACCCTAATTCTTATACCCACCAATTTGGCACATATCACTTAGTTATGTTTTCAACCAAAAAATCTAAAAAAATAGGACCCGCACCCAATGTCATAAGACTTTCCTCTTTCTTTTTCTTTTTTTTTTTTTCTTTTTCCCCTGACTCTAATCTTTCTCTGCCTCTCCCCTTCATTTTTCTCTACTTCTCTCTTTGTTTTTCCCCTATTTTTCTCCCATCATTTTTCTGTGATTTGCTCGTTGTTTTTCCCCTATTTTTCTCCCTTCGTTTTTCTGTGATTTTCTCCACCGTCACCCAGCCCTTTATCCGTCGCTATTGTTCTGGGCTTTTGGATCATACGAAATCAGACCGACAATGGGTTTTTCAGTGGTGTTCTGGATTTTTGTTTGGAGAGGATGGAGTTTTTTTTTTTGCTGGATCGTTTCTGGTTTGCCGCTGTGGGTGTGCTTGACATGGGCCTGCGTTTTTCTAGCTGTGGGTGTTTTTTTTTTTTTTTTTCCTCACAGTCATGATCTTCCACAATCCCCACGGTGGTGGGTGTGTTTTGATGTGGGTTAGGCAAAATGTGGGGTTTGGTGGTTGCTCACGATGGTGGGGTTGGTTTTGATGTGGGTTTTGGTGGTGGTGGAAATTATTTTTGGGTAATTTTGGTAGTGACAAATTGGTTTGTGGCTGAGTTTTCATGGTGGTTGGTGGTGGCATGAGAGCAAGCAGCAGAGGCTTCAGTTCATGTGGTGGTACTGGTAAGGGAAGATGGAGTATAATGATATTGGTAAAGAGAGATAGCCGTTGGGTTTGTTGTCAAAAGCAGCGCCTAGTGTGACTTTAGGCTGATAGTGGATCCCATGCGTGTGTATATTTACATAAATGTCATCATAACTCTGTATTTCATAACTTGAAATTATCTAAAATGATGTGTTTTCAATTTTTATAACTCATCACTAAAAAATCAAAGAATTGAGTGATGAAAACAAAAACTGAAAACAAATCCAAACAACATCTTGCCATGGGACCCTCCAATTTTGAGTTATGAGTGATGGAAACAGAATGATGAGTGATGGAAACTGAAAATCCAAACAGTCCCTTAAAATTTGGTGTCACCTCCTTCTAATTCTAAAAAAAAAAAAAAAAGTACGAGAGGTATTATATACATATGGGCCTGCATGACCAAAAAAAAAAAAAAAAGACACTAATGAATGAAAAAAAAAAGGCTGTTACACACTCTTTTACCTAAATGCATATATACACAAAGTCTCCGTTTGGCCAGCGCGTTTTGCGTCTTGCGTTACGTTTTCAGCTCTTTTTTTTTTTTTTTTTTTTTTTCACATGTTCAGCCCAAATTTTTACTGTTCAGTCACTGTTGTGGCTACTGTTCATGAATAGTAGCCGCAACTTTTGACTTTTCCACACAAATTTTACTGTTTATGGACCCACAAATTTCACTTTTCAACAATTTTTTCATTAAAAATGGGTCCCACTGTACTATTTACACATTTAAAAATTATTTATTACAATATTTTTCAGTTTTCAGTTTTCAGTTTTTAACTATATCCCAACGGAAATTTGAACTCAAAGTCATGACTCCAAGTCCAAATTTTGCGTGTGTGGAGTGTACGATTGTGTAAGAGGGAGTGTAATAAACACGTACTACACAAATGAATTACCTGATGCCCCACGTCCCAAATAATCTTATCATCGGGACAGTCAAAAACATGGTGAAGTGCGACTGTCAACTCAGCCACTCCAAGGCTTGAACTTAGGTGCCCTCCTGTCCTTGAAACCGTGTAAACAATCTCTTCTCTAAGTTCATTGGCTAACACTTCAAGTTCCTAATGAGATAACAATTACTCAAACCTCAGTATCAAAGCTGGAAAAGGGCATTAATAATATAACACTTGCTAATATCTATATCCGCACGCATCACTAGTCTCATGTGTTAAACGTGGACATTCTTTAAAAATATGAACATTGTGTGTATATATACTGATCAGTAATATGTTAAACGAGTGTAAAACAATATTTTCTCCTTGGGTTTCAGTAATGATTAATCTTTTCCTTGCTTTTTAAATTTGGTTTTCTAAAAGGAACCAAAAAGAATCGTGACTTCAAAATGATTTACCTCAGTGGATAGATTTTTCATGTGAATAGGGTAGTTTATGGTGTCCAGAATTGGCGTTGAGGGTTTCTCTCCTGAGAAGTTGCGGTACTTTGTGATCCCTCCATTCTGCTTTATTTTGTGGCCTCTTTTCACCATGGTTCTCAATTCCTCACTTGCATTGTTTTCCTGAGCAGCTATCACTCTTTTGTACTGAAAATTGAAACACATATAGTAATACTAATATATTAGACTTCTAACACATGCTCTACCTCTTATGCAAAAACATAACATTTCTTTAACTTTCTTTTAACATTGCTCTCTTTTTAGGAGTTAAAATTATGTACTCTGAGAGAGAGAGAGAGAGAGACCTTCAATTCCGGATTAGTGGCTAAATTCACTGTGCTTGGAAAAGAAAGGGGGTCTTGAGAATGGAAAAGTGGAAGAAAACTGGTTCTAAGAATAGGAGAAGCCATTGTTTCTCTTTAAGAAGGATTTTGAAAAATAGAGAGACTAGTATAAAAGCTTTGAATAAGATTATAAGAAGCAGCAGTAGTAGTAGTAGAGATCTTGTTGTGAACTTGTGATTGTAGGCAAAAGGTTGAGCTGAGGGGCTTTTTATAGTGTAGGAAGTCCATTGTTGGGTAGTGGAAATGCCTGGAAAAGAGATAATTTTGCTGTTGTTATCTTCGCCAATTTACGCACATTTAATTTCCTGATGATTAAAAGTTTGTTCGGATTTGGATTTCCCATTGATTCCTTTGTTGTCCCTTGCGTAGTCTTTTTCCCGGGTTACGACAAGGAAATATAAAACGTCGGTTGATAAATGTCATGAATGCTCAATTATGGTACAGTTTGAGCGTTTGGATACTAATGAAAGTGGCGTCTGCAGCTATGCTTTACACTGCTGCGCGTTTCAGGGCTTCTTTTTTTTTTTTTCAGCTGTGCCGTGATTGTTGACAATTTTTAACAGTATGCTTAAAAAATTAATAAATTATTGTACAGTATGCTAATAATTAATAATTAATTAATTATGAAGTGTAGCACACATTTTTTGAAAAATGAAAGTTGATGGTGAATACATTAATCAACCATTTCAGAAAAAAAAAATTATGAGAAATTGAAAAATTGTTAAAAAAATTAGTTGCTATTTTATCTTTCTTATAAAGATCTTTTTAAATTTTTTTTTTTTTTAATATATGCCCTAAGTACATCTATTAGTAAAATCTTATTAATCATTTGTTAGTATTTTTGGGAGGGGGGGGGGGATTTATTGTTGGTGTGTTTAGTTTTTTGGATATTTGTACACAATTTGACTTTATTTTTTGAAATTTGTATAAAAATATTATTTAATAAAACATTAAATGCATCTAGATTATAAACCAAATTTAGGTACAATACATTACGTGCTGTTGTTTAGATTTTCCTCTTAAGATTCAATTATGTTACTACTTTATTGAAAAATACACTTCTATCCCATGAGAAAAAAATTACATGACAAAATTTTAAAAGAGAAACTTAAAAAACAGTACCTAACTACTCTACCTAAACCTTGCCCCTTAATTATAACCTTTTAGAGAATTCATTAACAAAAACCTTTAATTATATAAAAAGATCTTATAGACTTTTAATGTTTTGTTTTGGATTTCAAGTTAGTGGTACACTTTGTGGTGCATTATATTCAAGTTAGTGGTACACTTTGTTTTGGTACACTCCCCAAAAAATGTTCCAAATGAAAGAGATAGATAGTGACCAAGAGACAGCAAATAATAGCGATTGAGAAAGGAGAAGGAATATTAATTATGGTACCACTATAACTACCAAGCAGACTTGTCATTGTCTCGTGGAATAGTAAAATAACATTTTACAAAATAAATTTCACCGTTTTCTATAATTTTTTTTAATATAAATTATGACTAACATTATTTTTATTATACATGATCAACCACAATATATTATCTTAATAATTTTTTAAAAAATACAACATGATGTGTAATTAGACTTATAAATTGACAACACCGATCAAGATTGAATTTTGTTCCGTTTATTCTAAGATAATGATGCATGAGAAAATGGTACGTGTGTGTGTATATATATATATATATTGTTATTCAAAAATATTACTTTAGTGTTCAATTGTATTGAAAATTCTCCATAATTGTGATGGCTAAGTACGGCGGAGGAGGAAAGTGATAGGTAAGGTTTGGATAGCACAACTTTCTGCTTAAAGTCAAGTTGCGTTTTCCTTTTCTTCTTTTTTTTTTTTTTTTTTTTAGCCAGCTTTTTTGACTTTGGGGGATAAAATATACTGTGCATGAATAGTGCAGCATTGTTTACACACTGTTCATGCACTGTTCATACATTAAAAAATATTAAAAATGGGACCCACGGTACTATTCACACATTTAAAAATTATTTTGCTACAGTGTTTTCAGCAACAATCAGTTTTCAGCAACTTTCAACAACAATAAGCTCTATCCAAACGGACTAATAGTGTCGGTAATGTTGGATGACCAGTGCAACGGGCAAGTGATTGTTGGTGGTATTTAATTTTGAGCAAGACTTAGGTATAATACTTAGATATTATTTCTTAGGTTCCATTCTTAGGATTCTGCTATGTGGATTTTTTCTCATAGGATGAAAGTGTACTTTTTAGTTAAGTAACTATATGACAAAATCTTAAGAGGAGAACCTAAAAAACAGCACCTAAAGTACTGTATTTAAGTTTTGTCCTTTAATTTTATATTCTTACAAATTTTAAGGGATTTTTTTATATTTCATAATGGCAATTTTATATTGAGGGGCCCCAAATATTAACAAACCAGGCCCACTCCATAGCCGGCCCAAGGCCCGCGCCGAGGAGAATATATAGGCCGAGGATAAAAGGGAAAAAGCCCAGGCCCTCAAAAGGCCTCGGCGAGGATGCCCACCTCCTTGGCGAACCGACGTTGATAAAGGGTAAATATCTCCCACCCATTAAATGAACGTTACCAACATTCTGGCCGCATTAATAGTGAGGTGACCTGAAAACCCTAATGCTGCAATCACTTCAACTATTATAAAGTCTGCAAAGGCGGCTAGGAAATAACATAAAGCCTGCAAAAGCAGGTGATGGGACAACCCCTCATACACAAAGTTTAGATAGCCGACAAATGGACGGTCAAGATTAACAAAAACAATACTATATAACCAAGATGATTGCCAACATGGGGAGGGATCCGGATAATGATGAGTCCGGAGAAAAAGGGCAAGAGGGAGGAACTCGAAGAAAGATAGATCCTCGGCCAGAGCCGAGATCAATTATGCTTCGCAAATACTTAACCAAATGGACGATCATTCCCTATAAAAACACTTAGCCCAATTCCTTTGAGAAGATCCCTATGAATCTCAAACCATCTTTTGTTTATTATCAACTTCATATCAGCCACTGTTCACTTCGATGGTGCCAAGCCCTTTCACCCACACTCTACAAATTTTTATTGTCAAGGGTCCATTACAAATTGAGTCCCTACAATTGGCGCCGTCTGTGGGAAGGGGATTTGTGCGCTAGCAAGTGCGGTGGTCGGTGTAAAGAAATTAAGAGCAACACTTTCAGAAATAATACACCAAAACAATACAATCTACAGCAACAACAATCATTCAGAAATCAACAATCACAAGAACAAGAATATGCAAAAAATAAAAAGAGACAAAACAAGTCTACTTCTTTTATTTATATATGAAGAAAAATTACATCTTTTACAAGTGATGCCCGTGGGGCTTGTTCTAAAGCTAACTACAAAGACAGGCGCCTAGCAAAGCTGGTAGAGGACCAAAAGATAGAAAAGAATGCTCGTTGAGGAACAAAAGATAGAAAAGAAGGCTCGTTGAAGAACAAAAGATAGAAAAGAAATGAAGGAAGAGAGGAGAAAAGGGAGGAAAGAAAGCTGGCAGAGGAACAAAAGATAGAAAAGAAGGCTGGATAAGAAGCAAAAGGAGAGGACATAGAAGAGATAAGAGGGAAGGAAGGCAACATGGAAGGCGGAAGAGGCCGCGGCACAGGACGGCCCCATTTCGGGGTGACGCCTGGTTTCCTTCCCTCCCCCATTGCTGCCGGCTTGGAGGGTCATCGACTCATACCCAAGAGAAGGAGGTTACGTTCTTCATGGATCCTCTTCCAGACGGCAAGGAGGGTTCCTCCTTTGATTAGGTTGAAAAGAAGGAGAATCTTCGGATTTCTCCTACCCCAACCCCAATGTGACGTCCAGGGTCGGAGTGCCATCCTCGGCTCCTGATAGGGGCTGTGCATCCCCGAGATCGCCCTTTCCAAGGGCCAACCCATCTGAAGGGGCTCAAGCTGCTACTTCTTGCGGAACCACAGGGCAATATTTTTTGGGGAGAAGTTTGAGGCGAGTGTTTATCAAGTGTGAAGGAAAAAGTTGCCCCACAAACGCCTTTTATAGAGGGCGAAAAGTGGGTGAGAGCCAATTTGCATTAAACCCCAGGGAGAGATTTCCGGAGGCAATAATACCGCCCAAATTCCCAGGGGGCTTATCCGCCGTCAAATCTTCGTAAATCTACGACTGACATTAATGAGGAGATGCCTCATTAACGATGAGGCACCGAAGCGTCAGAACGCGTTACCCAATCGACCCAAGAGACGCCTCGTAATCAGAAGGGTCACGTCAAACGATGAGGCAGAACAGAGTAAGGTCTTATCCTACATCAACTCTAGCTTGCGTGTGTCATTATGTTGCGTGAAAAGTGTATTTACTTAATGTTTATTATAGATTATAGCGATGTAGAATTAAATGGCAACGGATAAATAGATAAAATAATAAGTAAATGAGAAAACTAGGTACTGGACAGAACCAAGGCATTGCATGGTCCTCGGACCCAAGCCTCAGGGGAAACCAGATACTTCAGATGATAAATGAGAAAACTAGGTACTGGACAGAACCAAGGCATTGCATAGTCCTCGGACCCAAGCCTCAGGGGAAAACCAGATACTTCAGATGATAAATGAGAAAACTAGGTACTGGACAGAACCAAGGCATTGCATGGTCCTCGGACCCAAGCCTCAGGGGAAACCAGATACTTCAGATGATAAATGAGAAAACTAGGTACTAGACAGAACTAAGGCATTGCATGGTCCTTGGACCCAAGCCTCAGGGGAAACCAGATACTTCAGATGATAAATGAGAAAACTAGGTACTGGACAGAACCAAGGCATTGCATGGTCCTCGGACCCAAGTCTCAGGGGAAAACTAGATACTTCAGATGATAAATGAGAAAACTAGGTACTGGACAGAACCAAGGCATTGCATGGTCCTCGGACCCAAGCCTTAGGGGAAACCAGATACTTCAGATGATAAATGAGAAAACTAGGTACTGGACAGAACCAAGGTATTGCATGGTCCTCGGACCCAAGCCTCAGGGGAAACCAGATACTTCAGATGATAAATGAGAAAACTATGTACTGGACAGAATCAGGGCATTGCATGGTCCTCGGACCTAAGCCTCAGAGGAAACCAGATACTTCAGATGATAAATGAAAAAACTAGGTACTGGACAGAACCAAGGCATTGCATGGTCCTCGGACCCAAGCCTCAGGGGAAAACCAGATACTTCAGAATAAGAACCAAGTGTTGGATAAACTCAAGCGCTGCGTAGTCCAAGGACTCAAGCCAATAGGGAAACCATTCCTTTATCGAATACTAAATGCTAAGAAAGGCCAAAATCTTGCATGGTCTTCGGACCCAAATTTACGTGGAAACTAGTCACTACAGGGCAATATAAGCATCGAACGAAACCAGGGTCTTTGTACTAACCACAGGCCTAAATCTTCGGCAAAGCCAAACCTTGGGTATTAAGTAATGAACCTTACTAGGAGCAAAAAACCGAGCAAGGACGAGCACTAAAAGCACAACAGAACTTGAGCATACCTCTCCTGGAGGAACTAACCAGGAAATACTCCTCGAACAGGCCCTATACGCCAAAAGAAAGCTGCAAAAACAGCTGAAATAACGATAACACTGACAAAGAGGTAAGGCCCAACAGGCCGCGAAAATACGCCGAGGAAGTCAAAATCCTCCTCCCCGTCCAAGGGTACGTGCAGCAGAATTTTGAGGGGCTATTATGGGGCCCCAAATATTAACAAACCAGGCCCACTCTATAGCCTGCCCAAGACCCGCGTCGAGGAGAGTATATAGCCCGAGGATAAAAAGGAAAAAACCCAGACCCTCAAGAGGCCTCGCCGAGGATGCCCACCTCCTCGGCGAACCGACGTTGATAAAGGGTAAATATCTCCCACCCATTAAATGAACGTTACCAACATTCTGGCCGCATTAATGGTGAGGTGACCTGAAAACCCTAATACTTCAGTCACTTCAACTATTATAAAATCTGCAAAGGCGGCTGGGAAATAACATAAAGCCTGCAAAAGCAGGTGATGGGACAACCCCTCATACACAGAGTTTAGATAGCCGACGAATGGACGGTCAAGATTAACAAAAACAATACTATATAACCAAGATGATTCCCAACATGGGGAGGGATTCGGATAATGATGAGTCCGGAGAAAAAGGGCAAGAGGGAGGAACTCGAAGAAAGATAGATCCTCGGCCAGAGCCGAGATCAATTATGCTTCGCAAATATTTAACCAAAGGGACGATCATTCCCTATAAAAACACAGCCCAATTCCTTTGAGAAGATCCCTATGAATCTCAAACCATCTTTTGTTTATTATCAACTTCATATTAGCCGCTGTTCACTTCGATGGTGCCAAGCCCTTTCACCAACACTTTACAAATTTTTATTGTCAATGGTCCATTACAAATTGAGTCCCTACATATATATTTTACAAATTAATGATTTTTTTTTTTTTTTTTTTTTTGTTGAGAAACGCAATGATGATTTTTTTTAGGAGACAAATTTTAAGGGATTTTTTTTTTTTTTTTGGTGGGTAGCTCTCTTTATTTAATGATCTAAACTTTGGTCAAAAGTGGTATTTAGTTTATATAAAATTTCCATTATGACATATAAAGGAGCTGAAGAATTTGTTATTCTTTTTGGGTAGTGTGTATATATATATATATATATATATATATATATATATATATTCTTTAGTTTTCCTTCCAAAAAGTAAACATACAATTAAACAAAATCCAACGTCTTTTATTCAGTCTTAACTTGTTTGATTGTAAAAACATGCTAGGGTCGAAATATATATCTTAACTTGGCCTAAAATATATCTAGTGTTTCAGTGTATGCAAAAATATTATTTTGATCCCAACATTTTAAGGTTATTGACTTATTGTTAATTTGATTCTTACATTTTGCTATTAGTCAATGTAATCCTTATTAAGTTATTATTTTCAATTTATAATTAATTTGATTCTCACCATTAACTTATTAATAAAAATTAATTGTAATTTAAGTTAATGAAGACAAAATTACTATATAGGAACTAAACTAACAATCACCCCAAAATATAGTCACTAAAATAATATTTTGGCCTTTAACGTAGTACTAAGAAATTGACTTCAGGTCAAATCTTTGCGTTCCTACATCAGAAGTGATTGATCAACTGGCCCCAGTTTGGAGGTCCATAATCCACATGCAACAACAAAAATGAGGTATCCCATCCTCCTCAACTTTGTCCAACCTTTTACGTATTCGCAAAATTTGAAGGAAATTGACATATCAGGTTCATGTATCTTCTCAAAAGAAAAGGTCCATATCTCAGAAAGCCACATAAATCATAATTCGTCCATTGTCATAGTTTTATGATAAAGGTAAGATATTTAGGCTAATGCTAGTCAAATCCAAAATTTTTTAAAACTGATCAATTTAGTTTGTAAATAATAAATTCAAATTGGACACTATGTTGTTACTAATTTTTCTCCTCTCTCATGGTAGTTAGAGGCCGAGTTGATCAATTTTAAATATAGTTGACATTAACTCAGATTTCAGGGTGTTAACTACATATTACCTTAGATAATAATTATTTCTTGTATTCAATATTTATATCATTTTATAGTAAAAAATAAATGTAAGGCTATTTTAATTTTTTTATTTAATTAAAAGTAATGCTTTCTTCTTCTTTTTTCTTTTCTTTTCTTTTTCCTTTCTTATTTCCTTACATATTTTGAAGCCTAAAAACATTTTTTAAATAGTAATGAAATTTGAGTATTTGACACATAAAACAGATAATAGCCAATTACTTATGTTGTAAAATATATTAACAAGAGATATACATAAGGTAAAATTAATACAGTATAAAAATAAACAGAATAAAGAAAAATAAATAAAATCATTGCCAAGAAATAAGAAGACTTAAACAAGATATAAACCAAGAAATCAACTTTTTGCACTGGAGGTAAAATTCTTATCTTTTACCTAAGAACGTGGAAGCTTTAATTTTCACTCAAAGTTGGTTATATGGGTTTAAAGATGATATTTAATACAATTATAGAATAGTCAGAGTTATAAAATTTTAATTTTTTATTGACTTCTTTTTATTGTATTATAAAGTTATCTTAAAACTTTGTATTGTAGATAAAAATACTATGAAATTATTTATGATTTTATTATAATCTTGAATTAATTTCATCTATAAATATTACTTTATAATTTGAATAATTAGATATTTAGATCTTATTGACATATTTTTTAGGCCAAGTGCCTGAAAGAATATATTAAATATCATATCCTTCATTAATTTGTCACAACTAAAATTAGAAGAAAAATATATACAACATAATTAAATTCTTAATTAGTTGAATTTTTATAACATCTTTATAACATTATATTAAGATAACATAAGTATGCTACTCAATTGAAATACAATAAATGAAATACCTTAACAAAATAACTGTACTTTTAGTCTTAATTTTTTTTGTTTAAATTTGTAATATACGCATAAGTACATTTATTTATATTTACAAACTCTTTTTTATCTTGAGCGGAATGAAACATGTACGTATTTTACACCATATATATTCCATCCCGTACATTACTAACTATGATAGAAACAAAGTCAAGAGACAATTTTTGTACTACAACTTTAAAATGGTCAACTGTAAGTGGTAAAAAAAAGTTATAGATTCATTTGAAATTGATTGTCTTCAATTTACAAGTTGACCACTTCAGCAAGTTGTGGTAAAAGTTCTGATCATAAAATAATTGTATACAAAGTAATTTAAATTTGTAGTATCCTTAGAATCTTTTTATTATTATTATAAATAGATACGATAGAATTTCAACCTATGATATCGGCTATATAATAATAAGTTAATGATTGTTCTCTTTACTATTAGGCCTAAACAAAAATTGGTTTTTGGTATAGGCGAGTTTTGAACTTCCAAATCCCTTATTCAACAACAAGATATTTTAGGTGAGCTAATTAACTAGAACCCATGGATCCCTAATATCATTCAATATTATAAATATAGCAATCTAAAAGTAAAATATCTTCTAAACTATAATGTTATAAATATCTCATACTCATTGATATTTATATTTGGGAAAGTGGTCTCTCCTCTCTCTCTCTCTCTCTCTCTCTCTCGATTGACAATCAGTCATTATTACACTACTCTTTCTCTCCATTATCCCTGGCTTTATTCTCAAGGGTTGCTAGAGAAATAAGCTTATTTACTTTATATACTATTTTTATATATGTACAATAAATATGAAAATTGTATTATTAGTCTAACTTTAGTTAATCTATTGTTGCATGTGAAGACTAAAGTTATTGGTGGTTTTATTTTTAAGTGAAACAGGAATAGTGAATTTGATAAATCATGTTATATCGAAGCATTGGAATTTATTTTACTCTATCAAATTATTATTTATATTGTAAATAGTTTTTTTTTTTTTTGGAAAATATTTTTAACTATAAATGTTACTAGAAATAGTTAATATGGATGTGAACAATTGGAAAAAGGAAAAGAAAATTTTAAAAAACAAATAGAATCTCTTGAAAATTTTGTTACTGGCAATAAACAAAATATAACAAAAAAAAAAATTAACTAATAAACATATTGATGATTTAGATTTTTTTAACCAAAAGTTTTTAAAATTTTTATTTTTAAATTTAAGAAGATACTATAATTGACAAACTAAATTATTAAAAAAAATTGATTGTGTTCCAAATACGTGTATTGCATATAGATTTTTTATTTATTTATTGACAACACATGCTACAGTTGTTTCTACTAAAATATACTTTCAATTAAAATTGATAAAATTCTACCTAATTTCTCTTGCAATAAAAAAATTAAGTGAATTAATCATGTTATCAATTAAAAAGAATATGTTAACAAAAATAATACAAAAATGTGAGAAGAATATGTTAAAATTACACTTACTAATAATTTTGCATCTTACGAAGAGAGAAGAATGTATTTTAAATAGATAAATTCATAATATATATATATATATATATATATATATATATATATATATATTAAATATATTTCTTAATTAAATATAAGATGAAAAAAAAAAAAAAAAAAAAAAAAAAAACCTCATTAAACCTCATTTATGAAGGTGAAAATACCATTTGTCTCTACATTTTAGGGTCACTACTAATTTGGCTCATACAGTTTGGTACTTTAGTAGTAGTCAATTTGATTCATATTATTTTCAAGTTGCAATAATTTGGTTTCTATCATCAACTCACTAACGAAAATTAATTGCAAATTGAAAATAACATTAACCAAATTAATTACTGCCAAATTGTCAATATCCAAAATGTAAGAATTTTGCCTTTTTGAAATTTTTTTTTTAAGGCATGCAAATCACGTTTATCATTACAAAAAAAGTCAAAAGCACTCCAAAAAAAATGTTCCAAATGAAAGAGATGGCTTCATCAAAATTGAAATAAAATTGAAAGAATGAGACTTGCCTTTGTCTCGTGGAATAGTAAAATAACAATTTACAAAATAAATTTAATATTTTTTATAAATGTTTTTTATATAAATGATGACTAACATTATTAATTTTTATTATACATCAACAACAATATATTATCTTAATAATTGTAAGAAAAATACAAAATGATCTGCAATTAGACCTATCAATTGACAACACCCATCAAGATTGAATTTTGTTCCGTGTATTCTAAGATAATGATTTATGAGAAAATGGTATATTTTTAATTTTTTGTTGTGATTCAAAAATATTATTTTAGTGTTCAATTGTATTGAAAATTCTCCATAATTCTCCATATTTTAGTGTTCAATTGTGTTTAATTGCATGTTACCCTTAATAATTATTTCATGTATACAAAATTTATATAATTTTATAGTAATATATAAAATTTATGCACATGATACATTCTCTTGGTGACTCTCTAGAGGCCAAGAAAACACGGTACTTGTCCCATTGTTCAGAAATTCCAATTCTGAAGTTAAGATGTGTGCAACACACTATCAAATAATAATAACAATAATAATAATTAACACACACATATATTACACTGAATTCAACACATACTAATTTAAAGACACAAAAAACTAATTTTATTATTTCTTTATCTTTAATCAAAGGATTCACTTTTTTACTTTAGGTGATTAAAATTAGAAATTAGAAGCTAAATTCAATTGTTTATACACAAATTTGTTTATGAAAACGAAAAAAAAAATCATTGGATAAAGAAAAGGTTTTAAGATTTTTGCAAGGTAAATGTAAGGCTATTTTATTTTTAATTTGATTAAAAGTAATGCTTCCTTTTTTTTCTTTTTTCTTTTTTTTCTTTTTCGTTTCTTCCATTTCCGTACATATTTTGAAGCCTAAAAAACACTTTAAAAATAGTTAATACTTCCTTTTTATTTTCTTTTTTGCTTACAACGAGTGAGAGTAGTCAAAGAACCTGATAGTGTTATTAAACTACCAGACTTTTTGACAATTTTCTTTCAAATGTCTTAATGAAATTTGAGTATTTGACACATAAAACAGATGATAGTCGATTATTTATGTTGTAAAATATATTAACAAGAGATACACATAAGGTAAAATTAATACAGTATAAAAATAAACAGAATAAAGAAATAAAATAAAATCATTGCTAAGAAATAAGAAGACTTAAACAAGATATAAAATAAGAAATCAACTTTTAGCACTGGAGGTAAAATTCTTCTCTCTTTTGCCCAAGAACGTGGAAGCTTTAATTTGCACTCGAAGTTGGTTATATGGGTTTGAGGATAATATTTAATACATTTATAGAATAGTCAATGTTATAAAATTTTAATTCTTTATTGACTTCCTTTCATTGTATACTAAAGTTATCTTAAAATTTTGTATTGTAGATAAAAGTACTAAAATTACTTGCCAACTTGAGATGTAATCTTAAGAATGAATATTTCACTCTAGGATCTACTATTAACATTGAGTTGATTGAGGTGTAAGTGTAATACATGTTAAATATCTACTTGTTTTTCTTTACCTCATGTGTTATGCTTTATTCTTACAGCTTTATCTGTTTAATTATCTTTCTAAATAATTTAACATTATTATTATTTTATATGCAACAGGCCTAAAAAGGTTGATAACTTGGTATAGTCCACATCATCTTTTTTTTTTTTTTTTTTTTTGTGGTGATTATAAAATTTGTGAACTTTGGATTGTATAAAGTTAAGAACAGATTCTAACACATAAGTATTGCAAATTAATATGTCATCAATAATAAAATAATAATTCAAAAATTCATATTATAAGTTGTTAAAGTTCACTAATCGCATTTATTATCACACCACTCATATTCATTGTAATATCACTTTATAAGTTTTTTTTTTTTTTTTTTTTTTTGGAGAAGAATATCACTTTATAAGTTATATGATTTATGTGGTAAAACTTGTTGTATTTTTACCATTTTTCAATTTAATAATACATTTTTTTGAAAAAAAGAAAAAGAAAACCGATTTAATAATACCTATAACATTTTTCACATAATTATTAGTTTTAGTCTTTTAGAGAGGCCAGGGTTGGGTGGGTACGAGTACTGTCTCGTTGTCCAGTGCGTAAAAGACATGGAAACACAGACATCAATTTTTTTCTCTCTATTTTTTGAGGAACACAATCATCATTTTCTCAAACTAAAGGGCACAATAATTTTGGAGACCTATATATATCATTCAACCAAACGAGGTCCTGGTTGAACCGTGCAAAACAAAGGGGACAATAACATGTGATACTGGCCAATATGTTTCTGTGGCACTGGATAACTTAATCAAAATGCAAAGATTTTTTGGAACAATCCTTCTCATTTTGGTTTTGGCCGAGCCATGTGAACAACATTTTTTTTCTTTGTTGCTTCATTTTGATTCATATACTGACCAGCTTTTTGTCTTATTTTTAGTGAATCAGACCACAATTAAGAGCATGTAACTTACCACTGGATCAAAATATATATTGATATATTCAATTTTAAACTTAGTCTACTGTTTTTGCTGAATAATTTTTACCTTTTGTACCTTTCTTTACTAAATACTAGTTTTTTTTTTTTTTTTTAAAGAGAGAGAAATAAATGGAATCTAGTTTTCTATTTCTTTTTAAGAAATGAATACTAGCTATATATATCTTGTAAATATATAAATGCCAATCCTAGTATATGACAAATTGCGACTTACAACATATTACATAGAAGTGACACTCTACATGTATATGAAATATTTCTTCCTTTTTAACCAGAAAAAAGAAATGTTTCTTCCTAATAAGAAGTAAATTGTGCATCTTCATAGTAGTACATAAAAGTATAATGAAAATTTCTTCAAAAGAAAAATATATAATAAATTCTAATTTTAGTCCTTTCTATTTTTAATGTGTTAGATACATGATTTAATTTACATGTGGAAGCACCTAACACAAAATCAAAGTATAATTAAAACAACTGTCAGAAAATCATAGTGCATTTAAAATTTAAAGTCAATCAAGTGCGTAGTTTGAAAGGAGAAACTGACAATGAATGAGCCTGAACAGTGGGCTACCATAACGTGGGCAATTTGGAACGCAAGGAACAGAGCTTGTTTTGACAAGGTACAGACACAACCTCAAGCGATTTTGGATGGCTCTATAGCTCTACTGACTGCATATCACACACTCTCAGCCACTCAAGAAAACCCATGATATGGATACATGGGGTCCACGGGTTTATGGGAGGTACACTACATGCCTTCCCCTGGTATAAGGAAAATCTAGTATCGGAAAAGTGTGTCCATTTCCCTTTATTTTGTATACAAATGATATTACTATCAATAAAATATTTCTATCAGTTATCTAAAAAAAAAGGAAAAAGAAAGACACTTAACAAAAAATTAAAATGCAATTAAAATCATATTTAGATTCTTGATTGAAATTCCTCTTTTCATTAGGCAAAAATAGCTAAATATCACTATTTTTCGAAATTATCAATGTTTCACTACTGTTTAAGAAATATGTAGCAACGTACCATTCTTTAAAATTCGAGTTTGACATGAAACTCAAAATTATAATCAAACTCGAAATTATAAAAATCGAACAGTAAAACTCAAGTTTATGAAATTCGAATTTCTTGTAATATAAAATTTATTGACCGTGTTTGCTACTTTTTCACAATTTTTAACTTATCTCTCCCACCTGACCCTAACAAAAGAACGAAAAAAGTGAAACCCACACCTGGAAGCCAATGAGATAACTGGAAGAATAAGAAACAAAAATTGGAAGTCAACAATTGTGGCTATAAGTAACAAAACTGCAAGTCAACAATTGTGGTTGTGTGAGTGCTGCGGGTGTTGTTCCTACATGGTACTTGAGTTCCAAAAAAGTGATACATCACTAAATATTTTTTAAACAGTAGTAAAATACAAATAATTTTGAAAAATAGTGGTGTTTGGCTATTTTTGCCGAGATATTAATCTCTGGACAATGCTATTTTAAAGCAACTGTTACAATTGTCCACAAATTTGAATTTTATTTATCCATTCACATTGAGAATGCCTTTGTTTATTTATATATTCTTGGAGTAATTCGAGAGCTTTACTATTGTGGAAGCAAGAATTTAAACCGGGTTCAATTACTTGCTAATAATTACAATTAATTTCTATTATGGGTTCAATATAATCCACAATGGGAAATTTAAATAAGAACTAAACAACTTTCTGCTCTTAAAATAGTGTCAAGAATTATATTCATATTTTTGCTATTACATTCCTTAGTATGTGTTTTAGTCCTCTCTTTTTGCTCTTTGAATACCTTTCAAAAAACCGCCCGCTTATCTATTTGTCTCTTTCCTTTTATACTCTTCCTTCTTCTCCTTCTTCCTCTCCAACTTGTGCTATAGCGAGTGCTATCCTAATATAGTTGGGCAGGTTTCTGTCCCATCAGGCTCTTCTTTTCTCAAGGTTATGATGAACAAAGACTTTTCGGGCTTCTTGTCTTATTCTAATCAGTTATTTGTTGCATTAGATGCAACTGTGTCAAATGGGTTGTTGTGGATTTATCAAGAAGATCCAGAAAGCATCTTCGGATACTCACGCATACCTTGGTAATATTCTTTGGTAGCTTGGTACGTAGATTGACATGGGTAGTACTGTCAATATGACTCATCTTGGATGACTTTCATGGTTATTCATGATCGGATCTAAGGTGGTGGGTTATGTTGGGTCAAAGTCCGAGGTTAAGGGACCTTGGAAAGGTTTTTGCTAATTTATCGTTTACCTTCAGTCCATATTTTAAGCTTTGTGTTAGAAGGGCTTTTTACGACAGAAGGATACGTTCTGGGCTTGTATTAATCCAAAGCCCAATGCTTATTTGGGCTTTATGAGCCACCTCCCTACAATAGCCCCCTAGGGCCTCATGCCTATCTACTTCATGGGATGAGATCATGGTGAGAATCTTTAGGCATCATTTCAAAATTTATTAGCTGACATGGATTGTTAGGAACCTTGAGGTTCCTAATGGGGATGGGTATGAATTGTAGGGAAATTGATGGAAGTTGTAGGGAAATTGACTTAATTCGAGGTAGTCACCCTCCATAGAGAAATAGAAAGATTAAGAGAAAGAGAGATAGAGAGATGCACTACTGCACTAACAAATTGGTTTATTCTTCATTGATTTCTCATATTGGATTACAATCATGTATTTATAGGAGATTAGCTCTAATCTCATTGGCCCACATGGCCTCATCCTATTGGTTCTATTATTTCCCATGTGCATTAATAATTCCAACATGTGCAATAATAATTCCAACATGTGCTAAATGTGATTAACATGCTTGGAATTGTAACTAACTAAATCTCAATACAACAATCATTATCTATATGCTTATAGCATTCTTAACATTTCCCTCCCCTTGAAAACACCTTGCCCACAAGGTGTTGTGAAATAGCATCTTCATCAAAGGAGATCTTCCAATGGACCAATACCGTAGTGACATTTTGATCACCACATTCGTGCATTTCTCTTTGACAAGCGGTCTCATGCACATGAAGGTTTCTTCTTCGTAGATCTTCAAATTTTGCTCGAATTCTTGAGCCTTCAATGGTTCTCCAATCTTCAAGGTCTCATTGTTTCTTTGAACCTTGGAATGTTCTTGTATCCTCAAAACTTCATTTGATTCTAGAACCATTAAAATTGTTGGAACTTGTATCTTGGATTCTTGGATCATCGACACTTGGATTGCCAATTCTTGAATCATAGACTCTTGAATGGAATCCTCCATTAGTGCATCAAGAATTGGTTCTTGGAAAACCATCATCTTCTTCTTTGTTGGTTCTTTGGACTGAACTTCAAGGGTTGCGTCTTCATGTATATCATCATCTCCTTTGACACAAAAATTAACATCCTAGCTTACAACAACAGTAGTAGATTCTTGGAATTTGATTTGTTCTTCGAATTCCATTGAATCAAGAGATTGTAAGTCCTCTTCCGTCATGTTCTTAAGATCCTCTTGCAATCTTGAGAGCTCTTCATTCATGGCCTTGTTAGATTTAGTCAAGGCCTTGAATTTCTTTGAAATAGCCTCATTAGATTCTGTCAAGGCCTTAACCTTTTCTAAAACTTCATTCACAATTTTCAAGATTTCTTTTCGGTCATATTCACTCGTCTCAAGATCAACAGCTCTGATACCATTTGTTAGGAACCCGGTGTTTCCTAATGGAGATTGATAGGAATTATAGGAGAATAGATAGGGATTGTAGGGAAATTGACTTAATTCGAGGTAGTCACCCTCCATAGAGAAATAGAGAGATTAAGAGAGAGAGAGAGAGATGCAATAATGCACTAACAAATTGGTTTATTCTTCATTGATTTCTAATGTTGAATTACAATTATGTATTTATATGAGACTAACTCTAATCTCATTGGCCCACATGGTTCAAGATAATTGGCTAATTAATTCAACATGTGCTCTATGAATTAAACCACATGTTAAAGGAGCTACATGTGCTCAAATCCTAACGAACTCATCCTATTGGTTCTATTATTCCCCATGTGCATTAATAATTTCAACATGTGCTAAATGTGATTAACATGTTTGGAATTGTAACTAATTAACAAAATCTCAATACAACAATTATTATCCATATGCTTATAGCATTCCTAATGTGGATGGGAGCATGATCATCAATTTATTAACTACAATTCGGCGTGACTCTTCAATTTCTGAATCGTTATGACATTTGTCAATATTTGAGCGTTAAATGGTGGCGTGAGAGGGGAGGAACCTTAGGTGATGGGGTTTGCTTTTCCCACCCAAGCCTTTGCTATTTAAGGTGAATTTTTCACCTCATACCTCATTTTTGCTCCATTTCATTATTTTTCTTGAAGTTCTTCATCTCTCTGAAGCTTTCTTCTTAGTGTTTCGTTCTTCATCTACCTGTAAGTTTTCTTATTTTTGTTTAGCTCTCTTCTTTTATTTTACCTTTTCTTTTTTTGTTCATCTAGCTATCAGGCACCATGAGCAAACTTTCCCGATTAGTTAGTTCTGATGATCGTATAGTTGCTTTTAAGGCCAAATACAACATTCCCCGAGATGTAGAGCTCAAACCTTGTATAGATGGTGAAGTAGCCGAGAATAGGGGTTTTGGTAGAGTAGTTATCCCATTAATAGCTTTTGTAGAATGGGGGAGTTCGGATACCCATTAGTTATTTACTTGTTAGATTTCTTAGGCATTTTAAATTGTGTCTAGACCAGTGCACTCCAAATGTTTTTAGGATAGTTAACTGTGTAGATCAATTAAGTAAAAGGTTAGGTTTGTAACTGACAGATAATAACCATAGATTTAGAGTGAATAATATTAAGGAAATAATATTTTCACAACTTTTTTTACACTTATTGATAGGAGCAACCACATACATTTACTCTTGAATTGATTTGTGAGATTTGCAATCGCTCTTTCCTCCCACCTCGCTGGTCCTCAAAATTTCCTTAAGTATTCAAAGAAAAATTTTCTAATCATTCTATTGTGATTGAAGTAATATCAATTTCACTCAAATCTAACATCTTAGGGTCACTCTTAAGCGATTCCTCTCTGTAATAATCTGGTGTGTGTGGAATCGAAGCATATACACAAAGGAATAATTAGATACTCAAAGAGGTATGGATATTCTCGTTTCTTAAAAATAAAAAAATGAAAAAATTGAAACTATCCTTATGCAGTTTTAGTTAAATAAATTTTTTAATGAGTCATATAACTTATTTAAATAATATACATATATAACTTTAAATAATTTTACAGATTGATGGTTTTATAAATCGTCACGTAAATGTGTTTAGAACATTCACAACAAAATTGCTAAAAAATGTAGTTTTTAGTAACTCAAAACATTAGTTTATCTATTTTAACAACCCACTTATAATAAACTCAACATCAAATGTTTTATTTTAACATTCAACACATTAAAATAATATAAATAACATAATAAAATAATATATCCAACATAATAAATAACAATCACAACCATCAACAAATTAAAATACTTTTCTTTTTAACACCACACATTAAAAAATTAGTTTTTATTTAGAGTTTTAAACTACAGTGAGCTGCTATCTCTAGCAGCTCATGTAGCTCAGAGCATCTGCAATAAGGTTGCTAAATTGACTAAAAAATCAATTTATCAACCAATACCCTTAAAAAGTGCTCTATAGCAAAGAAGGGAAACTCAAAATCATTTGAATATGAGTTACTAGAGATACTAGCTTATTGTAACTTAAAACTCAAAACAAAAAATAATAATTTTTTAATGTGTGGGGTTAAAAAAATAGTATTTTAATATGTCGATGGTTGTAATTGTTATTTATTGTGTTAGATATATTATTTTATTGTGTTGTTTATATTATGTTAATGTGTTAAATGTTAAAATAAAACTTTAAATATTAGATATATTAGAGCATCCACATCAGATGTGGCAAAAAAAAATGTCATTTTGCCACACTAAAGACCTACTTTATTATTTTACCACATCATTTTACAACATCTCATTTATCAGATGTTTTATCATTCAATTCTATACATTAAAATAATATTTACTACACATTAAAATAATATATTATCCCCTCCCCCATTATCATCAACAACAGCAGCAACAACCCACACCGCAAATCAACTGCCACAGCCCACAACGACCGACCACCCCTACAGATCAACCACCGACCACCAATATCAGCCACTACTACCAAAAAAAAAAAACAAAAAAAAAAAACTCAAACAAACACTACAAACAATATCAGCCCCTACACCAAAAAAAAACACCACAACATCAACCACCACAACCAATATCGGCGGTGGCGGTGGCGCTGGTGAGACCCCTCCACACTCCACAGCCATAAATCTCACACCCACAACCCAATCTCACTCCCACAACCCACAACCCGATCTGAGACCATCCCAAATCTCACACCTAGGGGTGTTCACCAAACCACATAAACCGCACAAACTGCAAAAATCGCATGAAAACCGCCCGCAAAATGGTATAACCACACCGCACCGCAAGTAATAGCGTACCGCACCGCACTATACCGCACCGCATGGTGTAGTGCGGTTTGCAGTTTTATAATAAGAAAACCGCACCGCATTCCTCTCTATATATTAATATATTTATTTATTTTTAATATTAAATATATGATTAATAGTTTAATAACCCTAGTTTTCTCAAAAAAAAAAAAAAAAGTTTAATAGCCTTAGCAAGTGTTGACTAGAAAAGTCAACCCAAAATAAAGAAAAACTAGCTCAATAATTTAAAACTTGGCCCAAAAAAAGAGAAAAATTAGTTTTGGATTGAGTAGAAAAAACCCAAAATTTGAAAAATATACCGATTTTAAACCACATTTTATACAAAGTGTCGCACATCTGACCACAAAAATGAGATGCGGTACGGTTATGGTTTTGACTAAACTCTAAACCACACCACACCACATTGCACCGCACATGTGACTGCAAAAACAAGGTGCGGTGCAGTTATGGTTTTAGCTAAACCGCACCGCAAAGTGCGGTGCTAAAAATGGCCTAAAACCGCACCACACCGCACCGCAAACACCCCTACTCACACCAACAACCCGATCAACCTACCACCATCAACCAAAATCAGCCAACCACCAACAATCAAAACAACCAACCACCAAAAAAGAGAGAGAGATCAGCAAGATCAGAGCGACGATGACGATCGGCGATGACAATGATGATGGTGATGACGACGGCGATGACTGGAGTGGCGTCGCCCATGCCGCTTGCACCTCCGGTGATAATGGCCACCTTGCCTTGGAGCTTATTGTTTGAAGATGTGGAGTGTGCCATTTTGTTCTTTCTCTGTTGAGGGAGGAGCTGGGTCTGATGTGAGAAGAGCGAGAAAAAATCAAGACTAGAAGTGAGAGGAGAGAGAAAGTTGAATAAAAAACAATATTTTGATTTACCATTTGTGTTCGTGCCGTTGCAAATTTGCAACGATATGGACACAAATGGTATAATTTTGACACATATACAACATCTGATAGGAGATGTTTTTTGTGTTTGGTATGCCAAATGTGTCAAATATTTGATATTTGACACATCTATTGTGGGTGCTCTTATAAAGTAATTTGTTAAAATAGTATTTTGAGTTGTTAACTATAATCAGTAGGAAACTTGCTATGCTCTCATTCTCAAATTTTTTAAAGTTTCCTTTATTTGTTGATGAACACATTTTGGTTGCTAAAAGGAGGATAAGACAAAGGTTCAAGGGACAACGTGTCTCATAATCAAGCATGTGATACACATGGTTCATGTCATGTCTCCCAAGCCCAATAAAACCTTCTTTTACAAGAGGTCCCATCTGATTTGTACCAATTTGAATGCCATGTGGAATATACTGTGAACCGCGAGCCCACGGCAGTTTTGAAGATTCGTACTCCTTCCCACTCCTAGCGTGCAACACATTTTTTTTCTCCAGGTGCTTTTAATCTAGGAAAAATCTATTCTAATCAATATTTTACAATTTTCTTATCACAATTATGATGCAATAAGATAGGACTGATAAATATAAAAAAAAAAAAAAGTAGGTCACTTTTTTTTATCAGTTAATTAAGAATCTATTGTGTGACTCTCTACAAAAAGAAGATATTAAATATATTAAAAAATTTAACCTTAACTAATGTAATAAGGCATTTATTAATTAGACCCTTAATTTATTAGTAGTGCAATAAAACTCTCATTATGTAAATTATATGGATTCCAATTAGTTTAACTGGTAAAATCTCCTCTTCCTCTCGTCGATAACTCACTCTCAAAAAAAAAAAAAAAAAACTGGTAAAATCTCTGATATTTGAATAAGAGATTTGGAGTTTAATTTCCGCACACATCAAAAACAGATTGATATTTTGATCTGATGATAAAAAATACAATTATCATAAGTAAATGTGTTGAAACTCTACGTAAAAAAAAAAAAAAAAAAAAAAAAAAAAAAAAAAAAAAAAAAAAAAAAACCAGACCCTTAATTTATTAGCAAAAATTCTAGACGCACATACAGGTTCATGGAAAAACACCAAATGCCTCTTTTGTTGTTGTCTTATGGGCAGATCTAAAATTTAGGGAGACTTTTATAACACGTTGAAATTATTGGCCGTGAGGCGTGAGTAGTCAGCACTTGTTAGTTTTTAGTCAAACTTTAACATGGACTACTATTTTTTTTCTCTATAACTTACAATGGGCCAATTTAGTATGATGTGAAATTGATGTAAAAGTAGACATCAATTAGATATTCTCAATGTCAATCTAAAATTTGTTGTTGATGTTCTTGTACATTTACTTACTAACCCTTCCTCTCTCAGTCTCATGTTAAAACCTTTTTTGAATGATTGCATGAACTTAATCAAAGCCTTCCTTAACTGCCCAGTAACCCACATATTTAGGGAAGCTAATAGATGTACTGATAATTTAGCTAACGTGGGAGTAATCCAAACTTCTGATTTCCTTTTGTTGTATGAACTACTGCTTAGATAATTTGCTAGCTTTTAATAAAGCTGAGTTTTTTTTTTTTGTATTAGACTGGTTGTTGCTTAGTTTATACTATCTGCTTGGTTAACCAAAAAAAAAAAAATTGATGTAAAATTCAGTTTGTCGGTAATATAGTTGGAACTATAAAGGAAATTGAACTTTCAGTGGCTTTTTTTGTCTGTCTTTCAAAGGTCTTTTGATATGTATTATCACAACAGGTCGTATAATAATTAATTAAGAGAAATGTAGTGTTAAATCACAACAATCATATGATCAATTGAGAAATATTATTGTGAAATATGTTATAATAGCAGTCGAGTAGAGATTTGCAAACCTTGACTTTGAAGAACCTTGACTGGCCTTTGAATTCTTTTTTTTTTTTTTTTTTTTTTGTAAATAAAATAACTTTTAATCTAACAAAACTAATGGTCTGTTTGGATAATGCTTATTAATGAAACTAAAAACTTATTGCTGAAAATACTATAACAAAATAATTTTTAAAGGTGTGAATAGTGCTATGAGACCCAAATTTACCTAAAAATTTGCATTTTGCTGAGTTTGTTGGTCCATGAACAGTGTCGTGGGACCCAAAAAAAATGCAAAACGCAGCTTAAATATAATTTTAGTGTTAGGCAAACGCACACCAAATGTCTCTGGGAAGCAAAATAACATCAGGTTATCAACCAATGCCATTTTAGTATGATATTCCTCTTCCTTAAAGAGTATAAAATGGCAAGCTTTAGGTACAATATCTAAGATAAAAATAAATAAATAAAATTGGTTGCATTAAAGAAGCATTTAATGTCGTTTAAGGATTTTAGTTAAATAGTTATACGGTTGAATTTTAAAAGAGGAATCTAAGTAACAGGGACTGCCCAAGTTTTGCCCAAATAAGAAAATCACATATCACTAATAATATTACTATTTCTTTTCTCTCTTTTTTTTTTTTTTTTGTTTCAAATTTATAACATATAGGAAAGAATAATTCGTTCACACCTATAAGTATTCTCACCTTTTTTTTTTTTTTTTTAGTTCTTTGGTTACAATGGGAATGAGGGATTTGAACTCTAGATGTCTTATTTGCAACCAATTGAGCTACAAAGCACACATTTAAAAGAAGGAAAAGAAGAGTTGGATGCTTCCACCCACTTTGTAATAGATTTTTTTTTTTAACCTAATGGAAGGTAGGGTAGAGAGAAGACTATAATTTAATACCCACCTACTCTAATTTCATAATAAATTATCTCTTATTCTAAAATTGTTAAACTAATGGAAAATATTGAATTTAATCATTTGATAAATATTCTAACTACTCAGTATTTCCACCAAATCATAGCTTCCTACCAACATTTGATTTTCGTTACACTCCTTTACAAGTCACAACTTACAATCTCAGTTTTAAAAACCGAACTGGCCTAACCGATTCAACCGGGAACTTGTACCAATCCAATCCGGTAAAATCTCCCAAAACAGGTCAAGAACCGAATGTAAAAACAGTTCATTAACCGGTTCAATTTTTAAAACCGCAGTTACAATGCTCTGATGGAGTGTTACGATATTATTTACAGAATATATATATATATATATTTATTTATTTAAAGGTCTGGTACAAATATTTAAAATTATTCGTCCAAATTTATTTCTCCAATTTAAAATTAGTACAAATGTTTTAAGGTCTACTGCGAATGTTCAACTTTTATTTTTCTTTCCTCTGAAATTTCTGTAACAGATTTCTCCACCAGCTATTGCCTATTGTTAGCCCCTGAGCTCCAAATAAAGTGTAAACATCTTAATCGGCTATCATAACTAATACTCGAACTTTGGTGCCTATTAAAGACCGTAGCATCAGCAGATTCAAGAATACAACATGTATGTATCATGAGAGGAAGCCAGAATAATCTCAATGGAAGGGGAGTAAGAACAATAGACAGTTACGACGCCTGAAGTTTAACCGTGTCAGCTTCAAGTAGATGCAAATGCATGTGGTAATTTGCTAATAGGTGTAAATTTTCTCCTACCAACAAAATGGCATTTGATTGAACTACTAAATCAACGAGTCTTAAAATCACGACAGAATGAACCAGTTAGCATCGATTGGTTAAATGGCAGAAATCACTGATGTCCATAGGTATGCAAAACATACAACAAACCACCAATCCAGAGAAGGTTAATTACATAAACCAAAGAATTACAATATGTAATTTAGGGGACCTTAAAAGGAGTGTGATAAAGGAAGTAGTATGCGGAAATAAGTCAAATAAATTCACTGTGCATCCCAGCCAACATAGAAATTACCACATCACAATTAGAAAGAAAATTTTGAAAATTGCCCAAGAAGCAGAAAGCAATCAGAGACAAAATGTATGCGATTAACATAGAAAATACGAAGAAGTGACGCAACAAAAAATAAGAGCCAAGTTGTCATATATCTATGATGATAAATTTTACATGTATACCAGTCGTTTACTCCCAAATTAATCAGAAAAGTTCAAGTGACATAACCGCACCCATAAAATCTCTACCACGAAGTCGTTACGAATTGAATGCTGTCACCCCTTCTTAGTTCTGTTCTGGTCATGCAGCAGCAAGCTTCTAATTCTTTTCTGGAACTGAGAGAGTTAGCCACCTCCAGACTTGAGTGTGTTACTCAACCTACATCAACAAGTTATTTATTTTCACTAGGCTTCCACAGAAATTTAAAACTTTTAATCATATATTTCACAAGTGCTGCAGCTTGTGCTACTCTGGATTGAATTAGAGTCTGTCATAGAGTAGAGATGAAACAGAAAACAAACTTCATTGAAAGATTTTCGGGGGAAATAAACACTATAAAAATAAACAAAAAAGAAACATTGGAAAAGAAAGAAAGAATTGCAGGACCAAGTACAATGAGTATCAAGTTGACTTCAACCTTAAAGGGGCTTTGAACCTAGGCTCTCCTCATTGGGAGAATTGGGAAATGCCATTGAGCTAAAACGTTCTTGGCAAGTTGACTTTAACCTTAAAGGATGGAGTAAAAAATATTATAAAGTGGAAAAGATCAAGAGTTTTTAGCGATGAAATTTGCTCTTAAAAAACTAACTGTATAACGGGACATTCAATAATCATAGTGACTCTATTTTTCATTAAGTAATGAGATTTCTCTCAATCCAAACCACCATCAGACATAATAGTGCACTTTTCCAAGCCAGAAGTCTCACCAAAGCTCCCAAATCCATCTTTTATTGGATGCAGGACTAAATTCTTCTATCCTGAACAGAAGATTGGGATCGCACAAAAGCTATCTAGACATTGAAGAACAAAGGGACAAGTGATCCACATTATAAATAGTTTTGTTTGCATTTTTTAATTCATTCCCATCATTTGTTATAAGGAAAATTTTGGAGGAGTGCCATACCTTGCATAATAAGGATGACAACATATACATTTCTGTTAGAACGAAACTCTTTTGGGCCTTCAAATATTAACAGCCAGAAAAAGGAACCAGTATCATACACATATAAATGAATGTGTTCCCCCCCCACCCTCAAAAGAATGATGGCATTGTCCCCAATCTTACAAAAGTTAAAATGCCTCCCATACTCTTTCTTTCCACATAATATGAAATGGGTGCCACTGACAATTAGATCTCCTTATCCCAGCCCTTGCACCAGATTAATGTGAGAATTTCCCTTGCTCTCGATGACTGCCTTCATAATTCACCCAAGCCAACACTTTTCACCAATAATCTCCATCACCATCACAGCAAACCACAATTTAAAATCATCTTTGCCACCACTTACCTCTAGCCACCTACCACTGTCACTGCCAACCTTGTCCTAACTTCAGTCATCACCATTGATGACTCAATAAGCCAATAGAAATTGTTAACACATCACCAACAAGCTCACCAAACCATGCACAAAATCAACACTGAAACAAAGAAAAAGCCAATGATCGGAACCTACCCCCACCTTTTGAACTTGTTTACTCATCAATATACAGCTCCATATCTAAAAAAAGCAAATCAAGAAAGCAAAGAAAGCCCAAACAGGTTCTGTCTCATAATTTCTGACAGTATTTTGTTGGCACTTTTACCATCTGTTTGAATGAGCTTATTTTCATGGGTTTATTTGTTTAAAAAATAAGTTGCATAAAAGCACAGCTATATCTTAAAAAATGAGGCTTTAAAAAGTTGTACCTAGCCAAATAAACAAAATAAGCAAAAACAAAAGAGACCCTTGAATTGCAGAACAACCCTAAAATAGTGCTTTTTACATAATTGCCAAATTGGTGCTTATGTGCAAAGCACTTTTGTCTAATGAGGCCCAAAAGTGTTTTGGGAAAAGATTACCAAATGCACGCCTGCACCGGCAGGTCTGTGCACTTAAGTGTGCTTCACACTTCTACCAACACTGGGATGAAGGTGGAAAGAGAAGCAAGCCAAGCAACTATGATAGGGGGATAAGGTGGAAAAAGAAACGAGTCAAGAAACTATGGTAGTAAGAAATACTATATTTTCCTAAACCAACTTTTTTACTTCCCTTTTTTTGGTGGATAGGTAACCTTTTTGCTCCCCTTCTGTCCTTTTCTTAACAAAATTAAAATTAAATCAGAAAAAGCAGGGAGAGATTGGGGGGGACCGCTTCCTTTTCCTTCTCTTCTATCCTTTCCTTTCACCCTCTTTCAGTTTGCACTAACAAAACAGAGTGTAAACATAGCAATTTTAGATCTCATTGCAACTTGGGGTACTTCAATTTGCAGGATATACTACAAACTACAACAAAGACTAGCAAACAGTAGGCAGGTAAAAACAATGAACATAACTACTTTCATTCTTGTTCTTGTCAAAGCAAATTTCCTAATTGCACGAAGCTTTCTAACTAAATTGTTCGCCCAACTTTGAATAGCCCACCTACTCTGATTAGTTCTGGCCTTCCAATTATCATAGTTGGAGATGAAATTCAGACTAAGACATAACAAATTGAGGTGGACAACCAGCACAGCACTGAAGGGTCACGCATTTTATAACTTTATTATAGCCCAATAACCTCCATTTAAGCATGGATTTAATGAAATATTCCTTTCAACTGTACATCTTAAGGACATCTCATCACTAAAAGTACCTATCCTTCAAACCAATAGAAAACTAATAATACTGTCAATATCATATAACCTAGGGTCAGACTCATTGGAGGGATTTTAGGCAACTTATCTGATTCCCACTCATATTAGTCTCTGAAATGCATTCCTACTCACATCAAAACAAGTGCACTAAACATGGACTGAAGTAAAAGAAAATGAAGTAGTTAATTTGTTCCCAGTAATAAGAGCCACAGAGGACTACTGCAGGCCTAGTATGATGCAAATATGTGAAAATTTGAAGTTTGACGAAGGAAGCAATAATTTGTGGTAACTTCTAGCCCAACACCGAAATACCACTTGACCATTACTAAACTTACCAGTCCAAGCCCTCAAAGAGACCTTCACCCTTTATAGCAGAAGTTTTAAAAATAGCCCATTGGCGGTTTTTTATCTTGTGCAACTCTAAAGCCTCAGTAACAGCAGCATCATCAAGTGCACCAGGAAGATCCTGTAAAAACCAAGATACATCAAACAAAACAAAAACGAAAGAGAAAGAACATAGAATTTAATTTGTTTTTATTTTTATTTTTTAAAATTTATAATAAAAAAAAATGCATATAGAGACAAAGATGTAATAAAGGGATCTTAATTCCTTGACCAACACATTTAAAAAAAAAATCCCCCACCCTTTTTTAAAACAAGCAATAATGGCTTATAAGTTATGGGGTAAGTTAAAGGTTATAACACCTGTCAGCTTTCATCTTTATTTACAAACTCAATTAAATGTGAAATCTTTTATTGTACAGACATATCTTAAGGAATAAATAATATGGCAGTAGTACTAACCTGCTTGTTTGCAAAAATGAGAACAACAGCACCTCTTAATTCTTCTTCCTGCCAAAAAGGTTAAAAATGGAGATTAGATTATAACATGTCCAATATATGCATGAAAAATGCTTCACTAAGCAAGCCAACCAACAAAGGAAAGGAAGGGGAGATATATATTCATTACAAAACCATTTGAATTCCCCCAAAAAAAAATCTCTTAGAAAATACAATCAAGGGGAGGGGGGGAATTCTTCAGGTACAGTATCACTACCTTCCAGTGTCAAATTTCAATGTTAAAAGACTTAGAAAATCTCACAGTACATAACATGTGACAAGCTTATGATGAAACTATAGAACTGCCAAAAAAAATCCCTTTTTTTTTAATTTTTCAATGTCACTGAGATTACTTGTGTTAGGAATCGATTAGTGTGCTGACTTGTAACAGTTTGTTTGAGGATATTAAGGTTGCATGCATGTGTGCATAGAGATTAGACATGCTTGTAACAGATTAGATATCAGCCATGTGTATGCCCCCACTTGGGTGCCTCGGCGGTAAGGGAGAGTGCTTGGACTAACTGTAAACTCAGAAATCTTTGGTTCAACTCCTAGCCGAGGCATTTCGAGATTTACCCGATGCCTGCTCAATGGGGGTGTTTAGGCATCCGGGGTTTGCCCCTCAAGGTGGTCCCACTGGCCCATACCTTGAGGGGGATCCTCATCACAAAAAAAAATAATAATAATAATAATAATTAAAAAAAAAAAAGAAAGATATCAGTCACGTGTAATTGATAAGAAATGTGACTAATTAGTAGAAGGCTGTTGGGCTGCTAGAGTTGTTAAGTGCCATATGGCAAGTTAGTTAGAGAGTTAAGCCAATCTTAGCCTTTGTACTTGAGCAGCCTTATACCTTAGCAATAGGCTGCCACTCATCGTATACAATTCATTTAGAAACCTAATGCTAATAGTCTCTTTAAGTCTTAAACCTCTCAATTATCACTAATTTCTCCCTCTTTCTGATGGAGGCCGAGCTACCTCGAATTAGCCATTTCAAGAACCAACCTACGCAAAAAAGAACCTTGACAACTTGACTAACAGTTGTTCAACATGAGATATATATGTGTATGTATATAATATAAATAAGCAAAGCATGAACCATATAAATGGTAGGGTGGTCATAGAGCACTAAAAAGTTTCCCATTAACTTTTTCAGTCCTATAGTCTAGTCTGTAAAGTGTACCTCCAAAATTGCATGAAACTCATCTTTGGCTATGACCAGCCTATCAGTGTCACTTGAATCAACAACATAAATTATGGCTTGAGTATTTGGAAAATAGCATCTCCAATATGGCCTGAGGCATAAAAATATGTAAACAGTTGGTGAGCATGTAACATTAATGTCACTTGAATCAAAGACATAAATTATGGCTGAAGTATTTGGAACATAGCATCTCCAATATGGAGGCATGAAAACATATAAACAATTGCTGAGCATGTAGCCAAGAGCCATGTACCTCAACAAGTTGGCACCTCTTGGTGTTTCTAACAAAGACATCTAGGGTTCAAATCCCCCCACCCCCAGATATTGATGTATCAAAAAAAACTAAATAAATAAATAAACAATTACTGAACATGTAACATTAATGAGAAATTAATGATTTGACAATCAATCAGAGGAATATTATACATGTCACAAGTACCAAATGGCAGAAAGTGAAACTTAAAGTCTAGAGGAAAAGAAAAATCCCTGCATTTTTCTTTCCAAACTGAAAACAGATGAACAAGCATTAAGTTAAGGACAATGTATGGCACAGATATATTACATATTGCCAATCCCCCGAAATTCGGGCAGGAGATGCATTCAAAAGTTTGAGTCCCATTGAAACAAGCATCAATCCAGTTATATTTTTCAATCAAGTGACCATTCATCAATCTTTCAAACAAGGTATAAAGTGACTGTCATTTTATTTATCATGCATCAATTGAACATACTGTTCATGTAAATGCATCACAAATATTTGAACACCACTTTATCTTAACATCAACAAAAATATTTCATCTACTTTCCTTCACCATTCGGATTTCCATTTTTTTTCCTATAGGGTAATGCATTACATTACACCCAGTTTCTTATATTTGCAAAACTTCCATATTTATGACAAAATGATTTTACTTCCCTTGAGAACAGGAAAATATACTAATTTCAAGTTCATTGTTGTATTCATATTCTTATTGTAATTTTTTACTATTTTTTTAATGGGTCATAACTGAACCTCTGACCTATATCCCAAAATTAATTGAAAACAATTATCAACAGTATTCTCAATTTGTTAGAAATTAAGATATTTAATTGCAATACTACTCCAAGTTTAATTAACCACAACCTTTCAATTTTGATACATTAATCTCATGTCAGCCATGAAAATTGAAGATCAGTCAAGTTACGAGAAAATACATATTGGCCTATGAGGGCAGAAAATTTTGTTGACAGAGTTAAGGTTTGGTGGGCATCTTATTTGTTCCAAGGAACATCTAGTTTTATATTGGCTAAGAAGTTGGCAGCTTTGAAGTTGGATCTTAAAAAGTGGAATGAAACGGAGTTTGGCAATGTTACTCTTAAGAAACAACAGCTTTGTAGTAGTTTGAATGCTTTGGATGCTAGAGAGGAGACTCATCCTTTAACAGCTAAGGAGAAATTAGAACAAGTTAAACTCCGTACAGAGATTGAGAAGTTGGCTCTATTAGAAGAGATTAGTTGGAGACAAAAGTCTAGGGTGCTGCACTTGAGGGAGGGGGATTCTAATACCAGATTTTTTCACAGGATGGCTAATTCTAATAGAAAAAAAAAAGGTATTGAGAGCCTTATGGTTAATGGTAGTTTGTCTTCTAATCAGGGTATGACTGCAAATTGTATTACTCAATTTTTCATGAATTTATACTCTAAGCAGCAAGTAGATCGACCATTTCCAGATGTGTTGGATTTTCCAATGATATTCGGCAATAATGTGGATTGGTTAGAGAGACCCTTTGAGGAGGCAAAGATATATGACGTCCTTCAGACTTTTAATGGTGATAATCTCCTGAACCAGATGGTTTTCCAATGGCATTTTTCCAAGCTTGCTGGGGAATTCTCAAACCTAATCTTATGGCTGTGCTTCATCATTTTTTTGCTAAAGGTGAGTTTGAGAAAAGCTTGAATTTGAATGCAACCTTCATTACTCTCATACCCAAAAAAAATGCAGCAAGTGAAGTCGGGGCTGGGGGGGGGGGGGTTATAAATTATCGCTAAAGTCTTGGCCACTCAACTACGCATGGTCATGGAAGAGATAATTTCAACTTCATAAATGCTTTTGTGAGGAACAAGCAAATCCTTGACCCTATTTTGATTGCCAATGAATGCCTTAACAGTAGGTTGAAGACTAGTTTGCCATGGTCACTTTGCAAACTAGATGTTGAGAAGGCTTTTGATCATGTAAATTGGGGTTTTCTTATGCAGTTGTTAGAACGGGGTGGGTTCTCTGCTAAGAGGAGGCGGTGGATTTTCTTTTGTCTTCCAGAGGGTTGAGACAAGGTGATCCTCTATCTCCTTTGCTGTTTGTCTTGGTCATGGAAGCCCTTGGAAGGATGTTAGATAAAGCTGTCCATGAAGGTCGCATGTCAGGCTTTCATATGGGAAATTTAGAAGGAAGATCCTTGGTGGTGTCTCATCTCCTCTTTGCGGATGATACCTTGATTTTCTGTGATGCAGATCTGGATCAGATTCTGATTCTCCGTATGGTGCGTATTTGGTTTGAGGCAGTTTCTAGTCTAAAAATAAATCTAGGCAAGTCATAATTGGTTCCTGTTAGGGGGGTGCTGAATATTGAGTTATTGCTAAATGTCCTTAGCTCTAGCAAGATACTCTTCCAATGAAATATTTGGGTCTTCCTTTGGGTGCTAAATTCAAGGATAAGACAGTATGGAACTCGATTTTGGAGAAGATGGAGAGGAGATTAGCAGGATGGAAACATTCGTACTTATCCAAGGGAGGTAGAGTCACTTTAATCAAAAGCACTCTATCTAATTTACCAACTTATTTTCTATCCTTATTTCCTATACCTGCTGTGGTGGCTAATCGTATTGAGAAACTTCAACAGAATTTCCTATGGGGTGGGCTAGGGGATAAGCCCAAATTTCACTTGGTTAGATGGGCTATTGTTTGTACACCTCCTTCGTTGGATGGCTTGGGAATAAGGAAGGCAAGACTTTTTAAAGATGCTTTGCTTGGGAAGTGGCTATGGAGATTTGGGATTGAGAGCGATGCCCTTTGGAGGCGAGTGATATAGGTGAAATATGGATGTGAATGAGGTGGCTAGTGTACCAGATCTGTTTATGGTCCACATGGTGTTGGTTTGTGGAAAAATATTAGCAGGAGATGGCCTTCTTTTTCACATTATATTCTATATGATATTGGCGATGGGTCAAGGGTGAAGTTTTGGCAAGACCATTGGTGTGGGGAGACATCTCTTGCAGTCACCTACCCTGAATTGTTTAAATTTTTCCAAAATAAGGAAGCAAGTGTGGCGGAGCTTATGAAGTCCACTAATAGAGTCCTTTTTTGGGACGTAAGTTTCTTTAGGGGTGTTCATGTTCAGGAATTAGAGGCTGTATCAAGCTTCTTGGATACCATATATGGTGCTACAGTAAAGGAGTTTGGTGAGGATAGGATGTGTTGGAAACCAGATAGAAATAAGGGGTTCATGGTTAATAATTATTATAGTCTTCTAGTGGGCTCTAATGATTGTTGTTTTCCACAGGAAAGTATTTGGAAGCAGAAGATTCCTTGTCAAGTGGCGTTCTTTGTTTGGATTGCTGCTTTAGCGAAATGCTTAACGATTGACAATTTACGTAAAAGGAAGGTTTGGATATTAAATTGGTGTTATATATGCAAGTGTAACGGTGAATCAGTTGACCATCTATTTCTTCACTATCCGGTTGCTATGGATTTTTAGTCTATGGTTTTGGGTTTATTTGGAGTAAGCTGGGTTATGCCGCAGTCTGTTGTGGGGCTTTTAGTTTGCTGGCAAGGCAGATTTGGTCGTCATAAAAATGGTCATATATGGTTAATTGTTCCCCATTGCTTGATGTGGTGTCTTTGGAAGGAAAGGAATAGTAGGTGTTTTGAAGATAATGAGAGATCCATACCAGACCTCAAGCTTTTTTTCTTCAGGACTTTATTAGATTGGTTGGCTACTTTGCGAAACCAATCATTCTCTTCCTTTCTTGATTTTCTTGATTCTTGTAATTTTTGTTGACCCCTTGTACACTCCCTGTGTACTAGGGTGTCCCTTTTTTGATATCAATAAATTTATTATTTATCAAAAAAGAATTTACCGTGCAAATAGCCAAATAATCAATGAAGATTGTGAAATGATAGCAAGAATGAGATGCAGAAGGATTAAGCGGAAGAAAATGAATAAACTCCAATAAGAAGGGTCTAGCTATTCCTTTAAGCTCACATAAACCCAAGTACCATGGAGGAGAAGCAGTCCAAACAAGACAAACCAACCCGAGAGCACCTCAAAGTTGAAAAGGGTGATACACAACACCCCAAATAAAGAATATACCAGAAACCAAAGTTCCCAAGCCTCTAGGACAATGCAATAAGTAGTGATTCAAGCCACCAGGACAATGCAATAGTAGAGTGATTTAAAGATTTTTCTCATTGTTTGCAAAATCAACACTAGTTGAAAGAATGTGCTTGTGTGGCCCCAGGGGGGTTGGGGGGGAGGGGGCAAAAAAAATAAGGTTGTATTGGAAGGAAGACCAAGAGCATCAAATTACTTACCAAAGAGAAAACCCAACTAAATTTGATTAGGAAAAACAGGTAAATATAATCAAACTTCAAATCTTCAACAATCAATTTACAAGAATAACCTAAAAGAAAATCTAAAGATTTAACAGTAAATCTACAGTATTTGAATAATTCTAACAAAGCAATCCTCCATAAGTATTGGTGCATATTACATTGTCTATTGACCTATAGATATTATTTTTGTATAATTGGCTCAGGGCAAGGCTTAAGTGAGGTTAAACTCTTACACTGTTGAATTACCTGCTAATAAAGTTTACGGCCAAACAAGCCCAACAAATTTGGAGAGAGGAGAGCGGGGGGGGGGGGGGGGGGGGAAGGGAAGAGAAACAATAGATAGGTACAAGCTCAAGCTGTGAGTGCCACGTTTATGAGGTATCATAAATGTTCTCTTCACGGAATTGATGTTGAAATAATGTTTGAGAAAATTGGAGAAAGCTTATACGTGCTTGAATCAGAGAAAACAAAACAAAACAAAAAGCCTATCAAATTACAATAATAGTAACTCTTTTTAGAAAATGTATGTACTTTACAACATCATGTAGTCAATATTTTGACACACTTGACTTGAATTGAGTTCAGATATTACATTGTGAGTTAGAATTCTCTTAATTCCCACAACCAGCCATGTTTTGAATTTATTGTATCATTTACCAAGTACAATTGCAATATACAGCAGAAATGTAAGCATGTTAATGTTAAAATTGTTTTTCACAAGAGTCACAGGACCTCTCCAAAGTTCCAACTACTCTATAAGCTAAATTTAATAATTTACCAGAGCCTAATCATTTTCTTGCAAATCATATTTCATATTAATAATTAAGAATAAGCAATAAAAGCAACTGTACCTGATACTTGTCTGTCCACCTGTATAAACAAAGAGCAGAAATGGCATCAGAACAAGCAATTCAAATGACCTATAATTCCTAACAATAATAAAATCCTACTTTTTGGTGCTAACTACTAAACCATAAAACTTAATGCATTGCATATACACATAGTACTTCAAACACAAAGTTCTTAAATTAGGCATCCAAATGATAAGGCTCCAAAAAGCTCAAATCAGCTGATCCTTTACATATAATGCCATGAACACAACAATTTCACAACCTTTTTCACAACTACTGAAATGACATATTGTGAATGTAACAACTTAACTTTCACCTGGATCCACACCTAACACAAATTTTATTATGCACGAATCATGACAAGCCATATCAACTGTTGTGAAAAATGTTGTGTCCCTAGACTTAATATCAACAATTCAATTCATGATCCCATCACCTCATCCACCAAAAACTTAAAACCTATCGTTTAAAAGAGAGAGAGAGAGAGATCAATATGGCTAGAAGTCAAATCTCAAGCTCATCTATATTCAATGTTGATCAAAGAAAGAGCTGTTGCTTCAAACTCATACTGTTTTTTTTTTTTTTTTTAATTGGTACTCATACTGTTTTATATAATGTTAAGCAATCAAAATTTAGTAAACCTCACTTGTCAGTCCTAGTATAGACAAATGTGATATGATGAATATAAAATTGAAGATGCACATCAAAGAGAATAGATTGGCATACCCAGATCCCATACTTGGAATTTGATGTTATTATACTGGACCGTCTCCACATTAAATCCAATTGCTGCACCCAAAAAACAACAACAAGATTTAAGTTTGGAAACACTCTAGCATACTTAAAAACAGTATCAATAATGAGTAAACTCAAAATTTAAGAAACGGGAAAGAACACCAACTTGGAATAGTGGACACAACCTCTCCCATCTGAAGCCGATCTGCACAAAACCCAAATGCAAAAACCATCGAATTATCGAAATTGGACAAAGACCCATTACTCAAAATTGAAAAACAAGAAATGGGTAAGCGTGAAGTGAGAGAAACCCACAGAGGATGGTTGTCTTTCCGGCATTGTCGAGGCCGAGAACGAGGATCCGAGCTTCTCTGTTTCCGAAGAGAGTAGAGAACATTTTCGTAAATACTATACCCATCTTGAGAGATTGACTCTCAGTGCACGAAATTCAGAACAGATCAGAAAGGTTTTAGATTTGATTTTGGTTTGGTTCTTCTTTGAGATTTAAGATCTCAAAGCAGAACCCTGTTCCTAATGGAAAAGGGTTTGTGCTTGGGAATAGTTTAGAGAATTTGGGCACAGTGAATGAGAAACACAGTTGTTCTCTCTCTTTTTCTTTCTTTCTTTTGAGTTTCTCTCAGAAACGGAATCGCAATTGAAGATGCAGAGCATGGATGAGGGAGGTGACCACTCTCTCCGGTGCTATAGATACAGTAGCCGCTTCTTCTTCTTTTTTATTGTTTGATGCCTGTGGGCCCTACCTGTTTGCTAATTAGTCCGATTCAATTTATGGATTTCGATTTTACCCAATAACTTTGAAAAAATGCTAGGACTGCTATGAATTATTCTATGGCAAGTCGTAAATGATAGAGTACAAGGGATAAGTTTATAATTCCACCACTCAATACTTAGATATTTTGCAAAATAACACCATTTTAGGAACAATTTTGTTAGTTAGCAAATTTTCAAAACATATTAGCAAACTAGCATCTTGAGTCACTTAGAATCGATTTCAATTTAGTAACTTGAGTTCGAAATACTCGAGTTTTGTGACTTAATTCAAGGTTTACACACTCAATTTCATTTTCTTGTTCACAGCCCCAAGAACAAACCCACAAAGACCCATGGCAGAAGAAGAAGAACCATGGCAAAAACAACCCCAAGAACAAGCCCATAAAGACCCACGATAGAAGAAGAAGAAGAACCACAAAAGAAGAAGAAGAAGAAGAAGAAGACCCACCTTAAGAACAAACCCATAGACACCCATGGCATAAACTACATTAGGAACAAACCCACAAATCACAAAAATGGTTTTGGTTCGGATTCAAAGAGAAGAGCTTAAGAACGGACCACCGTTGATGGTGGCAATGATGCTCGGAGGAAGAGCCAAGGAGGATCAACTATGGATGTTCAAAGAACAGAGGCGATGGTGCTTCATTGCTTCATTGTTGCGATGATGGTCAGAGGGATGATCTTTAGATCGGACCACTGCTGATAGTGGCGATGATGGTTGGAGGAAGAGGCGATGATGCTTCATTGTTGCTTCTTTAGGTTTGTTGGTTCGTTAGCTGCTTCGTTGCTTTTTTATTTTTGCTACTTTTTAGACCAAAATCAAGTGTCTTGGACTCGATTTCTTAGACCAAAATTGACTGTCTTAGACTTGAGATGTTAGTTTCCTAAATAATAGTTTAGAAACGTTGCTAACTAACAAAATTGTTTGCAGCATGGTGTTATTTTCCAAAAAAAATTCTTTACTACTTGCCATGAATAGTGAAGTAAAAGTTGTGGGTTTACAACTCCACCACTTACGACTTGCCAAGTGAGCAAGTTGTGGCAAAAGTTATGGTCCCAGCATTACTTATTAACTTTGAGTTATTTTGATGCTCTATTTTTTTTTTAAGTAAAATATTTTAAAACTATGTAAAATATTTTCAGTATAATATTTTTAGGTATTTGGTTATACATGTAAAAATTTTTCAAGCAAAACACAAAGATTGATGGCTCAATACCAAAGCTGTTGATGCTGGAGGTCCAGTGATTAGACCGTTGGAACTGGCAGTTAGAGCGGTGACTCCAACAACCAGACTACTGATGATCACCGTAAAAAACGATATCTCTAATGACCGGACTGCCAACACCAATTGATAAAACGACATTTTGGTTACTAGACCTCCAGTACCGACTGCGGTGTAGCATCTTTGGCCACCAGTTGTCAGTGTGGCGTCTCCAACCATCTAGCTGACAGCACCCATAGCCGATGAGGTGTATCCTACCACCGAACCATCGACACTAGTCGTAGAGCGAAGTCACCAGCCACCAGATTGACGACACCGGTTGACGAAGTAGAGTCTTAGGCTACTAGACTGCCATCACCGGTCGTTGGCCACAAGATTGGTGACCTAATGACTAGATGGGGGATGGGAACACACAGTGTGTTTTTGGAAAATGTTTTACCAAATTTTCAAAGGTAAAACATTTCACAACTTTTTATAAAGGATTTTATGGTCAACGGAAAATATTTTACAAGTTTAACTCTATATTCTTTACAAATAAACACTTAAAAATGGAAAAACATTTTCCAAAAAATATTTTATATAGAAACAAATAGAGCAAAAGACCACAACATTTTCTGTGTCAAATGGTCAAATGTATTGGATTTCCATAAGGGTATTCAAAAGATATAGAACAAAAGCACTTTGAGTCAGCTTTAGGCATAGGCCTAAGGCCCCCTGACATAAAAAGGCCCCAAATATTGGGCAGTAAGTTTTTTTTTTTTTTAATTAAAGAAAAATTGTGAGTTAGGGATATATTTTATCTCAATCTTAAGAAGGCCTTAAATATTAGAGTTATGCTAGTATATGACAAGTTTTATTACATAGGTCCTACGAATTGATATGTCACCAATGAAGTAATTCAATACTCATTTATTATTTTGTTGAAGTGCCACCTCATTGTCACATTAGTTTGTAAACTTTTTGTAGTAAAATTTGTAATAAGTTTAGCATTTTCTCCACCAAAAAAAAAAAAACAAAACAAAACAACAAAACAAACAAACAAACAAACAAACTAAGTATGAAAAATGCTAAAGCCAATACAAATTTTAGGAAAAAAAATTTACAAACTGATATGACAGAAATATGATCAGTGTTACTTAAATAATATAATAAAATGAATGTTTGAATAACTTTTCTTTTATTGGTGATATGCCAGTTTGTAAAACCTATATAGTAATTATCATTAGCTCACTTTGAGTGAATTAGTCAATTATTAAGTAAAAATTAATAATGGATTTGAAATTAAATAAAAATAAATAAATATTATTTAAGTAATATTTAGATGTAAAATGACCCCTATAAAATTCTTGCGTTAGGCCTCAAACAATCTTGGGCCGGCCTTGCTCTGAGTCTTTGAGTTTTTAAAAGACATTGGCAAAGGAAAGAGCCATGGGAGCCATAAGACATTGCTAGAGGACACATCATGACGAGATGCATGAGTGAGTTAACGGTCTTTGGAGAACCATACAAGGGCTTGAGTCTAATATCATGTTGTAATTATTATTGATTTTAGGGGAGAGATAAAGTGGAAGTAAAATTAATGTGGTTTGGCATGATGATCTACATTCACAATGAATACTGAATAGCATTGAATAGCTACATCTAGGGCTGGTCAAGGCCACTTTAGCCATTGCCTAGGGCACTCTATTAGGAAGACGGCCCTAAAATTTAGATTAACATTTAGTTTGACTGCAATAAAAAGAAATGGGTTGCATGCTCTCTTCCCCACACTAATAAGGTCTCAAAATTGTAAGCCAATAGAAATCTAATCTAATTGAAATATAAGTGTAAAAAATCATCATTCATGATAAATTTTTCATAAAAACTTGAGATTGTCAATTTTAGTAGTCTCCCATATGGTCATGCGCCAAATAATCTCTCTCTCTTAACACAAAAATCAAAATTGGAAGTCAATTCATTAGAAGAAAGGAATAATTTTGCATCTCAAAAAGCAACAAAAATGAATGGATTTTAAATATTTCAAAAAAAAAAGAAGTCCCACTTAAGATTGGTGCCTTAATATCGAACTGAACTTGGTTACATCTATTGTATATTATAATGAACCAAATTTGAGGTATATATAGGCAGATAGTAGACCTATATAATCCTAAACCATGGTAACTCGTTATATTGCAAATCCATGATTTACTTATTTATGGCATAGCTTATTACATATTCTAACATTGAGCCTTGAAGATAGAAGTCGATCGAGTAAATTACCATTGCCTCTCTGCACTAATTTCTTTCTTTCATCTAACTTTGATAGAAGAAGAAGAGACTCTGCAGTAACTTCTTGCTGTCTTTGATTTATCCAACTATGACAACAGAAGAAGAAGACTTCCAATTCTAATGATCCTAACGTATAGTCATCATGTAAAGTTCCGATGAAAGTATGAAACCCTCGACCGGTTAGAATGCTCGACTTTCTTTGCTGTAATATAGAATTATAGATATCTATCAGTCTCTTCTGCATCATGTTACTTCTTTACATAAGGTACTTCGAAGCATTAAAGCTAATATAGAGTAAAGGCAAATACAAATGCCTTTCTTTCATATCTAGATTCCGCTGATTTCTACAATTTCTCACTTTCCTGACTGAAACAATAAGCAGGTGCTTGTGACAATGAGTCTTGCAGTACTGCGCCAACCTCAAATGTAATCACGTGTGTAGATATTCCTACAGAATGGTCACACAAAAAAAAATTAGTGTCAAATAGTATGAAGAAGCATACAAGTTTTTTTAGGGCAACTATATATATTTATTTATTATTCATTCACCAGCACAAAAAATTTTCCTCTCATATAGTTTGGGAAACTGTGGTTTCCCAATAGATCTCTCTGTTATGAATTTGAAGAGCCCCATAAAAAAATAAAATTTGAGTGTGAACGAGAGAGAGAGAGAAGAATTTGTTTCACAATCACCTTCTGGGCCTTTTGTCCTTTTATTCCTTAATCTAGTAGGACTTACATTAGTCAACACATACAACGAAGTGATCATAATCATATTAACAGTTCTATATATGGTTTTGCGGGGTCATACTTATTTAGTATAATTTTCTCTTTAATTTTTGTAGGATTATAAGTCTGGCCATTTCTTATATTATCAGTTTATATTTGTACTCTAGGCTGATTTAGCCAGCTTATCTAAGTAAAAACTTCGATGTCTTTCTTCTCAAAAAAAAAAAAAATTCTCATCTTCAAAATTAATAAATATTTATTGGTTCCTAATTATATTTGTAAAAAAACTCGTGAGCTGATCCCAGAATACTGAAGATAATCATATTCAATACAATAACAATCCTAATAGATGAATTTCAAAAATAAATAGGTTTTCTTAATGTGGGTTAGGGATCTTTATCATTTTTATAACAACATGACCCAAGAAAAAACATGAGAAAAATGTGATCAGTAGTCATTCATAAGTTACTAAATATAGTAATACTTTAATTACCAAGAAAAACAACACAAACAATACTATAATTAGCCAAACATTCACATTTCATTATCAAAGTAGAAAAGTTTGAAACAAAATTTAACCACATACCATCATAGAAATCCCACCGAACTGGCCTCCTAGTTTGGACATCCTCATAGTACCAAATGAAATCTACCTTTTCCCACACGTTGCAATAAAACCCATCCGTGACCGTAGTTCCAAGGTAATTGGCATCGTCAAGAAAATCAGGCCTAGGAATACCCACCTCAAACTCTGTAACCCTACATGTCCCTTGTGCCCCAAGTGTATAATAAAACGAAGTGCCATTGTTCCACTCAATATCATATAAAAGCTCACCTAGTTGCTTCTGAAATATGTTCACGTTTCTGCCTCTTGGCCAGTCATACCATAGGTCACTCATTTGGAGACGAGAGGAGCTCAAATTCATGTAAAGAAGTGCATGGAATTGCTCTGGCCATGGCAGTGGAGTTGGGGTTGAAGTTGAACCAACCCATTCAATTGAAGGACTCACAAGAAGCAGGATTAGAGAGGCTAAGGAGAGTGGATTGAGTTTCATATTTGTGCTCTTGTTTTTTTGAGATTTTTGTTTTTCCTTTATAGAAGGGGATAACGTGCATATATGCCACATTTGAGTGGCTAAAAACATATGGAGTTAATGTGACTTTTATCTTGATGAAGTACTTGTTTTTTTCTTTTTTGTTTTTCTTTTTGGCTTAAAGACGAAAGAACTTTCATGTGCATACGTCCAGGTCTGAAGTGAAACGGCCAGCAATGAATGTAGTTTATCATGTTGTTAATAAATCACACACCATTTTATATTTGAAAAGAAGAAAAGATCATCAAGGCAAGGCAGTGAGGACTGGGGAGTACTTTTTCTATTAATCTCTTTTGGATTTTCATTTTCTATAGAAGAAACTATGTTTCAATTTAGATTATGTTTGGTGGGGTAGACAAGTGAGATGCATGATAGGCCAGAATAAAATGAAAGGTCATCAATTCTCACACACACGCACATATAGGATTGGGTTCAAGTTACACTTGCTGTAATTCTAAATAATGTTACACTACTCAATAACTTGTTATAGAATTTATATTTTAAAAATCTTTCAATTGAATTACATGTTCTATATGTTCTTAACATCCATGCTAATTTTCATGTCAATTTTATGCATTACTTTAAACTACAAAAACTTGAATTTAAACAACTGATTGATGGCATTGTTATTATTCTTTGATCACTTTGAAATTTTGCAAGTATGGAGAATATATGAAGATAATGTAATCCAATGGTGGATTTGTCAAAATTTGCATTCAATTAAAAAAATACTAAGTGATGTAACATTTTACACTAGGTGTAACTTGAACTAAACTCATATATATATATATATATATATATATATATATATAATTAGATATGATTAAGAGCGGAGCTAGAAATTTTTGTTTGGAGGGCCGAGGTAAAACTATCCTATTGATTTGTGATTCAAGAAAAATGCAAACCACGTCATACTATATACATACATACATGTCTACATGCACTAGTTGTAAAAAATATATATATATATTTAATCCAAAGTATAAGTCATAACTCATATATATTACTGCAATATTATTATATCAAAATTTTTTATTAGTGTTATTTTTACTAACACTCAAAAATATTAACAAGCTAAACACCCAATTGAGCATCTAAAGGTCATTTTTTATCTTGCGTTTTTCTTATTTTTATGAAAAATCACAAGTCCATAACATTCATAGAAATTAAATATTAATATATAACAAAATTAGACTATATTTACAATTACAAGAAATGATATTCATAGAAATTAAATATAATAAAAACACTATAAGAAACCATAAAATAAATAGAATTCAGATTAGACAACTATAGTAAATAAATTCAAAATTAGTTTCATAGCTCTCAGTAGAAATTGAACTAAAAAAGAAAATAATAAAATAAATAGAAATTATACTTAAATAGCACAAAAGAAGATAAAGAAGAAGAATAATTTTGTAACATAGAGTGCACTATGGAAGAGAAGGAATGGTATGAGAATTGAGAATGGGAAAGAAAAAAGAATTAAAAAAAAAAAAAAGGACTTTTATTGGTTTGCATTGTACTTACATTGTAAACTTACATTGAAAACACATAAAATGTAGTTAATAATAATATAGTATGTATTTGTAAAAAGTGTACAATATATATAGTAGAACTATAAAGTGTCAAGTGAGAGGGAAGACTTTAGCCAAAAACAATTTACTTGAGAATTGTCTATCTTATAAATGCCATCGCACATTTTTTTATTTACAAGAATACCTCTTCTATTTTTAGGTGAAAAGTTGGGATTTTTGAGGGCAAATTTGGCTAAGTTGTTTGAGGTGGGGGGGCCAGTCTTTGCTCTTGGAGGGGCCGGCTTTTAAAGAAAATGGAGTGGCTGTACTTTCACCTATTATTATAAGATTTTTAAAAAAATTTGGTGGGAGAGGGGGGTCATGGCTCCCCTACGTACAACGTGGCTCTGCCCTTGGATATGATATAATTTGAATTTACGGAGAGATAGGGGATTAACTAGAGTTTAACTTATCAACCACATTTACAACAAAGAACTTTTTTCCTGATAGTTAACTTTATTTGTTCATAATCATGTTGTATAATTGGGAAGAGAAAAAAAGAGCATTCTTCAAACAAACAACGTCTCATCTTTTTCTTACGTAGCACTAATAAGCGCTAAGTAGCTCTAATACATCGCAAAGACACACCAACAAAAAAAATGAATGAAATCTTTCACAAATTAGAATAATATCTTAAAGTATCCTCACGACCAAACAAACTTCAAATGGTTACATCTTTACCATTGATTTTTATTTATTACAATTTACCCATTATGAAAGAATATTGTATAATAAACTAACCTATGCTAACCCAAATCTCGAAATGTTCTATTAGCAAAATAAACTTTCTTTTTTATACTACTCATGCAATCACTCGATACAACATATAACGACAGTAGAAAAAATTTTAACCCAAACTTGAGCCAGTCTCAATATAGTGCTCTACCATTCAAGTTTAAACAGCAAAATCACTCAACTTAGTGTTCTTAAGGAGACTACTCACATGAAATTCAAGCATGTATGGGAAGTAAATAGATGCGCTGGTGATACCTAGACTACTTTGGAGAGAACACTGAGTGAGAATTTTATTTGTTTTCATCTTCTTTCTATACCATTAAGAGTGCTATTGCTTTTTATAATTCAATAGACATCAGTCTTCAACTTATACCTTTTGTTTTTCAGTTTATCTACTACCCTTCCACCTAATTTCACACCAGTTTTTACTACTTGCTGAAGTATTCGACTGCGAATTGTGGAAAAAAAAGTGGTGAGTTCATGAAGAAAGTGTCAACTACTTCAACATGTTGTAAAATTAGGTATCAAAATTTATTAAGCGCGTCCCCATAATTATTCTTAAATTTTAGGCTTATTTAGAGCAATAACCACAGATTGCATCTAACTCAAACTTAGGTAGGTAACGCAGGCTGATGCATTGGCTACCCGGGATGAAAATGGCAACAATCCACTTAGGCATTCAATGAATGAAAACTATACCCTTGCAGATAATTTTGGGATTGTATCGTGCTGTTGTTAACCAGTGCAGTTAATTGATTATGACCAATGTAGTGGGTTCTGTTCATACTATATTTCCTGTTTGAATGATTCTTATCACCCATTATTATGTCTTTCGTGAGCTTATGGTACAAACTAGCTCTCCCATTATACAAAATAGTGGATCCCCATTTAACATGCTACTTTTTCCAATATATTCCCCAGCAAGAAATGGATAAAAATACGAGGCTGGCAATGAACCAGGGACTTAAAAGTCCAAAGTGTGCCTAAAGAATACAACATATTCGAACATGCCCTTAACATGACTGACAGGAAATCTTAGTTTGGAGATTTTAAAATGCTTTAAGGCCATGAGCTTAGATCATCAAAACGTTCATGTCAATTTATGCTTCATTTCATGAGTTAGATTGTACTCAATTATGGCTGTCAAGGTCTTTCACGCAACACAGCAATTACCTAAAAGATATAATGTATCCCAAAGCTCCATACATACAAAGCTGCTTTCTGGAAATGGCCTAGTTCAGGAAAGCATAATAACCGATCCTAATTTAAGGCAAACAAACCCCACCAAAAATTATGAGTGAAGGACAAAGATCAACTCTTCCCATGTGTACTTTCCACGATGAGATGAGAAGACAGCCTACATGATTAACTTTGGTGATAATGTGTGCCTTATTGGTAAACCTCTATTTTGTATTATTCCCCCAAAAAAGATAAGCAAAATCTAGTAGCCCAGTGGCACCTGCTGTTTTTTTACAGTGCAGATTGGAAAATCATCTCCGCAAGTTCCTGTGACATTGCACAAAATCCCTCTATTAGTTTTATTATCAAGGCCTAATGAGACAGTAAATTGGTAACCATGCAATAATAAATAATCGGCATACTCCAAGCTTAATTACCTGCTTGGCAGAAGCAACTTTGGGTTCTCCCAATTCAAAGGCTTTTTTCTCAAGCATATCAAAATCTGCCTTACCAGCCTGGTGGAGAATGCAACCATGCATTAGCCAGAGATGACATTTGAAAGACGGGAAAAAAGAGGGGGGGGGGGGGGGGGGGGGGGGGGGTGTGGTGTGGTGGGGTGGCTTTGTGGGGGTGTGTGGAAGGGGGTTGTATAGAATACTTTACCTCAATTTGAGCCCCAAGTTCTGAGTCAAAACTCTGATATCGCTTGCGGACAAGCTCAGCTAAAGAACCATCCTTTGTTTTATGATAAGAAAAGTCATTTGGTGACATTTGTAGGAGAAAGAAAAGAAACATTAAAATAAAGTTTATACATGCAGCAGGTCCATAACGAAATAGAAGAAGCATAAATTTTTCACCTCAATCAGCTTGGCAACATTACGAAGCCCACGGGCCAGGGTATCCATTCCAGAAATATGAGCAATGAACAAATCTTCAACATCTGTACTCTCTCTTCGTCTAAATATTCAACAAGTGAAGAAATGGATCAAAACAATGTATAATGAAATTCATATATTCATCATAAAAACATATAAGATGCATGTAACCATAAGCACATTTAAGAAAATCAAAATAAAAAAAGGGACTGACAGTTTTGCATCAAAGTTGAATCCTCCTGGTGCTAGTCCGCCCTGTGATCAGAACAAATAACAGTTCAATAAATTCCTTTTTTTATCACAACATTTGAATCTTGCAAAGAAAAATTGAAGAGATACAATTATCAGTTATCACATACATTTCTGACCACACTGAGCATAACCAGAGTTGCCTCTCCAATATCTGTGAGAAACTGATCTGTATCCCAACCTGTAGCAAACGAAAACAGCTCCAAAATAAACTTCCAGTGTTGGGACATTTTTTATGTCAAGTATATAAATTACCCAAAAAAGTAAAGAATTGAGGAAAATATTTTTATGTTTATAACTATTGCATACCAATCTGAGGATCGCCAGTGTTTGCATCAATATTTCCCAGCATACCGTTGAGTCTTGCAGTTTCAAGCTCATGGTGACAGCTGCAACGTACAGAGGTATTACAAGGTTGCAGGAGTTACACTTTAGTTCGTGCTTGTTTAATTCAATGGAAAAGTTAAAATTCAGATCTTAGCACTTGCTCAACCAAAAAATATATCATACCTGTGACCAGATAGGGTGGCATGATTACACTCAATATTCAGTTTAAATTCTCCTACAAAAAAGAACAGGACACAATAAGGTCTTGAATTTGTTACAGTTAATCAATCAATGTTCCATGCAAAACAATTTGGACATCCATCTCAAGATTCTAATGTTAGTCAAGGACTGCAAATCATGCAAGTTAACCACATTTAAAATCATGAATGATGGAAAAACTTATCTGATTAGAAATAGTATGGTATTATTAACAGCAAGGTGAGAGATCAAAATGAGAAGAATCTGAATGTAGTAAACTTCTGCTTACTTTCAAGGCCATATTTTCGCAGGAAATTGGCTGCTGTTGCAGCATCCCAGTCATACCTGGCAAGAGATTTACCATATGTAAGCATGAAGGAGAGTGCAATCCAGAATATTAATTAAACAGACAAGTTAAGAAGCATACTGGTGTTTGGTAGGTTCTTGAGGCTTGGGTTCAATCAGCAGTGTCCCTGAAAAAAGCAACAAGAAGAAGAAAAACAAGTTCATTATAGCATAATGGCAGAGTGACATATACTATCTGCTCTACAGATAATAATAATTCTATGAAATTTTTTACTGGTTTATTCTTTGTACATCATACTATGACACAAGTGCTCTAGTATGAGGCATTGGTAATAAATTAAACACAATGTTACCATTGAATCCAATCTTCTTCTTGTATGCAGCAGCAGACTCAAAGAACCTGGCCTGTATGAAGATTAATAATAACTTAGTAAAAGAAGAATCATCACAATGACAATTATATTAAAATAGTAAAGACTAAAGACCCTTGGTGGCTTGGACTGTGAAAGAATTAGCCGAAAAGAATGTAAAATCAAGACAAAGGTTAAGTCAATGTATCATTGAACACAATTGTAAAGTTGATGTGCACTAAACACACCATATGATCAAGCTCTCGTCCCATATCCGTGTTCAAGAGAGTCTGGTAACCCTCACGGCCGCCCCAAAACACATAATTCTCCCCGCCTAAATAATGTGTGACCTGTAAAATGTGTCAACAAGCAGACTTAAAAACATTGCAAGCATAGGTTACGCACACAAAAATAACATTTCACGCGCGCACATATACCCACCTCCATGGCTTTCTTGACTTGAGCGGCAGAATATACATATACACCTAATTCAGAGCTGTAAACCAAGTGCATCTGAAGCATAAGTCCATGAATGACAGAGCACAAACGCACAAACAGTCATTTCAGGAAAAATTACCTAGTTGCACCACCATGCATATAGCGAGGATGCATAAACAGCTGAGCTGTACCCCACAAAGGGCGGATTTTAGTTCCCTGAACAGTCACATTGAAGAGGCATTTAAACAACGCAGGCTTATCATGTGCAATAGATAAATCAAAAAGAAATTTTTTGTTATATAACATGGATAGAAGCATATGCACCATTATGTTAATTGCTCTTGCCCAAACAGGTCCAGGAAATTAAAGGGTTGACAATAACAAAAATGTTTACATGAATGTATGCATCATAAAATTTAATTTTCCACCTTAACTTGCTTCTACTTGGCAGAAAAACACAGGATTAAGCTTCACAGGTCATTGAAGATTGCGTATGCTTGATTTCTTTTCCAGGATATGACAAAAATAGCACATGGTTTAATGCCACAATTCATATGCTTAAATTATTAAGGTTTTTAGTTGGTCAATGAGGACATGTACTCAAATAGATAAAATCAAGAAAACGAAAATATGTGGATATTTGAGCCTCAAGAGAGTCAGGGCATTCTTGATCCTCATGGAGACACTGACAACTATGTGGATCCAAAAGGGTATATATATGTTTTGCTTATAAATGGTGTGATTTACATTACAGCTATTGACATGGCCATTTACCAATTCATTCATATAAAATTACCTGAAGCTCCTTAGCAAGGGCCACTACTTCATCCAAGTTTGTGTTACTTTCCTGTTACAAAGATAACAACGCCAAATGACTGGTTTTGTGGGAGATTCTTAAATTCTATAGAAAAAACAGCTGAATATTATTAAAAAAATTAGAAACAACAAAAACTCAAAATTTTCACATCTGCTTATGATTCCATTGATTAAATTGAGTAAGCAACAGGAATTTCACCTCCTATTAGCATAATGACCTAATAGATGACTCACCTCCAGGGTTTTGCCATCAGGGGCTATGTCCCTGTCATGGAAGCACCACCAATCAACTCCAAGCTTGTTTATGAATTCAAAATTGGCTTTCACTGTTATATGCATTAAGAATTTTGAGGGGAAAAAAAGTTCATATCATTTCCACTGGTAAATAATCAGTGCCAAGTATAAAAAATTGGACAAATAAAGATCAATCTTACTTCTTCTCTTGGCCATAGCCACTGAATTTGTGCCATCTTCCCATGGCCAATACTTTGTAGGTGCACCAAATGGGTCGGAACCACTCCCACGAAATGTATGCCAAAATGCAACACTAAATCTCATCCAATCCTATTTCCATAAAAACCTTTTGTTAGAAACCATTAGCTTCTTGAAAGCCTAAATCATATTACAAATTCAAAATAACCTTCATTTTCTTCCCGAGAATCTCCTCCTCTTTATTATACCATTTATATGCAAGTGGATTCTTGCTAGAAGGACCCTGCATAGACAAAAGTTAAATTCACATATTTGTGCTATCACAGTCATGAAGACTCCCATTATTATTTTTATTTTTTTAAGAAATATAGTTGTATACAAAATACAAAGTTCAATAATTTAATAATCTAAATAGATTTTAGGAAAAACTAAGTCTTTACTTTATAATTCACAGAGATTTAAAACTGATAACTTGACAGTCATTGAGAAAATAAAATTTTCCTAAACCTATATTTCAATAGAAACACAAGAAATAACATGGTAAAAAGAAAAATGAATAATCTTTACACACCACAAATGGACCATAAGGTCCATAACTCCCCCTACCTCATACTTAATTTTGGGAATCCCAGGAAAGAATTCCCCTTGCCACTCACTCGAATCACTGCAAGCCTCACCAAGATTAGCATCGCATGTTGGTGGATTAGCAATCTGCAAGCAAGATGAACCAACCCCAAAATAAGATAATAAATTTAGTAAAATACAAGTACAAAGCTGTAATATCTATCCAAAAAAAAAAAAAAAAAAAAAAAACAAAGATGTAAGGAACAAAACACAAAAGGGAGCTTCTTTACCACTCCAATGGAAATCACATTCAAACAAAGAAGAAGCAAGAAAATCTTCCCAGCCTTCATCTTCATACTCTCATGCAAACTCCTCTGCAATATATAGTAACAAAGGAATTTTAGGATAACCAATCATCAGTCAATAAACAAAGAGTCACACACCCATGTAAATTCAGGAAATACCCAGATCAAATTTAACGCATAAAACCTCACACATACAATCAAACTCACATAATTATTAGAAATAGACCAATTTGGGGAATACCCATTTACCAAATCAGCACATAAAAAGATGGTTTGTTGTCACAATGTTAGAATACTCACTTCACTTGTACAAGAAATTTCACAAAAGAATCATTCTAATCAAACAAAAAGGCCAACAAAAGACAAATAAAACTATAGAGAGAGAGAGACTCACAGATTGAAACTGGCTTTTGGGTTCAGCTTCGATTGGAATAGGAACACGTAAGTCTATCTTAGTAATGTCAGTTAAATAGATATACTGTAAGGACTGAGAAGTAGTTGTAGATAATATCAAGATTATTCAGCTTAAAAAAAATTGTAAAAAATTAATAATATTATCTGAGATTAATTAAATATAGATTTTTTTCTTTTTTTTTGATGTGCTGATTAGTTTGCACTGCACACGACTCGGACTGACAGACTGAGTCCTTTAATTTTGCTATGTATGGTTATGGATATGACCCTTTTCACCTTCACCTGTTTGCCACAGTGTCTTTCCTTATTCCCTAGTTTTAGATAATTTATTTACTAAATATGAAATAGAAAGATAAAATTAGAATTTTTTTTGGGGGGGGGGGGGGGGGGGGGGGGGGTGTGGGAACGATAAAAATTAGTTTATTTACTTAAAAAGTTCATCAATAACTCAATGATCAGATTTCGATTCCCTTTAATATCAATATTAAAAAAGTACTATATTTACAATATTTTCATAAAAAAAAAGTGGAAAGTTTTAATTAATTTTAATTTAAATTATTTTTTTACCCACTCATAACAGTCAATAACAATTTATTATTTAAGATTTTTTGTGAAAGTGTTGTGAAAATACTATTAACATAACTTTTTTTTTTTTTTTTTAATGTTATTATGCATGGATTTTACCTGTTTGACTATTTCACCTTAGCTGTTTTCAATGATACATTTTCATTATCCCTATATTTCCAAATAACTTATTTGTTATATAAAAACTAGTTTATATTTGCTAAAAATTTTGTTTTGTTTTTGCCGAACAACAACTATAGGGATTTTTCAGTCTTTTTATTTTTTTGAGAAGATTATTTTATATTATTTGTTGGTCAACTATAAGGATTTTTTGGTCATTTAATGTACCTTAACCTCCTCGAAGAATTAGGAAAATAAAATCTATCAGATTGATGATACGTAATAGGAGAATTAATTAATAATTAGGCTATCTTTGATGACGTGGTTTATTAATTTTTCTGATTGGGAATTGAGTCAGCTATGACAATGAATTTAATGACAATGAGATAATCTATTATCTACCTTCCCACAAGTCCAAAATGCAATCAACACAATCAATGCTTCTCTTGTAAACCATGCCAATTTTCTAGGTAAGTCATTCCATTTTGTATCCTAATCCTGTTCTTCATTTGTGGGCAGTTGTTTCTTCTTGATGCTTAGGGGACTCATACACATACCATACCAGCAGTTAGCATGTTGCTTTTCCTGATGCTCACTTGACTCGGATGCACTATCTTGTGCATAATGGAGCAATGCACATTGGCGAGGCATGTCATCTAAGACTGTTTTTAATCCATTCTGGCGTTGTACTTGACTCACATATTGGATTTTTTGTGCACTAGCAAATTGCTTGTTGCTCTTCCTGATACTCACTTGTTTGAAATAGCCCACTCTTCAAGTTCAACCCCAATCTATTCCACCAGAATATGTTCAACACCCATTCCAAATTCACATCCATTTGTTGCAAAATACTCTTCCTTTTCTCCTCAAATTTATGTAATAATCTATGTCGAATTTGGCATGTCTTATACTCACGTCCTTTTGGGTATAGTGTGTACCCAAAAACATGAGTGCCACTATAGCTACGATTCAAATAATAATACGGTATCTCTCTAACTTGAAGAGGTCTCCTGTATATTGCTTTCAAAAATCTTGCGGCCATCCTCATCAACTTTGTGAGCCAACAAGCAATTCATCTTTCCTTTGATGAAAGACATGTTTGTAAAAAGCTCAAATACTAAAATTGATTGTGAAAATATTTTGAGACCCAAAAGATCTCCAAAACAAATAATGTGAACGAAGAAAACTAACTCAAAAGAAAAATAAACACAAACACACTAAGAATTATGTGTTTCAGCAATAGCCTACCTCCACAAATGACAAAGAAAGAAATTTTGTTAACAAATTTGGAAGAATATAAATATGGTGTAGAGGCACTCTCACAATCCAAATCTTAAATATACCTAAATAGCTCTCTCTCACAAATACAAAGGTTAGGGGTTGCACCTTGCGCAACACTCCCAATTAAACTTTATTATCAAAATATTATGTGACTTATTAGTAATTATTATGATAATTTACTCTAGGTAAAACTCCATGTAAGGTCTCGATTTACTGCCTAAGCCTAATAAGTGTGGGATTCTGAGTTAATGAGTCCAATACAATAAATTTGTAAAGAGTGGGTTAGAGAACTAGATCCTAGTAAGTATAACTACGGCCAAGATGGGGTTGTAAGATAATCATGCAAGAACAACACACGTAAGGTTAGGTGAATGTATTGTCCGAGGAGGCAAATATTCTTATAGACCAATGGAACTGGTTACAAGTGTTATTCTAATTGGTACAGTGTTCTTTTTCTCTTTTTCGACCTCCAACTCATGGATGGTCTCTTATGTTATATAGGTGCCTCCTAATGATCTTGGTCTTCCACTTGTCGATCATCCAGGCCACCACTTAAGTGCCTGTTCCATCAAACACCACTTCTGGCTTTCTGTGAGTTGCAATGGCCAAGGAAACACTGTTCAGAGGTTTTCTCCATATAAATGCAATCAGAAAAGTAGTTGTAGTGCATTTAATGTGTAGGTAGCAGCCTTCCCTTAGATATTTCTGGGTTTCCTTCCTTCTCATGTGTTTATAAGGCACGCTCCTGATACTGGAACTTCTATGAAGGTCATTCATGTCGATGGAACACGTATCTAAGCTATATTTGCCATGGCCGAGGGGTGATTACTCCTCAGACCACCATTTACTCTCTTACTCGCTCACGAGACTCGAAACTGGATTCTCAAGGGATGGGGGCACTATCCACCTCCAACCTGGGGGATCAAGTGCACAGTGGTTGGCGCACGTCGGCCCCTAGAGAATCCTCCCGGCTGTCTACCAAAGTGGATCTCTTGTCCTGGTGGTTTTTGGCCATTTTCTGTTGTTTTGTCCCCTTCTAAGGACCCACCTCACCTTCTTTAAGTACCTCGATTGGCCTCTTCTTCGTCAAATCAGCAATGGGCTTCAATCCAAGGTCGGCAGGAATATGAGGAGGAGGAGGTGGGAGGTTGGTAGGAACTTGGGACTTGGGGGCATCCTTGGACGACCCCCGTTGGCCTCTCGCGGCAAAGAGGCTCCTTAACCCCTTCCTTGGTTGAATGTCTATGTCTTCTTCCTCCTCAAAACTAGGATCCACACGAGCAATAACCAACCTGGGAGATTGGGCAGCAGAATGCCTGTCTAGTTCCTCCTCGGAACTCGCAAGTTGGATTATGGGATTTGTGCGTTCTTCCTCATCCTCCTTAAAGCAAAATCGATCAATCTCGGCCTCGAGGGACGAATGTGCAAAGGCTACCTCCTCTCTCAAAGCGGCTACTACTTGAAGGGTGCGCTGAACGAGCGGTGGAATGGGTGGAAGGTCTTTTTGAGCTAAGAATCCCGATTTGGAAACGTCTATCCTAGCTAACCAAAAGCTTCCAGCCCTTATTGCCTGGCCTACGTCCTGGAATATGCGGGACAAGGGTTTATAGTCCAAGATTAAATGAGCGGCCCGTAGCTGTCCGTCTTCGCTCACAAACGCCTCCGACCTTAGGAGGTAGTTAAGAGCCTGAACGTTGGTTAGGCTGAGCCTCGGAGCAATGTGATTCTTATCTGCAAAAACATCCGAGAAGAAAATCGTAGTCAGAACAACGAAAATTATCATCAGAAGAGAAACAAGAATAGAAGGTCTAAATCCCTTGCCTAAAAAGACTAATCCTAGGGTACCCCATCTGGCTCTCCTGCCCGAGTTGGGCAACGAAGACCATCGTAACACTCCCCGAAAGAGATCAAATAATCATCCTTCAAGCCCTTGTTGGACTTAGGAAGGCAAGATATCAACCTAACGTCGTTAAACCGGGACTTGAGGTAATATCCCGTGCTAGCAAGGAAATGGCACTCGTACATATGAACGACATCGTGCCATGTCAGCCCCAAGTTCATCTGGTTGTTCAGAGCGTCTACGCACTCTAAGACTCTAAACATGTTGGGAGCGCACTGATGGGGGCATATCTTGTGGTTGAGTAGATAATCTCTGGTTATCCTACCCATATGAAGCGTCATTTCTCCCTCTATAAAAGCAATCATCAGAATGATGCCTTCGCCCACTTCTCTATCGATGAGTATCTGATCCGGGGGATAATTCTCTAAGCCCACTCCTTGTGGGATATGGTACTTGGCCCTAAAGCCCTCCATACAGGACAGAGAGTCCACTAAATGTTTAAATTTACACATTTATGCAAATATGGATGACAAGGAAAAAGTTTTCAAAAAAAAAGGAAGAAGGCCGAGGAGCCGACCAAGGAGTAATAAAAAGTCTGGAAAGATAGATACTTATAAGAACGGGTGTACTGAACCCTGAACCTTTAAGAAGAATCCTTGGAAAATTCCTTAAGGAAAAGTTCTAAGGATGTTTAGTGACTAAGAGAGCTTTGTGAGTTTGAGCGCTTTGGATCTCTAGAGAGCTTGAAGGTGTAAAATAGGGGGAATGAGTTTTCCGGGTGATTTATATATGGGGTGGGGTTGAATGGGAGTTACATCGCTCAAAACCCAAGAACGAGTGCCAGCCATTGGATCTGCGCTTCGCCGTTGGATGTAGGGAACATCAAGCCGCCTGGAGCAATTAATGATGCCTTGCCAGGCATGAAGCATCAATACCAATTATGGGGCGTGTAAAATGGCACTCCCGCACATGTGAACCAGAGAAATAAATGGTTTTGACTCTTAAAGATCAAAACCTCCACTTTTTCCCCTCGGATAAGAGGGAAAAATCGGAGTTTTGAGGGGCTATTGTAAGGACAGGGGCCCAAATTTGTATGTTAGGCCTTGAGCCCAATCCGAGGGTGTCAACCTGTCCGAAGAGGGACGAATATTTATGAGAGGATCTAGTTTCGAGTCTTGTGAGCGAGTAAGAGAGTAAATGGCGGTCCGAGGAGTAATCACCCCTCGGCCATGGCAAATATAGGTCAAATACGTATTCCATCGACAGGAATAACCTCTATAGAAGCTCCAGTTTAGGAGTGTGCCTTACAAACACATGAGAAGGAAAGGAACCCAGAAATATCTAAGGGAAGGCTGCTACCTCCCCATTAAATGCACTACAGCTACTTTTCTGGCTGCAATTATGTGGAGAAGACCTCTAAACAGTGTTTCCTTGGCCACCGCAACTCACAAAAAGTCAGAAAGGGTGTCTGATGGGACAATCACTCAAGTGGTGGCCTGGATGATCGACAAATGGAAGGCCAAGATCACTAGGAGGGACCTATATATTGTAAGAGACCCTCCATGAGTTGGAGATCGAAAAAGAGAAAAAGAACATTGTACCAATCAGAATAGCACTTATAACCAGTTCCATTGGTCTATAAAAATATTTGCCTCCGTGGACAATACATTCACCTAACCTTACGTGTGTTGTTCTTGCATGATTATCTTACAACCCCATCTTAGCCGTAGTTATACTTACTAGGGCCTAATTCTCCAACCCACTTTCTACGAATTTATTGTATCAGGCTCATTAACCCAGAATCTCACACTTATTGGGCTTGGGCAGTAAATCAAGACCTTACACTCCATTACTTAAATTTCAAGAAATTTAAATAACTTCTTTAGTAAAATTCTATTAACAAAATGTTCAAGTAATTTAAAATAAAATTCATATTTATTTGGTATTTTGATTATATATCACAAATTTGTATTTTAATATAGGTATGTCTTATACGTCATAAAATTAATGAATTTTTGCCATGGCTCATTAATTATTAAGATAGTCCATTCATTCTCGGTAAATAATATGTTGATATCATATAAACTTATTTACAAACTTATACAATTCAATTTCAAGTTTATGTAATAATATTTTTAAACAAGTATACATAAAAATATAATATTATATATAATTAAATCAAACCTCATATTCAAAAGTTTGTTTATGAACACATTATTATGCTTAGCTTGACTCGTTTAATAATTGAGCCTAAACTTAGACTTTGCTTTGGCTTGTTTGCTAAACAAGAAAATATAAAAAAATAAAAAAGCTTTTTCATAATCGGAGTTTCAACTGTTCATAAACAGCTTCTCCTTTGTTACCTTAATTATTTTAAGGCAGTGGGCCTTTATTAAACCTTGGTCCAACCTTAGTTTTCAAAATAAAACCACTTCGTTTGTCTAGTTCTATTTGATTGTGGCCCAAATGAAGGCCTTTTTGTTGTTGAACCCTATGACCCAAAGCTTAAAGCATTAAATAAGTATTTAACACCGATTGAACATCAGTAATATAGCATCACAGATTCCTTAAATGTAATTGGTGATGAAGAAGCAAATCAAAGCACTACACGTTGTACTAGCGTTTGCTATGAACTCACATGGTCTCTGTGAATGTGCCAACCTCACATGGTGGCACCCCATGAACTCATTGATGGGGTGCTGAATCACAATCACACATTTCAAACCACAAATCCCATATTATTCCAATGAACAAAATATATGAGCTTCGGTCCCTGCTTTTATGTCGAAGACTTATAAATTGCTTGGTTTGTTGTGACTGTTGAATTTCCTTATGAAATTAGCTTGCTTTGTGTTCCTCTGCATGTACTTCTAAGCTCGGGCGAGACTTTATGCACTTCACCAATCAATAAATACTTAATTTTTGTATTATTATTAGCTATGTGGACCAGGCCCATATGTGAAAGGAACAGAGACGGACCCAGGATTTCAAGTTGGGGAGGGGCCGGAGATAAGCGAATTTTTTTTTTTCAAATACGCATCCATAAGTGAAATTTTTTTCAAGTTGCATGAAATTTTTTCTTTTTTTCCTTCAGTTCTGGCTTTTCCGTTTAGTTTTGGGGTCTTACTGACCGCAGTCTGTTGGGTTTTTTTTTTATTTATTTATTTTTTTTAACACACACACACACACACACACACACACACACACACACATATATATATATATATATTTTAAAGGTTTTCATGGGCTTTTGAACCTGGGCTGGCCGGCTAGGATAGGTATGGTTGAGGTGAAGGGGGCTTGAGCTAAAAACCAAAGGGGGCCCAAGCTAAAAACCAAGGAGGCCCAAGCCTTTTTTTGAAAATTTTACGTACTAAAAAATTTTTTTTTTGGGCCCGGGGGGGGGGGGGGGGGGGGGCCGGGCCCCCTTTGCCTTTCACTTGGGTCTGTCCCTGGAAAGGAAGAACCAACAAAAGGGATAATTAAAATGTATGTGGATTGGATGGCAAAAGAGTCATTCGGCTCCATTTTGGGCTCTAAAAAGGTCTTTCTACTAAATTTAGAACATTTGAGAAATCATAAACTCTTAGGGTATTTAACTATTCCCTTGAATATATGCAGTCCCCTGTCTCACATGCATTAAATTATTACAGGGAGGAATCTAAGAGGAGGTAGTCCCAAGATACTGGCAAGAGGTTTCGAACTTAGGATCTTATGGATATCATGAGTTCTTAGAAACCACTAACCTAACCCCTTGGAGTTCTAGATACTTATAAAATAACCAAATACTTGTTGAATTGAAACATATCGGTGATATCATCCAAACACACAATTTCGGGAGTTTAGCTAGCTGACTATCTAGACTTTGAGAAAAACCAGTAGTTTGTTAAGAAGGAATTTCGTGACTTTTAACCAGCTGATTACCTAGAATTTGAGAAAAACCAGTAGCAATTTGCTACTTTTGAGGGTTCACTGCTTAAAGCAAACAGATGCTAATATCCGACAAATACAACAACTTTTCCTCTCATCAAATTACTTTTTATTGACAGCAACAAATCTATAAAAGATAGGAGGACTTGAAAGTGAAAACATCACACTTGAGGAGATTTGGAGTAATACGGAAAATTAAATTTTCTTTTAGGTGCTTTCTTACACACCTATAAACCTTCAAACCTTCGAACACATTCAGCAGATTTTTCAAAACTCTTTCATGCATGGTTGTCAAAATTCCAAACCCGACCGACCCAACCCACCAAGTTGGGTTGGTTTTTAGGGCTTGGTGGGTTAGGTTGGGTTACAAAAAAAATTTTATAGCGGGTCAGGTTGGATTTGGGTCATAAAATTATAAACCCGTCAAACCTGACTTGACCCACCCATATTTTAATATATGTTTAAAATATATTATATATTTAATAAATTAAAAAAAAAAAAAAAACCAACTGTAGAGCACTTCCTTGGTTCCTACTATCATATATAATATAAAATCCTATTAGTTCTTTTAATATATATTTAAACATATTATATAATTAATAAAAATTTTAAAAAAATTTTAGATATATTTTGTTTATAATAGAGTTAGGAACTCGTGTATATTTTGTTTATAAGTGAATTAGGATACTAGTTCATTTATATTTTTTTTATCAACTCAATTGCATACTTAAACATATTTTGTTTACAACTAAGTTGGAATATTAGTTTATATAGTAATGTATATTTTGTTTATCAACTTAGGTGGCAAGTGTGATATATTTTTTTCTGCTCAATTTAATAATAATAGTAATAAAAAAAAATTGTTCAACCCGACCCAACCCAACCCATGTGGGTTGGGTTGGGTTTGACTTATGTGATGGGTTGGGTTGGGTTGAATTTTTTTTGACCCACCATGGTGGGTTGGGTCAAAAAATCCCCTCAACCTGACCCAACTCGACCCATGCACACCCTTACTTTCTAGGATCTTTGCGATTATTCAGGATTGGTAAGATTGTACTGTGGGTGAGAAAGCCCAACGCCATATGTTGGGCCTGAGGCCCAGTTCAAATACGACTCTCTGTCCGAAGAGGTTAAAAGTATCAATGCTTTGCCATCCTGGTGGAAGTGCAACCCATAAGGGACAAACGCTCCGTCCGAAGACAACCTGGTGGGGCCGAAGGGACCCTACCCAACGGAGCTGCCCAGAACTTGATCGAGTAGATATGCTGAAGATCTCCCTGCCAGGGTTGAGCTTCGGGCATGTCTAACTGCGTAGCTATCATGAAATATCTTACCAATAAAGCTGCCACCGCCACATTTAATGCACTGCAGCAACTTTCCTGGCCGCATTTATGTGGAGAAGACACCTAAACAGTGTATCTTCACCCACCACCACTCACTGTAGGTTAAAGCAAACGGCTGATGTGACTAGTACTCAAGTGGGCGCCTAGATGGAGGACAAGTGTGCGGTGAAGATGGGAAAAGGGTGTATATATAAGGGAAGCAAGTCTCACAGAGAGGGGGAGAGAAAAAATTGTATTCACTAAGCCTTTAAATAGTAAGCCTCTTCGGACTAAAGGGATTTTTCTTGTTGAATGCCTGACTCAATCCTTTTTTCTTTCATTATTGGTTTTGTTTGTATGGACCGTTGCTAAATCCACCACTAGCCCAGTTGTTTAACCCATTCTCTACAAATTTATTGTTGGGAATTTGTTGGGCTCACCATACAGAGAGTTGGTGCCTGGCCCAACAAATTTGGACCCTACAATTGGCGCCGTCTGTGGGAAACAGCTTGAGCAAAGGTGGAAGCAACACCTCAAAAGATGGCTGAACCAAGACAACGACCAGCTGAGTCCAGGTCATCTAAGCACACCGATCCCTTTCTTCATCTGGAACGGAGGCAGGATCATGAGGGAAGTGTACACACCGCACGTGACGATCAAAACCAGTCGCATGGGGAGAGCCACATGTCTCATGCAGAGAAGAACAAAGACATGCAGAAGGAAATAGACAGGCTTAGAAGGGAGTTGTGCCATGCGAAGAGGAAGCGCAGTCCCTCGGATTCTGAAGACGAACAGGATGTTAGCTACAAATAGAAACATCGAACGCCGGTCAGCGAATCCTTTACCTATGAGGAAATGCATCATGACGAGAGGAACCCTCAGAATCCCTTACCGAGGGGCGCAGGGAACGATGCTATGAGCAAAGCTCTGGATCAGATCTCCAGGTCTCCTTTTACATGTAATATTGAGGGTGCCAGACTTCCCAGGCGTTTCCACCAACCTACATTCACCATCTACAATGGCCGGACCGACCCAGTGGAACACGTGAGTCATTTTAACCAGCGGATGGCAGTTCACTTCAGGGACGAAGCCTTGATGTGCAAAGTTTTTCCCTCCAGTTTGGGACCAATAGCCATGAGATGGTTCGATAGTCTGAAAGCAAACACTATTAGCTTTTTCCAAGAGCTAACCCAGGCTTTTGGGTCCCGTTTCGTCACTTGCCGAAGGGTTCCTCAGTCCGTGGCCTCGCTGTTGTCCATCAGCATGAAAGGGAACGAGACTCTGAAGTCGTATTCGGATAGATTTTGGGAAACGTACAATGAGGTAGAGGAAGATTGTGAATCGATGGCTATTAGCTCTTTTAAACTGGGCCTCCCCACTGAACATCCCTTGAGAACGTCTTTGACGCGCAAGCCTGCCACCAGTATACGCCAGTTGAAGGACAGGATCAATAAGTACAAAAGAGTTGAGGAAGATCAGCAGCAGAGTAAGGGAAAGGAGAAGGTTATCCCTCAGGATGTGAGGGATTTCGGGTCGGACAGGCAGAATCATAACAGGCCGAGGAAGAACTGGGCCGGACAAAACACAGCGAACTTCCAGGCGGTCAATGCAGTTTTTCGCGAACCAGTACACCAAGTCCTGAATAAGATAAAAAATGAACCATTCTTCAAGAGGCCGAACAAGATGGTAGGAAACCCTGAAAGGCGCAACCACAATCTTTACTGTCAGTATCACCTGGACCATGGGCATACTACTGAGGATTGCAGGAGCCTGTGGGATCATTTGGATCAGCTGGTCAGCGAAGGCAGGTTAAAGCACCTCCTGCACCACTCATACGGTCAGGGAAATCAAACGAGCACGGGGCCTAGGAGAGGTGATTTTGTAAAACCCCCCTTGGGAACAATCAATGTTATTTTTGCTGCGCCGGGAAGGACAGGGTCTTGCCCATCCAGGGTATTGTCAGTTGCTCGGGTGCCATCGGAGAAGGTTAACAGAAAGCCGAAGAGACCTAAGACAGACGTCCTAGTTTTGGGCTTCTCGGAAGAGGACAAAATAGGGACTACGCAGCCGCACGATGATGCCCTGGTAGTCACTCTGAGAATAGGCGGATACGACGTGAGGAGGGTGATGGTTGATCAGGGCAGCGCTGCAAAGATAATGTACCCAGACCTATATAAGGGGCTGAACTTGTCCCCCGAAGACTTGACTCCGTACAGTTCCCCTTTAGTTAGTTTTGATGGCAAAGTGATCACTCCGAAGGGGCAGATCAGGCTGCCTGTGCAAACCGGTACTGAGACTGTGGATGTAGATTTCATAGTGGTGGATGCCTACTCACCCTACACCGCTATAGTAGGCAGACCTTGGCTTCATACCCTTGGGGCTATATCCTCCACACTGCACTAGAAGATCAAGTAGCCCTCTGAAGGGATGGTCGAAGAGATCCAAGGGGATCAGGCAATGTCTAGTGGCAGCCATCCAGCATGAGCAGCATGCCGAGCCCTCAAACTGTAACAAGGAGAGTTTATAGCAATTAAAACCTTCGGGGCCAGACACCGAAGCCTCGGCCGGAGAAGCAGAGTGCGAAAGCTTAGCAAGGATAGTTGTTGATAACGATCCAGAGAAGTTCTTTAAAGTTGGATCCATGCTGCCTCCTCAGGAGCAGGGAGAGTTGATAAAATTCCTCAGGGCAAACGTTGACGTATTTGCATGGGACCCTGCGGAAGCCCCGGGAGTAAGCCCAGATTTCATTTGCCACCATCTAAACGTAGATCCCACCATAGTCCCCAAGAAGCAACCGCTCCGGCGTCCATCGAAGGAGCACGCAGATGCAGTCAGGGAGGAAGTAACGAGGCTCAAGCAGGCGGGGGCCATTAAGGAAATTTTTTACCCCGAATGGTTGGCTAATACGGTGGTGGTAAAGAAGAAAAGTGGGAAATGGCGGGTGTGCGTGGACTTCACTGATCTCAATAGAGCTTGTCCGAAGGATCCGTTTCCCATGCCAAAGATAGATCAACTAGTTGACGCTACTGTTGGGCATCCTCGGATGAGTTTCTTAGACGCATTTTAAGGTTATCATCAGATACCACTGGCTCTCGCCGATCAAAACAAAACGGCTTTCGTAACCCCTGTAGGAAATTACCACTACAAGGTAATGCCGTTTAGCTTGAAGAATGCCGGGGCTACCTATCAGAGAATGATGACCAGGATGTTTGAGCCACAGCTGGGCAAAAGCATGGAGGTTTATATTGACGACATGGTGGTTAAAAGCAAGGTTATCGCGGAACACATTGGGGACCTTAGGGATATCTTCGAAATTCTGAGGGGACACAGATTACGCCTGAATGCCTCCAAATGTTCGTTCGGTGTTGGGTCAGGCAAGTTCCTGGGGTATATGGTCACCCACAGGGGAATCGAAGTTAACCCCGATCAGATAAGGGCCATCAACGACTTGCGAGCTCCTCGGAACCCCAAGGAAATCCAGAAGCTGACTAGGATGACCGCTGCCCTTAACAGGTTCATTTCCAGATCAGCCGACAGGTGTAGGCCTTTTTTCTCGTTAATCAATAAGTGGAAGGATTTCAAATGGACGGAGGAATGTGCTATTGCTTTCCAGCAACTTAAGGACTACCTGGCTAGACCTCCCATCATGTCCAGTCCCGAGTCAGATGAAGTCTTGTTTGCCTACATTGCTGTGGCTCCTAGTGCTGTAAGCTTGGTGCTGATCCGAACAGACTGTGGCGTGCAAAAACCAATCTATTATGTGAGCAAATCGCTGCAGGAAGTTGAGACTCGTTATTTGCCCCTAGAGAAAGCCATTCTGGCTGTTGTGCTGGGTACTAAGAAGCTGCCCCACTATTTTCAAGCTCACACCGTCATAGTCCTTACCCAGCTCCCACTTAGAGCAATACTCCGAAGCGCCGACTACACAGGAAGAATTGCCAAATGGGGGACGATATTAGGGGCTTTTGATATCAAGTATATGCCCCGCACGTCGGTGAAAGGCCAGGTCCTTGTGGACTTGGTCGCAGAATTCACAGAGCCCCCTTTAGAAGAAGTAACACCAATGCTGGGCGCTGGGAGAAGGGCCGTAGATATGGTCTCCTCACGGAGCCCCTCACCCTGGGAGGTGTACGTTGATGGCGCATCAAATCAAAGGGGCTCTGGAGTGGGGCTTGTGCTGATAACCCCAGAAAGAATTACCATCGAAAAGGCTTTAAGGCTGAATTTCTCAGCAACGAATAATGAGGCAGAATATGAGGCTCTACTGATGGGGATGAGGATGGTACGAAGGATGGGGGGAAAGTCGGTTGAAGTATTCTCGGACTCGAGATTAATCGTCGGCCAAGTACAGGGAGAATTTGAGGCGAAGGACGAGAGGATGCAGGGGTACTTGAGCCTAGTTAAGCCCCTGCAATCAGAGTTTGAATATTTTAACCTACAGCACATCCCCAAAAGTGGCAACACACATGCAGACTCTTTAGCCACCCTCGCCACCTCTTCGGCACAGGCATTGCCGAGGGTTATCCTCATTGAGGACATGCAGGAGCCTACGGAAGTAAGAAAAAAGTCACTCCAAGTTCATTGCGTCAGAACCGACCCGTGCTGGATGGATCCCATCATCAAGTTCTTGAAGGATGATGTGTTGCCCGAAGAAAAAGGGGAAGCGGACAAAATACGAAGAAAAGCCACAAGGTTCTGGCTGTCCGAGGAACAGAAACTTTATAAACGTTCCTATTCGGGTCCGTACTTACTGTGCATGCACCCTGAAGCGGCTGAGTCACTACTGGAGGAATTGCATGAAGGGATATGTGGGAGCCATACGGGAGGTAGGTCCTTGGCCCACCAGGCCATCACACAGGGTTATTGGTGGCCATATATGCAAAGAGAGGCCCACGAATACGTAAAAAAGTGCGACCAATGTCAACGGTTCGCGCCGAACATACATCAGCCAGGCGGTAACCTCAATCCACTATCCAGCCCATGGCCTTTTGCTCAATGGGGTCTGGACATCGTAGGCCCTTTCCCTAAGGCAGCAGGAAACAGGAAGTACTTGCTGGTCGGAACGGACTACTTCACCAAGTGGGTAGAAGCTGAACCTCTTGCAAATATCAGGGACGTAGACGTGAAGAAGTTCATTTGGAAAAACATTGTCACCAGATTTGGAGTCCCACATACCCTCATCTCGGACAACGGGCTTCAGTTCGATAGCAAAGCTTTTAGAAGTTATTGCAGTGAGCTGGGAATCACAAATAGATACTCCACCCCCGCCTACCCCCAGGGAAATGGGCAGGCCGAAACTGTTAATAAAGTCATTGTTAACGGGCTAAAGAAGAGGCTGGATGATGCGAAGGGTAGATGGGTAGAAGAACTACCCCACGTATTGTGGGCATATAGGACTACGCCTCGCAGGTCCACTGGGGAGACCCCCTTCTCAATGACCTATGGGGCTGAAGCTGTTATACCTCTCGAGACTGGATTCCTGACCTACAGGACCAGCTCTTTTGACCCAACCAACAACGATGGGCAGCTGAAAAAGAGTTTGGATTTGATTGATGAACGAAGGGAAAACGCAATGGTTCGGTTGGCGCATTACCAGCAGAAACTCAAGCAGGGCTATGACGCCAATGTGAGATTGAGACCCCTCGAACCTGGTGATCTGGTCCTAAGGAAGGTGGTAGGCAATGCAAAGAATCCAGCATGGGGAAAACTGGGGCCGGGAAGGTCCGTATCGCATCACCTCGAGGGCCGGCATTGGAGCATACTTCCTAGAAGACCTGGATAATCATGTAGTGCCCAGGCCATGGAATGTAAATAACCTCAAAAGGTACTACTATTAAATGAATTCTTCTCTCAGTTATGATTGCATTTTTGTTATGATAGTTTTTCTCAAGTGTTTAAACTTAAATCCAATCATGCCTGTAGTCCTCGGACCAGATGATTTGGGTTAGTTAACACTCCTTTACGATCCTCTAAGTGTTTAAACTTAAATCCAATCATGCCTGTAGTCCTCGGACCAGATGATTTGGGTTAGTTAACACTCCTTTACGATCCTCTAAGTGTTTAAGCTTAAATCCAATCATGCCTGTAGTCCTCGGACCAGATGATTTGGGTTAGTTAACACTCCTTTACGATCCTCTAAGTGTTTAAACTTAAATCCAATCATGCCTGTAGTCCTCGGACAAGATGATTTGGGTTAGTTAACACTCCTTTACGATCCTCTAAGTGTTTAAACTTAAATCCAATCATGCCTGTAGTCCTCGGACCAGATGATTTGGGTTAGTTAACACTCCTTTACAATCCTCTAAGTGTTTAAACTTAAATCTAATCATGCCTGTAGTCTTCGGACCAGATGATTTGGGCTAGTTAACACTCCTTTACGATTTTTCAAGTGTTTAAACTTAAATCTAATCATGCCTGTAGTCCTCGGACCAGATGATTTGGGTTAGTTAACACTCCTTTACAATCCTCTAAGTGTTTAAACTTAAATCTAATCATGCCTGTAGTCCTCGGACCAGATGATTTGGGTTAGTTAACACTCCTTCACGATTTCTCAAGTGTTTAAAATTAAAACCAATTGTGCCTTTAATCCTCGGACCAGATGGTTTGGGTTAGTTAACACTCTTCGAACGATTCTTACAGGTGTTTAGTTGACACCTGTCCACATTATTAGTTGTTTGACGGAATATGCAGACTTAGGCAAAAGTTACGTCAAACATAATTATCGTTGTTAACCATAATGACAGAGTAACATATTCCATAGAAGCAACAAAGAACAGAAGTAAACTATTTCATTGCAAGGGCAATTTCATTACAAAATAGATGATACAAGGTCCTAACTATTACACAACCCTAACATCCTAAGCCTTGTCTTGAGGCGTCGAATCCGTTTTTGGTGGACTACCCGCATCTCCAGTCTGAAGGGGTGCTGGGTTTGCCTCAGTTTAGACTGGGAGATCCTGACCGGCCGAGGGAGCTTCCGGGGCATCTGGCAGGTCACTTATATCAGGGTGATAATAGATGCTCTCGGGTCGCCTTAGGGCAGACTCTGCGGGGACTCCAGCCGCATCAAGGCATTTGCCCCATGTAATTTCGCAGTAGTCTCTGCACACTTTGGCAAACTCCTCGGTCAGCCTAGATTGGGTCTCTTGCACCCCCAGCATGTAGGCAGCCTATTTCTCGGCCTCAACTGCTTCCTTGGCCAACTGAGCGTCCTCCTTGGCCAATTTAGCAGCATCCCTGGCTTTGTCTAGCTCAGCCCGCAGCTCTTTCACCACCGCCCTCTCTGTTTCCAGATTGATCTCGGTAGTGTATAGTTGCTGTCGCTGATCCTCGGCCTGCTTCTCGGCATTCTTCAGGCCTGCCTCCACATTCCTCCTTGCTTTCACCTCCTCCTTCAGTTCATCGGAGATGCGGGCGCAGTCGTCTCTCGCCTTGCCCAATGCTTTCTCAACCTCCTCTCTGGATCGAGCCTCAGCTTGCACCTTAATGTCTTTATCTTTATTCCATTCTTCGGCCACGTAAATTTGCTGAGCGATTTGCATGGCAACCAAAGAATTTTACGTTAAGTCGCGAACGCACATAAAGGCTACAAAATTATCACTTATCTCACCATGCCTAAATCCCTCTTTAGGGACAGAAAGAGCTCCTGTTCCGTGAAGCGCCGGTAGGACTCCATGTCCCTCAGGAGAAGGAGAGGCTTCTCCAACGCCTCTGCTATGCGCCCAGCTTTCCCTCCTGCATAGTTTCGCAGGGAGGCATCACATGGGATGGTTGCGCCATCCAGTGTGAGCTTTGGAGACCACGCCTGAGTCTTCCGCCGCACGTCTGCGGCCAAGTTCTCTTCTCGGCTCTCAGTAGAAGAAGCCCGTTTGCCCCTCGTATCATGGGTCTTCTGCTGCTTGGGGCCCTTCGGAGGGATTAGTTCCCCCTCCTCAACATCAATCACTTCTGTCACCACCCTTTTCTTCTTCAGATCAGGTAGTGCTTTTAATCCAGGATCTCTTGGGGCTGGAGGAGGAGGGGGTGGTGGTGGAAGATTGACCTTGGGCTGGGAAGTGCCAGTACCCTTGGCCACATCCTTCGACTTCCTGTTTTTCAACAAGTTCGATAGGCTCTGCATGTCCTCTTCTTCTGAGTCTTCTGGCACGGCCAAATTTAAGAGCGGAGCAGCTGAGTGCCTATCAAGCACCTCGTCGGCAGCCAAAATTTCGACTTCCCCCGAGGTTTCCTCTTCGAACTTAAACTGGTCGATTTGCTGGTCAAGCGAAGGGGTAGAAGAAACTCCTTCCTCCTCCGCTACTGGTTCAAGGGGAACTTGTTGAACGGGCTGAACGAGCACCGGTATACCTTGCGGATTAGGATGGGGCACCGGGGCGAGGTCGAAGGGGGCTAAAAAGTTCTTCCGTGCCACGTCAATGCGGTTTATGCGGCGATCCCCGAGTGTTATTGCGTTGCCTCTCGGCTGGAGTTCAGACTTCGGGGTGTAGCCGAGGATGAGGGGAATAGACCTAAGCTATCCATCTTCACTCACGAAAATCTCCGACTGAAGAAGGTAGTTCAAGGCCGCAGTATTCGTGAGACTCAGCCGAGGAGTTACGTACCTTCTATCTGTAAACATGGCGATAGAACTGTCAGAGGATTGCAATATGGCGAAAGGAAGTCCGAATAGCTAGAAGCAAAAAAGTTAGAAAAGCTCAAGGGGGAATGTCCCACCTGGCACTCCTGGCTGGGTTGGGCAATGAATCCCATCATGCCAGGCACCCGAGACGATCAGATAATCGTCCTTCATCCCTTTGTTGAACTCGGGGAGACCGGAGAGGAGTCTGACGACATCGGATCGGGACCTTAGATAGTATCCCGCCCCTTCTTTGGTACGACATTCGTACATGTGTACCACATCGTGCCAGGTTAATCCCAAGCCTAAATGGCGGTTTAGGTCATCAACTGCACCTAAAATTCTAAATGTGTTGGGTGCGCACTGGTCAGGACTAAGCCTATGGGCGGTAAGGTAACTTCTGGTGACTGGACCCATGGGAATGGTCGTTCCTTCCTCCAGGAAGGCGATAATAGGGATTATCACCTCACCCACCTCTCGGTCCAGTAATAACCCCTCTGTGGAGCAATATCTCAAGCCCACTTCCCGAGGGATGCGATACGTCTCCCTAAACTTCTCTATCTGGGAAGGACTGTCCACTAGGTATTCAAATCTACCTATTGTTAATAAGGTTAAAGCGAGGGAAACGCGGAACGGCGACTGAAGAAAATCTACCAATGGCCGAAGAGGCAATCTGAATAGATTTCAAAAAATCTCGAAGAAAGGAACTTATGTAGGATTGAATCGGAGAATGTTTTTCTTGGCCTTGCGGGGAGGTCGTAGCGGATTCTGGAATGAGTTGAAGCAGATGACAGGAAGGGCTTTGAGAGTCTGAACGCTTGAGTTCGCTGGGGGTTCTGAAGTTTGCAAAGTGAGAAGACAATCCCCTCTGGGACTTTATATAGTGGCAGGTAAAGTGGTGGGACTTATCCCGCCCGAAATTTTGAGGAGAATCTCGTCCGTTGATTTGAAATGAGCCGCTAGATTTCAGGGACAAGACGCCGCCTGGAGCAATTAATGACGCCTCGGAAACGGCGCGACAGCAGCGGTTATAAAGAAGGCGCCTAAATTCATGCGCACACACGTGTGGAGTCAAAATTCAGTGCCCTCATTTGTCAAAAGATCAAAACCCCACTTTTTCTCTTCGGATGCGAGGTAAAAAGTGAAATTTTGAGGGGCTATTGTGGGTGAGAAAGCCCAACGCCATATGTTGGGCCTGAGGCCCAGTTCAAATACGACTATCTGTCCGAAGAGGTTAAAAGTATCAATGCTTTGCCATCCTGGTGGAAGTGCAACCCATAAGGGACAAACGCTCCGTTCGAAGACAACCTGGTGGGGCCGAAGGGACCCTACCCAACGGAGCTGCCCAGAACTTGATCGAGTAGATATGCTGAAGATCTCCCTGCCAGGGCTGAGCTTCGGGCATGTCTAACTGCGTAGCTATCATGAAATATCTTACCAATAAAGCTGCCACCGCCACATTTAATGCACTGCAGCAACTTTCCTGACCGCATTTATGTGGAGAAGACACCTGAACAGTGTATCTTCACCCACCACCACTCACTGTAGGTTAAAGCAAACGGCTGATGTGACTAGTACTCAAGTGGGCGCCTAGATGGAGGACAAGTGTGCGGTGAAGATGGGAAAATGGTGTATATATAAGGGAAGCAAGTCTCACAGAGAGGGGGAGAGAAAAAATTGTATTCACTAAGCCTTTAAATAGTAAGCCTCTTCGGACTAAAGGGATTTTTCTTGTTGAATGCCTGACTCAATCCTTTTTTCTTTCATTATTGGTTTTGTTTGTATGGACCGTTGCTAAATCCACCACTAGCCCAGTTGTTTAACCCATTCTCTACAAATTTATTGTTGGGAATTTATTGGGCTCACCATACAGAGAGTTGGTGCCTGGCCCAACAAATTTGGACCCTACATGTACGATTCTGACGATCTCAATTGATCTTGATTTTTTGTAATCTTCTTTAACTTGGCAAAATGCTCAGTTGGATCCAAATGAAAAATAACATCCCAATAGACCAAGTTTTGCTATTCTAATGTAGAGAGATAGAGTGTTAGTTGAACCCAAATAAAAATAACATCTCAATAGAATATCACGTTTTGAGGTTTTTGGCCTCTTTAAATGATACCTACAAATGAATGTAGTAATGTACGGTAATTACATCAAATTGATGCAAATTTTTAGTTTTTTATGAATGAATGTATAATTTATGTGATTTTTTAACATACCAATGTATATTTTCTTTTTCTCAAATAATGTAGAATTTTACGATCCACGATCCTACCTACTTCCTACGATCCTACGTAAGATCCCGATTTTAACAACCTTGCTTCCATGAGTTCAGTGCCCTAAGCATAAGTGACACTTTTCTCCTTCATCCCATTAATCCCAATTATCCATATTACAAAGCTAACACCATGATTTATCTAAGTTTTGTGAGCTAACCATAACATTTGCCCTCATTTCACTTAATATCTCACAAGGAGCATTTGGTGTATGTTGTCTCTTTTTTTTTTTTTTGGTATTGTTTTATTTTTATTTATTTTATTATGTTTTGTTTTTGTACACAACTAACATGATAGGGAGCTAAGATCCATTCATAGTTGTTGGCGCTGCCATCTCATATTTGCTAGTGTGAATCCTTGAGACTTGACTTATCATACGTATCTCATGACTTGTTTCGACCAAGAGAGGAATATCAATTGCTTATAACTAAGATAAGTTTCTATATATCTTATTCTCCTTGCATATTTATACATATCTTCTTATGGTGTTGCTTGATACATTTATTTGCATGAGTTTAATGCTACATGTATTAACTTGGGCATAGACAAATATATTCATTTTAATATTGGCAAATATACTTGCTTAGCTTTGTTTATGATAGCCTAATATATTTCTTCATATTTATTTGTATATGCTTCATATTAAAATTACTTACACATCAAAAACTATTTATCTCATTAATTTTTTATTCTCATAATTTATTATATCGTCTTCTTGTTTAGGAGAAATGCGAAGGTAGTGGCCAACTAGCAATCCATTGACATGAGTATCAAACTCAAATACCTCAAAGAACCCGAGTTTAGTTGATAACTTATCAAAACATGACCGGGGGGCGTTATGTTCAAGCCAGGGGGTTCAAATGAACCCCCTGACCAGTCCAAAATTAATTATATATATATATATATATATATATATATATATATATATATATATATATATAATTTTTTTAATTTTGTTTTTATCCCCTAAAATAAAAATTTGAACACCCTGACTCTAAATTTTATTTAAACCCAACTAAAATAAATTTCTTTCTCAAAAAAAAAAAAAAAAAAAAAACTAAAATAAATTTGAATATGATAATCTTAATGCTACTTTCACAATAAATGTTATGTGGCAAGTTAAAACTAGTTTTTATTTGGACCACAACTGACATCACTTTTTACCTACTTTTAACAACTTGCCACTAAGATTTTGTCATAAATTTTTTGTAAAAGTATCGTGTATTGAATTTTATAAAAAAAAAAAATGTTTCAAATTTTTGCTCATTTGTTATATTTATATATATCTTCTCTCCGGGACTTGGCTTACTTAACTGTTGACTGCAAAATGAAACTGTTTTCTCTTGCACTTCTCTTCTTCATAAACAAGAAATTACACTACTGTTACAATCAACAGATCTCTAACTACATATGTGATTCTTTCCCCATTCTCCTTATCTCTCTTTCTCTTCTATATTTTCTTAGTTTTTCTCTTTGTTTGATCAAATGGTTTGATAAGTGCTCCATAGATTTTCAAATTCAAGAAGTCTTTTAGTGCTTGCTTAAATTCCAAGAGAGCGATCATGTGTATGATTAAAAAGCCATACACTTTAAAAGCAAAAACTTATATTAGTTACTATTTTTTTTCTTCTTATTTTCATTTACTCCTAGTCCTAGTCCTACTCCTAGGTGTGTTACTATTCTTCTTTATCATATATTTTTATTTAATTGATATTACATATAAATATAATAAGTTATTATTAATTTGAAAAAAATGTTTGATTAATTATTTAATTATATTTGTTTATGCATTTAATGGTTGTTGTCTTACCGATCTTTAAACTATTAATAATTTTTTTAGACTATTATACAATATAGTTGTATTGTATACTAAATTATATTTAGAATACTATTTTAGATTATTATATATAATATGAAAGTTGTATGTATAAAAAAAAAATATATCATTTTATTTTTTACTTATCCTCTATGACAAATTTCTAACTGTGTCACCCCTCTAAAAAGAATCCTGAAGCCGTCACTGAACAACAGCCACAAAAAGACAGCTAACAATGGTGAAGAGTGAAGACATGGTTATTTATTCGTGGGCTGAGTGAAAGGTAATCGGCTGCATATCAATTTATTTTGTTTGCAAAATGTCATGGGCTTGGGAGTTCTTTCACCAAACAACCCAGTTTAGTATAGATAAAGTGGCCATGTGTCATAAAGCCTGAAATGATTGAAAAGTCAGAAGCCTGAAACGTACAGAGAGATTGTATGGGTCTAAAGTCCATTTCGTGTAGAAAAATATTATGGATCTTAAAGCACAAATCATTTAGAGTAGGTATCATGGATCATAAAGACAATTTTACGTAGATTATATTGGGCCCTAGACTTGTTTTGCAGAATTAAAATGTGAAATGTGATCACAATTACAAAATGTACCGTGTGGATACGTAATCGGACTTTGCTCAAGTCTAGCACTCATTTAGGAAAAAGGCCAACGCTTATAAGATGCTGATGTGACCTGCAAGTGCCCCATCAATTAAAGGCCACATGTTTTCATGTCATAATCATTTTTACTTACTGTTATCATGTTATAGTAATTATAAAAAAATTGAAAAAATTATTAAAATAGTTAATTATTTTTTATAATTTTTTTAAATAGTTTATTAATGTATGCTTTAAGAGCACATGTTAATAAAACTTAAAAAAATTTTCATAATTTTTTTCACAACTCACTGTGTGATGAACTAGGAATGGTTAAGATCAAATGATGGATCTGCACCTTCACTATTTACGACTTATTATATGGTGAGCTGTGACAAAAATTATGTGATTTTAAGTGTCCCTATTATTGATTTTAAAAAAGAGGTTCGACCAAACATATTTGTGAAAGTCTAGAGGCATAAAAAGTTTGATACTTGCTAATGTGACAAATTGTTAGCAACAGACAAAAGTGTAATTTTACTGTTAAGTATAGATGAGAACTAGTGAAAGTTTGCTACATAATTGTCAATTTTTTTTTAATTTTTAATTTTTAATAAATATAGCATTTCTCAACATATTAATAGGACTTTACTTACCAAAACGCCAATATCAATATCACCAACTGACCAGAAATGAGATCATTAATACCTCCTTGAACAGATTTAGGTGCGCTGCATGCACTCTTGCCAAAGTGGCAATGCTTTCATGTGACCAACTAAAAATAATAATAATAATAATAATAATACTAATAATAATAATCTATAAACATAACTTTTGTATTACAATTTTTGCCATGTGCAACAATGGAACAAGCATTTGTGTATTTTGTTGGTGAGTTGTAGCCAAATTTGTGTATATTTTGTCGTGGTACTAGCAATTTTCGTTGCAATGAATGGTAGAGAAAAAGTGATAGGTCTGTGTAAAAGTGATAGTTCACCGATCACAGTTGTACATATCATCAAATTGTGATTAATTCGGTAATCCTAGAAGCACTGGACCAAACAATTAAAGGGTGCTTTTGTCTACTGTTGGAGATGTTGATGAGGTTCCCTCCCAGATTTTGTTTCTCCTTTTTGAAGAAATAAACTTATTAGTCCACGAAGAAAAACAAACAAACAATGCAACGAGGGATCGATCTTTAATTTCTTCACCAAGAATTCTCTTTTTTCATCAGCAGTTTGGTCAGCCCAATTTTGATTGATCACTGAATGAACCAACTTTATTAGGCAGACCACCTCCTTCTGCTTCTTGTTCAATGAGAATCTCGTCCTATCTCTCTCACTCATTCCCAGATTAACAAGCTGAATATGATAATGGGGGCCTACAGATATTTATTGCAAATATATGTTTCAGATTTATGTCCAATAAAGATGCCCCACACTTGATAAAGTACAGAATTTGTAACTGCAGTTGTGCTAGGGGCATCGAAAATTTTACAGAAGTTTTTACATCCTCTCTCACAATCTCACATAGAATTACAACTCACTTCAGCCCACCGTGCCACAAAGGAAGGAGGAAGGGTGAAAATTTATGCCTATAGACTCATTATCATGACTAAGAAATAAGGATAGCTTTTAAATATTTGTTGGACTGTAAGTTGCGTCATTCCACCTCAGAATCAATTACTAACGAGGAAGATACATTCAAATTTTTTATGATATTTGAAATTACAGAAGTTTTTAGTTTTTACATCCTCTCTCACAATCTCACATAGAATTACAACTCACTTCAGCCCACCATGCCACAAAGAAAGGAAGGAGGGTGAAAATTTATGCCTATAGACTTGTTATCATGACTAAAGAATAAGGATAGCTTTTAAATATTTGTTGGACAGTAAGCTGTGTCATTTTACCTCAGAACCATTTGTCGATGAGGAAGATACACTCAAATCTTATATGATATTCGAAATTACACCCTAAATACTTGTTTTTGAAGTGGCTGTAAGGAGTTGAATTGTGGTCCCCAAACAATTCCCCCTCACAATGGCGCTTTTGTGACTCAAACCTATAATCTTGGCTCTAATACCACTTGTTAGACCGTAAATTTATACTATTTCACCTCAAAACAAATTGGTAATAATAAAGACACATCCAAGTCTTTTATGATATTTGACATTATGTTTGGCATGTTTGTTTCTTAAACAGTTGTAGAAAGTTAAATCGTGGTCCCAACAATGTTGTCCAAGGATACAGGCATGTCTTCAATTTTTACGCACAAAACAGATACATAATTGCACAAATTATTATAACTGTATAAGTTAATACTCTTCGTAAATGCTGCTGGCAATGTTGATCACCAACCATCCACGATCGAAAGTGTATGTTCAGCTTTTGTAGATTTGACAGGTTCAGAAATGGGACTCCTCATAATTCATATGCCAAAAAAAAAAAACAAAGGCACACCAACTCTTAACATTATTATTTTTTCCACCCATCCTTCAATCTTATTGTTATAATTATCTCCCCTATTTAGAGGCTCCTTTATTACATACTTTTACAATCTTAATTTTATTATTTCTTAAATTTTCACCACAAATCCTTCATATCTTTTTTATTTTCTTCTTATGACGGTTTTGATGTTTTTTTTTTTACATACTCTTGCTCAGTAACAATTGGAATCATGAGAAATGGACATGGTCACATGGATTTTGTCATTTTATAATAATAATTGAAAAGGAAATAAAATTGCTATAGCCAAATATTTCAATGTCTAATACATTCCAAAAGAAATAATTCTCCGGTGACAAAAGTCGAAAGTGATTGAAACTTTTTGGTGCGACAAGTAATAATAATAAGGCAGAAATCTCAATCATGCATTTAAAGAACAGGTGACATGTTATTTTCGTTGCTAATTAAAGTTTTTTTGTGTGTGGTTATTTTGCTACTTAAACTTTAACATTTTATCACGTTGTTTGTTCAGTCCTTTGTTGTCCATATATCTGTCGCTAAGTATTGTAAAATGATGTTGAATAACATATTGGTTAATTTTGCATTTAATAGCAGTTTTAGATATTACAGAAGACCAAGTGAGACACTAAAGTGGTTAGATTTATATGTGAATTGTCAAGGTAGAATCTCTGGTCCATGAGTTTAATGGGCCAACCCCGCCTTACATGTGTGGGTAGCAAACATAAACAAAAGTTTTTTAAATAAACAGTAATACTTATTAGAACACACACAAAAATAGTAATAATAGTGTTTTAAATCGGGTTTATAATACATTCCATAATTAAAGTACAACTACAAAAGGGTCTAACATTTGTAGTTGTAAACTGGGGTTATAAACAGCGGACACTAGGCACACACAATTAGTATGGAAGAAATATTCCTATTGAATATATCACAATAGACCAATGTGGCAAAGATGTTACAATTTAAGAAATAAAATCATTAAAAATAGATTATTAGAATAAAAATGACAATTCACCCAAACATTAAAAGGTGTAAAGTCTCAACTAGTAAAGTCTTTCTTGTGGTCGAACAAAAGATATGCGATTCAAACCCTGCCAACACAAAATACTGATTGGTGTCTTAACAGACTTAACCTAATGTTGAATAGCATTCATCATGAAATATGTGTCATAGGTTGAAATCTTATCATATATATAAAAGAAAATGTGTAATTTGCATTTTAGCCTAATCATATCAAAGTAGAACTTAATTAAAATTCTTTTATTTTTTTTGTTGTTGTTGAAATAGTTAGAAATACATACATGATAAATATATATGCTTCAACCCTAGCAACTCAAATCCAATCCCCCATGTACTTATTGCTTGGGGAAGTACCAACTCGCCCAACTAGACGGTAGTCTAAATTAAATTCTAATTGCACTCTAATTGTGTGTTAAATTTCCTTACAATTGAACTGTAATTTAATGCGAAATCCTTTATATTTTTAATGTACTCTCTAATTTCATGCCAAGTATCATTCCAATTAAATAATTGTAGTTATTTTTAATTGCACCTTATGTATACAAGGGTTATTAGCTAGTAAATAATAATAAAAAAACATTTAAAAAAAAAAAATCATTATAACAACATAATAAGCCACAATAATATTATATAAATTTTTTTTTTGTGGCTATATTATATAATTAAATATTAAGAATTAATATAAAGTTCACTTTCATTCAGGGGCGGAGCTACATGTTAGGGTGGGGGGGCCATGGCCCCCCCAAAATTTTTGAATTTTTTTTTTTTTACTATATAGAAATATTTAATATTTTAATAATTAGCCCTCAAAAATGGGACTTGACCCCCCCAACTATTTGAGTTAGTCCAATAATGTTCTAAAAAAAAATTGTCCAATTTGTCTAGTAGTTATAGAGAACGTATTGTTTCTCAAATTCATTTTTTATGGTTAAATGTTTCTCGTATTTTTTAAAGTTTTGGATCATTTATGTCTTTGAACACTTCATTAATTCAATTGAAATTTTTTTACTCACAACAGTAAACAATTTGGTAACTTATATTGAAAATGAAAATTGCAAGGATTTCACTATGGAAGATGGTGAAAGATTAATTTAATTCTATGAAACATTTAATTTTAAGGATTCATTATGAAAGATACTAATTTTTTGTGTGTGTGTGTTTAGATACATGTGTTTGTGTATGTGTATAAAAGTTTGTATAGACTAATAAATTAGCAACACAAATCGGCCCCCCCAAACAAAAATTTCTGGCTCCGCCCCTGCTTTCATTGTCCATGCCTTCTTTAAGGAGCCATAAAATGGCCCATGAGATACATTATCTTCCCCATGAAGATTAAATTTGGTTAAATTATAATTTTAGACTCTAAATTTTGGGGAAAGTTTGATTTTAGTCCTTCAAATTAAAAAAATTTTGGATTTAATCATTGAAATTTTAAAATCGGAAAAATTTCCTCCCTCCCATCTATAGGGTTGATTCAATTTTGATCATTTAATATCTGGTTGGTTTAAGGTTCAAGTGATAGTCTGAAGATAGTGACATTCTTTGTGCTACTCCATGCTTGTAAAACAATTTCCGACTCCTTCCATACTATCTAACTATCCCTAAAATAACAACAACAACGAAAAAAAAAGTAATTGGTTCAATTTTGCTCCCTTAAAAATGGGATGTCATTGATAGGTAAATGAAAAAAAAAAAAAAAAAAAAATAGATTGAAGGACCAAATTGTTTGTTGTTGATATTTTAGGAACTAAATAACCTATAAAAAAAATTTAGTCTAGTATTATTTATCCTATAAATCTATTCAAATGATATGATTTGACAACCATAAAGTGCTGGAAAAGAGTGAACATTGTATTAAGCTGGATACGATTGAATGTTGAATTGTATAAGGCTGTACATATAGTAAAGAATGGGAAGGATTCAAAATTAAGACGCAATTCCTAATGAAGGATGATAAATAAGAATCTGTCAATAGAAAGAGACAATGATTAACTCATTTTTTTTTCTTTGGGATTTTACCTTCAGACTTACATAAACATAGCAATAATATTGACTTCTTCTACGATTTTAGAGTACATAAAGACTAAAGAGTGTAATACTTACAAAATGATCGCCAACTTGAAATGCATCTATATATGTATTGACTAGTCTTGTTAGGTGTGTTTGAGTTGGATTATGATTATGATGATAATGATAACCTCATTATGTATGTTTCGGATTTGCTTAATCTTCAACAACTAATGTGAACTTAACATTCACTCACACACAATTCCATTTAAAGTGCAAACACATACACGCCATGCATGACGTATGAATTACTAGAAGAGAAAAAGATTATGAAAAAAAGAAAGAAAAAGACAACAATCCCCCCCATTCAGTGAACAAATGCTATTTTAATTTCTTGTCAATTCCACATATAATATTTAGATATTCTAGCACCACTTACTACGAGACTTTGAATTGAAGTACATATACGATGGCTAATTTTCCATCAAGATGTCCTTAAGTTATTGATCTTAATTAAATAATTGATTTTTTTTATAAAAAAAAAAAATCAAGAAATTTAAGTATGAATGCCTAAATCAGCAAATAATTGCTATTAAAAATAGTTGTGTTGTATTCTATTGTCCTTTTCAGCTTTTCCCCCCCTTTTTTTTATATAGAAAAATTAGTTTCATAATCGTTGATTTAGCAGGAAAATTCATTTTACCGGGTCAAATTAGTTTTTTCAAAAGTATTTTTTATTTTTCAGTCACCTATCAAATCCTAAATAATTGGAAGACAAAAAATTTTGTCACGTATTATATAACTAGACTACAAGAGTCATGTGCCGGCGCCGCCAGGATTAAAAAGATATTATCAGTAGAAAAAGAATGTGGTCCAATATTACCAGGCCAATTGGCAATTTGGCATAGCTAGCTGGTGGAAACAGTGCCGAAACTTAATTATATCATATAGCAACAAATAATATTGGCCGTGCTAAAATATCGGCTCAATCTCAAATATTATAAAAATGTCTTTTTTGTTGTTGTGCTGGTGGATAAGATTGAAGAGCCCATTTCATGCCAATCTTCTATGTTAATAAGGTACATCTGGGCAGTAGTGAACTGGGACTTACTTAAAGGGAGCCACAAAATTGGATACGATCCTATGAAATAATTATACGAATATTCAACAATTTTCTTTGTATTCAGTCCAATTTTGGGCATTTAATTGACATGACACTATCAGAATCATCACTGGGTAGGTCATACTTTGGCTTGTCTTTATCATAACATATCACGTGTATGTAACTATCCGAGTTTGCTTGTCTAGGCACAGCCAATAATTGCAATAATTGTGTTGTACAAATATTTTTTATAACCCATTTCATTTTCTTGTGAAAAAAAAAAACATTACATGGCTAAATTAATTAAAGAAACACAATTGGCTCACGTTGTCTCTGGATATAAAATCTTCTATCAACCATTGAGAATGAAAAGAATTATGGGCTAAAATGCAAAATTTATACTCTAAATTTCTTTAGAAATCATTTCAGTACTCTAACTTTACTTTTGTTCATTTCAGTCTTCTAAGTTTCATATTTATTCAATTAAGATTTTTTTCGTCAATTTTTATTAAAATTTTTTGAAAAAAAATCTAAAAAATACTTTTCAATCATTAATTGAATATTTTCAATTTAAAAAATTTGAAAAAATTGAAAAATTAACCACAAAATATAACAAAAGTTGATAGAAAAACTTTAATTGAATAAATTTGAAAGTTAGAGGACTGAAATAAATAAAAATAAAGTTAGAAAACTGAAATGAATTTTGATAAAACGTAGAGAATGAGTTTTGCATTTCACAGAAAATTATTAAAATGATAAACAGAAAGCAACAAAGTAAACAATAAAAGCTCTTCTATTTTTGTTTTTTTGTTTTTTGTATTTTGTTTTTTTGTTTTTTTTGGATTAATAAATATAGCTATATATTTGTACGGTCCTTGATACACAGGCCCATTTGGGTCTCATGGTCTAGTCCAGTGGTTCGGCCCACGTTCCCAAACTTTTTCCCTTCTGCCGACCAAGATGCAAAATTAGGCCCACATTGGATACAAGCCCTGGCTTCGGCACCCCACCTCTGCTCATACCTGTCCGGATAATGAGTGTGGGACACTTACCGAGCATGTCATTGGAGTCTTGTCCGGCAGAACTGGACGTTCTGGTCGGGCAAAGCAAATAGCGGTGGGAACCAAGTTCCAATGCCACACCCACCAAACCTTCCACTTATAGTCACTAATATTGGACCCCTAATTGCACTAACATTATGTGTAATCATTGCTTCTCCACCAGCTCAGAGCTATAAATATGAGAAGGTGTGGAAAGAGAAGGGGATGGATGAAAAAAGGAAGGAAAAGCTCTGTAAACAAGGGGTAGAGAGAAGTGATCTCATTGAGTCTCTGTGCCGAGAACGACCCAAAGTAGGAAATCCAAGCCGAACACACAAATAAGTTGTAAGCCCATTAGCCTCTCTTCTCGGTGCGTACAATTGGCGCCGTCTGTGGGAATCTCCTACAACGCCGTGGTTCTGCTAGGACTCGATTCGGGGGACCGGAATGTCTGGGAGACGTTCTGCGAGTGACGCGGAGAGTGGCTCAGCGGGATCTTCTCGAGGATCCTCATGGCGAGAGCGAAGACAGAAGAGTCGCGAAGACAGGGACCGCAAACGAGAGGAACGGTCCGGCCTCGGAGAGGGGTCATATCAAACGCAACACAGAATGTCGGGTGCGTCGGGGCACGGGCAGTTTGATGAAAGGGATGAGGAGCTCGAACGGTTGCGCAGGCGAGTGAGAGACCTGGAGTTAGAAGCTGGAAACGGGCGGCGTAGAAGGGACGGAGACAATTCGGAACGAAGGGCTGACACTGCGAATGAACGCCGCGAGACGGGTTCATATCGTTCCGGACATCATGGTCTCCGAGAACGTTTCATTTCACGGGAACACCGTCGGCACCGAGAACGCATACATTCCTCAGAACACAGCAGGTACCGAGACCGATCACGGTCGCAGAGCTCCGCAGACCAAGATTCAGAAGGCTGGGAAGGTAAACGACCTCCTAACGCGGCAATGGATGCAATGAGCCGTGCGTTACGCAAAACTGCCCGATCCCCTTTCTCGGAAGACATTGAGCGGGCCCCTATGCCGGACAGATTTACCCGCCCGCCTTTCAACTCCTACGACGGTAAAACGGACCCGGTAGAGCACGTGAGCCACTACATTCAAATGATTTCCTTGCACACTCACAATGACACGCTAATGTGTAGAGTTTTTCCCTCGAACCTCGACCCTACCGCTTTGAGATGGTTCAACGGGCTACGGAAAGGCTCACTTCACATTTTCGCGGAGCTGATACAAGAGTTTGGAACTAGGTTCGTGACGTGCAGTCGGGTGCCTCAACCAGTAGACGCACTGCTGTCAATGAAGATGAGGGCTGGCGAAACCCTTCGTAGTTATGCTAGCCGATATTGGGAGCTCTACAACGAGATAGGCGGGGGAAATGAGAAGATTGCCGCGAGTACTTTCAGACTGGGATTGCCCGAGGATTCCGGACTAAAAGAGTCTTTGACGAAGAAGCCTCCCGAAGACATGAGGCAGCTAATGAGACGTATTGAAGAATACAAGCAGTTGGAAGACGATTGGATTCAGAACAAGGGCAAGGCGCCGATGATAAACCATCCCCGTTCAAGTGTTTTTCAGCCGAGGACCCGGGGAAATTTGGGGATGCAAGAGCCCGCGCTGCCGGTAGGAGAGGTAAACGCGATGTTCAAGGATCCAGTGCACAAAATTCTGGATAAGATTAAGCACGAGCTGTATTTCAGATGGCTGAACAGGATGGGGGGAGACCCCTCCAGGAGGAATCAGAACCTGTACTGCACCTATCATAAAGACAAGGGCCACACCACCAAGCAATGCCGGGTGTTAAAAGACCATCTCAGGCAGCTAGTCAAGGCTGGACATTTAAAGGAGTTTGTGGTAGACGCGGGGGACAAAGGAGTGGGACAAGGAGCTTTGCATGGGGGCAACCCCCTCCCGCCCCCACTTGGGATAATCGAGGTCATCCACGCGCCCCCGAGAGGCTTCACCCCGGCAAGGAAAAAGGGGGTGTTAAGTATGGTGCCGATGGAGGAGAGCTCGGAAGTACAGCCGGCGGAGAAGAGGATGAAATTCACCCGGGAACCTATCGCCTTCAGCGACGACGATTTAGAAGGAACGGTCCAGCCGTATGACGATGCGTTGATAGTTACCGCCCGGATAAGTGGTTTCCTAGTGAAAAGGGTGATGATAGACTAGGGGAGCGGGGCCAACATGATGTATCCGGACCTGTACCGAGGACTTGGGTTAGAAGGGAGGAATCTTTCAAAATACAACACGCCGTTGGTCGGGTTCGATGGGAAAACTGTAATGCCCGAAGGGAAAATATCTCTGCCTGTGAATATGGGGGGCAAGAAGAGGGTCGTGATGTTTGTAGTAGTGAATTCATTCTCCCCCTACACGGTGATACTCGGTAGACCGTGGATCCACGCAATGGGGGCTGTCCCATCCACCCTGCATGTGAGCGTAAAATTTCCCACTGAGCACGGCGTTGTTGTAGTGAGAGGGAGCCAGCAGGCGATGAGGCAATGTTAAATAGCTATGGTTGACTAGACGAAACAGAAAACTGATCGGGAAGAGCACGCCCGGCAAAAGGACCCGCCGCAAGGATCCCCGTTATAGCAATTACAGGATGACCGAGGAGACGTGGGGGGTGGTGGCGCCGAAGAAATGATAAAAGTAAGGGTGTTCCCGGATGCCGATAAGTATTTTCATGTGGGGGCGGGCATAGACGAGTAAGAAAGGGTGGAAATGCTGCTGCTCCTTATACGGAATGCTGATGTTTTTGCGTGGAGCCCATACAAAGTGCCAGGGGTAGACCCCGAGTTCATTGTCCATCGACTTAACGTTAATCCCTCATTTCCCCCTAAAAAGCAAAGACCTAGGAGGTCGGCCAAAGAGCACGCCGAGGCGGTGAAAGCGGAAGTCCAGAGGCTAAAGGATGCCGGGGCGATCAGGGAGGTTTTATTCCCCGAATGGCTGGCAAATACCGTGGTAGTGAAGAAGAAGAGTGGTAAGTGGAGGGTCTGTGTGGACTTCACGGACTTGAACCGGGCATGCCCAAAAGACCCATTTCCTGTCCCTAAGATCGACCAGTTAGTGGATGCCACGTTTGGGCACCCGAGGATGAGTTTCCTGGACGCCTTTCAGGGGTATCACCAGATCGCCTTGGCGCCCGAAGATCAAGAGAAAAAGGCATTTATCTCCCCAGATGCCAACTATCATTACACTGTAATGCCCTTCGGATTAAAGAACGTCGGGGCCACGTACCAGCGAATGATGACAAGAATGTTCCGAGACGGGATAGGACGCACAATTGAAGTGTACATTGATGACATGGTGGTAAAGAGCAAGCAAGTGGCTCGGCATGCGGAAGACCTTCAAGATGTTCTCACGGTTCTTCGGCAACACAAGTTGTGGCTCAATGCCTAGAAGTGTGCGTTCGGTGTCGGGGTCAGAAAGTTCCTGGGGTATCTTATTACTCGACGGGGCATAGAGGTCAACCCCGACCAAATTGAAGCTGTGAAAAGATTGAAGCCACCGTGCAATCCGAAAGAAGTGCAAGTGTTAACTGGGATGTTGGCCGCCCTTAATCGGTTCATCTCCAAATTCGCGGATCGCTGCCGGCCATTCTATCAACTACTCAAAAAGTGGACAGGCTTTCAATAGAATGAAGAGTGTGACAAAGCTTTTGCGGAATTGAAGGATTATTTAGCGCGGGCTCCCATGCTGACAGCCCCAGAGCCGGGCAAAGATTTGTTCATGTACTTGGCTGTGTTCGAGCACGCCGTAAGTGCTATGCTGCTAAAGGATCGGGGATTCTAGCAACCCATATATTACGTCAGCAAAACCCTAGTGGATGCCGAGACGAGATATCTACCATTGGAGAAGCTTGTCCTGGCCCTTATCCACGCTACGAGAAAGCTGTCGTACTACTTCCAAGCCCACACGGTTTACGTCTTGACCGAATATCCCCTCTAGTCATTATTAAAGAGGTCGGACTTCACGGGCCGAATAGAGAAATGGGGGATACGGCTTGGTTCGTTCGACATCCGTTACCGGCCACGAAGCTCGGTGAAGGGCCAAGTCCTTGCAGACTTTGTTGCAGAATTCTCCCCGAGGGGGAACAAGGAAATGGTGTGCCATGTCGAGGCCCGCCCGTGGAAGGTATTCGTGGACGGGGCGTCGAGCTCTGCGGGATCTGGTGCAGGGATTGTAGTCTTTTCCCCGGAGGGAATCCGGTTAGAACATTCGTTCAGGTTGGGCTTCAGAGCCTCCAATAATGAAGCGGAATACGAAGCCCTGCTGGCCGGGCTGAGGACAGTCTTATGTTTAGGAGCCCGGGACGTGGAGGTGTATTCAGATTCGCGTCTCCTGGTCAACCAGGTGCAGGGCAACTTTGAAGCCAAGGACCCACGGATGAAAGCCTACCTGGAAAAGGTGAAACAAGCTATAGCCAGCTTCAACACGGTGAAAATCTTTCAGGTGGCCCGAACGCAGAACAGACACGTCGACTCACTAGCCATACTGGCCTTATCTATAGCCGAAGAAATACCTCGGCTAATAAAGGTCGAACTTGTGCTTGAGCCGAGCGTCAAGGTAATCGACGATCCGAAAAGCGCAGGGAGAAATGTCGCGGCAGTCACCACACTAGGGCCATGCTGGATGGATCCCATCATAGACTTTCTGGCAGAAGACAAACTCCCCGACAACGAGAAGGAGGGGAACAAGATTCGAAGGGTGGCGCCTCAATATTGGCTGTCGGAGGACCGGATGTTGTATCGGAGGTCGTTCGGGGGACCATATTTGTTGTGCTTGCACCCGGATAGGGCGAGCAAGCTCCTTGCCGAACTTCATGATGGAATATGTGGCAGTTATGTTGGAGGACGATCATTGGCACACCGGGCAATGACTCAAGGGTTTTGGTGGCCTCAGATGCAGAAGGACGCCGCTGAGTACGCGCGTAAGTGTGAACAGTGTCAGAAGCACTCGAACCTGATCCATCAGCTCGCCGGCCACTTGAACCCGATCAGCAGTCCCTGGCCTTTCGCCCAGTGGGGGTTGGACATTATCGGCCCATTTTCCCGGGCAACGGGTAATCGGAGGTTCGTACTGGTAGCTGTCGACTACTTTACCAAATGGGCGGAAGCGGAGGCTTTGGCGAACATCCGAGACGTGGATGTGAAGAGGTTTGTATGGAAGAACATCGTCACAAGGTTTGGTGTGCCGAACTCCCTTATATCTGACAACGGGCTGCAATTTGATAGCCGGTCGTTCTGAGAATTTTGTAGTGACCTCGGCATCAAAAACAAGTATTCGACCCCAACGTACCCCCAAGGAAATGGCCAGGCCAAGGCCGTAAATAAAGCAATCGTGAATGGGTTGAAGAGGAGGTTAGAAGGTGCAAAGGGAAATTGGGCCAAAGAGCTGCCCAAAGTATTATGGGCGTACAGGACAACTCCGAGGAGGTCTACCGGGGAAACCCCATTCTCCTTCACGTATGGAGCGGAAGCTGTAATACCAACCGAAGTGGAGTTGTGCAGTGCTCGAGTCGTGGGATTCGACCCCGGCCGTAACGATAAGATGATGGTAGGGCATTTGGACAGGTTAGAAGAAAGCCGCGAAGTGGTGACTATACGGCTGGCCGAGTATCAGCAGAAGCTCGCTCGGAGGTACGGCCGGAATGTAAAAGAGAGGGGATTCAACGCAGGAGATTTGGTCCTGAGAAAGGCCGTGGGGAACATGCGAAATACCAATGCGGGGAAGCTGGTGCAGACGTGGGAAGGTCCTTACAGGGTCACCGCCATTGCCGGTGTAGGGGCGTACTACTTGGAGGACCTAAATGAGAGGCCGTTACCCCGGCCGTGGAATGTCCATAACCTAAAAAGATTCTATCATTGAGAATCGTGAATTAAGTGTAACACTGGATCAATTTAAATGATGAGGACGGTGATGGTTGCCTGTGTATACTTTTTGTTTATTTATTTTTAGCCGTGCATCCCCTTTTGAACTCAATTCCCGGCCAAATAGATACATAAATATCTTAAGGACATAAACTTTGCTCCCGGTTCGATTCCATTCACCGGGCAAGTGGAAATCTTAGCGGCCATAAATACCCTAAGGACAGAAACTTTGCTCCCGGTTCGATTCCATTCACCGAGCAAGGGGAAACCTTAGCGACCATAAATACCCTAAGGACAGAAACTTTTCTCCCGGTTCGATTCCATTCACCGAGCAAGGGGAAACCTTAGCGGCCATAAATACCCTAAGGACAGAAACTTTGCTCCCGGTTCGATTCCATTCACCGAGCAAGTGGAAACCTTAGCGGCCATAAATACCCTAAGGACAGAAACTTTGCTCCCGGTTCGATTCCATTCACCGAGCGAGTGGAAACATTAGCTGTAAGAAACATCCAAGGGACAGAAATTTATCTCCCAGTTCGTTCCCGTCCACTGAGCAGGTGGTGGCCTTAGCGTTAATTAATTTCCTAAGGACAAAAACCCGGTACTCGGTTCGGTTTCAATCACCGAGCAGGGGGGAACCATTATGTTCGGAAAAATTCGGTTAGACACTCGACCAAGAGCATCCTACTGAATGAGGTTGATATTCTACCAGACCTTTTTAAAGTTTCACATCCCAGTAAATCACATCCAGCATGTCACCAAGCAACAAGTAAACAAACATGCACGAAAAATGAAATAGTTTGACAATAGGGGTAAAAGAAGGGTGAGCATCACACGAGCATGATTAAACATACAAATTAAAACCATTTTCTCGTCACCTAAACCCGGTGACCATAAGATCCGAAAAAAAAACTAAAAAGCAATTGTTTGGCCACCACAGCCCGGTAGGAAGTAGGTGTTTGGGCGGCTGAATCAATCTGTTGCTGGATGGTAGGCTGATGAGTTGAGGCTTCCCCGGGCTGATCGGTGGACTGCAACATGCTGGTTTCTTCTGTATCGTCTCTCTCCACGTGGGCGTCTATTTGTTGCACCAGCTCCATTAAGCTCTCCGTGTCTTCCTCGTCAGCAGGGGTCAAGGGATTCCGAGCGACCGGGGTGATGCTGGGAAAGGGTATCTGAGCGGGATCTTTTAGAAGGGGTCCCCGGAGTCCTCGGGGACCCCCATGGCTTGCAAAGCAGCAAACCATCTGGCCTCGAAACCCGCCTTCTGAGCTTGGTGAATGACCGGCTCCACGGAATTTTCCGCATCCGCGAATCCCTCCTCGTACCATTTCTCTTCAGCAGCTGCCAGCGCCATCCTCATGTCTCGGAGCTCTTCGGCCTGGGAAGTAGTCAGACTTTCCGCCTCGGCCAACTTAACATCCGTTTCATTTTGCTTCAACAACAGCTCCGAACACCTGCTCTCTGCCAGCGCCCTGGCCTTCTCCGCGGCAGCAGCTTTCTTTTCGGAGGATTCAGCGGCCTTCAATTTTTCCTTAGCTTTCTTAGCCACTGCCTCCTTGGCCACCTTTTCCCGGTCCGCCTTCTCGGAAACCTCCTTCAGGCGTCCATCAATGATGTGGGCCAGCTGAGCGGCCTGACAAAGCCCCGAGAATCAGTACGTTAAGAAAACAAAACACGTGCATATGTGCACATGTGGGAGTGAAAATAGAAATGATAGGCCAAAGCACATGGAGAATTACCGCGAAAGTAAACCACTGTAGCCTTTTCCCTATGGATTCCTCTGTTCCCTGCTCGTACGCGTGCACATCCTCCGGCAGGAGAAGTCCATGTACTAAGCTTTGGGCAACGCGCCCCCCTTCACCTTTCTCCCATACCCACAGACTGGCGCTCTCAGGGAGCGGCTTGCTGTCCATAAAAAACTTCGGTTGCCACGGCCAGGTCACCTGAGAGGAGGACGCGAGGCTCGTCCCGGCCTGAGTCTGCGGTTCCTGAATAACGATGCCCTTAGACGGCTGGACGGGAACCTGGGTTGTGGGGGTTGGTTGAGCAGGAGGTGTTTGCTTGGTGACGCGTTGCCTTTTTCGAGTTTTTCCTGTAGGGGGGGGGGGGAAAGTGGTGGAAGGGGTGTCTGGCTTGGGCCCTGCGGAAGTTGTTGTTGCGTGGTCTGCCGCGCGCCGGGGACAAAGCGATCGAGGCTGAGTGTCTTGCGCGTCACCATACTCTCACCGCGTTCAGGTTTTGCGTCCGTAAGGTCAGTAATCTCAACGGTTATTCGCTTAGTCTCTAACACCGGAGCTTCGGGATTTACTTGTTCTTCGAGCGGGTTGGGCTCTTCTTGGACGGGGGCTGCCTCCTCGATCAGCACGTGAGCAAGTTCTCGCAGTCTTCTAGATGCGCACTCCGCTGACTCGTCTCGTAGTGGTGTAAGCTCGTCCGAACGAGTGTACCGCGGGCCGAGCTCCCGAGCCTCTCCTGTCGTTAGACTTGGTGGCAGAAGATTTGCATGCCGGACGTCGATGTAAGAGAGCAGAGGACTGTCTACCAACAACGCTTGCTTGAATGGCTGCCAAGTGGAGTAAACCGGTGTAACCCCGAGTATAAGGTGGGATGCCCGGAGTTGTCCGTCCCAGTGGACAAATATCTCGGACCTGAGGACAAAGTTTAGGTCCCTGACGTGAACAACCCTGACGTCCGGAGTGAATACTTTGCCGTCTGAGAAGGAAAGAAAAAAAAATAATGTCAACTGAATAAAAAGAAAAGAGAGAAAAATGACGGCAGTTATGAAGAAACGACGAGTATGTGAAGGTGTGCAAGTGAAGTGTCATATCAAAGTTCAGGGGAGCGGAAATTAATACGAACCCACTTCGCAGCGTAAGAGGGGACAATGGACGTCCCCGGCAAATCAGTTGCTGCGCACCCGAACGAACTCCCCAGCAGAGTTCCTATTGGAGTCAGGTAGGCATGATATCAGCCGCACCCTTTTATCTCTAGTCTTTAAGTAATAGTTCGAATTCTTGTTCCCACACAAGCTGTACATATGATTTATATCATGATGATTGAAGTGCAAACCGAACGTATGATTCAACTTGCTGACGCAACTGACTACCCGGTAAAAATTTGGGGGAAGTTGGTCAGGACACAACCCATAATATCTAAGTGTATCTGTTAAGAGAGGTGTAACGCCCCAAACCCATACCAAGGATTTAGATGCATAACTTGTCTTATTTGAAAATCAACACTACTATAATGGAATAGAGCGTAATTAAATATCCACAAATATACTTCAAACCATAAAAATCTTTCTTATGAAATCCATAAAACAAAAGCTTTAACAATAAAGTCTCCAAATACAATCCCAAAGAGTCCCACAAATACCAAACTCACTATCCTAAGAAAATATACTAAAACCGTCCATCAACTAACATAGCTCCAAAAGAAGTCTTCAATCCGTGTCTCCAATGACCTACCACCCAAAAGATATTCCAATGCTCTAATCTGAAAGGGTGGAGAAAGGGGGGTGAGCTAGAAGCCCAATAAGAGACTATATAACATGAGGATGTCTTTCAAAACAAAACATTAGTATCGTTGACGAAATATAGTCTTTACAAAACATTTACAAATAGTTTTAACAGTAATACAATATATTCTATAAAAACTGTCAAGAATAGAACATTTAACTATAACGCTGTAATCATTAAATAAAATAATAACCACTTTAATTAGCCAAAATACACCAAATAAGTAGAAACAATATATTATGACAATAAACAGTCTTTTTCCACTTATAAAGATTAGTAACAATAAAACAGTAGTTCGATATGGAAAACATTAGTCAGACAAGGACATAAGCTGCTAAACACTCGGTGGGTGATTCCCATAGGGAACAATAACACTAACCTCAAAGAGGCAACACTGGCTCCGAAGAGCAAACGATAACACTGCACCACACCACAATAACACTACATCGGCCGAAGGCCAACACTTAACCCTGTGTTGGCAAAGGTTGCAGACTGTCTAGTTAACCGTTTGAAAACATTCTTTCTTTAACACATCATTGTCAATACCAATCATATATCATATAACAAATACTTTCTCAAAAATATAGTTTTGAGTCATTCTTAACTTATACAGTTCAAAGTAATATACAAGAAATAATAAAATTTAGGTATGTAATAGCATCGACAACGGTATAAGTTTTTGGAAACTTCACTTTTGCAATTATATGTGTATATATATATATATATATATAAATAAAAATATATTTTTACCAAAAAATATATATATATATATATATATATATATATATATATATATATATATATGCACGTCTTGAGAGACGTCATGTTCTGAAGTCCACTTACCTCTAGTTGTTAAACAAAGCTTCACCTCAACTGTCTGAAACAGTATCAACTAGAACCTAAAATAAGTACAAGACGACTCAATAAGAAGAGATACACTAAGGCAGCAACAAAATATAAATTTCACTCTTAAATTTCATATCTCTCTACTTATTCTGAAACTATAGCTAATCTAGTACTCCAAAATCAATACCTAGTAAACAATTTTAATGAGCCGAATATGTAAATCTTATGTTATTTAATTCTTCCAGTACAAGTTGCCTTCCAAATAATCACATGCTTGTGAATCATATTAACCCAAAATAAATATATAGCATCCATAAAATCTCAAACCGTAGGACTTAGTATTCTATAGCATGTATTCACAAAACTTTAGGAACTTAAAACCATGTTATAGATTACCAGGTTCAATATGTCAACACCACTAGTAATTAAGCTGCATGAATCCCAAACGACAAATCCCTTTAAAAGCTAAAATCTTTGATATCTATATCTAGGTGCACATAGACCATTCAAACACCACCCTAGGACATCTACACGTGATTAATCTATATAAGATGTGCTGCTACTCTACGTACAGGTTTCACAATCAATAAAATAATGAAAATCTAATATACCTTCCATAATAACTTCTATTCCTAAGGAACGGTTATTGTAATCCTAATAATTTTAAGCAGCCTAGAGACGAAGGTTCCTAAATCAAATGTGTTATCATTAAGGCATGCATATATTGATGTTTACCTCAAAATAACGAATTTGCTGGCTGCCCCTAGCAGTTCCACGGTCTTCTATCCCTTTAATTTTCAGAAATCCTAATTCTCCACTCTTAAACTTTCACGCTGGAAACCGTAGCTTATTTTTCAGCTTTACACGTTAAAACTGTTTCCATTAGGGCTGAAATTAAAACCTACTAGACTTAAATAAGCTTTCAAGACTTTAATTCCTACAAAAACTCATATTAAGGTTGTTTAGATAGGCTAAAACTCTAAAGAATTCCAATAACACTTAAACTCCTAATCCAATTAGGAAATCTTTTATCCTTTTCCTTAACTAATAAGGAGACTAAAAGCTAAATGTGAATAATCCACAAAAATAACTCTCACGTTACATCTTCTTTTATTTATTTTCTTTGTAGTGACCTTAATATAGAATTATATCACCTTCAAAATAAATTAAATAATTCATCAATTTCACTTTAGAAGCAAATAAATTCAATTTAAATGAGGCGGGTGTTACAAGAGGATCTACAGGAAACCTAACCCCACCCTCTAGAATGGACATTAATGGGAAGAAAGCAGTCTGACCCCCTCTGTGGAAGTCGAGATCATTCTCATGGCAGTATGCCACCTCCACGTCATCGGGAATGTCAAACTTTTGCCTAAATGTGGCCAGAGACTCGGCAGTGTTCAACAAATAAGAATACCCCATCTCAAAATCCTAAAACAAGAGAAGAGATGCTAAAGTAAAAGGGAAAGATAGGAAACTTACTCGGGGGCCTAAGGAAGGAAAGAGGTCTCTGAGCGGGCGAGTAAACACAAAGACGGATGCTCGGCAGAGAAAACAAGTGGAGGAAATGACTAACAGAAAACGCAAAGTGGACTAGTGCGAACTATTTATAGGAGTCAAGGGTGGAGGGAAAGCGTTAAGTCAGTCATAATGGGGCTCGATTAACGAGGAATTTGAACGGACTCCAACGCCATCTGGCAGCTACCCCTTCGGTTCACGAACCCATCAATAATGATGACAGTTGGAACAGAGGCTCTGAAATGGCACGACTTTTGATGGCACAATGCCTCTTGGTAACGCCTTAACCCCCGCTTTTTGGACTCTTTCGGGGGGCTTTCCCCGAGGTTTCTTGATTCCTCCCTACTGCCGGGCATGAATCAAGAGGGGGCTAATGTACGGTCTTTGATACACAGGCCCATTTGGGTCTCATGGTCTAATCCAGTGGTTCGGCCCACGTTCCCAAACTTTTTTCCTTCTGCCGACCAAGATGCAAAATTAGGCCCACATTGGATACAAGCCCTGGCTTCGGCACCCCACCTCTGCTCATACCTGTCCGGATAGTGAGTGTGGGACACTTACCGAGCATGTCATTGGAGTCTTGTCCGGCAGAACTGGACGTTCTGGCCGGGCAAAGCAGATAGCGGTGGGAACCAAGTTCCAATATCACACCCACCAAACCTTCCACTTATAGTCACTAATATTGGACCCCTAATTGCACTAACATTATGTGTAATCATTGCTTCTCCACCAGCTCAGAGCTATAAATATGAGAAGGTGTAGAAAGGGAAGGGGATGGATGAAAAAAGGAAGGAAAAGCTCTGTAAACAAGGGGTAGAGAGAAGTGATCTCATTGAGTCTCTATGCCGAGAACGACCCAAAGTAGGAAATCCAAACCTAACATACAAATAAGTTGTAAGCCTATTAGCCTCGCTTCTCGGTGCGTACAATATTCTAATTACATTTACATAAACGGGAAAAGATTACTTATGCCAAAAACCTTACCTAAACGTATACTTATCCGATTATCCCAAAAGTGTTTTCGAGGACACCTGAAATTAAAGTTTTGATTCATTTGCAAATGATTTCTAAAAGAATATTGTTGCTTTTGTTTTTAGCAAAGAACTGAAGAAGTTCTCAATTAAATAGTCCCACAGGTTCCGTACAAGAAATAGAAGGGCTGTCCACGTGTCCCCATAATAAAATATAAGCCTGAGCTAATCTTCAAAAATCGAGGCTATATTTGAGGATATGATACTGTTTCCTTTCGACGAACCTAAAGTTCACAACAATATATTTGAGGATATAATACTGTTTCCCACTGACGAACTTAAAGTTCACAACAATATATTTGGGGTTTGACTTACAGGTTTATTTATTTATTTTTTATGGGAGACTTACAGTTAATATATATGCATATGTACCATATATGAGTAACCAAATCATCACATTTGTTCATAAAAATTAATAAAAATTAAGTTTAGAAATCATAGTTATGCCAAATATTTATATCAAATTGCAATTTTTTAGATAAGGACAACCCGTTTATTTGTTCTAATAAACTACTTATTATTAGTGTTTTAACTTTTAACAAAACATGCAACCTTTTGTTCATTTTTACTTCTTCCATGTAGTCTACTTATTTTATTTTTTTAGATAAACACCAAAACATTTTTTTTGGAAGAGATAAACACCAAAACTTAATAACTTTACAGTAAATATCAATTTTTTTTCTTCCTTGTATATATATAAAGTTAACTGTATAGACATTTGTTAATAAACTATTTTTAAAAAGTTTTTATATCAATTTTATGAAAAATATAAAAAACTATAAAAAAATAAAAAAAATTTCCTTTTATTATAAAATTTTATTATAAATATTTCATAAACTAATAATTTAAGGCAACCATAAATTTTTTTTTTTTTAAAGTATAAAAGCGTACAATTCACTCATTAGGTTGAAGTGATACATTGTTTTTACCAATTGTTTAGGAACCCAAAATGAGCCTAGAAAAGTGTTGCCTGATATATTCTTGGTGACATCCAATGAAATCGGAGGAAAGCATGACTTATTTACCAACAAAAAAAAAAAAAAAAAAAAAAGGAGGAAAGCATGACTTATGAATATATAACACAAGCCAAGTGCAATGCATATGATTATGCACTCGATGCCGTACGAAGGGTTTAGGTGCCAGTTTTGACTGGAAGTTTAGGTACATGAGAATTCAGTCAATGCATGCCAGGCGATAGAAAAATTTAAAGAAAAAGAGAAAGACGGAAATAAAAGAGACACAAAGTGGATTTTGTATATCCCGTGCCCGGCAGATATACCACCTCGACAAAGTGAATCTAGTCAACGATTTCCAACACAGGGTACAGACTGTTAAGTGTTAACTAAGGAAGACGAGCCAGCAGCTAGCCAACCAAAAAATGAATGTTACGATGGGGGGGGGGGGGGGGGGGGGAGGAATCCTACATACCAACATACCATTAGATTTAGGAGTGCTTCATTATATATTTTATACCCTATTAATTGTGTATTTTAGAAAGTTTTATATATCAATTACATAATGTTATGTGTGTCTCATTTCACCCCTCTTTTATATTTTGATAATTGGTTAATTACTTAAAGACACATTAAAAGCTACTCAATTTTGTAGTATAGAGTACAAACATCCAACGATGTGACAAATGATTTTTATTGCTTCCAATGGATAAACAACAACCCAACAAACAGTCCTAGATAATAAAGAAAGTTGATGCTTACTTCCTCTGCCCAATTTATGCTCAATTTTTATCCAATTTAATTTAAACTTACAATAATTTTTTAATGAAATTTAGTTGAAACTGATTTCTTAATAAGAAAAAATCGTAAATTTTTTTTAACATAATCCTCGATGACAATAACATGGTTATATCCTACATTTTAGGAAAGGTAAGCAATTAAAGTTACCAATACTGTCCATAACACATACAAAGCATACAAATACAGAAAGAGTGAACCTTGTGTCGAGTGCTTTTTTGCACTAGACTTGATACGATTCGGACACGAATCCAATGCAAAAAAGCACTGGATACAAGCCATATCTACATTGAAATATACACATAAATTCAACAAGAAAAGAAGAAATATATACACATGCAAAGACTTGTTGAACTGGAAGGGTGATGCAGATTGGTTAAGGGAGAATAAAATATTTTAATATTTTATGTTGTTTTCTCTTTCCTAGTGGAATTAGGATTTATTTGCTTTTACAAGTTCAACTAAATCATTTTCCTAGTTGAATTAGAATTTTAATTATTTTTCTTTTCCTAATTAAATTGTTTTTCTTCTCTCAAGTAGAAGTAGGTTTATTATTTCTTTTCTTAAAAGGAGCAGGAGAAATTCTATTCTTATAAATGCTCTTTATTGAGAGGTTGATTGTGGTGATGTGTTGATTAATAAAAGCTTGTTAGAGAGGTTTTCTCTATTATTTTGCGTACTAGCATAGTGTTCTTGTGGAAATTAGGTTTCTTGGATGAGTTATAGTAATTGTGTGTTATAGATTTTGCTTCTACACGTCTACGCTACATCAGTAATGATGCAGATTGGTTAAGGGAGAATAAAATATTTTAATATTTTATGTTGTTTTCTCTTTCCTAGTGGAATTAGGATTTTTTTGCTTTTACAAGTTCAATTAAAATCTTTTTCCTAATTGAATTAGGATTTTAATTGTTTTTCTTTTCCTAGTTAAATTGTTTTTCTTTTTCAAGTAGAAGTAGGTTTATTATTCCTTTTCCTAAAAGAAGTAGGAGAAATTCTATTCTTATAAATACTCTTTATAGAGAGGTTGATTGTTGTGATGTGTTGATTAATAAAAGCTTGTTAGAGAGGTTTTCTCTATTATTTTGCGTACTAGCCTAGTGTTCTTGTGGAACTTAGGTTTCGTGGAAGAGTTGTAGTAATTGTGTGTTACAGATTCTACTTCCACACGCCTATGTTACATCAGTTAGTATTAGAATTTGTAGCGTAGGCATGTAGAAGCAGAATCCATAACACACAATTGCTACAACTCTTCCACGAAACCTAAGTTCCACAAGAACACTAGGCTAGTAGGCAAAATAATAGAGAAAACCTCTCTAACAAGCTTTTATTAATCCATACATCACAATAGTCAACTCTCTACTCTCTCAAAATAATAATAATAATAATAATAATAATAATAATAATAATCAACCCTTCTATAAAGAGTATTTATAGGAATAGAATTTCTCCTACTCCTTTTAGGAAAAGAAATAATAAACCTACTTCTACTTGAGAAATGAAAAAAAAAAAAATTTAACTAGGAAAAGAAAAATAATTAAAATCCTAATTTAACTAGGAAAATATTTTAATTAAACTTGTAAAGGGTTTTAATTGAACTTGTAAAAGCAAATAAATCATAATTCCACTAGGAAAGAGAAAACAATATAAAATACTAAAAAAATTTATTCCTCCTTAACCAATCTGCATCAAAAGGACAAGGTGTATTTAAAGTATTTGATGCATATAATGAATACCTCGCAAATAACAGAGAGAATCACGACATATACACGACAGATGTACTAAAGCCGCGTTTGGATATGGATGAAACTCCCAGCGTTTGCGTCTGTGATTCCTTTTTTTTTTTTTTTGAAAAGTGTGTTTCTGTGGCTTTATGTCACACTAGTGAGTCCCGTGCACTGTTCACAGGACCCACAAACCTCTTTTCTCAGCAATATTTTTATTAAAAATGGGTCTCACGATATCATTCACATATTTAAAAATTATTTTGTTACAGTGTTTTCAGTTTTCAGTTTTCAGCGTTATCCAAACGGACCCTAAGTCCTTTTTAAAAAAATATTATTTATGGAATTACTAAGTAATTTCTTAACCATATCATGATGCTACAGATGTATGTTTCCAAATCCACTTGTACAAAATCCTAGTAGTCCTACATTTTTTTCGTCCTCAAATAATTAAGTAGAGGAAAAAAAGAGTTGGAATGGACTAGACTGGATTGACAGCCACATCCTCCACCCAATGCCCACCCTATTCAAAGCCACCAAACACATGATTGCATATATATATATATATATATATATATATATATATATATATCAAGCTACTTCATTGGGAAACAACTGGGGTCCAAAGTATTCAATTTCACTTAAGGTTTAAGAAAATTCAATTTTTAACAAGCAATAATATTTCTAAATAAATTGTGGTCCTGTTAACAGTACTTTTAGAACATTTGTTAACGAATTATTTTGAAAAACTTTTAATACTACTTTCATAATAAATATATAAAACTATAAAAACGGCAATTGCTTTTTTTTTTTTTCTAAATAAAAAATTTCTAAAATCAAAATCCTTAGTATTTCTCATAAATTATAATTAACAATTGTTGGGTTCAAGTTATATTTTGAATAAATTCTTAGGTTTTGCATTATTTTTTGAACCATTAAAGAATTGAAAACCAAGACAAATTTATCTATTCATAAATATTCAGCAAAAAAAAAAAAAAAAAAAAAAATTATCTAGTCATAAAAAACCAGTGGATTTTAGCATGTAAACAAAATCTAATAAATCAAATGGATTCCTTGGTCATGAGCTCGCAAAATTAAGTAACCTTTTCATTCAAATTTCATTTTCAATTTATTGGTTATCTTGAACAAGTACAACTCAATTTTCTCATCAAACTCTTTATTGATCTCCTTAAACAAATCTAGATTTTCTCGTGGAAACTTCTTACAAAATGTTATCTTCAATCTTTTTTTTTGAGAAAATATTATCTTCAATCTCAAGCTTAACTTTGGGTGGGATTTCATCACACACACTTACATCTAGTATATTCTTCAACACTACTTCATCACGTGATTTCCTCCTAAAATTAACTATGCTCTTGACAATTGGAAGCCAAAATTCTCATTATTTTTTCTTTTCATATGAATTTACTACCCTCCATTTTTCATTACTACAAAATATTATTTTATTGTAATCATAGGGAAACAAAGAATTAACTATCTTCTTCTATGTTTTTTGCCTCGAGGGAACTCTAAACTTACTTTATAAATTTTTAGATATTTTATATCATTCCATAATTTTGCTTTGTAGCTCCCGAACTTGTTTGATACAAGCTACAAACCTTAAAATCTTTAAGGATTTCACATAAATTGTAATCTTGAAGATCAAGAATCCAATTACTAAAATATTCTTTATATGATATGCTATCAAGGTATGAAATATTATTGAAATTAAGTACATGCTGATCAACAGGTTGTCTATGAGTACATCTCTTACACAAATCTCCATATATTGCAATCACAATATATTTTTTTGCTATTCAAACCTAAATTGATATTATGAATCTTTTTTTGAGAATGTGATATTGTGAATCTTGATTGTCTTAGCCGTTTGTCTTTCATTATTTCAAAATGCTAACCAGCTCTTATACCAATTAATTCATAATGGAAAGTGTAGTAAACATCTTGTTTTAGCTAGATAAATACTTTTAAATCCATAAGTGTCATCTTGATTCTCCAACAAAAATGTAGAGTAAAAACCTTACAACAAAAAAACTTCTATATATATATATATAAGGATGTTTATCCCATATTGGTTGTGTGTATCTAGTATCCGCTGTTTATAACTACAGTTTACAACTACAAAGGTTAGACCCTTTTGTAGTTATACTTTGATTATATAATGTATTATAAACCCGATTTAAACCACTATTATTATTTTCGTATGTGTTCTAATAAGTATTACTATTTACTAAAAAAAACACACACACACACACATATATATATATATATAAGTTTTACACATAGGAGGCCAATTTAATGGCTCTAAAGCACTAAAGTACATAGTAAAAAAAAATTCTTACTTTATCAAAAGAGTCTTAAAAACACATAAATGAAAGAAATAATATCCAACAATATAAAGTTTTCTTAAAATTATATAATATAATATTAAAAATAAGGAAATAGGCCACGTGATGATTCCGACACTAGGAAGGAAAGGAGTATGGGCTGCATGGCCAACGGGTGGAGGAACTTCTTTGGAACAATAATAATACTTGTCATTATGTCAAGATAAAATAATAATAAAAATTCCTTCTTAAAAAAATAATAAAATAAATAAAAGCAATAGGGTCAATTATTCACCCATAAAAGGTGGCGTTTTTAAGAGTGCAAATTAATAAGGGCCATTGCAAGCTCTAATTCATTAGAAGAGGAGAATTAGAGCATACACTGCGCAATCACGTACGCTCTCTTGGCATATGTGATAATTTCTTCACAAGTACAATTTTTTTTAGAGATCAAGGGTAATGGACTAACGGTTGGTGCTCAAGTGTCTAGAAAGGAATTTCACATGCATATACACTTAGATTAGATTAGAGTAAAATTTATATCTTAAAAAAAAAAGTAGTGATTATAATGGGAACCTCAATTATCGTTTACTTGCCTATATATATATGGATAAAGACAGGCCAATACATCAATTGATTTTATGGTGTAGGCGGGGTTCAAATTTGCAATCTCTTAATTAACGATAATAAACTTTATTAGTTGAGCTAATTGGAACTCACACAATAAACAATGTTTAATTATAACTTGAAAAGGAAAGACCTAAGCGGCTATTCCTTAATTAGGTTATCAGTATGGTCCTATGTTGATGGAATTGGAGGGATATCAACTAGCGATTAACTCTTCTTTTGTTTCGACATTAATGTTTTTTTTTTAAAATTAGTCATTTTCAAAAAGTATTTTTTAGAAAATTATCTCATTTTCCTATATTTAGTAGTGGTTTTAAAAATGCGATATAATTGTTTTTTATAGTTTTTATATTGCCCCCTAACTTCTTTTATTTAGCGCAACGTGAGATAGATTTATTTTCTAAAAAATTTTAGCGGAAAAAAAAATCTCTAAAAAATTAATCATATTTTTAATAAAATTTTTCATTGACCAAAAATAATTTTCTTTTACCACTGCACACTTTTGATGCGATGGTTACTCCACAAGTACAAATGCTTGGGGGGGGGATGTGGGGGGTAAAGGTCAGGGTTCAAGTCTCCAAGAGGGAGTTTCACACATATATACACTTAGATTAGGTTAGAGTAGAATTCTATCTTGTATAAAAATAAAAATAAAATTTCCTTTGGCTTATTTTTTTTATATTACCAAAAACTAGAAAATACAAAAAACTATTTTCACAAAAAAAATTTCATCAAAACAAATGGTGACATTTGGTTCCATAGTTTCTTATATTCATCATCAAATCTAGCAAAATGACTAGGCAAATCACTGATAAATATGTCCAAATACTATTATTATTATTATATTTTTCTAACAACTAGCTTCATTATTTTTGGGTTGAGAAACTGGCTTCTATTATTTGAACATAGTAAAAGTCAGCAGTCCAATAGTGTCGCTTTGTGTATTAGCCTTATCAATTGTCCTTCTCAAAAAAAAAAAAAATAATTAACTAGCATTCTTCCAAAACCGTTGTCATATCCAACAACCTAACAGTCCGACCATAATGGCTTTGGAGGCATCTAATCTTTATAAATTTACAAGAAAAGCAATTTGGAAATTGGAATGACGTAAACAAGATTTAACAAATACCAATGACTTAAAGAAATAAAATGAAGAAATGCAACTTTGATTGAAATAAATTATTTTATTTTATTTTGTTGCGCTAAACTCCAACAGGCCAGCTTTTATTTACTAGAGCATAAACAAATAGAATCAGATAGCCAGGATGAACTTTGGTAATATAGCTGAAATGGGTACAAGACTACTAGTATTTCCATTGCAACTAAAATTCAAAACCATGGGACCCTACTTCAACCGTGTATCTAGGTTTGGACTTGCAACCAAATTTCTTCTGGTATTTATGATCGACTATGGGTTAAAAGTTAAAACCGAAGGTCCAAAGGAAACTGCGATATTTTTATAATGGGTCTGTTAAGATTTAAAAGCATTAAGAATAAATAAAGAGAAGACGAGACAGGAAGTGCTGATTATAGTGGTTTGGTCTTAGCAGTATGCATTCGTGCCTTCATGCTAGCTACAACACCCTAAACAATGGTACATATTTACTAATTAATTTTTATTTTTAGTGTTTGGTGAAAATACCAAGAAATAAATGACTCATTTATCCTATATTAGGTACTTAAGTCCAAAAGCTTCAAAGTAAAAGACATAAATTAAGAGTGGTAATAGTTACACACTGTGTGAACGGGAGACAATAATTTTAGTTAAAATTGTGAAATCATGTTTCCAAAAGACAATTTCAGCATTTCACAATTATAACAAAATGCGATTTCAGCTGGAGTGTGTATGACAGAGTATAACTGTGTGTGTGCAACACTAATTAGCAATATATTAGTAAGGACTCTCTTCATTTTTTTTTTCCTAACTAAACCATACATGAAACTCTCACTTAACCAACTTATTACTCAATTCTTTTAATATTAAAATACACTACCATTCCTGCACTAGCCAAAGAGATGTCGTTATGCTTCATGAATGTGTGCTTTGCATTGAACGCCTAATTAGTAAAACAACAAATCTCAACTTTAAAGTTAGTAATGGGAAAATGACAAAATAAATAATTAGAATTAAACATTGCGTGCATTTCTTATGGTCACTATATAATTTGTTTTTCCTATTGAACCTAGTTCTTGGGATATTTGATCTTTAAGTTGGTTATCTACATATATGGCTCATGATTCTCCACAAAAAAAAAACACGGATCATGATTTTATAAGTTTTAGCCCCATCCTCCTTGATGTATTCCACGCCCTCTATCTTTTCAAGACCTTAGTTAATGGATTTGCAAGATATCATTTTATTTAACATAATATACATAGGATCTCATGGTACTCTTTTTTCCCGTAAGTCTGGATTTGCTGTTATAATAATGGTTTCATACTCTACCAATTGCAGAGGTGCTATATCACAATGTATTAAAAAGATAGGTGGAATTGCTTTTCCTGAAGTGGGATTTCATGCAACAAATCTCTCAACCAATTTGCTTTCTTGCTTGCCCTAAAGCTATATGCTCAACTTCTTTGATTAAATTCACAATAATTGTTTTTTTTTTTTAATATTTAAAATTTATAGCATATATAGTAGCACTACCTAAAGTAAAATGAAACCAATGATAAAGAGAAAATTGCCCAACAAAGAGTTCCAATAGTTATTGCTAAAAGCATGAAGCACAACAACATACATTCTTTAAAACAAGCAATAACTTTTGGTACCAAATAAATATTTCATCACTTGCTGAATGGTATGCCAATGATCTTTGCTTGGCTTACTAATAAACCTACTAATTACTCATACTGCTTATGCAATGTCGTAGTTCTAGCACAATAAGATTTTGTAAACTACCGATGATTCTTTTTTTATTAACTACCTCATTGCCATTATTCATAAGAAACAAATGAATACTAAAATCAAAAGGATCGTAACAATATGTTTGCAATCAAGAAAATTATATTTTCTCAAAATTTTGTGACTGACAAGAACAATTTAATCACATATTTTTGTAATCTTCATGTCCAAAATAATTGTAGCCTCACAAAGATCTTCAATATCAAAATGAATTTTAAGCACATGAGGATGAAGTTTGGATGTTTGGAACCTGACAAGACTGACGACCTCGTCATCCGAGACGATCTCAATTATAGACGAGCTCAATAGAGCAGACGAGATCGGCCTGAAAGGACGAGTACCCACTTCACTGACGAAGGTAAACATTTCATTCAATACTACCAATAATGCCCTGGATGGTTACAAAGCCAACTGTACAGACCGTTGGGAGCAAATTAAAGCAACATTATGAGGCAAGAAGCGTTACCCAGAAGGGCATTGAAACCACCATAACTGCCCCAACAGCTAGAGGCTGCAACAACATGTATACCACCCTCACATTGCCAAGTAGAAGGTACATACACACTGAGATAGAAACTAAGAGATTTCTTTGATTTCATTACATTATATTGTTCATACTAACTTTGGCATTGGAGGCGTTGTGGCAGGCACCACACCGGTGACCACCTTCGAGAACACTTTCATACAGGTTGGAGATTGCTCCCATCTACATACTCTGACTGACGAACTTACGCTTCATCAGAACCCATTACTTTAAAATTTATAAGACTATCTATGCATATTATTTAAAAAAGTCATATGACTCATTAAAAAAGTAATGTGATTAAACTACACATAAATGACATTTTTAATTGCCACATAATAAGTTGGAACAAGATAACTCCAAACATGGTTAAAGCCAAACAATATTCCTTCTTTGTTTCATTTATAACATGCATTAGAGCTAAATATTAATAAGTGAGTTTTCCAAATATTAGAATAGATGCACTTATCATGTTCATTTGACATATAACAATTTTCAATCATGTAAAAAATCAAAATTTTCGTGCAATTATGTGGATGAATTTCTTGTTCTAGCTGTAAAAGTATTCAAATTTGTGCGTATAAATTTCTTCTTTTATGTCCCAATTTTGTAAAGTTGTTTTCTACACTCATTAGATGAATTTTCAAATAATACACTAAACTAAAGGACTAAAAAAAAAATACAATTATATATCAAATTAATGGAGTATCAATTTTAAAAAATGTCAGATTAATAATTCAAACTCAACCCAATTGATAAAACATAATTTTGGGTTGGACTTGGACAAATTAAATTTTCAACTTGATAACTTGGGGTTAATTTCAAATTAAACCTTACACTTTCAAAGATTTCAAATTAAATTCTGCACTTTTAAAAATTTTTCAATTCAAATCATGCTTACATCTGTTTACATTCTACAGCGACATCCTTAATGGAAAATACTTACAATAAAAAGAAAAAGATATAGTGTAATAATTATTTCATCACATGTTTACCAAAAAAAATTATTTCATCACATGTATTTATTTTTATTACATATAAACATTATATATTTCACTTCAAGTAATATAACATCATTTTGCTTAAGTAGTTCTCACTAATGGCGTATGCCTTATGGATTTATGGTTTAAATAAAAACATTTTTTAAAAGTATAAAGTTTAATTGTAAACTTTTGCAAATACATGGTTTAATTTGAAAGTACCTCTAAATTAGTGTTTAATTAAAATATAATTAACCTTTTTTTCTTTTACACTCGTGCCTTTTTTGGTTTTTGGTGTCCAGCATATACCTAAATGGAGACTTTTTGTTGTTGTTGAGAATCAAGACTAATAAATGGAGATTTTGTTTATCAAGACTAAATGGAGATTTTTTTTTATCACAATGGGAAAGGAATATATGAAACGTGATAACTGGCAGAACTCATATGATCTTTTTTTATAAACCAACTTATATGATCTTTGAATTCATGCTTTACCTACCCTCTCATGCTAGCTACCAGGATGAAGAAAAAAAAAATGTAACAAAAGAAGGGTCATGCTAACGAGTGCCTTAAGGATACTTATTAATAATCCACTTTAAGAGATTTTTTTTATGAAAAATGCTAACGAGTGCCCTAAGTACGGAAAATGAAAAAAGTTGTCAAAATATTAATTACATTTTTTTTCATTTCCTATAAAAATTTTCTTTAAATGAATTATTAATGAGTGTCTTTAAGGCACTCGTTAGCATTTCTCTTAAAAGAAATCTCTTAAATCATTCACAACTTTTTCTCAAAAAAAAAAAAAAAAAAAAAAAAAAATCATTCACAGCTAACCCCTTGGGGAAGTAGCTGTGTACATCTACCAAAGCTCCAACAGTAGATGATATTAATGCTTGCACATTGAGCAATAGTAAAATATGTACTATAAAGTTGGAACTTCACCATATATCTTGTTCCAATAAATAATGTTTATGTTTCTTTTATTTCACATGTCTTAATAGTTAATATATAGAATAGAAAAATGAGTCATAGAGGGGATATGCCGTATGCAACAAGATATTTTGGTGAAAAGAGATTTATCTTATCTTATAATAAGTAGGATAATTTCCTCTTAAATTTGACATTATGAATATTAAAAGCATTAATTAAATCACTATCCCATTTTACTTTTCTTAGGATTGAATCACTATTCCTTTTTTAGATTTCTTAGGATTGAGCAATAGATGTCAATAATTGAAACTCAAAGTCAAAAAAAAAAAACTTTCAATCTCAACAATTAAATATAAAAAAAATAAAAAAATAAAAATATTTTGTAAATAAAGATGGAATAATTGAACTAAGTATTGCACAGAATCCAAATCCTTTTTCTTAACATGGTTGAAGACTTGAAGTATAATCCAAAGGATTGGAGCAAATAGGAGTCTTCCTTCCTTCCTATCTTCCTATTTTCTGGTCATGTGGACAGCGCAATGAATGAGCTCACGCTAGTTGACTTTGAGCCGACTTTACTTTAAACTTCTATATGGACGGTGTTATAACCTATAATATGAAATCAATAGGACACCATTAAATTATGTTAAATAGCTCTTTTTTTTAAGCCAAAAAAAAAAAAAATGTTAAATAGCTCTTTCAAGCTGTTCATTAAAAACAAATTTGACATGTTGAAATTTTGTTTCATATTACGTGGCCTTCCACAATTGGGTTATTATCCAAAAAAGAAACACGGTAAATCTAGTATCAATATTTTATTACAGATTTACAAACTAAAAGGATTAACATCTGATTATTAAAAAAATAGTTATTTTACACTAAAAAAACTTATTTTATCTATTTTACCATACAATTTTATAACTTACTTAACATTTCAGTTTTTAATTTTAACATACAACTCTTTAAAATAATATAAATTACGCAATTAAATATTATAAATTTACAAACTGTGAACAGAGAAGAGAGAGAGAGAGAGAGAGAGAGAGAGAGAGAGTGGGAAGTTAATAAAATTAAGAAATTTAAATTTACAAACTCTGAACAATATTTTCTAAAAGTAACAATTTACTGTAGCGGGGCTGCAAATCTTTTTAAAAAATAGCAATCTAGGCAATGCTTATTTTTGATGGTTTGATAGTTTAAAATAGCAATTTGGGGGTGTAATGCTCTAAGGTAACAATTAATATGATTAATGTCACCTTAACAACATAATAAATAAATGTTTAAACTACTTTTTATGATCAAATGATATCATTTTATAAGATTAATGTAATTAAATTTATAATATCTCTATCATTACTCAAAACAAATGTGAGGTTGGTGATTGGACTCTGATTAATATAATCAATTTTGTAGTATTTATATCACCACTAAAAACAGGGGAGAGATTAGTGACTTGGCCCCTGAAAAAAAGGAGAGAAAGAGAGAATATGTTAAATAAATAATATAGGTAATATAATATGACAGCAAATTACAAGGATTAAATTAGATTATGTTAAATATTTTTTTCACAGGTATAACTTTTTTATTTATTTATTTATTTTTTGCATTATACGTGGCTCTAAGGTATAACTTGATATTAACGGCTACCCTCCATTCAAAACACGTTTACTCTTACCAACTAGCCAACCAGTCATTCTCTCATTCCATGTAATGGACTCAAAAAATTGAACTCTTCCAACTCTCTTAAAAGACTTTTATTCAAGACTAAAACTTCAAATGGAGCTACTCTTATCATAATCACTCATCTTCCAAGACCAAGACATGAGAACCAAGAGTATGACTGTTACAAAAACGAAGAACGAGCTACCCCCCAAAAAAAACAGAATCTCTTCCAATTTTGACAATAATATATTCTTAGAACAGAGTGGATACAAAAAGCATTTGCAAGGAGTGTAAATAGGAGATTGGATTTCTACTGTTTTTAAATTTTTTTCCCGACTGAAAATGGGATTTGCTGCACATAACATTGGGAAATACAAGCTTGGCCGGACAATCGGAGAAGGTACTTTTGCTAAGGTTAAGCTAGGTGTTGACAGTACCAATGGCCAGTATGTTGCAATCAAGATCATCGACAAGCACATGGTCTTGGAAAGCAATCTCAAGTATCAGGTGAATTTCCAAACTTCATTGTTAAAAGTACAATGTTTTCTTCTTTCTAATACAATGTTTGAGACTCCTGTTTCAGGTTCAAAGAGAAATAAGAACAATGAAGCTTCTGCATCACCCCAACATCGTACGGATACATGAGGTCTGTTTTACGGTTTCCAGAATTGGTAGTTGAGCTTGAATCTTCTTTGACACAGGAAAAGAGTTTCCTTCTTATTTCATGTTTCTGTCCCCAAATTCCAATAACAGGTCATTGGTTCAAAGACAAAAATCTATATTGTAATGGAACATGTATCAGGAGGACAGCTCACAGACAAGATGGTGAGAATTATGAATTATGAGTTATCTAGCTTCATCTGGGATCCAAACATGGTGTTTGGGGGCAACTTCTTGTTAGAGAAAAATACTAATCTTCCATAATCTTATCATTGCACAGTCTTATGTCAAGAAGCTAGAGGAATGGGAGGCAAGAAAACTTTTTTCAGCAATTGATTGATGCAGTGGACTATTGCCATAACAAAGGGGTATATCACAGAGATCTAAAGGTCAGTGAAACCAATCTACCATTGCTCTGTTAGCCAAATTCTCTGTTATTACTCAAAACCCTGACTAGGATCTTGGCAAATCCCATGTGCAGCCAGAAAACTTGCTTATGGATCATAAGGGAAATCTTAAAGTATCTGATTTTGGACTGAGTGCGTTGCAGAAGGTAGCATCCATAAGTTCTTTCTTTTTATTTTCTATTCAGTTGGAACTTGACAATATCAATGGGTTATTAGCTGAAATTCTGATATATTTTCAGCCTGGTGGCATCCTAACTACAGCTTGTGGCTCCCCATGCTATGTAGCACCCGAGGTGAGTACTAGATTTGACTTTTCATAATCTGCAATATCAAGCTTCAGTTCTATAACCTGCATATGCTTTTGTGCCATGACTAATGTCTCATTCATTCATGCACAGCTGCTTCTAAATAAGGGTTATAATGGAGCAGCTGCTGATGTTTGGTCTTGTGGGGTAATCCTGTTTGAAATACTTGCTGGTCATCTACCATTTGATGACCGAAACCTGATAAATTTGTATAAGAAGGTAGCCTCAAATGACAATAAAATAATTTCAGTTTCTAATACAAATAATTTCATTCAACTAATGAGTACTTATTTGCACAAAGATATCCAGGGCAGAATACACATTTCCACTATGGTTTACCAAAGGCCAAAAGAAACTGCTCTTCAGAATATTTGATCCAAATCCTAGAACGGTATAGCCCTATAACTTTCTAACCTAATAACAAAATTTCAGATTCTAATGAACAAAAATGATAATTTTCCTTTTTCAACTTCACCACCACAGCGGATAACTATACCAGAGATCGTAGAAGACGAATGGTTTCAAAAGGATTATGTGCCTGCTTGTGGATATGAAATCGACGATAAAATCCACTTGGATGATGTTAATGCTGCTTTTGATTCAATTGAGGTAAAAGCTCAAAAGTATTAGCATGATAAAGAGTTTCATAAATTGACTTAACCATCTAAAATTCGCAACAGGAGATTGCCACAGAGACAAAGATTCCCAAATCCTCAAGTTTCATAAATGCTTTCAGTTGATAGCTATGTCACAAGATCTTGATTTATCAGGTCTCTTTGAAGAGCAGGCAAGTCTAAAGATCAGAATGTTAGACACTATAACTTACTTGGTTTGTTTTTTAATTTAAGCAAACCCTTTTTTCAATGTAGGATGAAAATAAACAGAAAACAATGTTTGGATCCAAGCATACAATTGATGAAACCATAAAGAAAATAGAAGCTGCTGCAATGGACGTGAGCCTATCAGTAGAACGAATGAACAACTCTAAGGTACAATATGCTTATACTCTGATCATACACCACCAACCCCCCCCCCCCCCCCCCCCCCCCCCCCCCAAAAAAAAAAAGAGAAGAAAAAATAAAAAAATCCAGCACAGTTAATGACTTCTGTTAATGACTTCTGACTATGGTGCACAACATCAGATGAAGATGCATACCAAACAGAAAATGACTAGATGTTGTAGATCATGCCTCGACATCTCAGCAGAGGTAATTAATTGTCATATATTCTCCGTGCAAGATAAAGAAATCAGGGTCTCTCACAAATTTATGGCAAATGTCAGTGACTGAGGTTGCTCCCACTAATTGTGTCATAGAAATATCAAAATCTGCAGGGGAGCTAAAAGTGTACAAAGAGGTATGATGAGCATATTCCTAAGATAGTTTTGTTTGTGGATTAGAGTTTACCAACTGAGCTAAGAGTTAGTACCATGTTAATGATCAGTTCTGCAAAAGTTTATCAAGTCTGCTGATAGAGAAGTCTGAGCTTCCATCACAAACTGAAGAACCAGAAGAAGCCAATGTTGATACCAAAAATATCCAAGAGAGTGGAAGGTAAAGTGAAACCTACTTTGCCACTGTCCATATTAGCATAGATTGTTTGTTTCTGCTGACTCACTAGTAATCTTCAATAACTGTATGCAGCTCTGAAGAAAAAAATTACAAAGAAAATAAAGATCCCTGAGCCTATTCGTCCTGTTGTTGATTAGCTAGTCCTTGTCTCAACAATCTTCAATCCAGGTTCCTTATTCTAAAAGAAAGATGTAAAGCAACGTATATACAACCAATGCTTTCAAGTGAATGGTTCCAAAGAAACACTGCATATGATTCAGGCTTATGTATTCATTATAGTGCCGAAACTATGATTTTCAGAGAGCTATTTGCTTGCTTCAAATTGTTTGTTGTTTTTTCCTTTTCCATTCTACTTGTAATACTAGTATCTTACTCAAAGATGTACATTAGAGAGATAAGAATTCTTCAGTACAATTTTTGTTGTACAATAAATGACAAAAAAAGGAAATTTGTCAGGTGAGTGTCTACAAAGAACAGGATTGTTTTAATGCATCCAATTTGCATATTCAATAAAATGAGGTCAACGAGAGAAGAATCAAACCTAGCCTAATCAAAATTGCCTGTCGATCCAAACCATCTATCAGATATGTGATCAAAAATTGAAATGGACATAACACAATACTTAAGTTCAACAACACCACACATCATCTCAATTCATTGAACTCAAAACATCTATACACAGATCGAGTCATACTGACTTTAGGCTGTCCCATATATGTATAATGCTTTCCATAACAATTTGTAAGCAACCTCTCATAGTTTCTTGGACATTTGGACAAATACAATTTTCAGGGATGGCCTGCTATAGCAGATATTAACCAAGCTGCGGTTTCATGCTTTTCCAAGTTTATCTACAGAACTAGTGATAGAAAAATCAAAGGACAGAATAAAGAAAACAAAGACAGAGGGAGAAGGGAGAAGGGAGAAGGGATCTTTTATCCTTCTTATTTCTTCATTCTTCATGCCTAAGTTGTCTGATATCCATAAAAACACACCTATAGAAACATCTTCATTTAAGTTATTATAATGCATCCTAAAACATAATCCAGGTCTTACAAGAAAAGGAGAAGAGATCTTTTATCTTTCTTACTTCTTCAGGCTTAAGTTGTCTGATATCCACAACAGACTTATAGAAACATCTTCATTTAAGTTATCATAATGCATCCTAAAACATAATACTGGTCACAACAAACGTAAGATAATAAGAAAAGCTGAATTCAGAAATGAAATGCTCCCTCCATCCTCAATTATTTGTTTACCTTTGAAAATCCAACTTTTTAAGGGACATCATTTAATGTACAATCTTTGAAATATAATGTTACCAATTTCCAAAATTACCCTCTTGAATTTAAATTCCAATAAACAAAATAAAAAAGAGTATTGACTTTCCATTAGTTTAAAAAAAGTTATGAAGATTATATCTATTGAATTTGGGACATCACAAAGTAGAATAGTGGGCAAACAAATAGTACTAGAGGGAGGACGAGAATCCGAGAGCAGGGGCAAGTGAGAGAAGTCCAATGTCAGAAGAACGGACCTTGGAAGGCACTGACAGCAAGCCCTCGAGAAAGTTAAACAATTCATCATAGGCATAGGGAGGCTTCAATGCCTGAGGACCCCGAGGATATTAACGTGTCCTCAGAAGGGCCGAGGACCAGTTCTGAAGACCAGCTCTGAACCCACTTAGTTGGCCGCATTAATAAGGAAATGATCCCTGAACAGTGTCATCACAACTCATAGGCTGGTGCAAAAACCTTCTAGTGAAGTCCTGATGAGACAAATATTAAGGAAAATGAATCCAAACCCTCCAAGTGGAAGGCTAAGATACAACCTGGGAGACTATATAAGATAGAAAGGCCTCTGTGAAAAAGGGGATAAGACATTTGAGGACAGGGAGAAATATAAGAGTGTGATTGTAATCCAAGAACAAGTGTAGTCGATATCTCGGACCAAACCCAAGGAACATAATATAAGCCATCTGAGGCTCTTTTTAACCAACTCTCATGCCATTCACTTATGCTTAATGTTAATCCTTTCTTTTCTAGTTAATCTAGTACATCTAAATAGGGGTATTAAAGGTTGATTAGCATCCCACTTTTATAAATTAATTGTGTGGGAAAAAAAAGCAAGCTTGACTTATTTTTGCCCGCCTAAGTACTCATGGACTAATGCATAAACGTCAATATAATTGTACATTTAGATGGTGTTCTTGACATTTAATGGTGTGTTACCATGTGTCAAGGAGTAGGTACTTGATTCCTAGAAACGGCCCCACACCTTAAAAAGCTTTTTTTTCCCCTTATTTTTTATAGTATTTTCAGCAAATAAGCAAATTAACAAAGCTCATCCAAACTCACTCCAATTTATCTCACAATATGGATTTACTTAATTGTCAAGTTGAAGCTCTATAGAGCACAGTTTTGATTATAATTGAAGTCCCATAAGTTTCTCCAACAAATCCTTAATTTAGACTTAATTCCTGGCTCTGATAACTATTGTCATGATTAACTAGCACTACCAAAACTTGGTTGACAAAGTTTTTAGTCCTCTATTTCATTTTGAGATGTCCCAAAATGTAGTCTTCTTTATAAAATCAATATATAAATTCCCAAACTAACCTTTAACTCTGTATAAAAAGTCAATACCCTTTTTTCAATAGAGTTTAAATTGATGAGGGTAGTTTTCGAAACTTGTATCTTTTTATTTAAAAGATAATGCATTTAACAATGTTTCCTTTAAAAAGTTGGATTTTCTAAACAAGACCAACAAATTAGAAGTTAGGACTAAGGGAGTAATATATTATAAACCCAGCAAATTCTTTATGTCAATTATCAGGAGGAAGAAAAATTTTGCGTCCAAAATACAGTAAAGGAAAAGGACACTCTCCACAAATATCTACTGAATGCAAAAGTAACAATGTAAAATACACTTAAACATGAAACATTGATAATTATTCTTATCAAAGCTCATTAACCCTATTAAGAAGGAACAGAATTCAGGAGTGAAGCTTCTCAACCATATTAAGAAGGAACATCATTGAGGAGTGAATATCAATATATTCACTTCATTTTGATGTATAATCAAAGAGTTCTAGGGGGCCAAAAAATATCAACCACTAACCCAACCATTTAACTCATCTCACTAAACCTGAATGATGTGGGTCAACTCCATGAGTTCTTTCTCATCTAAAGGATCCATATTCATAAGATTTGATTAAATTTTAGTGGCCACCAGTCTATTACAGCCCTCCCTTCTTTCTCCTGGCCTTGGACTGGCTCTGGGAAAATATTAGAAACTAGGAAGCAGTGACACAGACACAACACAACATTTCTTGAAAAATTAGGTCAAAATATGACAATTAATTAGTTAATATTAAAAATATGTAACAACCAGCAAAATGTTTGAAAACATATCTAAATTTAGTAGTAGCAGTCAAATTTTTACTAGTGCCAAATTCACTAGCAGCAGTCAATTTTTCGGTAGTCATTTTACCTACAAATAATTCAATTTAAAAACTAAATAAATTAATGTAAGTAAATGATCTGCACAACAGCATTATACTTATTCATTATATAAAATAATTAAACAAACAAATGAGCGCACATAGTAACCTAAGTCTAACTAAACAGACCCATAAAATTTGTTAGTATCAAACAATCTTTACCAAACCAAATCTCCATAATAATTTAAAAAATATATATATATATATAATTTAGTAGAGATCCCAAGCAATATAGAATAGTAGTTATTAGTCAGTCATTACTCAGTACAGTAGTTGTCTCGTTTTGGTTTTAAAAACAAAAACAAAACAAAAAAAAGGAGGAAGAAGAAAAAGCCTAAAAAAATAGGGAAGAGTGTGGGTGAGAGAGAAAATATATATAAAACAAAAACTAATTGAGGGTCACTGTCACTGGTCACCAAAAAGGTGCAAAAGATCTCTGGTTTTTTTTTTTTTTTTTTTTTTTTTCTTTCGGTGGGTGCTTAGCAGTGTCCTTACTCATTGTGTCACAACCGTGTATTTGTGTCCTCATTTGTTTTTTTTTTCCTCCCTTCGCCGGACACTCAAGGGGCAGCCATGTCCGAGGTATTTCTGTGGCCCATTTTACTGTATCCATGCTTTCTAGATTAGAAACTATGAGTGACAAAGAGGGAGTGAAACCATGGAGCAATTGTTTGAAAATAAAAATGACATTTCAGCTTATTTTTGAGAGCTTTCTTCTTCTTCTTCAGTTCTTCTTCCTTTCTTTTTTGTTTAACTACAAAGAAAAGTTTTTTGGGAGGAACAATCTGATATAAAGCGCCATATGTTTATTAGATATTGAAGTTCAGAAACCCTTAAGTGTATTGTAGAACAACATCCTGTAAAATCTTACTAAAACAGGATGCATACATTTGGGTCATTTAGTATAATGCTACTTCATGTTTAGTCCACCATTAAGGTTATCATATAAACACTAAGAAACCTTTTCATCAAATTAAGTTATATTTCATTAACTAAAAAAAATAAAGTTTAGGTATGATTACAAAAATGAAAAGCTAATTGGCATCAAATATGAAAGCAAACAAACCTATTAGGAAATAGGTAGCAACAATTCAGTGAAACTCCCTACTTCTCCAACTTGACATGAAATATACACCATAACATCCCGAAGTGAGACAATGGGCAAGGTACTCAAAATAGCAATGCAATCTAACCCATCATCAGATCATCAATTGAAGACCCAAACTTGTATAGCGACTAGAGAAGGAAGTTATCAATCATATGGAAAACCACATCAGCACCATCTGAATTTAACCAATAGCTCTTCACCTGAAAACACAAGTAGATAATAAGGGAAAAAAAAAAATCAAAACATCAAACATTTGTTACTGGCCAGCACTTTGACCATATTTTATGGATTTGCCTCGTTATTATATGTTACAGCCACTTAAAGAATCTTGAACTAGACCTCTTCAAGGTTTAAAATGACTTCGTTATACTGTATAGTTTTCAAGTTCAGGATGCAATGTGGAAAGAAACTAAAACAAGAAGAAAAAGAACTAAAGCTGCCAAGTAGGCAAACACTACTAATTTACACTTGGGTATAAATAACTACAGCATCCAATTACTAATAATTTAGACTTGGATATCAAATACTCTTCTTTAGTTAAGATGATCTCTGAGGTATGTACAGAATCTACAGATATAATACCTATTGGTTTGGTTTGACCAGTTTGACCCAAAGACAAGACAAGCTTGTGACCTGCTACACTCATATCATAGTATCTACCTAAGGCAGCGGCCTCAGCACAAGGATTTGTGTTCACACAACCTGCAGGACAAGTCGTATGCTCAACTAGGCACATTTACAGCTATGGAGCACATTTCAGGAAAAAAAGGGAAAAAAAAATAAAAGATGAAGAGAAAATTAGGCACATTAAGACTAACATCTAAAGAAGGCACAACCTCTCTCAATCAATGACATCAAAGTTAACATGTCCTACAGGAACAACAAGAATTTCCTATCCATTTGAAGGAGGTGTTCAGTACACAAGTCAAAAGAAAAAATCACTAGGAAGAATGCTTTAGAGCTTTCAGCTTATAGAAAAGCTACTAAGATTCAGAACTTGCCTGGATGGTATTGTGAGCAATGTATCGCTGTCTACTTTTGTGAAAGCTGACATCCACACGTTCCCAAGTTACCTGAGTGAGACCTCTAATCATCTCCTCTACATATAAGAAAAGAAGAATACTCATAAATAACCAGAAGTGAAATGGAAAAAGAACTTAAGAATAAATGTTACAGAAAAAATATTGTCAGGCATAGGCAGATCAAACACATGGTCAAGAAGTTAACAGTGAGACACATAGAGAGTATATGTGTAACAGTAAGCTGCACATTTCATTTTAACTGTAAATGAGTTATATAATATATTGTATTTCTGCATCGCTTAAATTTTGTCAGTTTCTTCTCTTGTGGAATTTTTGGAGTTATGTAATTTTAGATTTTAATTCCAGGCATCTCTCTTGTATATTGCCCATAAGCTTCATTGATGTCCAATAATATCTCATTAATATAACTCTTTCTACTGATAAGAAATAAAAATGTAGATACAATAATAAACAAGAGTTACATCCCCCGTCCTTTTTGTGGTTTGATTGGTAAGTATTTCCAAATCTAATTAGAATGCACTTATGCACCATTGAAGTGCAAGAATCCAATAAAGATGCCACCTATTGAACTTAAGGAGTTTAGATAAATTGGAAGCGTTCGCACAACATTGACAACATTATGAGCAATCATCAAGTAGCAATTGGGAAATCAAATGATGTTTAATAGAATATTATTATAACACAAAACTTATATGATTGCTATTGTGTAGAAAACATCATGAGAAGTGAACCATGGTCAGGAAACAAGCATAAATAAAGGAAAAGGAGACATATTGGGACAGAAACATGTATTTAAAGAGTGCAAACAGGGTGAGCCACCCTTGTGAACTGGATGTCTACATGAGAAAACAGAAGAAAACACATCTAAAGTTTAAAAACTCGACAAAATCCAACATTGGCTACCCATTCATTTAAAGCTTTAAGAAAGAAGAGGCCCAATATCTTGTGCTGCAAGTACATAACCCAATCTTGGGCAAATTCTATTTTCTTTAAGGTGACAATTATACCCCGAATAACCTTTGGGAATGGTGAAGATGGTAGGGAAGGTAATAATATCAATGCTAAAGGTAATTAGTAATATGGGAATGATGATGTTCATTGTTGTAGTTAATTAATTTTTTAATGTAAAATTTGTACAGTTAACACCTCCAACCATATGCTTTGAACTTGGAATTTGTTTCTGTCTTATTTTTATTGTATCACATCCTACCATCCCCATCTCCAAGAGACACCAACAATGCACAGAAACCAAAGCTCAAATTTTTAGGCTGGCACTGTTGTGTCCATCCCTGGAAAACTAAAGCCAAAAACTAAGCAACACCAAAAAAATAAAATAAAAGAAGGTGAAAGGTTTGACAAACCTTCTAAGTCAATCGTTTGGTTCCCAGCAACTAAAGATGCTTTATTACGGACGTCATCCATGGTTTCTCGCTCAACATATACAATATGTGGGTATCTCTCATCTGTTACAAGAAGATTGGACTGCAAATGAAAAAATGAAAAAAAAAAAAAAAAATTAAGTGTTTGGTATTATATAAAACATGTACATATTAATGGGAATAATAATGCATTAGAATGTATATAAGACCAAAACTCAAACCTAACCTTCGGAAGTTCATTTTGACGCCGAATTGATGACGTTCTCCAGCCTACCATATCTTTATGACAAGTTAAGGTTGACATAAGATCATATAAAAAGCAAAGACAAGACCTTATGTTTAAACACGACATTAAAAATCCAAAAGCTGTCTTAAATACAATAGAGGATACGGTCATAATTTGCATTTGCATAAGCCACACGCCTTTTGAATGCACGTAAAGCTGATCTACACAGGTCATTAGTCACAAATTACTGGAAATTGTAACAATTAAATTCTTAGAATTCAATGCTATTTGGTCAATTGATCAGTGTTGTGGATAAATTGACACTAACATGAATTTTAGGTCCTCAGAGTCATTAACCATTCGAAGGAGGAGAGGAGGTTTCCCATCATTTTTGTCCATGAGGAATAGATGCTTCCCAGACATCCCAGCAACCAAGTGTGCAGTCTGAGATGCTCTTCTTTCGAGAAAAGGAAGACCACAGAGAAACGGGAGCTGTAAATACAAAAACAAGATAATGAAATGCAATGGTCATTGTACCGGATATATGTAATCCATCAGATGCATATATAAATAAAAATATATTGAGATTAATAGTCTCATTATAGAAAAATTCTCTAATAACGTAATGAGAACACAAGATAATTAAAACTTCATCAAGGTGCGATCTAGTGGTGATCTCAATGTTCTTCAGTTATCATCATACCAATAATCACAATAACCATGTATTTACTTTCTTCTAAAGAATCTGAAACAAGTGAATTTGTAAATATGATAACCCATATCTACAACCTTCTTTTGCCAGTGAGCTCTAGCTCAATTGGGACCTCCTCCCCTTGCTAGTGATAGGTGGAGGGTGAGTGTTGTGGGTTCAAGACCCACTAGGTGTATGTAATTTACCAATAAAAAAAATTCACAACCTTCTTTAACTTAGTAAGAACTGCCAATGAATTTTTCCCTTAATGCTTTATACATTTTCCCATGGGTCAAGTTATCAATAATCTCCCTCAAAAAAAAAGTTATCAAATAATCATTACATTGATAAAAAAAAAAAATGATACAGAATATGCATTCTTGCATGCATGTATGTATGTATGATGGTGCTCAAATTGCCTATAAGCATTTAGGAGCAAGCTGAACCTGCCTGTTTATGTCCCTTTGAACCAAGATGTGGTGTTGCAAATGTTATAAAGTTCATGGGCTCCAACCCAGCAATTTTAGCTTCATGAGGCTGCTCAGGGTCTTGCACCATAGAATTCTTGTGCTCTTCACTTGTTGGGTTTCCAGTAAGAGCTGCAGTTTTCGCTATTGAAGAGTGTTCATACAGCCTCCCAATGGCATACCTTGCAACAAGACCTCCTAAAGAGTGTGCTACAAAAGAGATCTTCTGAACCTCAGGCCTACGTCTTACAACAGCTAAGACCTGCATCGGGTAATGCTCTATCACTCAAGATCGATATTGCAAAGATATTCCCAATTTAGTAATTAATAATAACAAAAACAACAATAGCAACAATAACCTAGGAAAATTGAGATAAGTGAAGTTCAATATATCAATTAATCCTGGAAACATAAGGTCATAACATTATTACCAAATACCTCTTCAGCAAGCCTCTCACCCATCAAGTCAACTCCATCAAATGTCAATCTCGAAGAATTGCACTCACTGCCTGCTTAAAAGGTATCAAGCCAAAAAACAATTATGTTCTTGATCAACACATTAAGTACATTAATAGAGCCATTGAAAGGCATAATAAGAGGCAAGAATTTGTAGACTTCAGAAGGCTTAATAACGAATCACTGGAGTATAGAGAGCAAAGAGAATATAATTAGCTATAACAACCCTGAGAAAAAGTAAACGAGTTACATTTATAAACTACCCACTTTGACTTCATCCTAAATTCATATTAATTCAAAATATTCAAGAATTTGGACAATAATTTATTATTTCTTTTTCTATATCAAATATTCACCCAAACAAAGCCATACCTTGTAAATTAATTGCCAAAATTCTTTATAAAGTTGATATAAGTATACACTAATTTTAAAGTTTATTCCCCAAAAAAATTCCAGATTTTGGTCAATTTTAGCCAAATTTCTGAACCTATTACCAAATAATTTTGATAGAATGGTGTGGCATCCCTCGCCTAAGCATGGATTCCAAGTTAAAAGTTATTATAAGGCTCTAAGATCAGGGGATGAGGAAGTTACCTCCTTGGAAGACCATATGGAAAGATTGAGCTCCACCTAGAGTTGCTCTCTTCACAGAGACTGTGGCACTAAGGAAAATATTGACAGCAGATAATTTGAGGAAAAGGGAAATAAAAATTGAGGAGTGGTTTTGTATGTGTGATTCCGATGGGGATTTTGAGGATCACATTCTTCTACACTTATTTATTGCTAGGGATTTGTGGGGTATATTGTTATGCCTATTTGATGTTAGTTGGACAATGCCTCAGTTAGTGAATGCCATGTTGGCTTCTTGGAACAGGAAGTTGGGAAAACTGAATAATGGAGAAGTTAATTGATAGCTCCTTTGGGCCTTATATGGTGTCTTTAGAAAGAGCCGAATAGGCATACTTTTGACAGAAAGGTGTTAGTCATACCACATTTCGGGTTTGCTTTTCTCAGAACCTTATACAAGTGGACTTCATATTCCATGATTTCTCCATACTCATTTTCAAGGACTTCCTAGATGATTTATATTTCAGATGTTATCTTTTTTCATTCTTTCTAGTTATTCCTTTGCATACACCTTGTCTAATAGGATAATTCTTTTTTGTGCTTTTTAAATAAAATTTATTACTTATCTAAAAAAGTTTGGCTGAATTTAATTTAGATTTTTTGATCGTTGAATTTAATTTAACTTAATTCAAGACTAAACATTTGGTTAATTAACGAAACATTAAGAGAACTTCTTATTGACATAATTCTCTCTCTCTCTCTCTCTCTCTCTCTCTTGCATACATGTTGTTCATAAATCCTTGGTAGTATATGCTATACCCATTTCAGTAAAAACTTGTAACTTTAGATGTTATCACCCCAAATTAAATTGTCCCCCATGCAAATTTTGTGGCATAATGCATAGTACAGCATATGAGTGCAGCAGGGAAGCCTTGATGAGGCCAGGTCACTACATGAATATGCAAATCGATTCACAATCCTAAAGCATTTGGTAAAGTTGCTAAAAGCGGATATATTTGCGTATAACTCTATAAAGTAGGAAAACAATGAAAATTTAAAAAATACACCATGATTTTGAAACTCTTGTTCAACAAATTCCAGTTAAACAGGGAAAACTTTATCAACATAGGCAGATAAAAAGTGGAGTAAAATTAGCCACATCTGCTTGTAGAAGATTATAAATGTATCTATGTCAATCTGAAAGTAAAAAGTCATCCCAAAGAACAAAATTGAAATGAAAAGCTATTCTCTTCAGCATTCTATTAACTACGTATGATTAGTTGAAAATACTCAGATATCTAATTAGCATCCTATAAGATTATTAAGAAAGCTTTAACGTGTAGGTAAAGCAGGAATCACATGTGACAAGGAGAACTCACGGTGCACAATTACTTTATCAGGGAGCTTCTTTACAAACTGCTCTCCCGCATATCTCCAATCTGAGGCACTGAAAACACAAAAAAGCTGTATTAGAGTATGTACAATCAGAACTCGTTTGTGGAGCAACTATTATCTAACAGAACATAATGATCACTTATATGAAAATAAAATCTGAGATGGAAGATTGAGAAGGCCAGGAAAGACAAAAAGATCTCAGACTAAGGGCAGGTTAAGTACATTAATGTGTCAAAGATAGTTATTAAACAAAGAAGACACAAAAGATGAGATATATGACACAATGACCTCGTAACAAGTAACTCGAGCAGTCACACAGCTCTGTAAGATAAGATTGACTTCAAAATTGTGTCAAGTTTGTGTGAAAACTTACATGACAATTTTAGATAGATACTGTATACCTGCTACATGGAAAGTTTTCAACATTGAAGACAAAATTATGCCATTGGAATAGGAAGAAGAAATATTTTACGCAAAACATTTAAACCAAGCCCAGAAACTTCGAAAAAAATTATTCCTCTAGCCTGAATTTTTTTTTCTTTGGAAATTAACACAAAAGCACAGAGTGGTTCTTTAACCCATAACCTCACTCTCTACCTCATTCTTCTAGGAAGAGGAGGTGTTATTGGAGCTAGAGATCAAGGGCCTCCCAACTGAAACTTATACCCCACATTACTAGATAAAGCTCACACCTGTTACTTTCCTTTCAGCCTTCAGCAATTTGGGTAATGTTGGAATAGCATTCTAGTAAATTTCACTACCTCCAATGGAATGTTTTTTCAACTGCATATAAATATAATCACATGCCTGGCAAATTAGAAGGTTAAATATGATGGTGTCCTGGCATAGCCTTAACCAACCGCTCCATTTCAACAAGGATTTACTGGACCCAATAGAGGGAACCGATAATAATTTGAGCAGTCATTGGAGCTTGGATAAAAAAGGTGATTAATTTATACCGCTTTAGCTTTAGCCATAATTTTAAGGAAGAGGTTCCTCTGCCCGGAAAAGGGCTTTAGGGAGTATAAAGTCTACTTCTCTTTGATTGTAATCATTTGATCCTTTTGCTGTAGTTCGTGTCCTGAAATATTGCAGTTTCCTTTGCCAATGAGCTCTAGCTAAATTGGCACCTCCTCCACTTGCAAGTGCTAGGTGGACGATGAGATCATGGATTTAAGACCCACTGGGTGGAAGTGTAACTTACCAATAATAATAAAGGAATTATTTTGTTTACTTTATCATTTAAGAGGAAATGGGTTTCTCCTCCTATATCTAGTTCTAGAATCTAGTATATGTCCCTCGAAATAGAAAAACTTAGGTACAATACTTAGTTGCTGTTGTTTAAATTCCCCTTTTTAAAATTTTTCCATGTAGCTGTTCTTAACTAAAAATACGCTTCCATTCACGAGAAAAAAACCATATAACAGAATCTTAAAAAAGGAATCTAAAGAACATCACCTAAGTACTGAAACTAAGTTTTAGCCCCCTCGAAAATAAAGTTGATGCTTGCAAAACGAAAGTCATAGCTCATAAGCAGTAGTTAAAATCCAAGACAAAGCACCTTCCTGATCAAAGCAAACAACTACCATTTGCAATATAAGGGTTTATGTATTTTATTCTTTTGCATTTTTTTTTTTAAATTTTAAATTTCACAAGTAGTTTAAGCTTTCAAGGCTATGCTTAATGGTGTCAAATTTGCAAGGTCTTATTTTTTTCTTTTCTACTCTTACCAGCTATTCAAACGATACATGAATGTGAGCTAATTTTGATTTCAACGTAAAACTTGAACCGGAAAACCGAATTCAATCTCCAAAGATTCAACAAATTAATGGTACCTGCCAATAAGTCCATTAACCATGACGACAAGGTGGTCCGGGAGCGCCCCGGAGGAGACTTGGAAAACGTCCTCGCCGCCGCTATCGGCCTCGACCTTGATGACGCCCTTGCTCTCTTTGCCCTTGAAGCAGCCACCGCCAATCTTCCTCAACACCTCCATGCTCTTACCGGAGCTGCTCGCCGCCGCCGCCGCCGCCGCAGCCTCCGCCGCGAAAGGCCTCCAAGTCGGAGACGAGAATCCAAACCCTACGCTTAATAAAAACGCCGATTCGCTTCGGATCGGTTTGGAAAATGCGGATGCGAGTGATGATGACGATGATGATGAAGCTGCTGAAGCGGTTAGAAGAGGAGAAGTTGTGGCGTTCATGGAACGAAGAATGTGAAAAATAAATAAATAGGGATGTTAAAAAGGAAATGGATCGTGTGTGTCAAGGAAGGAAGAGCCGAAAGTGTGACAAGTAGGAAGGTTCTTTTTGTTTCTTTGGGTTTTGGGGAGTTTATACTGTTTTTAGTTTTTACAGTTAAAAAACATAGAGACGCACCATTTTTGAATATTGATGATTCTTTCTTTCTTTCGGAGATTTTTAAAATTTCAAGCTTTTTTTTTTTTTTTTTTTTTTTTTTTGTCGGTTTCTTATTTCAGGTCGGGGCTGTTCGACTCTTCAAACTTCAACCTCTTTTATAGTTGAAATTTAGTATGATGCCTGCAAATAATGAATAATTTAAGTAATCTGTGGTTAAACGCATAATTGTTAACATGTTTGGTGGAGAAAGCAAAATAATTTAGTTGACTCATTCCAGGGAACAAGGAACTAAAAAAATTGAAAATAGAAATTAAGGGCCTAAATTTATTTTTATTTTTATTTTTTGTCTTTTTTCTTTTATCTATGGTTATCTACTACTTAGTAATAGACCTCAATCAATCATAAATGGACAAAACAGCTAAAAAGATCATATGGGTATAGATGGACCATTTAAAAAAGGTTGTTCACGTTTTATTTATACAATAATACTATTTTTAGTGAGTATCATAATTAATGTTACATAATTATGTATTGTTGTATTTTTTTTTTTTTTTTGTTTCAATCATAGAATGCGATGGTCTCATAAAAGGAATTTTTTTGTTATTCTCATAAAAAGAATTTGAATCTAAATGTTTTTATTAAAAATATTAAAATATGTTAGTTGAATTACAAATTTTGAAGTTATTGTTTTCTTTATTTTCTTTTTAAATGCTTTTCTTTAGGATTTAGTGAAGTTGGCTTAATCTTTTTTTTTTTTTTGCTAAACAGTAAATAACATTCAAACAAATAAAGAAGAGAGCTACAAATACATACAATAGACAACACAAACCCAACACAGAACCCAATAACAATAGGCAAAATTTAGGTACAGTACTTATGTATTATCTCTTAAATTCCCTTTCCTAAAATTCAGCCATGTGGTTGTACTTAACTTGAAATATATTTTCATCTCATGAGAAAAAATCACATGACTGAATCTAAAAAGAGGAATCTAAAGAACATCATCTAAGTTTTGTCTTAAGTTTTGTCTAACAACAATACACAAAACTATCCCAACCAACCAACGAAAACAAAACTAATCAACAAGCTAGAACAAAACCAAGACACTAAGGAATAGGACATTCATAAGAAACCAAATTTGGAGGTAGTTCCCAAGGAGCAAACAAACCCAACTCAGAGTTGGACATTCCCCACTTTGCTAACAAATGAGTGAGTAGCTTTGTTACCTTGTCTTGGTTTCTTGTGAATCTAAACATTTGCGTTAAAAACACCAAAATATATAAGTTGAATTACAATGATATTGGCTAAACATTTTTGTATGTTACTCTAATCATTGTAGGTTAAATGTTAGATGAGATATTTTAATAATATATCCAGAGTTAGTCTTCTTTTTTTTTTTTTTTTTTTTTTTGAGGAAACAATGTAAATAGCTTTTATTCAGATAAGCCTAATAAATCGGCTTGTAGTACATCATGAAATTGTAGAGGAATATCCTCCATCCAAACTAACAAATCTGGAATGTCAGCAGCATGTCTAGCCAGATTATGAGCTAAAACGTTACAATCCCTCTTTACATAAGAGTAAAGTAAATCTTCGAAATGTTGAGATAATTGTTTGGCATGTCAATGAGCAAACCCATTGGTACTAGCAGCCTTTCTTCCTCCATTAACCCTTTAATAACAATCAATGAATCACCCTCCAATACAGCCCGTTTCACTCCTACATCCAAAGCAAACGAAAGAGCCCAGCCTGCTGCTTTTGCTTCACTATCATCGCTGCATAATACATATTGTACCGGTTTTGAACATGATGCAATCACTAATCCTTGGTGATCTCTTATTACAACTCCAATGCCAGACTTTTTATCATGTGGGAAGACGGCACCATCAAAGTTTATTTTGAATAGCTCAGATGGTGGTGGCCTCCAATGCGTTCTGGGATGGTGAGTCCGCTGCACTGGAGTAGCAGTAGCCACTTGTCTAGCATGATACTCATCTAGCCAAGACTTCGATATGTTAGGAATCTGATGAAGTGAGTCCGCTGGCTGGTTGAGATGAACTCGATTCCGTTGGTTCCAGATTGTCCAAGCCGTAACTGCAAAAAGCTCTGGCTCATGGTTGTTTTTAATTAACCACGATAACAGCTCCTTGAAAGTCACGAACTGAACTGAAAACCGGAAACTCCATAGCTCCCTATCTGATCATACCGAATCTAACTCTGAGCAAGACCACATAGCGTGCATTGAATCTTCTGAGTGGGTGTGGCATCTGACACATAAAGAATCTGTTGAGATGGTTCGACGGAACAGAGCACTTTTCGTCGGCATAGCTTCACGGCAAGCACGCCATAGCAGTGTTTTCACCTTAAGAGGAACTCGCATTGACCAGATTCCATTCCACAGCTGCTTCTCATCATTTATGACCACCTGTGGTTCCCTAGACAACTCTTCTTCCATTTTTAAAAACCTGTATCCGGACTTGCAACTATATTGGCCATTGCTTGAGTAAGGCCAGAACAGGACATCCTCTGAAGCTTCACTGCTTAAAGGGATAGTCTTGATCAGCTCTGCTTCCTCCGTGTTGAACAACCCATATAACATCTCTTCATTCCACTGCCTTCTGCTTGGGTCGATGAGGATGTCCACTTTAGAGTTCTCAAATTCTGTCAATGGAAAGGATAATACATGTGGAGGCTGCTTTCTTGGCAGCCAATGATCTTGCCAAATACTAATTTTTTTTCCATCTCCGACTATCCACCTAGCCCCCCTTTTTATAACATCCCTCCCTATAAGTATACTCCTCCAAGTATAAGATCCCATTCTTGAATCCTTGGCCCCCATAATAGTTGTATTTAGAAAAAATCGAGCCTTTAACACTTTGTAGAATAGTGAGTTGTGATGATGTAAAAGCCGCCACGCTTGCTTTTCTAGTAATGAGTCATTGAATTTTGCTAGATCTCTAAAGCCCATGCCACCCACTCCTTTGGCCTTGGTCAAGTCATCCCATTTAACCCAATGGATCTTCCTATGATCTCCTTGTTGTCCCCACCAGAATTTTTTAATCATGGCCTCAATCTCATTACATAGACCCATTGGAATTTTGAAGCATCCCATGGTGTATGTGGGAATAGCTTGGATGACTGCTTTTATCAATACCTCCCTTCCAGCTTGCGAAAGTAGCTTCCCTTCCCATCCTTGAATTTTTCACCACACCCGCTCCTTAATGTAGTTGAAGCTTGCTTTTTTCCTTTTCCCCACCAAGGATGGTAGACCCAAGTATTTCTCATATTGCATAATTTCTGGTACACCCCACGCTTCTTTAATTTGGTCCTTTAGAGCACCATCAATTGCTTTGCTGAAGAAAAGTGCTGTCTTGCTCCTATTTACTTTTTGACCGGAAGCAACTTCATAGGCATTCAAGGTATCCAATACTTTGTCACATTCCTCCATTGTTGCCCTGCAAAAAAGGAGACTATTATTTGCAAAAAGCAAATGTGTTAGTTTTGGGCATCTTCTACATAGGGAGAAACCATGGATATCCCCATTCCCTTCTGCTTTTTTGATCAACCCATTCAACCCTTCAGTATAAAGCAAAAACAGAAAAGGGGAAATAGGGTCGCCTTGCCTAATACCCCTTGTAGGATGAATTATTCCACATGGTTCTCCATTCACCAACACTAAGTAGGTAACAGTTTTAATACACAACATAATCAGATTTATCCATCCATCATTGAAACCCATTCTCCTCATAATGCCTTCCAAAAAAGGCCAAAAATCTCCAACATCTTAATAGGGATAATAAAAAGGTATAATCCACCATTTTTCATTTTGTTTTTTATTGGGAAAAAATAAAAATAAAAGAACAAACAGAAAAGTTGAAATTTTGTTATTTTGTTCACGTGCAAATTTCTAATTAACTTATAGTCTTAATCTAGTCAACGAGTTTCCTCAATTAGGATGCCAATGGGTTCTAGAAGAATTTAGCCGTAAAAAGGGACCAAGGACTCTAGAGTCTAACTTGGTGAAGGGGTGTTAATCAAAAATTACCTCGTACACCCGTTATATTATAGTATTTATATCCCTCAATCTCTGTCACATAAATGTAATATCTATCTATTTGTAGGGTCTATTTTTTTGAGAGAATGTGTCGTGTGTACTAAATAATTTCATGGTTTTTATTAAGGATTTTTCTTGACATCTAGAATTGTCTTTGGAGAGGTAAATAAAAAATTGATGAATTCAATATGCATATTTTGATGTTTTTAAAGCAAAATTTTATAATTCAAATCCCTCATTTTTATTGTAACTATCAAATTATCAAAAAAATAAATAAATAAATAAATAAAAACACACACATAAGAGAATTTAAATCAAAGCGTGTTCAAAGATTATAAAAATTGCATAATTAAATGTGATCCATATATTATTTCTTATTGTATATTAAACTAACTAAGCTAATTCAAATACAATCTTCACATAAAAGTAAATCGATCAAGAAAAATAATGAGTAGAACTTGCATTAACAAGAAACATAGTTATATTATAGACGAAACTAAATTTATAACTTAAAGGAAAATTATAAGGAAAACTAAAAGAAGTATATCAAGTTATCTATTGCTTAATTATTGATGCTATTTATACTAGAAACTTGATTGTTAATGTTATTATTATTATTTTTTATACAAGATAGAATTTCTACTCTAGCCTAATCTAAGTGTATATGTGTGTGAAATTCCCTCTTGGAAACTTGAATTCCGGCTTTTGCCCCCTCACACCCCACAAGCATTTATACTTGTAGAGTGACCACCGCACTAAGGATGCGCGGTGGTGATTGTTAATGTTAATGTTAATTACAATTGTCTTTCTAATCCCACTTTACTCCTTATGGCAATTACTTAGCCAAATTTGGGATCCTTAAGTCCTTAAATAAAATAATCTCTTATTCGGTATGTAAAATCTACAAATAAAAATGACTTTGGTCTCAATGCCACTTTTACTTTCCAAAAAGTTCTCTTAAGGTATCTATTTTCTCTTTTTAAAAACACAAATAGACAGTCCTAAAAATAAGTCTACACATGACTTGGGCTTAGTCCAAGTAAGAAAAGGTGGGCTGTTTCAGTTTTTATTAAAAAAAAAAAAAAAATGTAGCTCTGGTTTTATTTGATCCAGCAAATGGGTACTGTTGAAACGGTTGGTTTTCAAGATTTTGCAGCAAATGGACTTTTATGAAATGGGGGCTGGGTTGGTCAATTATTTTACGTTTTCTTCTCCAATTTGGGCCTTAATTGTTTTTATTTTTTATTTTTTTGGGGGTCCAATTTGGGGCTTTTTTTTTTTTTGGGGGGGGGGGGGGGGGGGGGGTGGGGGAGGGAGGAAGAGAAAAAACTCAAACGTAAATCTGTAGAGACAATGACAAGACTAAGACCTAACTTTTTTTTCACGAGAAATTATTAGGTCTATCAGAGAATTGCTATTGTGATCTTTTTTTATATTTAAATTAATAAAATGTTGTTATTTATATAAATATGACATCATTTAATAATTCTTATTTTTTATTCCTTGTGCTGATTGGGAAGCTCACATATACATTTATATAGATGACATCATTTCATTGGTCAGGAAGGACCACATTAGCAATCATACTAGTGTAAATAATAATTTCTCCCTTTTCACCAAAAAAGAAAAGAAAAGATAAGACCTAACCTTTGAAGTTTGTTATGTTCTCCCAAGATTCTATCCTCTACAAAAAAAATCCCGATTTTTGTATCTAATTTTATTTATTTATTATTATTATTTTTTCAGAGCTTCTTAGAGATAAAAGATAAGACCAGCCTGTTTGGTTAGGGAGTTTGAATAACAGTTTTCAATGTTTAAACACTAAAAACTGTGGGCCAAAAAAAAAAAAAAAACAACGCGTTTGATAAATGTATTTTTTACTGGAGTGTTTGAGTTACATTACTCAGTTTAAGGTGTTTAAACACTAAATTTAGAAAACTCTTCTTACCAGTTTTTAGTTTTCAAATAACGTTACTCAATGATACTTTTGTAAATATGTTGAAAACTATAGGGCTTATTTGATTAGACAACACATAAATTGATTTCTCTCTCTCCTCAAATAAAAAAATATTAAATCGTATTGTGCTTGTCAGCTTAAAAAAAACAAACACACACACACATACACATACTAAACACACAATTATGTTTTTTCACACATTAAAACATGTTATTTGAAAAATTGTATCAAACATATTTTTTGATTTATGAATACTGTAAATACATGTTTTCACAACACATTTAAATCACAGTTTTCACATCATTTTAAATGTTATACTAGAAATCTCCAACCAAACCTTTGAAATGCACAATTCCTCTGAACCTTATAAACTCTAAAAACCTTACTTAGATTAAATTAAATTAAATAGTAATAAAAGATTAAAAACGAAGAAAGAAGAAAGAAAAAGAAAAGAGAGATGTATAACATTTTAACCAAGCTACCTTACCTTTTACGGCTTGGAATTTATCTTGGATCATTTGCACAAATGTAAATTATTTAGGAACTCGTGGTTGTGGGATAAAAAATTCCCATGCACTTTGCTAACACATACGTCTATTTTCTTAGACCACATATTAAATTCTAGAATGCACCATGGTGGGCACCAATGTCCCGTAATACAAACAAGATAGAGCTCACGGGCTCAACATGGCCTAGCTCACGAGAACATTTCAATCACAGATTGTTCCTAGCTATCACAACTCATTGCTCACGACCCATCAAGGCGATTCTATCACACCCACCAAGCAAAAATATAACACATGGTCTAACCACCTCTCAGTTGGTGCACGTCCCACACACTCCACAACTTTGCAGTGCCTTAATATATCTAAGAAATTCATATATATATATATATATATATATATATATAACAATTAGATCCCTAGGTCCATTAGTGCCACAACAAAGAAGAAAAAAATGAGACCCTATTTGCTTATCTTCCTCTTCCTCTTCATTACTCTCACTAGCAACAATCATTTAGTCACTTCCCAATCTTCTCCAATAGCCAAAACACCATTGAAAAAGCCGGACAATGATACCATATACAAAGTTTCTAAGGAATTATGCTGGGGTTGCATTGGAGAGTCACTACAATTCTTGTTTGCACACAACATGGTGAGGGCATACAAGTGGGAGCTACCATTGATATGGGATTTTCAGCTTGAAAACTATGCAAAATGGTGGGCTGGTCAAAGAAAAGCTGATTGCAAGTTAGAACATTCATTCCCAGAAGATGATTTTAAGCTAGGAGAGAACGTATTTTTGGGCAGTGGCTCTACATGGACTCCAATTGATGCTGTGAACGCTTGGGCTGAGGAGGAGAAGTATTATACTTATGCTACAAACACTTGTGAGGCTGGTCAAATGTGTGGGCACTACACACAAATTGTGTGGAGTACTACGAGAAGGATTGGATGTGCTCGAGTTGTATGTGACAAGGGAGATGTGTTTATGACATGCAATTATGATCCTGTGGGTAATTATGTTGGCGAGCGACCATATTGATGAAATTGGACTTTGGGTGTGTGAAACTCTTACATTATACATTAGGATAGCTTTGTCTGTCATATATATTTGTGCTCATAGTTGTAGGATGTGTGGCCAGCCATGGTATCATAGTGTTTGGAACCATGAATCAAATAAGACAAAAAATACTCTCATTATATTTGGGGACTTGAGTGTGTTAACCTAGTGGGGAACTTAGCTTATGAATAAGGTTTCTTAAAAGAAGTTTCATTGTGTAAGTATATGGCTGTCTATTTGTATTAAAAGCCAAATATGTAAAGTAAGTGGTTCGATTTTCTATTGGAAGTGAAATGTTTAGTTATTTACAACATTAATTATGTGTGTTGGAAAGTTCAAATGTTACAAAAATTTATGTAAGATGTTTCTATTTTATTTTTTGGTAAATACTATAGGACAAAAGTCTTGTAACTCAACTCATATTTTTTTTAGATATTTTATAACAAAAAAAATTAAGTTTAGCGTTGAAGTTTTCCTCCAAGCTCCAATCACCAAATTATCCAAAAAAGAAACAAGTACACAAAAACATTATCAAAGTGAGTACAACTGTACAAGTACACTTGAGAAGAATACTCTAACTCACTCTTATAATAGTTTAGGGGCTATATGAAGTTATCAACAGACTTATTACTCGGAAACAATATATGTAAGAAGTAGCCCACAATATGATATAAAGACCCAAAGACTTTTTTTTTTTTTTTTTTTTTTTTTTTTGGGGGTTTAAAAAGTGAGCTGAATAGATGAAGACCCTATAAATGTTATATTTTAGGACAATGATGTGGAACTTCTTCTCTCATATAAAAAATTGGATCTTCGTCCCCCAACTTACGCCAACTGTATTCTCATAATATTGAATAATTACTCTTGAAATGTTGTGTGTGTATTGCGAATGCTATTAGTAAGGGGAAGCTAAAGGGTATAGAGCCACGATGGAACTGAAACTTGAAAGCCAATGAGATGTTGTGTAGCACAGTGGCAAAGAGCATTGCCAAGCCCAATGCTCACTGCCCTTTAAAATTGGCCGCAGCTGCGTGCATAAACATGGAAACAGACCTCCATGAGCACTAGACAACACTATTTTTTTTGCTCAAAGTCAAAACTAGGACCTCTGTTCTTAGCAAGGTGAAATAAATAACTGATCATTTCACAACAATTTACGTACATTGTAATAAATGGACATTAAAGAGTCCACAATAACCCCCATCAATAATACACAGTTTAGTAAGTAGCCCCAACATATTCCATTTCCATAAAAGAAGTATATTGCAAAATTAAATTTCTTACAGCATCAATATGGCCTTTCTCCAATATAATTTCCAGGAGGGTCATAGTTGCAAGTCATAAAATCCCCCCTACCCCCAAAACAAGTCACCTTAGCACACCCAACTCTTCTGGTAGAGCTCCAAACTATCTGTGTATAATGCCCACATTCTTGTCCACCGGCGCAAGAGTTAGACCAATAATTGTACCATTGACGCTCTGAAATCCAAGCCATGACGGCCTGAGAAGGTGCCCAACCATCTCCACTACCCCAGAAAATGTTCTCACCATAAGGGCCATTAGAGTGCTGCAAAGCACAGTCGAATCGCCTTTGGTTAGCGTACCATTGTGCATAGCGTGCAAGCTTTGCATTCCACAACAATGGTTGGAGTCCAAGTGCTGAACGAGCTGCATTATGTGGAGCCAGAAACTGGTTTGCTAGGCTTAACCGCCGGCTTGGCCTTGTTAAAGCATGAGTAGTAGTTGAGATTAGTAGGAGAAAAACAGTGAGGCCGCTTAAACACGCACGCATTTGAAGAATTTCCGAGTGTTTCACAAGGGAGCTTTTTTATGGGGGGACTCTGTACAATGCACATGGGGTAACATTTATAATGAAGAACTTGGGAGTAGTTGGATTAGGAGGGGGGTCTAAAGTGTCAACTATGGGGTGGCACCCATGTTCGATAATGATTGCCACATCTGTTTTTGTAGGGAACAAAATTCTCATGCTGAATTATCATTAAAATAAAAAGTCTCAAGCTGAATTCCTTTCTAAGATTTCATAATTTTGGGGTGGCCTTTTTTTTTTTTGGGCCTTAAAATTATATACTCATTTTTTTATGGATTTGCCATGCCTCTGAGGGAAGGGGCCGGGAGTAAAAACAATACTTGGAAAAAGACTTCTATTTAGGGTCATAAATAAACAAAGCTATTTATGAATCAGTTGAGTTTGATTTGGAAAAAATGCTCGTTTCTATAATTATGTTCCTTTATTAAGCAAATGAACTAAGCTTAAGACTACGCTTAGGCACAAGTATTAAATAAGTTGAGCTTAAAAATAATAATATGCTAATGAATGTACAAGGCTCGATTCAATATATATCATATTATATGTATAAAATTTTAAGACATATTTATATAGATTTGAGAATAGAAGGTATAAGTTTGTAATAAGTTCATAAGATATCAAATGATTATTATTTGTAATTTATTAATAATATAAATATTTCATTTTTGAGTAAAATAATATATAATTTGTAATAATGCACAATTATTTAATGTAATATTTATAAGTTCATAATGTGATCAGGGATTAACTTTTAATGGTAGAGTTTTTTTATATATGGGAAAAGAATAAATTAATCAAAAAGCTTGTGAACAAGTTTGAACATGTGAAATATAGTTTGGTGATGAGCTCAAGCTTGACTTATATACTGAAATAAAATTGAATCAACAATCTTAAATTTTTAATACTTGGTTCGTTTATAACCACACTGCTCTCGAATGGGCCCATGGGAGGAAATTATAAGGAAATACTATATTTATTATGAATTTTACAACTAAAAGCTTACATACTAATGTGTTTGCAAACCCAATCAATGCCATGTTAGCAACATAATAAATAAAATTTTGAATTATATTTTTATTTTGTGTCTAAAAATTATACTTCAATTTGAAAGGTTTATAGTAAAATCTATAGTAGTTACCATCACTAAAATCATAATATAATGTTATAATGACGCTAAAGTTGCAATAAATTTTATTAAACATGCCTTGCAAATTGATGCATCAGTTTTAAACCAAAAAAAAAAAAAATTAAAGTATATTTTGGCGCTTAAAAAGTTTGGGATTGTTTTCATTTTAAAATTTTCATTTTGACCATGCATATTTCATTTGTTTTCATATTAGCTTTTTATATTTTAAAATTTTATTTTAACATTCGTGTTTAATTCAATTTTTTATTTAACTCTTTACTTTTCAAATTTTGTATTTTTTTCTGTGAAAAATTTTTTTGACCATTTTTTTATATATGTAGTTGATTTGATTAGTTGGAATCGAGAATTTTATTGCACTTGCCGAAAGTTCTCATATCTATGTCTCATGTTTTGGTTGCAGACAGGGAAATCCAACCAAAATGTAACACCTCATATATCTCCATAATCTAACGGGGAAAAATACTTTTGTACAGCTTGCAACAATAATTAAAATAGCTCCGGAGAAAATACTTTCGTCCTTCAAACAAATTTCTAATGCTTTCGAGAGTCAAATACATTATTATAGTCTAATGCTAAAAAAAAACATTATTTTGTTAAAACATATATAATTTTTGGTCCCATTTTAAGTGTTCTAATTTATATATTCTACCTCCCATTAAAAAAAATAAAAATTATACTCTACTCTATAATCACAACTTATAGTAGAGTATAATTTTTTTTTTTTTTGAGAAAAATAGTAGAGTATAATTATACTATATATTATTGTATTTGAGCAGTGAGAAATCATTTACCATGGTCCATGGATACATAGCAAATAAGCTTAGGCATGGTCAATGCTTTTTGGTGGGGCATGGTAGCTGAGTCTAATTTGAATGGACATCTCATCACATTCATAGCCCCAAGATTCCATCTGGTTGTTAGATATGAGATTTATATTATTTGGTGAGGGAGAAATGGAGTATTAAATTTGTTGTACAAGTCAAAGTGAAAATTGTGTTCGTCTTTATTAACGCCGAAATTCGTGGGGATAATTAATATTACCTAAATCAACGGAGCCCAACCATATGATCAGTGGGTGGAATCAAGTAATCAACTACTCTCCTTCTTTTAAATCACACTTTGTTTGGTTGGAATTGGGAGAAGAGAAAAGAAAAGAAAAATGAAAATACTTTCTTTCAAATATGTTTGAAATAGGGAGGAAATGAGAAAAAAGAAAAAGGAAAAAAGAGAGAAGTAATTCGAGGAATGTAAACTAAAATGACTAACGAGCAAAGAATGTAATTTTAGCGAGGAGGTTAGTGCAAGTGCTGAAGCAGAAGTTGTTGTTTCACATTTTCACGCATGCTGAGGCTGGCAATGAGGCGAGTTTGTGGTATGAGATTAAGTTCACAGCTCTCTCTTTGGACATTTATAAATCTTCAAATTTGAGATAATTCAGTTATTTTCTCTCTCACGTATTAGTCCATATCCTTACTATATATACTCTCATTTTCCATGAATTTAGTAGACTTAGTTCCCATCTAAAGAGTGTGCGAGAGAGCCTTTAAACCCTAGAGAAAAGCCCATAACCATCTCTCCATCTACCCATAAACCATTACATATCAAGTTCTAATTACATAACCTACTATTGAAGCATATCGATCAAGAGCAATTATAAATCATAAACAATTCAAAATTTAGAACATAGAAACATAAATTAATAATACAACACTAAATAAGGCTGAAGAACATATATTTTAATTTTTTTTTAAATATAAACATCTACTTCATGAAATAAGAAAAACGTTTATTTGGTTGGGTCAACTTGGGTCATGTATTCATGGTCGATTTGAAATTGCCATCCCACTCCTCCAAGAGAGAGTTGAATTCTTTTTTTAAATAGTGGACGATGGTCTAGAGAGATTTGAACCTAATTAAGTTCTTACTAAATCACAAATCTTTTGACGAAGAAGAAGAAGGGTAATTCTTAGGAAAAAAGCTAAGAAAATAATCACACTATATATTTTTCAAGTTTTATTATCAAGGTGCATGTGAGTCATACAAGATCTTTTTTCCCTTGCATTTGGGTTTGGAACTTATCTGTGCACTTATCATTATTATTTTTTATTTTGGAATAAGATATCTTTATTAAAACGGAATATTGAGGTCTATTCTTGTAAACAAACCACATAGAGTAGAATGAAGGAGATGGGAATAGTTTCCTCCACCTTACACAAAGAAGCACGTCTAATTATGTCATGAACAGCTTGATCGACAAACCTAAAAACATGAGAAAAGTAACGACACACCAGCATGCCAAAAAAGGAGATAGGATGTTTTTAAAAGCAAAATATTTCTGATAGTCATGTTTCATGAAAGTAAAGATGGGCTCTACCCATCTTATGCTTGGAGGAGTCTAATTGAAGAGTCTATTCTCTCGATTCAACTACCATAAAGAGCTAGGCGAGACCAATTAATATGGCACCATTCCAGCAATGGTATGTATAGAATCGATTAATCAGGGCACAGAGTATCTAGACATTTCATTCTAATAAATGAAAAACAAAAAATAAAAGGAGTATCTAGACATTGATAATCTGTTAGTGTATTCAACAATGAAGAATAGAAACCATTTGTCTAATTTTTTGTGTTTTATTTTATATTCCACCAATAGTACTCAATTTTGTTTGATTTTTTTTTTTTTTTTTTGCTTTTTTTTTTCAATTTTGTTATTTGATAAGAAAAGTAAAAAAGAATACATGAAAAGTTATGATCAGTGGAATATAAAATGAAATCATGGTTTTAAAAACTAAACTGTTTTAATGATCTGGAAAGATGAGAGGTTTAAGGTTTTTGAAGTCAGACCAAGGTTTGACTGAGGTTGAACCATAATGATATTATAATTAATTTAATATTAAATTAAAATATAAATAAATGTATTACATTTGTTAAACAATAGAAAATTTTACTATAAAAAATATCTAAAGCTATTTAAACAACCTTCAAATGAACACTGTTTAAGCAACTTATCACTTAGGATTTGTTGTAAAAATATTGTGGATATAGCATTTTTCTAATAACTATAGAGGAAAATTTTTCCCTATTTATGTTTAGGGTAGTTTACAATTCTACCCTTATTTTTTAAACCAACTAATTTCTCTTTCTATATTTGGGAAATAAGCAAATACTTCCAATAAGTTACTTTCTTAGTTAAATTTAAATCTAACAATATATTTTGAAGAAATCATTAGTTGTATACCATAAGGAAGAGAAAAAGTTGAGAATTGCAATGTTGTTTCTTGGATTGCATTTCATTGTGACTCCATTGGATTTAATTGAAAAAGTAACAGATTGAGAGTATTTGCTAATTTCTCCAATATAGATGAAGAAATTAGTCGGTTTAAAGATAAAAGAACGGTGAACTACGCAAACATGAAGGGAGAAAATAAATTTTTTTCTCATAAAAATGACATGATAATAATAATGAAAGTAACAGTATCTACAAGTGATTAAATAAGATCAATTTTATCATGTGAAGCATGCAAAAAGTGAATTTGTCTTAGTTATTATTGGAACGACAAAAGTGAAATTTATTTTGCCTTGGATTTTGTTTGGAAAGAAGCAGTGGAGTATTGTCTAGAAGAAATTAAATTTGGATCTCTCTAAACAAAATTTAATTCAGTTCATGATTTGGGCTTGATCAAAATGACGAAAGGTGGGGCATTTTTCTTCATGGAATATATGGGCTTTGATAATCACCTTAGCCCTACTGAGCTTTAGCCTGGGCTTTGATTGATTATACCTGAAAGAAAACTAAGACGGACTAACTTAGAGGCCCAAAGCATAAACAATTTTTTTTTACGCAAACGAGTATTTATTTATTATTAACAAAATACAAATAAAGAAAATGCAAAAGTGAGCTACTAATTTTACTAAAATCTTACTAAATGACGTGACAATGAACAACCAAGTGTGATTATCATTAACATAACGAACAAAGTAGAAAATAATACCAAAACTATTATTAATTTTACTACATCATGTTTACAAATTGATCGTAATAATTGTGATTGCTACCAAATGATGAGCAACATAATAAATAATTTTTTTTAGTAAATAGTAATATTTATTAGAACACACATGAAAATAATAATAGTCTTTTAAACAGTACAACTACAAAAATGTCTAACTTTTATAGTTGTAGACTGGGTTTATAAACAACGGATACTAGATACACACAACCAATGTGGAATAAATATCCCTATTTTTTTTTTAATAAACAATAATACTTATTAGAACACAGTAATACATCTATTTGTTAGACTTATATAGTAAGATTTATAGTAGTTGTGACATCATTCTAAACAAATTCCATTGACCAACCAATTTCTCCTTACTCTTTCTCTCTCTCTTTTTTTTTTTTTTTTTTTTTTGGGTTTTTGTTTTCAGATTCTGTTAATGGGTGCTCTTAGGTATTTGTTAATGGACTATTTCATGAAAATTTTAAAATCAATTTATGGGAAATATAAAAATCTATTTAAAAAATCAATTACTTTTTTCATAATATTCGTTAAGTTTTCCTCTCTTTTTTTAAAAAAAAAAAATATATATATATATATATATATATATATATTTATAAGTTGGTTTAGAAATACTAGGGGAAATTACACTTTACCACCCTAAACTATACATTAAATTACACTTTGCACCCTAAACTATTTAAATGCACAGTTTGCACCCTAAACTATGTTACTTATTACACTTTGCACCCTACTGTTAGTTTTACTGTTATCTTTAACGGAACTTTGGTGCACATGACACGCACGTGTGTTTTGCTTAAGTAAAACAAAGTTAAAAGACAAAAACACTCAACTTCACCGTCAATAAAAACAAAAGCTTCTTTCTTTTTATTTTTTCCAGCTCTCTCACACGTACAGGTACAAGTAAAACTCTCTCCAATCTCCCCAAATCAAAACCCTGTAACCCTAAATTCCCAAATCAGAAATATCCAACTTGGCTTTTCGACCCTCTTGTGTTGCGAAAGTGGGAATTCTTTAAGTTAAAGAAACAAAAGTGGTGGCTCCAGCCTTTTTCAAGCAAGTAAATGAAACAAAATAAAATAATAGTAAAATTGAATAGAAACGAAGCCGACGAAGGAATAGAGATAAAGATTAGTTCTATCCTGGGCACCACGCAAAGGCTTAAAAGACTGGACCTGCCTTCCTTTACTAAACGATTTCATGATATTGTCCACGTGAAAAAAAAAATAAAAAAAACCGATTGTTGTACAAATAATTGGAGTTTCCCCCATCAATTAATTAATTAAGAAGTATACATTAGTGTGATATTAATTCCAAATCTACTCACTTTAAGGCATGCACTCCACTCAACATTCTGCCATTTTTATTTGATTGTAGTGCAGTGGTGGGCGATGCTGGAGGTGAAGATATTTCTGATTTAAGGATTTAGGGTTACAGAGTTTTGATTTGGGGGGAGCTGTACCTGTACGTGTGAGAGAGAGATGAAAATAAAAAGAAAGAAGCTTTTGTTTTTATTGGTTGTGAAGATGAGTGTTTTTGTCTTTTAACTTTGTTCCATTTAAGCAAAACACATGTGCGTGTCATGTGCACCAAAGTTCCATCAAAGATAACAGTAAAACTAACATTAGGGTGTAAAGTGTAATAAGTATCATAGTTTAGGGTGCAAATTGTGCATTTAAATAGTTTATGGTACATAGTGTAATCTGAAGTATAGTTTAGAGTGGTAAAGGGTAATTTTCCCGAAATACTAAATATGCAGCCACATAGCTTGAATCTATTATCCCCAAGCCCTAACCCCCAGGGCCCAAGCACTTAAAAGGTATCAATGTGCCTTAGATGTGATTGGTTAGTCTAGGTGTAGGGTTTTTCAAACTTATTTTTGTCAATTTATTTGATTATTCAGCTTATTTTTGTTACTATTTATGGGTTCCATTTCATTTTTTAGTACTATTCATGAGTCTGACTGTACTATTTCAGTTAACTTTTATCTTTATCTATAGTACTTTCAGTAAATAGTTTTCAGTTTCAACAAAATAAACGGATCCTAAACAGAAAATAAGTCTAGGTGTAGTTTGTTGACTTTGTTCACAGTAAAAATGTGATATATATATATATATATATATTTAGAAAGTAATGCTATAGTCACAAAATATTTTACAACATTTTTACAAAATATTGATGAATTAAATTCTTTTATGAACCCACCACTATATCACTTTTTACTTACTAATAATTACTAATTTACCGATTGTAAAAGAATTTGTAAAATAGTTTGTGACTTTAATATTTTTCATATTTAGAACACTCCTAATAATAGATGAATAAATATGGGTTATAGTACAAGCATCAATCCCATGCAATTTAACTTAAATAGCGGATACTTTTCTGGCCAAAAACCACTCATCCACCCTATTATATATGAATAAGCTTAGAAAAACAAACTTTTTTACAAAATATTTTACAAATCGCTGATATAGTGAGTGGTTATTAATCAGTAAAAATATGATATAAATAGTGTTTCTGGATATGAACTAAAAAAAATTTTACCATCTCAATAATCAGTAAAAGTATTACTCATTTTATATAGACCCCTATTGACCCTTAACAACCTTTCCCTTATACATTTAGCCTATGCAATCAACCCCTTCTCCACTTTAACTAAACAAAACATTCATTTTCACAAAACCAAACATTCATTTTTTTTTCCTCGGAAATTGAAAACAAAATAGACTCAATTAGCGCCAAGAATTTTATGGCTCAATTGACATCTTTTTATGTTTTCATCATAGATGTCCAGACCCCCCCTCTCCCATTATACCTATCAAATTATTAAAAATACCCAATTAACAGCTAGCCCTTTGCGCCAATCTAATTAAATAAATCAACTATGTCAGAAACCACCAATGCAGGTGAAAAACACGTCGCCGTTTTGGCATTCCCGTTCGGCACTCATGCAGCCCCACTTCTGAGCCTTGTAAGCAGAATCGCAGCCACAGCTCCAAACGTGTATTTCTCATTCTTCTGTACTTCCAACTCCAACAACTCTGTCTTCTCCAACGAGGGCTTGAATAATATAAAGCCTTACGACGTGTATGATGGGTTGCCTGAGGGTTATACGTGCAGCTTTAACAATCCGATCGAGCCGGTGATGCTGTTTTTGAAGGCCATGCCAGAGAACTATAAGAGCGTGATTGAAGTGGCTGTGAGAGAGAGACGGAGAGAGATAAGCTGTATAATGAGTGATGCGTTTTTTGGGTTCGCTGGAAAAATGGCTGAAGAAATGGATGTGAATTGGGTTCCACTTTGGACTGCTGGACCTCGCTCACTTCTGGTTCATGTTGACACAGATGTCATCCGCAAAAGACTTGGAGATAGTGGTAAGCATTTCTTGAATGATGTAAGTTTCAAATAAATTTTTTTTTTCTCACTTTTTTTTTACTACATGATTGTTATGTATTATTATGAATGTGTTTATACATGGAATTATATGTTTTATTATTAGGTACTAATTAATGATTGTGTTTAAATATGAAAAAATATATTGTACCACTTAAAGAAACTATGATGTACTAAAATTGTAACTGATGAGAGTTTAAATATAGAATACAATTTAAATTTAATTAAAAGTTTATGTGACACAATAGATTATAGATTGTAGATGTATGTCTTTTTACACAACATTATTATTAAGGCAAAACTTTGGTTAAGTTTTTTGAAAAAATCTACAATTACAAAATTTTTCACAACTTCTTGTCATAATTGTAATATGGTAGAGTGTGATTGGTGAAGAAATAATAGTGGGTCTATGTGTAAGTGATGGTTAACCATTCACAGTCTGCTATGTCAGAGTTGTGACAAAAAAATTGTGGAATAATTTGTGGTTCAGAACTACTCTAGTTCTTTAAATAAATTTCGTTAGGATTTTTTTAATTAAATCGAAATGCAAAATTATAATGAATTTAATTATTTTTATACCCCATGAGGTACCTAGATGGTGGGCTCATTGATATGAGACGTGATGTATATCTGGAAATTCTAGGTTCAATCTATCACATTATTGGTCCATGAGGTTTTGAAGGTATTTTAAGAGTATGAAGTGGAATAGTCTAGCTAAAAGCTGAGAGATATCACTTGGTTAAAAAAATGTTTTAGTAAAAAAAGCATTATTTGTGTTTTATTGATTAATGCACCTAATCAACTATGACTAAATTTTATCCTTACTAAATTATTATTTTTGATAGGTAACACAACATTATTTAGTGGGAATGCAATCTGGAAAAAAAAAAAAAAAAAAAAAAAGGAATCAATTTTTTTTTTTTATATAAATTTCATGGTGTATTTTCTTCAGTTTCCCAATTAAATTTATTCATATGGTCTTATTGATTTTTTTTTTTTTGGACAATCGGTCTTTTTTTTTTTTTTTTTTTTTTTGACTCAAGAAAATCTAATTAGATTTTAATTAAATTCTCAATTTTGCGCCACGTGTCTTATTTTTTTTTTTATTATAATTTTGTACCAAATGAATTATTGAGTGTAAAAATCAAAGAGTCCAAATCCAATTTAATTTCAATTAGAGTTCAATTTTTGTCACGTGTCCATCTAAATTTTTAATTTTTGTGGCAAGTGAATTATTGGATGCAAAAACCGAAGAGTCTAAACCAATTAAATTATATATATAATGAGAAACTATTATATATTTTAGAAATGTATGGTTCAAAAAAAGTATAAGCTAATACCATGTATAATTTGAACCTCTTTTAAAAGAAAACATATAATCTGAATAATATAATTGTGATTGTTTTTAATTGTACCCGTGTATATGTACCAGACTACATACTAGTTAGTCTTAATACAACACAAAAAAACGTGATCAAATTCAATAATATACTTTTTTTTATTAATATAACCATGATATCAAAGTACATAGTTAGGATAACGAGGAATACAAATTTTCTGTCTTACTTTTTGTATTCCATCAAGCAGGGTATATATAAGAAGTTAAAATGTATAAATAAGAAGTTAAAATTGGTGGATTATAAAGTAAACACAAAAAATAGGACAAAAAACTTAGTATTCAATAAGGAGACTAGTGACACATTAAAGGCAAAAAGAAAAATGCTTGTAGTTTGCTGGCATTCAATGGTTTAACAAACCAGAATTTTTTCTACTATTTATCTTAATTTTAATGCTATTTTTTTTTTTTTTTTTTTTTTGTATTCATCTGATTTAGAAAATGTTTTTCCTTATTGCAGGCAGTGAAGACCAAACCCTTGAAATCATTCCAGGATTTTCTTCATCAATGCGTGCAGTCGATTTACCCGAAGGAGTGATAACAAACATATCAACCCCCTTTTCTATGATGTTACACAATATGGGATTAATGCTGCCACATGCAACTGCGGTTGCCATAAACTCCTATGAAGAGATAGACCTTGATATTGTGAATATACTCAAGCAAAGATTCCACGAGTTTCTCAATGTTGGTCCATTCCTACTAACATGTCCACAAACAACCTACTCTGATGAGCACGGTTGCTTGGAGTGGTTGGACAAGCATAAAGCCGATTCTGTGGCATACATTAGCTTTGGAAGTGCGATAACACTTCCACCTCCTGAGCAAGCAGCATTGGCAGAAGCACTAGAGGCAAGTGGGTTTCCATTTCTTTGGTCACTTAGGAGCTTTGAGGAAAGTTTGCCAAAGGGGTTTATAGAAAGGACAAGAACACAAGGAAAAATAGTTCCATGGGCTCCCCAAATGCTAGTCTTAGGACATCGTTCCGTTGGGGTGTTTGTGACACATTGTGGATGGAATTCTGTTTTGGAAAGTGTTATCGCCGGCGTGCCAATGATTTGTAGGCCTTTTTTCGGAGACCAGAGACTGAACATGCGAACCGTAGAGGGGTCTTGGGGCGTTGGTGTAGGTCTTGAAGGTGGGCTTTTTACTAAAGATGGAATGGTGAAGGCCTTGGAACAAACTTTGTCTAGTGAACAAGGGAAGGAAATGAGAGAGAAAGCGGAAGCTTTCAACGAGTCTGCATTGGAAGCTGTTGCACGTGATGGTAGCTCTACTAAAGATTTCAACACTTTGGTTAAGTTGGTCACCAGTTAAAAGGATATTAGCTATAGTGATCATAAATTAATTTCTCCTTTTGGCTTGTAATCCTACTACAAGGGTGAAGTAGTGGAAAGCTTGCTTGAGCAATGTACCATGATTTCAGTACCTGGAGTTTTAATGTATGTCTAAGTCTTGGTTAGAAGGTTGTTTGCATACATTTTCTGATGCATTAATTCATCATATGCATATAGCTAGGCATGCTTAGGCCCAAATCCTAGGCATGCTAGTTTCATGGTCTGTGGATTAGTGGCCTAAAGTTCTTGACTATCACATTAAGGATCTTGCTACATCAAATTTGTATGTTGGAATCTTTTCCGTTTCTACAATCGTTTATAGAAAAAAAAAGTCCTAAATAAGGTCCATGAAGCTTCCACAATCGTTAGTATACATTTACAAAGAAAAGATGAGCCTCCAGTGGCGGAGCCACGTTGGAGCCCCTAGCTTTTTGAATTTTCTTCTAACACTGACCCAAGTATATATTCAACAAAATCACTAACTTAAACAAAAATTTCCTTACTGCCCCCCTCAAATTTTAGTTAGAATTTGGCTTACTCAAATTTTTTGTTGTTGAATTTGACCTATCAAAATCTAAAATTTAGATCCTAAACATCTATAGTTGGCCCATCAAAATTTTAAGTAATCCAGAAAAACCCAACAATTAAATTGGTAAAAAAATAAAACCCAATAACAAAATACCCATAAGATGACCCATTCCTCAGCCCCTTGGCCATCTAAATGCTAAAAAAAAAAATCAAAATTCTCCACATTCCAAATCACCGAAGATCAACATTAAAAACAAAATCAAAACAAAACAAATATCTTCGTTACACTCTTGCGCTGCCAGTCTCCTTGTTGTTAGCTCATGGTCGTCAACTCGGCTTCAGGCTTATGTTCTCCAGTGCAAACCAAAACCACCATGTATCTCTCTCTCTCTTGCTCTTTTTGTGTTTATTTGTTTATTGCCAAAGACAATGTCGGCATCACATAGTGTTCAGGGGGTTCATTTGAACCCCCTGACTTGGGGAATCTTTTCACCCTAAATTGAAAAATTGAACCCCTGGAAGAAACCCAATAAGAAATCAATTCAACACTAACATTTATCTTAGCCTTTTTAAACAAAAAGAAAACCCAATAACAAACCAATTTGATCTAAAATCTGATAATAAAATAATAGCAAATCCAACAACTAAAATTAGTAATTTGTTGATTTTAAATTTCAGAAAAAAAAAAAAAAAAAAAAAAAAAAAGAAGTGATCAGTAAAGTGTAAACAACTAACACTAAAAAACAATTAAGTGTAAGGTAGTGAAAGCAAGAACTATGAAGTAATTCTTTATTTTTTATTTTTTATGATTGTATTATTGTGTTGAATTCTTAATAGACTAATACAAAAGACACAAAAAAGAAAATATTTTTAATGAGTTATAAAGACTAATAAGTTATCAAAGTTGAGTTGAATTGTTAAATAATTAAAATAATTGAAAAGAACAAAGACAAAGACAAAAACTAATAAATAATAAATTAAAATATTCTAAGTAATAATAATTAAAGTTCACTTAACAATAATAATTAATAGCTTTATTATAGTAAGAGATAATAGATGATTTCCAAGATTTAATTTTAGCAACACTAATATCTTCAATATACTAAGAAACAATATTTTCTCAATGAACTTAATTATAGTTTATCCTTTATTCTCTTATTGTACTATGGATAAATTTTTAATAAGGAAATCACGTATATCTCAAGATTCATTTCCTACCTAAAATTTATTATCTCAAAGACCTCGTGTTGATTTGAAAGATCTTCATTCGAGTCATAGGTTGTGAAATATCTCATCGTATCATCTTAATAATCAAGATAAAATAAGAAGATATTATTTACAAAGAGATCCTTGTAAACCTCTTCAACGGAAATTTGAATAACTCTCCAAGAAAATATTCCTAGAACTGCCACCAACTAAAGAGTAAAAACTAAAAAGAACTGAATTTAGACATCAATTTAGAACCTACCAACCAACCAACTACAATAGTTTTAGTTTATCGTGCTGGCAAAAACTCTTATTGTGTGCTCAGTTCTGTGTGCGGTAATTATTAACTAAAGAGTATAGTTTTACTTTTGTATCCTTTACTATTTACTTTAAAAACAAAATCAAAACAAAACAAATGTCTCCTTGTTGTTAGCTCATGGTCATCAACTCGGCTTCAGGCTTCTATTCTCCAGTGCAAACCGAAACCACCATGTATCTCTCTCTCTTGCTCTTTTTGTGTTTATTTGTTCATTGCCAAAGACAGTGTCGGCATCACATAGTGTTCAGGGAGTTCATTTGAACCCCCTGACTTGGGGAATCTTTTTTTTTTTTTTTAAACATATAATATTTTAAAGTTTTTTGTTTTGATCACCCTAAATTGAAAATTGAACCCCTGGAAGAAGCCCAATAACAAATCAATTCAACACTAACATTTATCTTAGCCTTTTTAAACAAAAAGAAAAACCTAATAACAAACCAATTTGATCTAAAATCTGATAATAAAATAATAGCAAATCCAACCAAAAAAAATTAGTAATTTGTTGATTTTAAATTTCAGGAAAAAAATTAAGTGGTTAGTAAAGTGTAAACAACTAACACTAAAAAATAATTAAGTGTAAGGTAGTGAAAGCAAGAACTATGAAGTAATTTTTTATTTTTTATTCATTTTTTATGATTGTATTATTGTGTTGAATTCTTAATAGACTAATACAAAAGACACAAAAAAGAAAATATTTTTAATGAGTTATAAAGACTAATAAGTTATCAAAGTTGAGTTGAATTGTTAAATAATTAAAATAATTGAAAAGAACAAAGACAAAGACAAAAACTAATAATAATAAATTAAAATATTCTAAGTAATAATAATTAAAGTTCACTTAACAATAATAATTAATAGCTTTATTATAGTAAGAGATAATAGATGATTTCCAAGATTTAATTTTAGCAACACTAATATCTTCAATATACTAAGAAACAATATTTTGCTTAATGAACTTAATTATAGTTTATCCTTTATTCTCTTATTGTACTATGGATAAATTTTTAATAAGGAAATCACGTATATCTCAAGATTCATTTCCTACCTAAGATTTATTATCTCAAAGACCTCGTGTTGATTTGAAAAATCTTCAATTCGAGTCATAGGTTGTAAAATATCTTATCTTATCATCTTAATAATCAAGATAAAATAAGAAGATATTATTTACAAAGAGATCCTTGTAAACCTCTTCAACGGGAATTTGAATGACTCTCCAAGAAAATATTCCTAGAACTGCCACCAACTAAAGAGTAAAAACTAAAAAGAACTGAATTTAGACAACAATTTAGAACCTACCAACCAACCAACTAAAGTAGTTTTAGATAAAATAAGAAGATATTATTTACAAAGAGATCCTTGTAAACCTCTTCAACGGGAATTTGAATGACTCTCCAAGAAAATATTCCTAGAACTGCCACCAACTAAAGAGTAAAAACTAAAAAGAACTGAATTTAGACATCAATTTAGAACCTACCAACCAACCAACTAAAGTAGTTTTAGTTTATCGTGCTGGCAAAAACTCTTATTGTGTGCTCAGTTCTGTGTGCGGTAATTATTAACTAAAGAGTATAGTTTTACTTTTGTATCCTTTACTATTTACTTTAAAAACAAAATCAAAACAAAACAAATGTCTTCGTTACACTTCTCCTTGTTGTTAGCTCATGGTCATCAACTCGGCTTCAGGCTTCTATTCTCCAGTGCAAATCGAAACCACCATGTGTCTCTCTCTCTTGCTCTTTTTGTGTTTATTTGTTCATTGCCAAAGACAGTGTCGGCATCACATAGTGTTCAGGGAGTTCATTTGAACCCCCTGACTTGGTGAATCTTTTTTTTTTTTTTTAACTTATAATATTTTAAAGTTTTTGTTTTGATCACCCTAAATTGAAAATTGAACCCCTTGAAGAAGCCCAATAACAAATCAATTCAACATTAACATTTATCTTAGCCTTTTTAAACAAAAAGAAAACCTAATAATAAACTAATTTGATCTAAAATCTGATAATAAAATAATAGCAAATCCAACCAAAAAAATTAGTAATTTGTTGATTTTAAATTTCAGGAAGAAAAATTAAGTGGTCAGTAAAGTGTAAATAACTAACACTAAAAAATAATTAAGTGTAAGGTAGTGAAAGCAGGAACTAGTAGTAATTTTTATTTTTTTATGATTGTATTATTGTGTTGAATTCTTAATAGAGTAATACAAAAGACACAAAAAAAAATATTTTTAATGAGTTATAAAGACTAATAAGTTATCAAAGTTGAGTTGAATGGTTAAATAATTAAAATAATTGAAAAGAACAAAGACAAAAACTAATAAATAATAAATTAAAATATTCTAAGCAATAATAATTAAAGTTCACTTAACAATAATAATTAATAACTTTATTATAGTAAGAGAGAATAGATGATTTCCAAGATTTAATATCTTCAATATACTAAGAAACAATTTACTTAATGAACTTATAGTTTATCCTTTATTGTCTTGTTGTACTATGGATGAATTTTTAGTAACGAAATCACGCATACCTCAAGATTCATTTCCTACTTATGATTTATTATCTCAAAGAACTTGTGTTAGCTTGAAAAATCTTTGTTCAAATCATAGGTTGTGAAATATCTCATCTTATCATCTTAATGATCAAGATAAAATAAGAAGTTATTATTTACAAAGGGGTCCTTGTCAACCTCTTCAACGGGAATTTGAATGACTCTCCTAGAAATTATTCCTAGAACCGCCACCGACTAAAGAGTAAAAACTAAAATGAACTGAATTTAGACATCAGTTTAGAACACACCAACCAAACAACTAAAGTAGTTTTAGTTTATCGTGTGCTGGCAAAAACTCTTATTGTATGCTCAGTGCTGTGTGTGGTAATTATTAACTAAACAATACAGTTTTACTTTTGTATCCTTTACTATTTACGTTTTTTTTGTTGAAAATTTTACTCTTTACTTAATTATTAATTTATTAGTCAGATTTATTTTAGTTATTAATAATAATAACTAGATATAAAAATTCATCCTATTAGGATTTAAGAGTCTTTTGTTATCCGACACTAATAATTGTTGTCGGATTTAGTCAGTCTCTTTTGAACAAACATACTTCGTGATGGAAGGAGTATATCTAGAAAACCAAGTCAAATTATTTCTCCGAAAAACAAAAAAGGGAAGTTCAATTTGAAAAGGTCCTTACTCCTTAATTAGTTTAGCATTCGACAAAAGCCTGTATTTCCTATCAAAGGGTTTTTAATTAGAAGGCCATATATTTGAATTACTCCTTCATGCATGATTCTTCATTTTGCAATAATTTTTCCTCTACATATTACTTGAACAACAATGGCATGAGGTATGCTAATTTCTTCCACTATTTTCGATTTCTCACATGTGGTATCAAAGCCAACTTATGCTTTGTTCTATTGCCATGATTTTTGGGTGCCCGTGGATTGTTGTTTTGATAAAAAGGTTAATAACCAATGTAGACAAACTTTAATCTTTTCATATTGGAATATTGTGGGGTATATATATATATATATATATGTGTGTGTGTGTATATATATATGTATATATATATATATATATATTTATTTTAGGACGATTTTGGGTTATTATTATATGTGCGTTCTTGACTCTTTTACAAAGATTTTATTGCTTACATTGCACATTTTGCAAAGATCTGTTGCATATTTCTATTACGGGATTTTCTTTTTATCCCAAGTTTGTGCACATGCAATTTTTGTAATGCTATTGTCAATCTTTGAGTATGCAATTATTGTATTCGAATGGCTACTGGAATGATACATCAGTTTCAGGTGCAATTATTTTACAAAATAAATAGGTTATATATGAAATTTTGATTTTATCTTTAAATAAATGATATGTTTAAGTGTGCTTATTGTTCTTTGCACATATCTTGTATGGAAATATCATTGTATGGTTTGTTTTACTTTAAATTTCTATGATCATATGAGGTTTAATTAATTGATTGTATAACGATTTTTGAATTAGTGAATATCAAAATGAAGTTGCCTTGAACTTAAACAGTTCGGTGGTTGGAGTTTAGCAACCAAAAAAAAAGTTCGGTGGTTGGACTTGGAGTGCTTCCTTTAACGAAAATGTCTTGAATAAAAGTGCAAAACCTAAACACCCACAATATTTCAATAAATTTGAATAAAATTTGGATGAAACCCATTAGGTCCAAAACCTTTCATTGGGTGCACGTAACAATAAAGCTACTTTAACTTCATCATGTATTGGAGATAAACTTGATTAAAAATCCCCAAGAAAGGGAGATAACACCTTGGGTAGTTAATATATCATATAAAGATATCACTCAACTCAAAAAATCTAAGCTCAATAATATGAGTTCAACTATGTTATATTAACTATTTATTCTTATATACTCAACAATAGTAGCATTTTAGACTGGGTGTAACAAAGTTAAAGGAGGGGTGGTGGGAATAGTCGTGGAAAAAAGCTAAGGTTTTGATAAACAAAGAAACAAAAAGCCTTGTTGCAAGTTGGAAAGGAATGTGTTAGGCTATCTAGCTTGGTTTTGAGTTCAATTTGATTTGTACCCAATCCGATTTAAAAGCATTCCAGTTTTAAATGAGTTTTTTTGTGAGACTTAGTCCATGGAGCGGAGTTTTGGACCTATTGTTTAGGATATATATATTGCTACTTCAAAATAAGGGTTTGATGTATTGCAATTTATAAGCCACCTCAGTACTATTCTCTTTGACATAGTGAAAATCGTTGAACTCCATGGACGTAGACATATTGTCGAATTGAGAAACTCCATAGATGTAGACATATTGTTGAAAGAATCAGCATAGCTAACTAGGTAAGATGAGTTCATGAAGTGCAAAAGGACAAAAGTTCTCAGCTTATTGATTGGTTTCTATTTTTGACACTGCCCACTTTGATGAGCTTTAATATTGGAGTAATACTAGGGACACATAAAATGACATTACTCTTAATATTAAAGAAGACAAATATGCTTTAATGAGATGTATGTTGCTCCAGGAACACTACAGGAGTACTTCATTAGCCATACTGTGAAAGAAAAAGGCATTCTAGATCTTTATATTGAAGCCTTTGACACTCTTCATGCATACTAGTTTATATAATGCACCATGACATCAAGTTATGTATTGTATAATTACAAAATATTTATATACTCTCATGCAAACTAGTTTGAATAATTCTTCTTGACAACACTTATTGTTCTTTCTTTCTATTGAACTTGATGCCTTTGAGTCCACTCTAAGGCAAAGTTATCTGTTCTGGGAAAAATAAGAGATGGACGTGCAAGAGCAGACAGCTAGTCTTCAATCACCACTAATTCCAATAGCTGAAGAAAATGGTGTAAAATTTACAAAGAAAATCAACAAAGATGAGATTGTAGAGGAGGCGAAGAAGCAGCTGTGGTTAGCAGGGCCACTAGTGTCCGTTAATCTGCTGGTAAATTGCTTACAGGTGATTTCAGTTATGTGTGTGGGTCATCTAGGAGAGCTGGCACTTTCCGGTGCTGCCATGGCCACTTCCTTTGCAACAGTCACTGGTTACAGCTTTTTGGTATGTATGAATATCATCTCACTATTTATCTTTTGAAGTTTTGAGTTATATTTTGCCAATCTAACATAAGCGACATTCGCATTGTTACTTAGGAAAAAAAAATTGATAATAATCGTTCTTGGAAGATATGTAACTTTTTAATAGCTTTTTTTTGGTACACTGACTGAACGCCAATCCAAATCTTTTTATGTAACTAGAAAGATTTATCAGTTAGTTCTTGTCCACCTCTTTAACTAAACTGAACTAAATTCCTAGCTTCATCCCTGATTGATAGATTGGAATGGGAAGTGCATTAGACACATACTGTGGTCAGGCCTATGGTGCAAAACAGTATCGAATGCTCGGTATACATACGCAGAGAGCCATGATTGTTCTTCTACTGTCCTGCATTCCCATTACACTTATATGGGCCAAAGCTCGTCACATCCTTTTATTCTTGAGACAAGATCCAGAAATTTCAGCTGCAGCTGGACTTTATGCTCGCTTCCTGATACCCTGCATTTTTGGTTATGCGATCGTTCAATGTCATATCAGATTCTTACAAGCCCAAAATAATGTACTTCCTATGATGGTTAGCACAAGCATTTCAACATTATCACACTTATTCACTTGTTGGATTCTTGTATTTAAGTGCGGCCTTGGAAGTAAAGGTGCTGCTTTGGCGAATGGCATCTCTTATTGGATCAATGCATTGTTATTGATGGCTTATGTTCAAACATCTCCTTCGTGTAAGAACACATGGGCTGGATTTTCAAAGGAGGCCTTTTATGGAATCTATCAGTTTCTAAAAATATCAATTCCCTCAACTATAATGAATACGTAAGTTTCTGACTCTAACTGTTATAGTACTTATTTATAAGTATGTTTTTTCCAAGATTAAATTTTGTTGAACAGCTTGGAAATCTGGTCTTTTGAAATGATGGTTCTTTTATCTGGCCTTCTCCCTAATCCAAAGCTTGAAACATCAGTGATGTCAATCAGGTTTGTACCACTTAAACTGCTTCTATGAACATTGCCTGCTAATGAAAAGTGTTTCCAAAAATAATTTCATTATGTTCTAACTAGCTGTGGTGTATTTCAGCTTTAACACATGTGCATTGGCTTATATGTTACCCCTGGGGCTGGGTAGTACAACAAGGTGAATCTGAGCTCAATTAGGCTATTGCATTACTACCTCTAATATCTGCATCTTTTTGTACCAATGTATGTTTTTTTTTTTGGATCTTTTTTCTGTTAGTTTAGCATAAGAGTTTCAAATGAGTTGGGTTCTGGGAGACCACAAACAGCTCGTCTAGCGGTTCGTGTTGCTCTATCCATGGTTGCTGTAGAGGGCATTCTGGTTGGAACGGCCTTAATATTGGGTCGTAATGTTTGGGGTTACAGTTACAGCAAGGAAGAAGAAGTTGTAAGATATCTGAGAGAAATGTTACTCTTGGTCGCAATATCCCACGTTTTCGATGGTCTTCAATCTGTGCTATCAGGTTTGCAGCAAACTTGTTTTATTTATTTATAATAATTCAATAGTTAGGGAAAGAGGAATTTGAACACTAGACATATCCGTAAGAAATACTAAAATGTGTCAGTTGAACTACAAGACTCATTCTTTCCATTCAGTCTAAACATTTAAATTAATTTTACGCATTAGTCTATGCGACACTAGGGGCTAAATCTATAAGGACTATCAATTTTTAAAAGAATTTGTATATTTGCTCTAAAAGTCTATTTTTAATGACACTTAGACCATAATTAGGAGAAAACTGGGTTTAATGAATGTAATTTTCTTTGGTTATAATTTGATTGAAAATTTCAGGCGCTGCTAGAGGATGTGGATGGCAAAAGATTGGGGCCTTGGTTAATCTAGGAGCTTATTATCTTATAGGCATTCCCATAGCTATAACGTTAGCTTTTGTCTACCATACTGGTGTAAAGGTGACTTCATATCTTTCCCTTTCTTTGCCTCCTTTTCCTTTTTTCGGTAAATCTTATTTTGGATCTAATCCACAGGGACTCTTGATGGGAATCATAATGGCACTGTTCATGCAAGCACTACTCCTTTGGATAGTTACTCTATGCAGTGATTGGGAGAAAGAAGTAATCTACTTTGACATAAAAATTTACTTATATCATCGTCCATCAACTTCATCTGATGGTTCACTTTCTTTGTTTTGTAGGTGAAGAAAGCAGCTGATAGAGTACATATTAGTCCTGAAGGTGTATTACAATAAAGCTTGTTCAAAAGCAATAGAAAATGGCTGCAGACATGAATTAGAAGATGTTAGGGATTTAGGCTTTGGTTGTACGAAATTACAAATGTTAGAACCAAGTTGAATATTAGGATCTGTTTGGATGCCGTTTATTATTGAAAACTAAAAACTAAAAATACTGTAACAAAATAATTTTTAAATATGTCAGTAGTGCCGTGAAACTCAATTTTAATAAAAATTTTGTTGAATTCCGTACTTGTGGGTCCCGTGAACAATGCATGGGACCCACGTTTTAAATGCCAGACGTAAACGCTATCCAAACTCCACCTTAGTATAATTATACTTGAGTCTCAATTGTTACAGTCATTCACCATATATAACATACAATTAATAACACAATAACACGCGATATGATAACCCAGAGAAAACTAATAGAACAACTATTCCAAAATAAAAACCACTTAGAGGGCACTATTAACCCCATGGAAAAACAAAATCTACTAGAATAGAACAAAAGTTTATACAACAAATTTAACCCTAAATTTATCATTACCTCATGTAATACTAGCGTGACTCTCGATAACTCTGGATCCACAGGCTCTTATATTCTAGACTTTATTGAACGTGAACTTCGCACTCATTACTTCAAGTACCCACTTAAAGGTTTACTCTAACAACTTTCATATAACTAGATTGTAGCAACTTCACTTTAATCATCAGATCTTCAAAACTTGAATTGGATCTTCGGTTGATGCTTTAAGAGAGCTTGTCTCCAATGCTTGTGAGACAAAATACGACTCTCCAAAAGTCTTGAAAAACATGCTTTAGGTTTACTTTTATACTTGGCTTGAAAACCATGAAACTCTAAATCAAATAGCTGAAAGAAACAAGACCAAAAAACTAATTCTACACAAATCTCAATTGATCAAGAGTACATATTTAGACTAGTGAATCTTGACGGGTTAAGCTAGAATTTACTTGGAGTCAAGATTCCAAAAAGCTTTGGGTCTTCTTGTTGCTTGAACCCTGGCTTGTTTAGATCTTGAACAAGATTTCAAGAAGCACTAAAACACACTAAGATTCATAACTTGCCAACCTAGTACTATGGACTCAACATAAGATAATAATGGAGCTTCATATTGGAAAATCTAGACATTCTAGTATTTGGAAAAACATTATGCCAAGTGAAAAACTTTAAGCAAGTGTACACATGATTAATGTGGCTTTGTTCTACCCACTTTTGTAATTCTATCTCATGAAATATTTGCCAATTTATTGATATATAGTCTATCTCATGAAATATCTGCCAATTTATTGATATATAGTCACCTGGGCTAACTCTAACTCCTAGAAAGACCCTGCTCAGAGTTCATTGTATACACTTGAGTATAATAAAAACTAGTCACAGATCCTCATATTGTGCGTGATAATATTATTGTTTTAGTTATTATTTATTAACATTTGGTTTTTCATTATCTTTTAAGCTAATAACACATTTAATTTTTCTTTAACCTTTATATATATATATATATATATTATTTATTTAATGTGAATCTTTTCATATATAAACTCTATATATTCAATTTTTTATATAAGTAAAACCATAGACGACTACTCCATAGTGATAGTGGCTAATTAATTTTATCATTTTTTATAATGCAATAGGTTGAATAAAATAATTTGAGAAAAAAAAAGTAAAAAGTAAAATATATAACAATAAACACTGAATTAATTATCTCTCCAAATCATGCTATGTAATATAATTGTAAGGACGCAATTTGGATCCTAAGCCTAAAAGATAAAAAGATTTAGGCTCAAAGAGCCCAATACAATAAATTTGTAGAGAGTGGGTTAGAAAATTAGGCTCAAACGAGTTGGATAACAATTATGGGGGATTCTAATAACAATAAAGTGATGATAGACTAATTTTATCTAAAAAAAATCGTCCTCGGCACAATCCAAGGAGATCGGTTATTGTATATATTTCTTGAATTTGATTACAAGTACAGCTCTTAGTGCTACAGTATTCTTCTCTCAATTCTCCGATCTCTTTCTCTTAGGGCATCCCTTCTATTTTATACTATCTTCCTCTTTTCATCTCTGCCCTCCAAGTGTAGATTAGATTGTCGGTGTTGATCTTTGTCATATCAGCATCTTCCTGAAGTTTTTGGGGAGTAGCTGTAAGGCTAAAAACTATTGTTTATGTATCACTTCCTCATTAATGCGGTCAGAGAGTTAACTGCAAAGCATTTAATGCGGTGGTAGCAATTTTCCCTTAGATATTTCATAGCCTCCCTCTGTCCTGTTCCTTCATGATACTTATCCTCATCGATGGAATTGTTCCGAACGTTGCTCTTGATGTCAGACTGTACCTTCTAAGCTCGGCTTTGCTTAGCCAAAGAAGCATTCCTCCTCGAATCACTTTTTTGGACTCTCATGATCATACCTCACCTCTTCATTTATTAACACGGACTTCTACGCCAATGTTCCCCGCCTCGGACTACTTAACGTCCTCGGATTGGGCCCCCAGCCCAATATAAACTACTGGGCCCATTAACCCTACAATAATAATATTACATTCTTATATGCTATCTTTAATTCTTTATAATGCAATATGATAAAATTTAACAATCAAAGTGAACCAAAAAAAAAAAATCCACCAAAAATTGAGAGAGAAATAGAGAAATAAAATTTTTTGTGAGGAAAAATTATGCAAATAATGGAAGAGAGAATGTCAAATTTATACTAAAATGATGATAATAAAAAGAAACAAAATAAAGGAAGATAAAGGAAAAGATGAAGAGTGATATTAAGATAGAGGGTAGTGGAGAGATGAAAATATAAAGGGAATGAGAAAGGTTGGAAAAAGTGTAAATGTTAAAAAAATTAGTACAATTTTATTTATTTGAATTCAAATAAAATATTATATGTTTAAATTTAAAAAAATATAAATAATTTAATTATATGGAGGATGTGGCTGAGTTTAAATATTGAATAAAATACGATGAAAAGAAGAAGAAAAAAGTATATAAAAATAAACACCAAATTACCCAAATCACGTTATATTATATTCTTGTATATTATCTTTAATTTTTTATACTACAATAGGATAACATTTAACAATCAAAGAGAACAACAAAACTTAAAACACAAAACTAAATCGTATCAACCTAAAGTAGGGTTATAATGAACACAAAAAATTATCAACTTAAAGTAGAGATGCAGGAAAAAAAAAATACTCCAAAAAATATTGTCAGAGAGAGAGAGAGAGATAACTTTTTTGCAAGTGTCGTCAATGGGCTGGGTTGGGCAGGTTCGACCCATTTTTACTTGGCCCATGGGCACAATGGGTTGAGCATAATGGGCTATTAACTAGTTAACGGGCCAGGTTGAGTTGGGCCAAAAGAGAAAACCTCAACCCATGACCCTGCCCATGGGCAATGCCCATTTTGTCTTTAGCGAGGTGGGCTATCAGGTTAGGTCTAATGGGCTACCTATGGGCTTGTGTTAGGATATTATTTTATTATTTTTATAAGGAAAGAATCAATTTTTTATAAGGGGATAATCAATCTATTTTTTTTTTAAAAAAAGAATTAAAGAATTTAATACTCAATTACAAATTTTTTCAGAGTCAAATCTATTTAATTTTTTGTTTTGATGATGGAAACCTATTTAATTTTTTTTATTAAGGCTTTAAATAGTTTTTTATTTTTATCTTTAATAAAAAAAATGTCAAATGGTTAATTCAAATTTGCTAGACTACTAGAAAAATATATATCTAGTAAACTAAGTTTAGCACAATTACTTTGAGTATCTTAGTGGTTGAGGGAGTTCTCTTAAGAAATTCCTCTATAATATCTCAAGATTAATCCTTCATACACTTTCTATATATTTTTGTTATGAATTATGAGTTATTGGGCTAGGCCAACAGGTTAGGGCAACGAGTTGGGCTACTGGGGTAGCCCACTAGGTACCCATGGGCATAAAAACTAGCCCATGGCCTAACCCATTGGGCTAGTGGGCTACCCATGGGCCTCAATAACAACGAGGCGGGCTGCCCATTAGCCCGATAGGCCGACGGGTTTCTGGGTCGGGTTGTGGGCCGTGGGCTATTTGATGACCCTTACTTTTTTGTGAGGGAGAACTATGCAAAGAATGGAAGAAAGAATGACAAATTTATAGTAAGATGATTTGAATATGAAAAGACAAAATAAAGGAAGATGAATGGAAAGATAAATAGTAATATTAAGGTTGAGGGTAGCGAAGAGATGAACAGGTAAAGGAGGAAAAGATAAAGGGAAAGATAACGAGACAAAATAAAGGAAAATAAAGGGAAAGATGACTAGTGATATTAAGGTTAAGGGTAATGGACAGATGAAAATGTAAGGAACGAGAAAAATTGGAGAAATTGTAATTATTATTTAAAAAAAAAGTAAATATTAAAAGAAATTGTAGAAAAATTGGAAAAAAAAAAGATAATAACGTGGAAGCTGAAATAACTCAATTGGAGCGCAATAACAATAAATACTACATTTCAACTTTTAGATGTATATAGATGTAACTAAAGGTTTCCTTAATAGATGTTGGCTGAACTATATAAGTCTCCTCTCTCTCTCTCCCTTAACCCTTTAATTTAAGGGTACACTTTTAATGTGGTACAAGCTTTAAAACACAAGCCCACTCCATTCCATATCGCAATCTACAATATAGATTTTTAACAATGTAGTTGATAGAATATCTATATTTTGGTTGCAGCTGAAGAGATGATTAGAGAAAAAAAAATGTGAAAGTTATTATTGGCACGCACACATGGCATGAAGCAGCACTAGTAGCCGATCTTAAGATAAAAAGTTCATAAAATATAAAACAGAAGAAAGAGGGAAAGTAAAAAATTGCAAAAAACTTGATTTATTAAGCACCTCTAAGTACGTCTATTTTCTTATCTCCCTTGCAATCCAAATGGCGTCTTAGAAATTGTAGACCAGGAGAGTTTTTGAGAAAAAATTAAATAGCTTTCTTAGTAGAAAGGCTAGTGCAGATTATTGTAGATTGGTCATAGTGAGCAATATACAACTTACTAATGTCTATGAACTACAAATTAAAGGAAACAGAACAACAAATCCAAGAACAGAAAATCAAACTCACAGAGGAGTCAAGTGGTGCACCAGAGTTTTTGTGTGCCACTTCTCTCTCACTATCATTGGTACCAAGCCAAGAACAAATGGTGACCAAGCCTAAAAGCAAACAGAGAGAATTGATTACCATACACGACATAGAAATTTAAAAAATATAACCAAGAGCCTTTCTAGGTTTCTAGCTCAACTAGCACGTCCTAGTATTTCAAATAGAGGCATCCAAAGTTCAAATTTTTCCTCCCAATTGTAACTATTGAATTACCAAAAAAAATATTTTAAAAAAAAATATATATATATATATATATATACACATCACAAGTATAAGGGACACATTAAGTAGCCATAATCAATCTAATAACCAAAAAAAAAAAAAAAAATCACACCAAATCTAGAATGGTTCTGGTTAGAATTATCGGGAATCTGAGAAGTAAACTGTAAGTTGAATTAAAATTAAGGGATTGAAGATATACCTTATCCAACTCATTCGAAAGCTAAAAACTTGCCACAATCAATTCTAGGGATTTCCCAAGCCTCAATATCTGAAACACCACTTCACGCATTTTGCTTCACAACCAAATTCAAAATTCTCAAAAATAAATATAATATTTACTCAGGCTAAGAGAAACATGACACATATTTCCATAAAGAAGTGAAAATTTTCCATTCCAATCCTTTGGCATTTATGCAAGCAAAGAAAATGGTGGCTCCCATTTGAAAATTACAGTTATGAATATGGATTTTTTTTTTTTTTTTTAATATCATTATTTGGTAACATAGTCAATTAAAAGGAAAAAATAAATTCCCTGAGAGAATTACTTGGTCGGAGGTAGGGGTGTCAATGTTTGTAGGGTTGTCCAGCAACCCGTTGGACCCGATCCACCCGCCCGACCCAAAGACCCATGGTCAGATCCGAATCACCAGATGGGTCGGATGTGGGTCTGATAAGTTTAAAAATCAGTTTAATGGGTCGGTTTTGGGTCTCCTGAATTCTAACCCGTTCAAACCTACCCGACCGCCCATAATTCTAAAATGAATTTTTACTTGGTACCTTCTAACTTGTAAGTCTTTCTAGTTCTACGTTGAACACACCTTAGCCCTCAACCCTCAACCTCTTTCTCAAAAACAAAATACACGCCTAAAGCTTAGTTTTAGAAGAACTCTCTTTCTCTCTCTGATCTCTCACTTTGATATCTCTCTCAAATCCTTGACCTACGCCTTCTTACTGCCACTGTCTCCCATCGCCGATTTGTGCTCTATTGCCGCCCCTAACCCTAGCCTCCATAATGTCGCCTTCGCCAGTTGGACCTATTACTGTCGTCACTAACTCAAAGGTTAACTTGAAACTCCACATCATGATGAATCCTTCCTCTAATCTATTTGAAATCTCCTCTGATCTTTGCAGTCTATGGGTTAGTAAAAAAAAATGTACTAATTTTGTGGATGTGGTGATGGTGGGGGAAGAAATGGTGGTGGTGGTGGTGGTGTGGGTTTAGTCTTATCTCCCTCTTTTTCCTTTCAATCTCATGGATCTGTTGTTTATGACTTGGTTTGTGTTGTTTGGATTTTGATTTCTTTTTTGTTTTTTGCGTGTTGATTTCTCTGTTCTCTTTGTTCTGGGTTTTGATTTCTTTGTTTTAGGTTATGATTTCTTTTTTTTTCTTTGTTCTGGATTTTGATTTCTTTTTTCTGGGTTTTGATTTGTATCTTGTTGTGATTCAAACCTGAAATCACCCGATGGTTCCAACCCGTTCAACCGATGACCCGTGCCACCGGGTCTGACCCGAACTTTCGATTTGCCGCGGGTCCATATTCCAGTCACCCGATTTAGTCGAGTCAGATGCGGGTCAACTCCAAACCCGATCCGATCTAACCCGTGGACAGCCCTAAATGTTCGACCCAACCCGCGAACACGACACTGGTTTTTTTGGGTTAGGTTTGGGCCTTAATGGATTTGGGTTATAAACGGGTCGACTCGAAAGCAACACAATAAGAAACATGTCATAAGCGGGTCAACCCATATAACCTGCAATAGACACGTTTGACACGCCAATTTATTTAGTTCAAACCCGAAATGACCCGCTTAACACAACCCGTTTAACTCGTATAACAAATAAATATTTATTTTATTTTAGATTTGTCAAATATCTTTTATATCCAACATATATTTTAAATTTAAAAAGAAAATTGAGTAATTACAAAAATTTACAAGGGATATAATTGAAAATTAAAACTTTACAAACCCTAAATCTCTAAACCCTACAAACCCTAAACCTCTAAACCTTCTTATAAATATCTAATTTTTCTATTATTTCAGCCGTACTATTCTTCTCATGCCAATTCTCAAACTGTGGAAACTCTCAAGCCGATTATCTCTCTTTCTCTCTAATGTGTTTATTTTTTTTCTGCATAATGCTTTTCAGCTTTTGTAGAATAAACTTTGAAGTTTGAACCCATGTGCCTTGTGTTTTTCTTGATTGCATGATATGGCCTACTTGTTTTAGTTTCTTTGGATGATAATAAGACAACTTGACATTATGCTTGTTGGCCATCTTATAAACATGTGTTAATTCCCTTATATCCGTATATTATTTTTTGAAGTATGTTTCATATGTTGCGGATTATAGAATTAAAAAGTGTTTGTGACTAAAAATAATAATAAAACGTCAAGAACAATGTTTATATTTATATTGTAATGTGTTGTTTATTTGCATTTTTTGAACTGTGTAGATATAGATGGAGGAAACCAATAATAGCAATAATAATACAAATGATGTGGAGATTTTAACTGAGGAAGAAGTTGATGACTTGGAAGATGTAACAGTTCTAATGGAGGGTCAAAAAAAGAAAAAGCATAGGAAAACTTCACTAGTTTGGCCACACTTTGAAATGGTTTCTCCTGGACCAAACAAGAAGCCAAGATGCAAATGTAAGAGATGTGGACTTGTTTACTTGGTTCCAGATAATTACGGAACTGGAAACTTAAAGCGTCATTTGGAAAATTGTGTGAGAAGAGATACACGAGATGTGGGTCAATTACTTTTAAGTAAAAATGGTGGGGCTGTATCTAAATTTGAACCTGATAAATTTAAGGAGTTGCTAGTTGCTGCTATTGTTATGCATGACTTACCATTTTGTTTTGTTGAGTATACTACCATAAGAGCTATATTTGCTTATTTATGCCCTGAAGCTACCATTATGACTAGAAATATTGCTAGGGCTGATTTGATTAAGATGCATGGTAGGGAGAAAGAAAAGATTAAATTCATGTTAAAAGATGCTCCAAGTAGAATTAGTTTAACATCTTATTTGTGGACTTCTGTAATCACTGATGGATATATGTGCATTACTGCACATTTCATTGATAGAAACTGGGTTTTACAAAAAAGGGTGTTGAATTTTTGCTTTATGCCTCCACCACACAATGGAGTTTCTTTGTCTGAGAAAATTTATAATTTGCTTTGTGAGTGGGAAATTGAGAACAAGGTATTCTCTGTGACATTAGATAATGCTTCCTCGAATGATGTTTTTGTTGACATCTTGAGAACTCAGTTGAGTATTAGGAAAGCACTTGTTTGTAATGGTGATTTTTTTTATCTTTGTTGTTGTGCTCATATTCTTAATTTAATAGTACAAGATGGCTTAAAGGAGATTGATATTGCTATCCAAAAAATTCAAGAAAGTGTTAAATATGTGAAAGGTTCACAAGTGAGGAAGCAAAAATTTTTAAATTCAGTGAATCAAATGTCTTTAGATGGTAAGAAAGGCTTAAGACAAGATGTTCCCACTAGGTGGGATTCTACCTTTCTTATGATTGAGAATGCTCTTTACTACAAGCGTGCTTTTTGTCACTTAGAATTGACGGACTCTAATTATAAGAATTATCCCACTGTTGATGAGGAGAGTAAGGTAGAAAAGATTGACAAATTCTTGGCTGTTTTTTATGATGCTACTTGTGCATTTTCTGGAACCAAATATCTTGCTGCCAATTTGTACTTTTCATCAGTGTTCATGATTTATTTAACCTTGAGGCAACAAATGGAGAATGAAGATGAGTACATGAGAAGAATGGCAATCCAAATGCTTGCCAAGTTTGAGAAGTATTGGTTGGACTTCAATGTACTACTAGCTATAGCAGTTACTTTGGACCCTCGTTATAAGCTTCAGTTTGTGGATTTTTGCCATAAGAAGCTTTATGGATATAGTGGTTCCCCTGCATATTTGAATGTGCATGAGAAATTATTTTCTCTTTCCTTGGAATATGCAAGTAATGCTCCTACAACATTAGCAGCTACTGGAAAACGTGGTGGAAAGGTTTTTCACGTGAGTTCAATTCAATCTTTTAGCAAAGAGACTAGAGCAGTTATGCAGGTAAAAAATTATTTTAATTTAATATGTTATTTTATATTGCTATTTTTTATTTTAATTTAATAAGTTATTTTCTATTTTGTAAGAGTGATATTTATTGACATTGTTGTTTATTTAGGAATTTGATTCATTTGAAATTGATGAAGAGTCTGCCCATTCACAAAAAAGTCAATTAGAACTCTATTTGGATGAGCTAAGACTGGACAGGAGTGCAAACTTAGATATTCTCTCATTTTGGAAAGCAAATCAGTTTTGATTCCCTGAATTAGCTTCCATGGCTCGTGATGTTTTGAGTGTTCCTATTTCTACTGTTGCCTCAGAGTCTACTTTTAGTGTTGGTGGGAGAGTGATTGATCAATTTAGGAGTTCATTGAGGCTGGACACTGTTGAGGCATTGGTTTGCACTAGAGATTGGCTGTATGGAGAGAAAGGTAATCTTATTTGTTTTATTATTACTCTTACATTATTATTATTTAGTTCTTGTAAAACTGTTAAGGCATGATCATATTTTGTAAATACTAATACTTATTTATTTTTATTTTTTGGCATAGAATTTGCCCAAATGAAATTGGATGATCTTGTGGAAGATGTTATGAATTTAGACATTAACAAAGAATCTATGGATAATAATCATGGTCATAGTCAGGAGTAGTCTACTGTTTGCTCAAATTCTTTTAATATTGATACTTAGCATTTGACGAGTTCTAAGGATATTATATTTTTGTTGAACTATGTTATTTTATTTTTGTTAAACTATGTTATTTTGAATTTGGGTTGAAGTGTTGCACTTCTTTTGAAGTGTAAAGAACTTATTTCTAGATGAATGTTATATTTTTGTTGAACTATATTATTTTGAATGTGGGTTGAAGACTTGAAGTGTACGCACTGCTTTTTAGGATGTAAAAAATTATTTCTAAATGGATATTATATTTAATATTATGCAGGTTGAAATGGGTTGTGTTACATTCGTGTCAACCCAACACGACTCATTTATTAAGCGTGTCAAATGGGTTGGGTCAGGTCAACCCGCCTTAATAACAGGTCGGGTTAGGGTTGAAGGATCCTAACACGGTTATTAAATGGGTCGGGCTAGGGTTGAGTCATTTAATTGAATACCTCTACCTCGACACGACACGAACCCGACACGCTAACCCGAATTGACACCCCTAGTCGGAGTAAATCCACTTTCTAAAACAATTGAAGCAACAAAAATAGCTTCTAGAAAAGCAATTCCTATGCATCATCAATCAACAAAATGCACTCTTTTGCCTCTATTTGGTTGGCAAGAAAATCAAAATAAACCAAAAATAACATAGTTTATGAGCTTATTAAATGTATATAATATTTGCTACTTTTTGTGTGTATATAATGTAAGCTTACATTACAAGTACAAAGTAAACATATAAAGATCCTTTAAAAAGAAAAAAAGAAAAAAAAAAAAAAAAAGCTCAAACAAAGTTGGTGAACTTGAAGAAAAAAAAGAAGGGAAAAAGGCAAGTCACTAAACCAAAAATATTGTTCATAATACTATTCATGAGCCTATTCGCTTTTTTTTATACATAGAAAAAAGAGCACAAATCAATAACTAAAAAAAAAAAAGAACGAAAATGATGAACAATACATATTAAACAAACCAAAAATATGGTAGCTTTTACACATTCACCTAACAAGTATCACAATATTTTCACAAAATATTTATTTTTAGTTGTGGTTAGTCACAATTTCATATTTTATTTTGACTTATAAGAAATTAACACCTCAATAATTGTGAAAATATTGTAAAATTTGTTTTATCAATATAACAATATATATGCGCGTTCTTATAAATATTTAAAAGAAAAAAAAAGTACAAACAGAAGACTAAAAAAAAAAAAAAGCGATGTAGCTACTGTAACTATAATGCCACTTGAAAATACCCAAGTGGCACTGTAGCAATTGTTCAAAACTTGGGGGAAAAAAAAAGAAAAAATAAATAAAGCCTCAATAAACCAAATGTGTAACATAGAGCTTATTAAATGTACATAATATTTGATACTTTCTGTGTGTATACAATGTAAACTTACATTATAAGTACAAAGTAAACATATAAAGAACCTTTAAAAAAAAAAAAAAGGTCAAACCAAGTTGATGAACTTGAAGGAAAAAAAAGGGGGGTGGGGGGAGGGAAGGTAAGTCACTAAATCAAAAATATTATTCATAATACTATTCATGAGCCTATTCGCTCTTTTTATATATAGAAAAAGGAGCACAAATCGATGACTAAAAAAAAAAGCGATGAACAGTACATATTGAACAAACCAAAAGTACCGTAACTTTTAAACATTCACTCAACAAGTATTACAACATTTTCACAAAATATTTATTTTCAGTTGTGGTTGGTCAAAGTTTCATATTTTATTTTGACTTATAAGAAATTGACACCTCATTAATTATGAAAATATTGTGAAATTTATGGTGTTAGTATAACTATATATATATATATATATATATATATATATATATATATGCAGTTCTTATAAATATTTAAAAGAAAAAAAAAGTACAAATGGAAGACCGAAAAAAAAAAAAAAAATGTAACTACTGTAGCTACAATGCCATTTGAACAAACTAAAGTGGCATTGTAGCAAAACTTGAAAAAAAAAAATAAATAAATAAAAGAAAAGAAAAGAAAAGAAGGACTCAATAAACCAAAAGAGGCACTCTAGGGGCATGGCCTCTTTTTATATAGTTAGTAGAAATGGTATTCCTCGTTCTACTTTGGATGAAAGCCATTAGGTCCAAAATCTTTCACCGACTAAATAATTGGATGCGTGTAACAATAAAGCTGCTTTGACTTCATCTTTTGAAGGCATTGGAAATAAGACTGATTGAAAATCCCTTTAGACTGATAAGACCGGGTGTAGCAAAGTTCCAAGGAGGGAGGCGGTATAAGGAGTTTTTGGTGTATGTATCTTTTCTCTCCTAGGAAGATAAATTCTGTAAGTGTAGGGTTTATCTTTATGCGAGAGGGAAGATGCATGCATCCAAAATGCTATGTATTTTCTCTCAAGAAGGATCAGTAGCATATATCGTAGCAGGAAATGGAAAAAAGCCTCGTGGTAAGTGTTGAAAACAACGGAAGAAAGAGACTTTCAATTGTTGCAAGCTGTGGACAGGAAAGTGTGAGGAAAGTATTACCTCGAACCTTGTTGCAAGGTGGAGAGAGATGGAAAATTTTGTGTTCGCAACTTCGCATGGCTTTCTTGAAGCCATTATTGATGCTGTTGAGTCACTACTGACTGTCGAATATTGACCGAGGATGTCATTCAATTATTGTATGAGTGGTTGTTGAAAATGGAAAACAAAAAATGGAGGATTTTAAAGTGCAAGAGTTCCATGCTTTTCCTAAAGAGGCCATATTTTCAAAACGTTAGCACCGGTTTTTAAAAATTATCTCATTTTATTGTCTCAAAAATTAATTAATCTATCATATCATACAATTTTATAATACAGTTAACATCTCAATTTTTATTTTATCATACAATACATAAAAATAATATATCTACATAATAAAATAATATAACCCAATATTCAAATAAAAATCCAAAGCCTAATAAAATATTATCTTGCTAGAGTACAATCATAAAAGTAGGATAGTTCTGTAACTCAATTGTAAAAATTTTTAGAATTGAAAGTACAGATAATGCAAGATTTATGAAACTTGATACTAAATTTTAGCATATTTAGAGTTTTAACATGCCGGATACTGATGCTAATAAACATTGTTCAAGGAGAATTTTTGTATTAATAAAAATGTGCACATGAGATTGAGACATTCAAATGAAAAACCAGAAACACATATAGAAAATCACATGGTTTCCAAAATAAAATAATATATAACGGGCATAGTGATTGTGGGGTATCTATTTTGTTGAGAAGTGATATATGATAAGACGAAGTAGTAGGTGGGAGTGGCACTAAAGAATAGCCATCATTTTATGAAGGGAATAGGTCTCCACTCTCCCTTATCCCTTTCCTTTATATCCAGACTCATTGAAGAAGAAAAAAGAAACAGACAAAAAAGAAAAAAAAGAAAAAGAAAAGGGCACATGCACATACACATACACAAATTGTAGAAGAACGTACAAAATTAGTTCCCTAGAGTAACTACTAGAAGTCTTCCCATGGTTGAAAGTGAATGATACTGAATAAGATGCAAGCCTAAGATAACAAGAAATACTCCATCAACTAATCTCATGTTGATCATTTAACCTTTTAAGCTTCTTTGTTAATTTGTTACTATAATTATACTTCACAAGTTTTAAAAAATAAAAAACTTTAAGACCTCTGTTGTTTGCATGAACTAGCTATAGAACCGGGTGAAAAATAATAGTAAAAGGAAAAATCGGAAGAGAACTGGAGAAGGTTTTTCTCAAAATTAATTATTTTGAAAGAGATATAGTGTTTGTTTATTTGTTTATTTATTTTGCGTAAGAGATATACTTCCATGTCCAAGACAAATTTGACAAGGAACTAACCAATTATATATGTTACAGTGCTTTTAGTCTTGTAGGACTACCATTTTTTTTCATAGTTCTGGCGTGGTATATGATGGTTGGCTATTTATCACTAGACCTACTATTTTTTTCTTCACCACTAATAATTATTTACATTAGAATTGTGACTTAAAAGTTGTCTCCCTAAATTTTCTCATATGTTAGTACTTGCCAAATTAGATAATTGGAGTTTTTTTTTTTTTTAACAATTTTTTTATTGAGAAACATTTTTTTTTTTTTTGACATCTGTTAGTATGTAAAATAGTTTGTGAATAAATATTTGTCTTAATAATTAAGAGAAAGTCTATAGACACAAAATATTTGACATTTGTTGATATAATAGATTATTAATGCTATGTAAAAATGTTATGGAGCTGATATTCAAAAATGAAAACCTATAAAAACTTTATTAACTCAAAATGTTGTCAAATTTGCTGCTTAGAATACCAATAGCATTTTTTCTCAAAAAAAAAAAGAAAAGGAAAAGAAAAGAATACCAATAGCATTGCTCGATAATTAATTATTGTACCATAGTAAGCAATTACCATGGAGTTCAATGTGTGGCTGTTATTAAGAATTAAGATATGCACCGCCAAGTTTGACTGCAGCTCATCACATGTGGATGGCCACATAAACATAATAAAGGAAGGAGATTTCAACTTCTTTCCATTTTTTAATTCCTCCACTTGATGAGCTTTTGATTTTCCTTTGCGACGCCAAGAAGTTCAACATTGCCATAAATATAATTAATGAACATCACTGTCATAACCAATTAATACTTATTTATTTTTCCATGTACAATTTTTTTTCCTCAAAATTTTGTATAAAAGGGATCGATTAATATTATAATAAATTCATTAATTATTATCGTTATTGATGTTTCATTAATTAATTTCGCTGATATTCTTTTTGATATCTCCTCATTTTATTTATTAAAGAATTATATAAAAATCACCATATTCAATAATTTGTAAATTAATAGCGAATTGATTATTTTCCCAACATCAACACAATTAATTAACCTGCAATTTCCCCTTACAGAAGTGGGGCTTCTAATTGTTGACTCTTTTGATTTGAAGGAAGATTTTGGGAGTCAACCACTTTTTTTTTTTTTTAATTTTAATTTGAATTAAAAATATATTTAAATATCACTTATTTGTTGAAAACTAAAAATTAAAAATTAAAAACACTGTAACATATAATTTTAAACCTAAACTAAACAATATTCACGTAGATCCTAGCAAAGATTGACAAATTGTTACGCAAATAAATATTGAGACGTGCATATGCACAGTGGCTGAAACGTAGTACTAATACCCCCAAAAAGTACACGTAGGTTCCAGCAAAGATGGACAAACGGCGTGGATTGCTGAAACGTATACAGTATCATGGGTCCCACGGTTCAAACGCCAAACACAAAATGTGTAATAAACGTTATACCACAGTCGTCCTTTCCCTTTTGTTTTCTATTCAAACAAACCCATCACACATTTGTCTTATTCGTGTTGGACTCATCCCATATGAGTGGAGCTACGAGTTAATGGTGACACCATATACCACAGCTTGTGTGATGAGTAGTCCAGATTGACCCACGTGTTGCAATCTAGGATGAGCCTTCATCAATTATTCTTTTTTTTTTCTTCGAGTGTTCAGAATTTTTTGAGCACTAGAGCATTTTCTCAGATGTGTATCCACTCACATCAAGTAATTACAAAAAGTGAGATGAGAGTACTCCGCACAAATATTCTAAGAACATCCGGTAACAAGATCTTAAAAAAAATTATAAAAACGTTGTATTATTGTTATTTATCATAATAATATCCTCAAAATTAGCCGGATATTCTATAAGGAAACTTGTATAAAAATAAAATGAATTGGCACAGCTGCCTAGGTAATAGGTATGTTGAGCTCATGAAGTGCAAAAAGAAACATAAAGTTTTTAGCTCATCGATTCGTTTGTATTCACATTAATGAACTTTACTACCGCCGATGAATCTTTTCAGGATGTAATAATTAACTAATAAGGCGGAGACAGGTATGATGTTGTGATTTGTCAGATAGAGATTAAATAACTCATGAAGTTTATTGGTTTTTTTTGGGTAAATGAAGAAGTTTATTGTTTATCACTTTATAAAGCCAACAATAATAACAACAACATTATGCTTTATTACTTTATAAGGCCATGCTGAGAGAGACTGTGTTGTTTCAATTGAGCTTTTGATGCCTTTGACACTCTTCTCTTGGGCAAAGTCTTCTGTGACAGGGAAAACTAAGAGATGGGTAGGGAAGAGAAGAAAGCTAGTCTTCAACCATTGCTACTTCCAATAGCTGAAGAAAATGGTGTAAAGTCGTGTAGAAAGGAATTCCACATAGATGAGATTGTGGGGGAGGTGAAGAAGCAGCTGTGTTTAGTAGGGCCATTAGTGTCAGTTAATCTGCTGGTAAATAGTTTACAGGTGATTTCAGTTATGTATGTGGGTCATCTTGGAGAGCTAGCACTTTCTGGTGCTTCCATGGCCACTTCCTTTGCTTCTGTCACTGGTTTCAGCTTGTTGGTACGTATCAAATATCATCTCAGTACTCTTTATCTTTTGATAAAAGTTCTGAGTTATGAAATTTTAGCTAGTTTGGCAGATTCAGCTTTTAAGGCTTTTTTTTTTTTTTTTTTTTTCTTTTTTTTTTTTTTTTTTGAGTTGAGAATCGATTGAACTTTTGAGTTGTGAAGACTGTGTTTTGACAATCCATCTCCCTGTTACATACAACAATCAACAATGACACAGAGCTTAGTCCCAAGTTTAATGAAAAAAAAAAAAAAGCTCACACAAAAAGGGGCGTTCCGAGAATCGAACTCGGGACCTCTTGCACCCAAAGCAAGAATCATACCACTAGACCAAACGCCCTTAGACATACACACTGTTACTTTGATAAGTAAAGAACGTCTTGTTTTGGAATTGGTGTTTTTAGATATGCATTTCGCTTTTAACATCTTTTTTTTGAGGTCCACGGACTGAACTTCAATCCAAATCCTATATGAAACAAGGAAGATGTGTAACATGTATCAGTTAAACTAGTTCGTTCCATCTATTAATTAACTTTTTTTTTTTTTTTTACTGCACATCAATCACTCACCACCAGCTGTTCTACCCCTGGGTTTGAGACAATGAGATTCAACTTCAGCCATTTACTCTGGCTCTTCAAGATCTAAGCTAGTTTCATTATTGAAAAATGGTAGAGCTTGACACAACTTTGTTAATTTAATATCTAAGATACCAGATTCTTTCAAATCTTGTTTTAAGGATATAATTTCCTTTTTTGCTTGATCTATACTTGTTAGATACATGTGTCTTTAGTATTGGCAAACTGTTTCAAATTATAACCATCACTTAAGTCAAATTATAAGTCTTGTAGTGTCTAAGTGATATACTTGAAGATCAAGACAAAGATTCATGAACAACTCAAGCAAACTGTAAGTTCTGCTAACTCAATAACACTCAGCTGATTGAGCTCACTTAATTGTTAACTGTAAGCTCGATAGTAGTTGATTGATTGAGCCTCAGGGATATAGAATTCTTGATTCAAGCCCATGATCGACTTAAGGCTTGGGATCTGTGCCCTAGACATCTAGAGTATATAAATGAACAGTTCATTCTATCAAAAACAAGTTTTTAAAGAGAAAGTGTTGCGTTGATATACACCTAGGATTCTATGACAAGCATGTCTCTCCCTCGCCATCAATGTCGAAGAATTGTTGATCAACTTTGAAGTTGCTGCAACATCTACATGGACATCATGCTGTGGGAATCTTAAATTTGATGCTTGAAGTTGCGGACTAGATTGTTCGTGTGAAGAGATCCATAGTGAAAGAGTTTAACTGAGTTGAAGCTGCGTGGGGTCACGACAGTAAGCTCAACTGATGGTAGCAAACTAGAGTTGGATTAATTATGTTTGTACAACTTCAATTTCACTGGCGGATTGTTTCATTGAGGATTAGCATTAAACCTTTGGAGGGTTTTTCCCATCAAGGTTACCCTTCGTAACCGTATTGATGTGTAGTTTACTTTTCCACATTTAATTTTAGCAATATTGTGTATGTGCAAGATTAACCAAATTTGAATATGAAAAACATAATTGATCAACTAATTGGTTTGGCTTTATTTACAAATCTGCCAATTGTAGTCTAATTTGGCTAATATGATGATATTAGTTTGTGTTTGGTTGGACAGATTGGAATGGGAAGCGCATTAGACACATTCTGTGGTCAGTCCTATGGTGCAAAACAGTATAGAATGCTTGGTATACACATGCAGAGAGCCATTATTGTTCTTCTACTGGCCTGCATTCCCCTTGCACTTATATGGGCCAATACCGGCCAAATTCTTGCATTCTTGGGACAAGATCCAGAAATTTCAGCTGAAGCTGGACTTTATGCTCGCTTCCTAATACCCTGCATTTTTGGTTATGCACTCCTTCAATGTCATATCAGATTCTTACAAGCCCAAAATAACGTACTTCCAATGATGGTTAGCACAGCGATTACAACATTATCACATTTACTCATTTGTTGGATTCTTGTATTTAAGTCCGGCCTTGGAAATAAAGGTGCTGCTTTGGCAAATGGCATATCTTATTGGATGAATGCATTGTTATTGATGGCTTATGTTCGAATATCTCCTTCGTGTAAGAGCACATGGACTGGATTTTCAAAGGAGGCCTTTCATGGGATTACTGAGTTTCTAAAACTATCAATTCCCTCAGCTATAATGCTCAGGTAAGTTTCTGATTATAACTCTTAAGTCTCTTATAGTACTTATTTATAAACACACCTTCCCAATATTACATTTTGTGGAACAGCTTGGAAATCTGGTCTTTTGAAATGATGGTTCTTCTATCTGGCCTTCTCCCTAATCCAAAGCTTGAAACATCAGTGCTGTCAATCAGGTTTGTACTTAAACTAGTTCTAAGAACATTGCATGCTAATAAAAAGTGTTTCCAAACATATTTTCACAATTTACTAACCAGCTGTGGTGTTTTTCAGCCTTAACACATGTTCAATGATTTATATGATACCCCTGGGGCTGAGTAGTACAACAAGGTCAATCTGAGCTCAATTAGAATGCTGCATTACCTCAATCTGCATCTTTCTGTGCCAATATATCTTTTTTTCTTTTTCTTTTTTTCCTGTTAGTTCAGCATAAGAGTTTCAAATGAGCTGGGTGCTGGGAGACCCCAAGCAGCTCGCCTAGCAGTTCGTGTTGCTCTATCCTTGGTTGCTACAGAGGGCATTCTAGTAGGAACAGCCCTGATATTGGGTCGTAATGTTTGGGGTTACTGTTACAGCCAGGTAGAAGAAGTTTTAAGATATGTGGGAGAAATCTTACTCTTGGTTGCAATATCCCACTTTTTCGATGGTCTTCAATCTGTGCTTTCAGGTCTGCAGCAACCTTTTATTTCTATACTTTGCAATCACTCCAACATTTAAATGAATTTCATGCATTCGTTGGTGCTACATATATATATATATATATATTTGCTGAATATTTGGGCAACACCTTGGGATTAACACATTTATAACTAGATAGAATTTGTACATTTGCATCCAAATACTAAATATAGGCTCCCATACTAAGGTACTAAAAGTAGATCCACCAATGCATAGTCATAGCTGAAGTACAGGGTATATAGCTAAATACAAGACATCCATTGAAATAGTTTTATCAAATGTATTCTCTTGCTCTAAAATCCTATTTCTGTTTACAGTCATACGGGTAAGCTGACACTTAGACCATCATTAGGAGAAAATAATGTTAACGCAACTGATTTTTCCTCTAGTCATGATTTGATTGAAAATTTCAGGCGCTGCTAGAGGATGTGGATGGCAAAAGATTGGGGCCTTTGTTAATCTAGGAGCTTATTATCTTGCGGGAATTCCCGTAGCTATATTGTTAGCTTTTGTCTTCCATATTGGTGGAAAGGTGACTTCATATCTTTCCATTTCTTTGACTCTTCCTATTTTCGGTTAATCTTTACACATTCTTTCCCTAACCAAAAAAAAAGAAAAAAAAAGGGAGATATATTAAGCATATGAATGTGTATTTTGAATCTAATCCACAGGGACTTTGGATGGGAATCATAGTGGCACTGATCGTGCAAGCATTATGCCTTTGGATAATTACTCTATGCACCAACTGGGAGAATGAAGTAATGTACTTTGACATAAAAAGTTACATATATCATCATCTGCCAATTTCATCTGATGGTTCATTTTCTTTGTTTTGTAGGTGAAGAAAGCTGCTGAGAGAGTAAAAAATAGTTCTGGAGATGCATTACCATAAACTCTCACCAAAAACAATAGAAAATGGCTGCAGACACAAATTAGAAGATAATAAAGGAGTTTCATATATTGGAAAACTTTCAAATTCCAGTATTTGGAAGAACATTATGCCAAGTTAGAAACTTCAAGCAAAAACGTACACAAGACTGATGTGGCTTTGTTATGTCCATTTTTGTAACTCTATCCGAAGAAATTTATGCCAATTTAGTGATATAGAGTGCCACACTTTAACAAAGCATAAACCTTAAATAGCTGAACTACCCAAATCAAAAGTACTTGCAAGAAGCAAGAGGAGGAATTCATTCACTCCATTCTTTCTTATCAACTGTTCCAAGTAGTTTGGTGAACTTTTGTACTGAAATGGTATTTTAAATTGAAACATGATGAAATGTATTGTGATGAAGTTGATTGTTGCAACAATGGTTGTGGAGACACTGCACGGCATGATGTGGTAACAGGTGATTGGTCATAATTATGTGGTGGAGCAGAGGTAGAATTTATGGTAATGGAGGGAAGGGGTTGTTTCAACTTTCATGCATAGGGATGATATGGATGAATTGGTTAGGTTGCCGAGAGGAATTATATAATAATCCAATGGTTTGCATCAATTGTAGATTAAAAAGTTTATTTTTGAAACAAAATGTCACCCAAATCGCATTTGACTAATGAAGAGACTGTAATTAAAGGGTCTAATGAACTAGGCTGGCCATTAATATGTGGAGATGTTACCACTACTCACCAGTCACCCCTATAGGCCCTTAGTGGAAAAAGTAGCCATATTGCGGAGACTGGTAATGTGTCGGGAATGACATCTTTATCCTTTTAAGGGCAAGGCTTGTGTCCAGTGAAATTTTTCACTGGACACGTTGGATCTTGGACGTTGGATCTTGGACACGTGTCCAAGATCCAACGTGTCCAGTGAAAAATTTCACTGGACACAAGCCGGACCCTCCTTTTAAAAATCTTGTGAGTATGTGACTCAAGTTCATAGTCTAACAAAAATTAGATAATATAAAAGTAAATGATATCATTAATTCGTTAAAAAAAAAATTCGCATACATGAAAATAATAAAAAATGAGATAGCATCAATATATCCAAATAATTTTAAGATATCAACTTGGAGTGAATGACTTGTTTTGAGAACCATCATTAAATAAATTATACTGTATCAAATAGGTATATAGCTATTGTAATAAAATTTTAGAAATCAATTATTACTGTTATTTTTTATATAAGATAAAAATACTACTCTAGTCTAATCTAAGTGTATATGTGATTAAGACTTCTAGCTAGTTCAACTAGTATGACGGTTAAATTTATAAAAATTAAAAAATTAAACAAAAACAAAAGTTCATTGTGATATATATCATCATCTGTCAATTTCATCTCATTGTGATGGTTCATTTTTCTTTCTTTTGTAGGTGAACAAAGCTTCTGAGAGAGTGCATAACAGTCCCGGAGATGCATTATCATAAAGCTTCATCAAAAGCAAATAGAAATTGACTGCAGGTTTCATACTGAAAACCCTACAAATTTCAGTGTTTTTGAAGAACATTTTTCCCAGTTTTACTCAAGCGAATGTACACATTGATATGTCTTTGTTATGCCCAGTTTTGTAGCTCCTATGTCAAGAAGTTTCTGCAAATATAGTGACATTGAGTGTCACACTTTTTTGCCAAGCATAAACTTTTTAAGTACCTGAACTACCTCAAAAGTAATACCTGAACTTTTGTGCTGAAATTATACTTTTAAATGAAACAAAATGAAATGTATTGTTATGAAGTTGACTGTTGCAGCAATGCTAGTGGAGGTAGTGCAGAGCATAGTGCTGGTAAGTGGTGATAATCATGTGGCAGAGGACCTGGCACTTTTGGTAATGGAGGGAAGGTGTTGGTTCATGCGTAAAGAGGATATGGATGAAATGGTTAGGTTGCCGAGAAGCATTACAATGGGTTCAACTCACTTATATGATCCAATGGTTTGCATCAATTGTTGACTAAAGATTTTATTTTTGAAACAAAATGTCACCCAAATCACATTTGAGTAATAAAGAGACTGTAATTGTATACTGAAAAGGAGTAAAAATGAACTGCACTGGTCTTGCCAATGTAGAGTTGTTAACTAACACTACTCACACCCTGAGCAACCACATCAGTTGTTGCAAAAGTTCGCAAAATACAATAAGTGTCAAAATTTGCAGAATTTTTCTCCAAAACTGCACACATCATTGGGTGTAAAAATGTGCAACTGTGCATAACAATAATTTATTGTTTTTTTCTCTCTCAACGTTCAGGTTCCTCTCTTTCCCAACAGAGACAGCAAAGAACCCAGCAAAGAAGAAGAAGACAAACCTCCAACCATCAACTCAGCGCCACCCAACAATCAAGCCAAACAAAAATCAACACAAACCCACATGATCTGCCGCACAAACCCAAACCAAAATCAACACAAACGCACAAACCCCCTAGTTCTGCCGCCGGCTCTCCCTTGCTGCCGCCGCCGCCGGATTTCCCTTACTGACACCGCCAGATCCTCTGCCGTATGTGAGTGTTGGGTTTGAGATATGAGAGCGGAAGAGAATTCATGGGAGTATCGTTGTAGCAGATGCGTTGCTTTGAGAGAGGAAGAAATCTGGTACAACGAACCGGACGGAGAAGAAATGAGAGAGAGAGAAACGGTTTATCCTTTATCGTGAATATCTATGTACTGGTTTATTTTAGAATGTAAAATTGTGAACTTTGACTTCTTGAAAACGTTGATTTTCGTGTTGTAGAATTTGTTTTATATTTTCTGTTTGTTAGAACATTGGCGTGGGAGAATGCTAATGTCATATGTAAGGTGTATTTAGAATTTCAAGTCTTAAAATTTTTTGCATCAGAAAATGCTAAAGGTAAGAATTGTAAATTTTTTTGGCATTTTGCTACAGTATAATTCTAAAGATAGAATTGTACTGTATCATATGTTTTTATTATAATAATAATATTTTATTATGTTTTTTCCCACGAAATCTTCTCTCTCATCTTTCTCTGTTTCTCCGTCTGCTCTCTTCCTTCTCAACCCACCACTAGCCGCCACCACCACAAACCATACCCACTATCAACCAAAAGCCACTCACCCACCTACCTTCCATCACCGTGAACTCCAACCCAAAATCAATCCGCCACCAACACCATAACCCATACCCATCCACAACCAGCACCCAAAGCCACTCCGATCAACCCACGAACCCAACCACAAAAATCAAATCCCACCAAAATTAATCAAAACCAAACAAAATTAAAACTCACTGAAAAATGATCCGCCGCAGAGACCTTGGAGAAACAGACGGTTGCTGCAAATGGAAATGGAAAAGACGGGAACAGAGTCTACGGGCCATCCCTCACTTGCTATTGTAAAGCTCAAGCTAGCCACCAGCCACCAACAAGGACAAGCACAACCCACCACCACCCACACAAAATATGATTAAAAAAAGTTAATTGGGTCTGGGCTTGGGTTTGAGAGTGACGGAGGAGAAGAGGTCGGAAATGGAAGAGAAGAGGAGATGAGGAAGAAGAGAGAAAAGAGAGGAAGTAAGGGAGAACTCACCGGCACGTGGATGGGAGCGGGGCAGCGTGATCTGGGTTTGGTCTGAAGCTTGAAGATGGGTCTCTTGGTCTTGGGTGTCTCTTTCTTCTAATGCTTTCTCTCTCTTCGGGTGTGTGAATCCGGAATTGAGTTTTGGCATTATACGGAGAAAGCTGTGTAGGAAAGTAAACGTTAAGGGTGGGTTGGAAAGAAATAATATTTTAATAAAAATAAAGTTTTGAGATGTGGGAGGAATGGTAAAATGGTATTGTATAATGATAAAGCGGCTTTTTGGAATGGTAAAATAGAGTAAAATTAGAATTTGCTGATAGTAATGCTCTTTGATCTTTCTTTTCAATTATTATACTATTTTTTTTTTTTTTTGGTCTTATTTGTTTGCCTGGTCATTGTTCAGACTGTTGTTTAGTTTTTCGTACTGGAATATTTGCACTGGACCTTTTAAGAGAAACAATGGAAGCAGAGTTTTGTCATGAACCATCGAGATTAAGTGAGGAGGAAGCTGAGTTGGGGCGGAGTGTTAAGAAGTTTAAAGAAAGCTCAGGAGCAAGACAGTTCACACCTCCACGAACTTTGGTTAGCTATAAGGACAGTTTGGTTGGAGATATCCCAAGAGCTTATGAGCAAGCCTTCAAGCTCGACAACGTATGAGATGATGGAGAAGAGTTTGATACAGAAGTTGAACCTTTGGTAGAAGGTATGGCAGAGATCAAGTTGTCCAAAGAGACTAAAGCTCGTATTAGAGCACTTTGGTCTAAGGCTTTGATAGTGAAAGTGTTCGGTAGAACTGTTGGGTTCAGCTACCTCACTTTCAAAATCAATGTTTTATGGAAACCTACTGATAGGATGGATTGTGTTAATTTAGGAAAAAAATATTTTCTGATTAAGTTCTACAGTTTTGATGATTATGATGAAGTTCTGAAAGGAGGTCCATGGTTTGTTGGAGAACACTTTTTAGCCATCGAGCCATGGGAGCCTTACTTTAGAGCTTCTGAGGATAATTTAACCTCAGTAGCAGTGTGGGTGAGATTTCCAGAGTTGCCAATAGAGTTTTATGATATGGAGGTGTTGAAGGAAATAGGCAGTGCAATTGGGCCTGTTCTCCGGATAAACTCATATACTGCCACTGGTTCTAGGGGCGAAAATGGGTAACTAGGCATAATTATCTAACTATGTAGTTAGTTGGCCCGGTTCAGAAACTATATAATTTAGTAACATCTCGAGTCTCAAAGACTCGATTTTGGGCTTGTAAATCTAGTCTTTGAGGCTCGGTTTTTATGTATCTGAGTTGGTAAAATTCCACGTGGAGTACACGTGGAAATCGAGTCTTAGAGACTCGGTTTGCTAAAAGCGAAACTGAGTCTCTAGAACTCAATTTTTAAGTGGGGTCAGTTCCTCCATGTGGGCTGGTCATGTCTAGTCCCATCTGGTCATATCTCACTGGCTTCACTGTCTGGTCATGTCTCACGTTTTCTAATGAAAAAGTAGTCCTATCTTAGTAGCAAAACTTCAGTAGTCCTCTCTAGACACATTGCTCCTCTCTCAGAACTAAAAAGCACATCCTCTCTCACTCATACACACTACTCCTCTCTCAACTCTCATACACATTCAGTAGCAGAGCAGAACATTGCTCCTCTCTTAACTCTCACACAAGCCCAACATTCATTGTAGTCTCCCTCTTTCACTCCCCCTCTCACTCTCATACAATCCCAGCAGTACATTTGCACATCCTCATGTCAGGTAAAGGTCTTCTCAATCTCTAGTTGGTTGTTTAGTGTATATAACTGCTTTAGAAAATGTTGCTTGCATTGAATTTGTCATGACATTTCCCTATAAAATATTTGTTTGTATTAAATATTTAGATTTGTTTCCTGATAAAATATATATAAATATAACTATATTTATTTTTATTTTTATTTATATAAATATATTTATATATATTTAAAATATATATATATATATATATATATATATATATATATTTAAATAGCCAATATATATATATATATATATATTAGAGAAAGATACACGAACCCACCGACTAATAATCCATCCACATAGAAATATGGAACAAACATGCATGAAGAGAAATATGGAGAGAGATTTTTTGTTAAAAGATGATGAAACTATCAAAATATGACAAGTTGATGATTTTTTGTTCATAGCTTTTTCACCATCTATATATAATGAATTTTGCAGTGAAATTATTTCATTGAAAAGTAGGCATATAGGACTTCAAAACGAATATAATTTGATTCAATTTGGATTTTAAATAAGTGAAATGCGACTGTTTGAAATTGGCACAACTATATTATTTTCAAGATTTTCACTTGAGTAAAATGTTGTTCACTATGCAAATTTTTAGGTTGTGAATTCTCATTTGTAGAAAATCTAAACAACCTATACAAGGCACAATAACAACAACTTTTTGGTAAGAGAGGGCAGTCACAAAATGAAGATCTTGAAGCCTTTCTCTTACCTAAAATAGAAACAAAAAAAAAACTCATCTATGTGCTGTGATCCAGAAAAACAAGTTATTAGAATTCTTGACAACACCTTAAGCCTTAAACCTTTAGTAGTTGAATCCCTAGAGTTGTTTTTCCTTTCAAAAGTTTTAACTTAGTTACCAAATCTTGTGCTGCATAATTAGGCTTTATCATTATTGCTTTAGATTTCGAAGTTATCTACTTCCTTTCTCCATAATTTGGAGCAAATTTGAGTTTGTATATCACATCTGGTATCTTTGACTGTATATTAATGCCTTGATTTTAAAATTAGATGATATGTCTAATTTTGATTGCTCATGATCATATTCACATTAGTGTTTTTTTTTTTTTTTTTTTGTCTGATGAACCCTGCTCTATGTTATTTCATTAATAGTAGTGTAATAGGGTATGCCATGAATTTTCGTAGCACTGGAATGATGATGTTACATAATTGCACTCATTCATTTGCACATCCTCAGGGGCGGAGCCACATAGTGGCTTGGGGGGGCCCCGGCCCTTGCAAAAAAAAAAAAAAAATTTCCATTAAAGTAGGTAGAAAAAAAAAATTGGGCCCCCCCAATATTGGACAGCCGGCCCCCCATACCCAATTCTCAACTATTCTTCCAAGACCAGCTCAAATATTCTCCCAAGCCCAGCTTTAGTTTTAGGCCTTATCACCTTATATACTCCAAATAAAACAAGCTGACTCGCTCAAGTCCTAACACTAAAAACAAAACTTCACTTTCTCTTCATCTCAAAAAATCCACCCACAGAATCCCTTTCTTTACTTCTTATTCTTTTGTTTTGTCTTCTTTGATACACTTTCATTTGCACTGGTACTGTTGCCTACCTACCAGCCCCCAAAACTCCAGTCCTCTGTACTCACAGTCCCAAAAAAAAAAAAAAAAATCCTAACCAATTTTTTCTTTCTTCATCAGCTTTAGTTTTGGAACTTGGTGACTACTTTGTGACTGGTGAGTTTTCTTCTCTTTCTTAAGCATTAGACATTCATCTCTTTTTAGTGTCTTTTTTTTTATTTTCTCAACTATCTACACCTAAATATTCACATGCTCTTTATATTTTCATAGATTTTTAGAGAAATACATGATTGAAGGCATGGGAAGATTGTTTGTGATGAGTCTTGAAGGGAAGATCTAAATTGTTGGAGGCAGTCAAGCAGAAGCAGTAGGCATTGCCACACGAGTGACCCATCTTTGCACTTTGTGAAGACAAAGTTTCTAAGGTAAAATTGTTTTGATTTATTACCTATTTTTGATTAGTTAGATATCATGTGGCTGTGGGTGTTGTTAAATTGTTTGGTTTATGTTGTGTACTAATACTTGTGTGTTTAATTTTTGTTTTTGTTTGAGGGGTTATTACTAATTAAAGTCGTATTAAAAATGGGTTATATGTTTAAATTATAATGGAAATTTTGTTTTTTCTTGAGTATGAATAACATCCATATAACTAAGTAAAAATTTCTAATTAAAATTTTATTTTTTAAACTTCTTTTCAGGTTAATTTTTTAGTCATATTCTTAAAGCTAAAGGAATTATGAGCAAACGAAAAACAGTTGATGCATTCTTTAAGAAAAAAGATGTTAGCAATTCAGAAATTAGGACACCTGTGGCTGTAGAAACAAATGTTAATACTTCAATGCCTGATGAAAACCCTGACCCCTCCAAATGTTCAAGAATTCAAACTGAAGAGATAGATCGTGATTCAGGATCACGTAAACAAATATGTGAATTCCTTATCAACAAACAAGATGAAATTCGATGAGCTTATCTCAAAGAAAGTCCATATCAACCTAAAAAAAAATAGACTATCTATACAACGATGATACTCATCGTCGTTGATTTCAACCTTCATGGTTCGAATTGGCCCCCCCATGTAAAAATTCCTAGCTACGCCCCTGCACATCCTCATGACTTTTGTTGTTTGGTTTGATATTTTTATTTATATTTTTGTTAGAGCTGAGTTTAAAATTTGTAATGGGGGTGAGTTTTGTCTTTAGTTTTTTTATTTGTTTGAGTCCGAAATGATAATGATTGAGTGTGTTTGTATGTGATGTGGGGTGAGTATATGCAATTGTTACACTTTTAGAAGTTGTAATTTTTGTACTTTGAGTAGATAGAAAAGGTTTTGTAATTGATGTTAAATGAATTAGATAAAATATTAACATATTATACTTGACTCTCTAATAGGTTCACAATCTCTGAAGAATATTGATATAAATGTATACTTTGGTGGACCCCTTGACAATCCTGGAGGGATTGACGGATTCCCATTTAGAGGGGAGGGTATCAATGCTATTACATGATGATACGTCGTACGTTGAAGACATTGAATGATTTGAAGAGGAAAATAATGGACGAATTGAATTTGAACCCTACTTGGTATGACATCAAGATTATTTATCGTTACCTACAAGAAGTCTTTCATGAACGGATAAATTACGGATATATGGCGATCAAAGAAAACAAACATGTAAAGATGATGTTTAATAGGATCCAAAAAATGCCCCAAGTAAATGCTACTGAGTTGTATGTAAGTTTGGAGCCGCTTGCAGACAACACTACTGAGGTGGTGCAACAAACAACTACGGCTTTACAATTTATAGCCCTAGATGATGGATGCACTACAATGGGAGGGTATACAATGGGAGGTTATATGCTCCCATCTCAAGATCATGTTGCCAATACTAGTGAAACCCTCTATCCTCAAGAGACACATTTAGAGGAGGAGGAGGAAGATGAAGACGAAGGGGAGGAAGCGAATGATGGTGAAAATATTGATGGTGTGGATGAGTACGAAGAGAGGATTGAGCGAGGTGACTTTGAGAACGATGTGGATGACCACGAAGTCGTTTCCAATTTTGAAGAGGAAAATATGAAGTACCATGATGAAGATGATGCAGACGATGATATTGGCGTCCAGCATGCTACAAATACAACCACTGGCTACGGACCTCCTGCTAACTCATTCTACGCAAATACTTGGGAAAATATGGTTGATCCTTCACGTCTTCAGATACCATATGTTTGTACTTGGGAAGATGGGATGCATTTTTGTAAAGGGTTGACTTTTGCAAATAAAGAGGCGGTGAAGCGTGCATTGACAATATACGCAGCAAATGATAATAGAAATATTATAATCCGGAGGTCGACCAAAACTAAATTGTGCGCCACATGTGTTGATGAAAACTGCAAGTGGTACGTTGGAGCATTCATGAAGGGTAAACTTAATGGTCTGTGGATGGTCACGTCTTATGTGGGTCCACACACTTGTATACCCTTTGACCTGCGAAGAGACGGTAAAATGATGGATTCTAATTTTGTTGCATCAGAAATTGTGGGAAAATTGCGACAAAATCACACTGCTCGTATTGATGAGCTCTGGGAGATCATACGTACTAAGTATAATCATGAGCTTTCTTATTATAAAGTATGAGACGCAAAATAAAAGGCAATTGCTAAGATATTTGGGGATTGGGAGGAGTCTTACCAAAGGTTGCGAAAGTTGTTATTGGCATACTTGGAATCAGGATTCGGGTACCCGGTACTGCTATCACACCATACCTAGGCCACACGAAGGTACTGTGTTACTGCGCTATGTATATTGGGCATTCGTTCCATGCATTGTTGCATTCCAATATTGCAAGCCGGTGATTAGTATTGATGGGACTCATTTGTATAGTAAATACAAAGGGGTATTGATGATTACAATGGCAACCGATGCTAACCAAAAGGTTTTACCTCTTGCCTTTGCTATTGTGGACAATGAGTTAAGGGCTAGTTGGGGATGGTTTTTAGAGTGTCTTAGGACTTCGATAGAGCATGTCATACCTGCCGAGGGCATTTGCATTATTTCTGACCAATATAAAGGTATCAAATGCGCCATTCGAGAGTGGCCTAGAGGTCAGGACGGAAGAGAACGAGTATTTCACCGATATTGCCTTCGACATGTTGCTAGCAACTTCAACACACACTTTGATGACCCAACTCTAAAGGCATGGGCCTTGAAAGCTGGATATGTGACTCATGAAGCTAAATTTGAGTCCATAATGCAAACCATTAAGGAGGCCGAGATTAATTTACTAAGGGGTGTAGACCCTACTGATTGCCATGTTGCACGCTATATGCCATACACATATCTAATGAGTGAGGATCTGGACAAATAGACCTAGTCACATGATAGTGGAAGACGTTACGGGGCAATGACAACCAATATCTCTGAGTGCTTTAATGGGGTACTTAAAGGTGCCCGCGGTTTGCCCATTACTGCAATGGTTGAGTTCACTTGAGCCAAACTTGTTGCATATTTCCACGATCGTCATAAACAAATTACTTTTGATCTCTCTCGAGGTAAGGTGTGGAGTGATTATGCAATGGAGATCTATAACAAAAATGAGCAGAAAACCGCAGGTCACACTCTGAGACATTTTAATCATGAAACTGGTGTATATCAAGTGGTTACCCCGTACAATGACCATAGAGATGGAGAGGGAAACCACAGTCATGAAGTGCCCGTATTTGTTAGGACATGTGGTTGTGGAAAGTGGCAAAACTTGAAGATCCCTTGTTCACATGCAATTAAAGTTCCTCAAGGTCTGCACCTCGATGCGACCAGCTATATTGACCAATGTTACAATTTGAGCAATGCGATTCACACATATTCACATGATTTTGTGGTGCCAAAGTCAGAGTCCTTGTGGAGGGACGTGAGCGGACCACGGTGAGTGCCTGACCCACAGCTATTGAGGGCCAAAGGTCGTCCTGTGAAGTCAAGATTAAGGAATGAAATGGATGGGGTACGGCGAGAACGGGGAAGCCGAAGGGAAGATCCGGACTTGAGGGAGATTCAACCGAGGCAGCAATGTGGAGTGTGTCATAAAAAGGGGCATAACCGTAGAAACTGTCCCAATTCTCGTGGGGCTTCGACAAGTGGTAGTGCTACAAACTAGGCAAGTGCCCTCACTATTTTTATATAATATGCTCAAAATTTCATTTGCTTTATGTTCTTTGCATTTGGGAACTAACGACCATACAACAATGTTTGTCAGGTGAGCAAATCCTACAGATTTTGGAATAGCATTGTACGTGGGACTTGTGGTTATCTTCGGTATAGACAAGTGCTAGGCGACTATGTAGACTATGTTGTATCGACTTAGTTGTCATTTTGTTCATGGCTGAACAATGTTGTAATTGAACTATTCGTTATCCATTGTACTCGTTACATTAGTTGTGTTGTGCAGCGTTTGCCTATAATGCCGGCGATGATAGTACTTTGGCCAGTTCAATGATAGCTAGTAATGTGTTTTGTGTGCCTCATGTAGTGCTTAAATCTGTCCGCTCTGTAGGTCATAGGGCAATTGTAATGCCCATGAACAGTAATTGGCTTAATCCAGTTTTTTTTTTTATATCCCATGTACTCTCCCTTTGACTGGTGGTAGCAAACTAATATATATATATATATATATTATGCTCGTGGGGGGAGGAAAAAAAAGTTCCTAGTTTGTGTTGTGGATCTGGTTTAATGTAGGTGGGGGAAGGAAAACAAAAAAACAAAAAAAACAAAAAATTTCCCAGTGGAGATCGAGTCTAAGAGACTCAATTTCCATTTGGGTGGCATAATGGTAAATAATTGCCAATAAAAATCGTGTTTCAAATGCTCGATTTATGATCAATTATTTACTGTCATGCCACTCAAATGGAAATCGAGTTTAATAGACTCGATTTCCACTGGGCATAATTTCAATGGCATTTCCCAGTGGCTGGAAAGTTGGCACGCAGTGCTAATAATCATGGGTCACAATATTATATCATATTATTGTTCAGTAAAATGATACAGTTCAACAGTAGGTTATGGTTGTGTTGAATTCTATAAATTAAGACTATGCTTTGCAATGGTTGTGTTGAAAAAAAAAAAAAAAAAAAACCTTCATCAGGCAATGAACCAAAGCACGTTCAAGCCATCAGTTGCATCTACTGCACTGTTTCCATTCAATCAATCCTCAAAAACAACCTCTTCCAGAGTTCAGTTCCAAAAGTCTCATCTCCAGGAAAAACTCTAATAGAGCTGCAACTTTAGTTGTGTATCATCCACTGCCTTATGTACACACCAAATGTATGCCACTAGTATTTACCATTGCACAGACGCACTTTACAGGTGCAATTCTATTAGAGCTAAATCCTTTTGTATAATGAATTTCGAGCTGAATCCTTGAATATCCAGTTTCAATGTAAATGAAGCATGAGTTACCTTTTTTATGTTAAGCAGTTGTGGACACTTGGATTAAACAATGGGAGAAAAAGTGCACCATATATCAAATTAAAAAAACTGACTAATCCCCCTTTGTAAGATAAACAATCTGATTTGAAAGGGAGTAAGAAGAAATGCAACAAGAAATATTAATTATGTGATCCGCCAAATATAAAACATCCAGTCCTCTCCCTAGCCAACATCAGCATACACTAGAAATAACTTTAAGAACCCACAAATGAAAAAGGGTACAGCACTGGAAAATCGAATTTTACAGATAGAAGTACCTAGTTGCTGCTAAATTAACCAAAATTGTTCAGTTGCTGTCCAGAACCTCTCAATCCTCACTTTTCTTCTTCTTCTTCTTTTCCTTCTTGCTTGGCACTTCAGATTCTTCTTCTTGTTCAGCATGTTTTCTTTTCTTCTTCTTCCTTTCACCTGCATCAACAATTTCATCTCCATTCTGTACCTCAGCTGAATGTTTCCTCTTTTTCTTCTTTTCCTTTGTCACCACCTCTTCACCTTCTGGCTCTGCATGATTGTCTCCATTAATTGGAATGGCTGTCTCCCCCTCATCAGCTTTCTTCTTTTTCTTCTCTTTCTTCTCCTTTTTCTTCTTCTCTTTCTCTTCATGTTCTGGTTCGGCATGGTCATTTCCACTGTCCCCCTCATCAGCTTTCTTCTTCTCCTTCTTATCTTCAACGGTAGCAAGAGCCTCCTCTGCTGCTTCCTCTGCTTTCCTCTTCTTTGTGACTTTTTCCTCCTCATTGCCAGCAGCAGCATTCAGAATGCATGAAATTTACTACAACACCCAAAAGATATCTTAAGGCAAATGCAGTAGTAGTAGGCTAGATGCCGCTTTCCTTTGTACACATTAACAGAACCATTCTCTATCCCTCATTGCATATCAGCATAAGTTCTTTATCAAGGTCATCAAGCAAACCAATGGCCTGAATGATCATCATGTCCACCTAAAAAGAGAGCAAATACATATCAGAGATGGGACTAACCACAGCTTATCATACATTTGAAGAAACACACCTTATCAGCACTGAACTTTAGCTTGTATCTAGATAAGCTATGTGATAAACCCAAGCTCATTGGTGCCAAATCTTGAACTCCTAGGCCAGATATCAGCTCACTCAGCTGAGACCTGACACCTCTCATCAACTCCATAACAGGCTGGTTGTGGACACATTATATTTTCTGCAAGAAATTTTATTTTTTATTTTTTTATTTTTTTTTATAAGTAAGAAAGTAATATTATTAAAAGAAAAGCATTTGAAGATACACAAAGTTCACGATAGTGAACAAAATAATCACTCCAACTTAAACAAAAGTGAAACAAAAATACAGTCCAATATGGCTATCATCAACAGGTTTCCAAATACCGGTTTTTCTTTAATGATATTCCCAAGCTTTGGATCAGCCACAGCTAATGTTTCACCATCACAGTGAACACGCAAGAACTTGCGGAGTCCCTTGCTGGGTTTGCTATCAATCAACAAAGTCGCTGCTTCCAAAGCTTCTGATGTATTTTCGAACTTGGAAAATGCTTTCAGCTTCACCACCTACAGTTTGATACCGAAAACCACAAATTAGATTCTTCACCAATCCAAACATAATATTTTAGCTAGATCGCGAATTTGAAACAAAATTTAAGAACTGGAAATTTTTTTTTTTTGGCACGAGAGAAGCATTAATTGAAATTTTAAGTACAATTACAAAAATTTCCTTCTAACAAGCTATTTTCCTTGTTTAACAGAGAGAACAAGAGATACAGAAAGAGCTTACTTTTCTAGCGGTCTCTGCAGTGGAAAAATCCTTATTCAAGTCCTGCACTTGATATATCAGCCTCTTGCATGAGGGAAAGACAAGAAGTCGTAATCACCAGTTAAGATTTTAAAATCTTAAAAAAGTTTTTCAGTTGTCAAACTAAAAAGTACACTAGAGCAACTAGACTTTAAGATATTGACACACAACACGCAGTGAAGGGAACAGCTGATCAATATATTTATGAATTACTTATACTTTCTATATTTAAAACTAATATTAACAAATATATTAGGAATTCCTTAATATCTTAATCCTTCCAACAACCTAAGATGCTTTGCCACTGCTGCTTGCCTTCTGAAAGATCATTAGCAGTAAAAAGAGGAAAACCTCAAATTTTTTACCCTAAGCTTCCTCTACTTGTCTTTTCCATGTATTACTTGACATCATACAGCAGATCACTTCCAACCCGTTCATATTACATTAGGCATTGGAGAGCAATCAAGTATTAAGACGGACAACAGGCAAATATAAATAAAAAAGTCAGCATGACAAAAACAACTACGTAATTCGGTAACCTTAATTCAGGTAAAGGAGTTTGCTTGCCTCAATATCCAACAATTTGAAATAACGAAAGCAGATTATTAAGATAGTTATCAAAATAAGCTTAATTATCCTGGCACCTACCTCATCTTTGGGAATTTTTTTCTTCTCATAACCCCATTTCCTTGCCAACTTTAGAGCTGTTTCTACACCTTCAGCACCTTCAAGCTCCATTTTCTTGGACCTCATAGGTAAGGTCCAAGGAAACTGATGAAAAGGCTGGTGAGGTTCTAAAGTTGGATATTTTGGAATGTTGGACTCCAAAAAATCACTATCGATGGTCTAAATCTAGAAATGGTTACCATTTAGATTTAGTCCATCGATAGTGATTTTCTGCCATCCAACAATCCAAAATATCCAACTTCAGAACCTCATCAGCCTTTTCATCAGTTTCCTTGGACCCTACGTACTGAGCAAAGTTGAAAAATAGATAAGCTCCTGATAAAAAACACAATCATACAGTTCTCAACTACTGTCACACTCAAGTATTTCAAGGGGCCATCCTGCATGCAAAAAGAGAGACACTAAATCAAGTCCATAACCTAGGAATGGCTAAAGCAGTTGAATAAAATTGGACACTGGCCCATCTCAATTGAGATTGCAAACTAGGTGTAAGCCTATTCAGGCGTCAATAACCCAGAGGACAGTAACTGGATTTTACTTTTGGAACCTAATTTGAATCTGTTTTTTAGATAGGTAAGAAAAAGCTTTTTTTTTTTTTTTTTTTTTGATAAGTAGGTAAGGAAAAGTACCATAAAAGAAGGTCAGCATTATGCAAAGAAACATAAGTAGCCATAGGTTACAGTCTTGACAGCAGTCACTTTATTCAAAAAATACTGAAGTGTCAAGCCATATCGAAGCTACCACTCCCAGAATCCAACAGATCACACTCAGACTAAGATAAGATGAGTTAGTGGCATCCATCTACCATAAAGTGATACATAGAACAGAAGCTTCAAATCCTACACTGACTCCTCACAAACCAAAATTCTAAGCATTCCTCTGACCCTACATCTCTAGATGAACCACTTATGTTACAAAGGGGCAACCTCACAAACAACCAAAATATGTTGCCTGCAGAAGACCTAAGTCAAACTTGCAAAACACTGGCTACCAGAGTTCTCATTGGAAAAAGTTTGAAATCAACATGGCAACCCATCTGCATAAGTGAAATATCAGCACCAAAACATGCCAATGGGCCCTTGGTCAATTGGTCCAGCACTGTAAAGTTAAAAGGTCATGTATGCAAATTATTTTTTAAACAAAATATTGGTCTCATAGATGAATAATCCAATACTCGGCAATCACGAAGGAAGAACAGTTATGATGCAGTACAGATCTAGATGAAGTACTGAAAATTATATATATATATATATAGACACACATAGCAAACTGGGGCAAGGGGAATGCAAATTATGAAAATGAACTTCTGTAATCGACTACCATAAGAGAGAAGGGAAGGAAAAATTTAAACAGAACAGAAATGTCAGAACAAACCATTATGATCTGAGACAGTGATGGAGGGCCTTATCCAATAAGGGCATCTGTGAAGCCGAAATCCCCTAAGCATGCACCTGCACCAGATGTGATGTCAATAACCATGTGAACATACTAAGATGCTACAATAGAAATACAGTCTCAGAAATATACCTACGGCCAGGAGGGTTTTCCCCATTGAAGTATGTTAGCACTCGTTCAAAATATTTGACATACCTCTGAAAATACATAAATAAGAACATATCAAGAATGCCTATCACATAGAAAAGATACTATATCATGTAAGCTCAGGTGATAGAAAAGATTTCAAGAATTCAGAAGAATATCACATAGAAATAAAAGACTAACAATCTGACTGGGCAGAACAAGCCCCTTTCCGTCAAAACATCTTTTCTGATTCTAGTAGTCAATTGACTCCTCAGCGGTTGGGAAGAACTGCAAAGAGATGGCAAGTACATCCACAATTAAAACATTTAATAAAAATAAAACACAAAAGGTTATCAAAATTTCCAGCAAATGCATTATCATATGATTCAGGAATATACTATGGAATCTTACCTTCAGGAATAGAAGAAGACTGGAAATCATCAACCCTGTTCTTGCCATTCCAGCCTTGCAGCGCACAACCACAATGTTCTCAATATCCTCCTTCAACCATGAGTAAGCACTTTGGCAGAATGATATTTTCAGTTGAATTGGAGGACAATTATGGTCATCAAATGGGAAAGAAACCAGCTGGAAAGAATTAAGAACTTGAGATATAAATTATAAGTAGGTGCAATAGAACATTTTTTCATAATACCCTTTATGTTACCTAGTCATATGTTTTACCACATAGGATCCAACTAGTACATCTTTTGCAATGAAAAATGTGAGAGCCGACTCTCTTAATTGGTTGACACTTAAGAGAGTCGGCCCAGAGCTATATGCAATACTTTTCCAAGCATAATCAAAGATATGACAATAGTGTTGGTAGAAGTGTCTAGTGCACTGTGCAGAAGCCTCATGGAGCCTAGGTGCAAAGCACAAATGCTCTTAATTGAAGAAAAGTGAACACTTTTCAAATACAATATATAATAATTACTAATATAAAGATTCATAGAATATAATTACAAAAATAATTGGTAAATATAAATATTAATGTATTTTTCCTATTAGCTAAAATAGATGGTACAATTGCACAAAGTTTATAATTCAAATTCTACATATGTTCTAAGAATTTCTTACAAGAGGATTATATGGTAAATTTGAACACATACACCAATGGACAATATGATAATAATCTAGTCATAGAAAGTTTAAACATAACATTTTATATAATCCTCTTGTACTTACAAAAATTATAACTGTGATAGTCATGATCAAAAAAAGTATACGGTTCAATCAAAATATATCCAAAAGGCAAAGACCAAAGAGCATAAGAATAGTAAATTATCATGGTTTGTGGCATTTTATACATAATTTTGTTGAGAGTGTGTGTATAATATAACACCTTATGAATAGAGTTTTACTAATAAATGATCCATGTCATTTCCTTCAAGATCGAGCAATGAATTTTAATGAATGTGCTTCTTCAAAAAGCGCCCAAAATGTGTGCTTGAAATAAACTTTATTAAATGAGCTTTTTGCTTCGACCAAGCAAAGAGCTTAGACCTTGGGGCTTTTTGATTTTAGCTTTAAGAGCACTTTTAACAACAATGTATGCCAAATATGAGAATGGTCTAATACAGGTAAGATATATGAAGAATGAAACCCCATATTTTCCTCCCAATAAATTAACAATTATAACACACCTTTCCCTCAAGTAGGGATGCATCATACAGCCTCTCAGAACAAAGATTATACACTTTGTACTTGCCCTGCATAAGAAACAAGCAATATAGTTTATACTTAAACATAACAAAAATATAATGATAAAATTCTGATTACCAAAATAGCACATATAATGTTCAGTATACAATACCCATCACATTAATAAAGGTAATGCCAGAACCTGCATTCTCCTTCCACTGGACACCCCAACAAACTAAAATGTAGGCTTGTAACAGTTGATCTAAATAAGGACTTAACCAAATTAGATTTAATAAAATATTACCCATATCAGATTGATCCAGTAAGTATTTGATAGCATAGAAAAACAATAAAATATAATGCAACTGTTGAAAATTGTACACACTAAACATACACTCGCAGCAATGAGGCAAATTTGAGTAAAATCATCAATGAAAAAATTACTTACAAAATAAAATTAAAAAATCATCAATGAAAGAATTTATTCTTTTTTTGACAAAATGAAAATTCTTAAAACAGAGGATGTATTAAAATCAATTAGCTGCCAAATCAATCTTGATCAAGATCAAACCAAAACATTAGGCCAACACTTCCGTGGAGGGTGGTGGATTTACTGGCTAGTTGGCAAACTTATTTTGGGCGACATCGTAATAGTGAGATTTGGAAGGCCATTCCTCATTGTCTGATGTGGTGTATTTGGAGGGAGCGCAATGCCAGAAACTTTGAAGGAAGGGTGCGAGCAGTCAACACTAGATTTGCAATTGCATTTTATGAGGACTTTCTTCAAGTGGTTATCAGCCTTGGGGAAGTTTCTCAAACTTTTTTTTTTTGATAGGTAATAAAAGTTTTATTGATAAGAAAAGTACAATGTGTATGTGATGTTCAAATTTTGCTAATAAAACTTATTGATTATCACCAAAAACAAAAATCTGGATATAATAGAAGATAGAGATAAACCTCAAAGGTAGAGGAAAAGTAGCTCTTGTGAGACTCCTATTTTCATGGCATCCATAACCCAATGTACAGAAAAGAAATTTGTCCTCCACTTCCTAAGAATATCTGTGGTGGGTATTCCACCACAATTTACTATAATTATTAAATATCCACTGCCTAGCCTCAGATAAGAGATATGAAATGAAATGGGAGCCAAATGCATCCAAGCGACACACATAGATTAATTAATACGTCTTCAAGACTGTATCAAAGTATGTAAAGAATTGATATAAAACGTACTGATTCACAAAAATCAATGATATCCTATTCAGCAAAAAGAAATAAGAAGAAGATTTGATTCTATAATTTACATGGAAGCATTCTAAATATATTAACCTTAGATGTAATTCCAAGTGTCAAGAATCATCATACCTTCACCCCCCACCAAAAAAAATGGTCATGGTAATTACCTTGTGATGAGTTTCAAAGAATTTAATCACTTCTTCCATGTGGTTTCTGTACAGCCTTCACTGCGGCATACAATTTCATGAGGGGTCAGGTTGTACTCATGCATTGACTAGGGCCTATAAATCGAAGTTCACACACACAACACTGCTATAATCTGACAAATATAGACCCATATAGCAAATAATACTCAATGCATAAAAGAAAGAAATGATGTGTTATACTCAAAATTTGATACCTACAAACGGGTTCAGCAATAGCAAGGAGCAAAACATCCATGCAAGCTTGCAAAGGCCTATTAGCGTGATCAAGTTTGAACTCTAATTTGGTAAAGTCTCTCTTTTTCTCACCTTGAATCAATCAAATTGAATTCAAATCAATGAAAAGGACAACAAAAATAAAATACAAAAATAAAAACCCAACAAAATAAAAATCATTTATAGTTTACACAAAGAACAATGATGATACCATCGCGGTTATCATCCTCAACTTCTTCGCCATAATATGTTAAACCCACAACCTCACCATCCACTTCACTCTTACAAAGGAATAACATATTGGATGAGTTATCTTTTGTGAACCTTACGCTGTCTTGTATAATGAGGAGGAGGTCTTGCATGTCTTTCGTCAGATGCCTCGGGCCCATCTTTGTGTCCATGTTTGTGCCCCCCTGTCCCACAAAGAGGTGCCTTTGATATGCGTTTCGGCCGACTTTCTGGCACTGCAGGTAACCCAACAACCTACTCAGCCTAAACAGGGGGTGGGTCGATAACCAAAGAAGGGCCAGTAGGCGTACTGTGGGAGGGTGGCTCCTGCTTCATGTCAAGAGGGGTTGGACCAATACGCAGGTCAAAGGATGGAATGGGTGATAGCTCAGGAAATGACTGTGGGGTGGGTGGACAGATGTCAGACCTAGGACATGGATGAGGGGTGGGTGGAGGGATGGTCGAGCTTGGGGATGGATGTGGGGTGGGTGAAGGGATGGTAGGGCTAGGGGGTGGATGTGGGATGGGTGAAGGGATGGTGGGCCTGAGGGCTGGACGTGGGGTGGGTGAAGGGATGGTGGGAATAGTAACATGAGTGCAGTAATATACTGGGCTAAGCCCAATGGGCTAATCTAGCCTAATCTATACACTAACACAATGTATGCTTAGCATCAAACCTCCTTTTTAAAGCTGTTGTCTGCTTAAGATTCCTTATAGAGAACTTTGTTGATTTCAAAATCTAATTTGAGATGATCTAAGGTCATATTTTATTATTTCAGAACCAAGATTTATTTTATTATTCATTGGCATTGTTGATTTGGTATTGCATTACTAATATACTTGGTTTTTCCATGTGCAGATTGAAGGATACCTCCGTTTGTTGAGCCGTCACCCAGCGGGCACGGAGGACCACCAGGACATTACTGATGTGCTAAATGCAGTGCAGGCGATTGGCTGTGTACGACCTCCGGATCCTGAGGCCCCGAATGAGAAGGCAGCTATTCTTGCGGCAGCAGCTACTCAGAGGCCAAGCACTCCTGAGAGCCCAAGCACGAGCACAACTCCTACCGGACTTAAGGTAATAGAAACTAACATTTATATATATATATATATATATTTCAGTTTTAGGAAAATATATGTATGTCCTGATTTGTAAAATTATATTTGTTACCTTTCTCTGCTTGCTTTTAACTTTTTCCTTGGTTTCGTTTGTGTTGAAGGATATATGCCATAGAGATTTGAAGCCAGGGAACATCTTGTTGGATGGAAGTAATCCTCCATGCTTGAAGATTTTTTATTTTGGTTTTTCAAAGGTTTAATTACATATTCAACTTGGTATGGGAAGTTTCTCTCTCAGTTATGTGTGAATTTTTTTTTCATCTGACGTGTTTTATTTGTGCAGTCAGGTCGGCTGCATTCAAAACCTAAGTCAGCGGTTGAAACTCCAAAATATATTGCACCGGAGGTTGGAGAGAGACAGTACAATGGCAAATTATAAGGAGACAACAAACCTTGCCATTGTTCTCTCTCTCCAACCCCAGGTGCAATATATTTAAGTTCCAACCGCTAACTTGGGTTTTGAATGCAGCTGACCTGATTGCACAAATAAAACACATCAGAGGAAAAAAAATTCACACATAATTGAGAGAAAAACTTCCCATACCAAGTTGAATCTGTAATTAAACCTCTAAAAACCAAAATAAAAAATCTTCAGGCATGGAGGATTACTTCCATCCAACAAGATGTTCCCTTGTTTCAAATCTCTATGGCATATATCTTTCAGCACAAAGGAAACCAAGGAAAAAGTCAAAAGCAAGCAGAGAAAGGTAACAAATATAATTCTACATATCAGGACCTACATATATTTTCCTAAAACTAAAATATATATATATATATATATATATATATATATAAACGTTAGTTTCTATTACCTTAAGTAAAAGTAGGAAACTCCTGATATAAGCTGCTGGAAATAATATCTGGCCTCAAAAGTTGCAGAAGAAAATACGTGAATATAATTCATAGTATTGAAATTAAAGGGAGAAGAAAGAAAAAAGAAAAATTCATCCACTTTTGAGTTCTAAAACTCTTTAGGATCTTCTACATAACTATTTGTATTTTTTAAAACACTTTGATCTCATCATTGTGTTTTAAATGTTGGGCTTAAGAAGCAACATTATAATAAAATAAGTGTAGCTAAAATTAGAATGCTAAGATGGATAAATGGAAATACACCAAAAGATAGGATTCAAAATGAAGAAATTCGCTTAAAAATAAGGGTAGCCCCTAATGACAAAAAGATGATGGAGATTCGCTTAAAATGATTCGCTTGGTTTGCTTTATTTTCTGCATTTCCATTTTGTCTCTTTACATACTTCAGTTCTTTGTTGTTTATGCTTGCAATATTGAACTTGGTTAATCAGATACATTGGACTAACTGGTAGCTTAGGTTAAAAGTAATTAAGCCGTTAATATATATATATATATATATATAGATCAAAAATCACATTAGTAAGTAATAAAAAAAAAAACCTGTTAATGAAAAATACCTTTGTGCAACTCCGAATTTGCCTGCTTTGTGACTCTTGAGGAGATCTCAAACACGATTTCTCGGCATCACAACTAACAAAAGGAACATTAGATCGATTTGGTTTAGAATGCTGGTCAGAATCCGCTTCTAAATATGGAACTGGTTGTTCATCCCCGACTGCTCTGGACATAACCACCTGAGAAGTTTCCTCTACATTGGAATTGTCCAGTAGCTGAATCCCAAAGAGCCTGCAGCCATTCCTAGTTCCCTGTCTCTTTTCACCTGATTCTTTGTTAACAACCGGTGAAAAAGACTGTTACAGCTTCCCCTCTATTAGACCAATATGCCGAGTTGCTGGAAACAGCAGGCAAAGAGTTGTTACCACTAAAGCTGAAAGAGTTTCCTTTTGCAGCAGAGCTGAACTTAGGCGATGGATAGAAGTCTCGCCCACGTTGTGGCTCACAATATGAGAAAGCAGAGGTCTCAACCGGGGATTTCCACACACCTGATACACAAGTAGGAAAGTTTTAATCACAAACCAACAAGCATAATCGGCATAAATAATTTCCCACTAGAAAACTTTCGTACCAAGTACAGGAAAATCTGGTGTTTGTGAAGGTAAAACAGCAGACCGTGCCCACTTGTTCCATGGTGTAGGTTGCGAGCTTGGTGGAGAGTTTGCCATAAGTGGCTCCAATTCCCATGGTGAAACTCCATCTGGATGCACAATTGATGAATGCTCATCCCACTGAACCTGAAATACAATACCATTCACAGTGAGATAAATTATATCAAATATGAAGATAAGAACCACTCAATTAAACCCAATGTAAAACACACCCCAAAAAAATATCACAAGTCAATATCCCATTAGGGAGAAACTCACCTCCCATTTAGATCCTCCAATTCTCTCCAATTTTTAGCTTGAAGTGATACACATGGCATTTAAAAATCCAATGGTCATTTAGTGGTTTACATGGATTTTCCAAGACCATTGAATTTTTTAAATACCGTGTCTCACATCTAACTTAAAATTAGAGAGGATTTGAGGACTTAAGTGGGAGAGGATTTTTTTTCCCCTCTGCTAAAAGCAAGCATAAGTGGGGTCACTACAATAGAAAACAAATAAACCAGTCAATGGTTTCCAGGTGTGTGCACATAAAAGACTTCATGAAGAAAAAATGCCACATTAAAAGTAGCAATGGGCAAATTCATCAGAGCTGCATCACAAAGTTCACCTTAAGAGAAATTAAACTCCAACAAAATGTAGGACCTGAGCAATCAAGACTCAATACCATCATTTTTCAGAAATATGAACCTAGAAAGTTGAATTTAGACCATTGCAACCAGATAGTTTAAGGGTCCGCCTAAAACCCAAACCAAGAAAAGTTGGTATGATTATAATTTATCACTTATAATTTTAAACAACAAAATTAAACCCTTGACAAAGGCAGAGTCAAGGGCAAGAGGAAGTCCAGAAATTTAAAATGCACAGCTTTTAAGTTGCAACTCACAAGAACAAGAGATACTGAGATTATGTGTTACTGCTAAGATAACTCTTGGCTGAAAAGCTTAATAGAGCAGCTTGAATATTTGCTTCAAACAGTAAATTTCGGATATCTGCAATTATAGTGCAACAATTTTTTTTTTTTTTTTTTGATAAGAAAAACAAAATCATAGTAATAGAGATGTATGTCTCATGGCCAGTCCCAAGAGGTAAAGGCAGCAACGCTGCCCCACAAGGCAATGGAATATGCGACCACTCATCGACAGAGGAACTCCCACAATGAAGGAAGAGGACCATCAATGTCAACAAGCATTTATATGTGAAAGCTATAAAACCAGCCAAGCCACCACAAAATAACCCATATTGAAAAGCTTTTCCATTTGATAATTAATGGTACCGAATGATTGCCTCTATTATTTACCTGTCTTCAATATCCTCAAAAATAAAATTCTACCATCTAAAATGACAGACAGAAATCAAAGCATCCGATAATTATAAACTACACAGATCTTAGTCTCAAGCTTAATAGAGCAGACTGGACATTTGCTTCAAACAGTAAATTTTGGATCTCTATAAATTATAATGCAACATAGTGGCACAGAAAGCTATAAAACCAGCCAAGCCACCACAAAATATCCCATATTGAAAAGCTTTTCTATTTGAATATTAATGGTACCAAATGATTGCCTCTAGCATTTACCTATCTTCAATATCCTCAAAAAAAAAAATTCTACAATCTACAATGACAGACAGAAATCAAAGCATCCAATAATTTCAAACTACACAGATCTTAGTCTCAAGCTAGCTACCAATTCTGACTTTGCAAGTGCAAGATAACAAATTCTTAACCCAACCAGGAAAAAAATCAATCCTTAAAAAATCCACAATATCATTAGATACAGGGAAGAAAGGAGTCAAGATATATAATCAATTATTTCCATAAGATGTCCAGCAGTTCAGACATCCTCAATACATTCTTGGACCAATCCCGAAAAAATAACAAGTATGACAAAAGAAATAAATTAACCTTTAGTGATCGCCACTCAGAATCAGTCCATCCAGATGATTTATTGTCTTCAACACAAACAATTGTGCCACTGAACCTGTAATGATAGAGACAGGTGATGCATCGTAACTTCCTCCAAGTCCAAGAACACAATATTATACAAGGGAAACAACATACCTTCTTTCAGGAACTTCCTCACCCTCAAATCTCATTCTAAACCTCATCCCAACAGATAGCTTATGGCTCCGAGCTTCAAGGTACTTGTTCACACTTACAATAAACTCTGATCAACTTGTTCTGACATAAAAACACTAGTTCAGAAACTCAAAACATCACTTTTCTTGATACCCTCAGGGGGTTGGCAGTAAGGCAGACTATAGTAGCTGAAAGGAAGCTCGGTTTCGATGGAAGTCAAGGAATTGACTTTGGCAAATATGGAATCCCGAGGCGAATATGTGTGCATATAGCTTCCAGGAAGGTAAAATGCATTGCAAGTGGTATGTGCAGAGAGAATAACCAAGAGCAGGAAAACCCATTTCAAGAATGGCTTTGATAAAGCCATTGCGAAACTGAAAAGACCCAGATCTTAGAAATAGTGATGGTGGATCTGTGTGTGAGTTACAGCTACAAGGCTACACAAAGAAAGAAAGCACAAAAAACAAGAATTACAGATCTGTATACATAATCATTGCTAACAACATGTAAACAGAATTCATTTTCAGAAACAGATCGTAACAAATACAGAAAACAACGCAAAGATAAGGGATTCAGTTATTGAAAATGGAAAAAGAATGAAAAAAAAAAAAGGCACAGATCTGTGAAAATTTGTACAGGAAAATAAAATGGGAAAAGGAGGAGAAAAAGAGAGAAACGAACCTGTGGAGCGAGATCGGATCAAAGCACAGATCTGATTTTGTTGTTGATCTGGGGATCTTTCTTTCTCTCTGTCTCTGTCTGTCTCTCTCTGAGTGGAGAGAAATCAGGGGGTGAGCGATAAAAGAAAGGCAAGAGTTGGAAGGGAACCCTATGCTATATGCTATGCTCTTCTATGTGCTATGAGATAACTGGAACCTTTCCTTCAATGAGAAACACGCGACTGATAAAAGTAACGGATAGTTTCTGCCACGATTATCAAATACAGGTAGCTAGATGCGGGTGGGGCGTTATTGTTAAACTTTATTTTTTTTATAATCAAATTGAAAGGGAAATAAATTTGTATAATAATTATGTAATTAATGATGTTTTTATATTTTACCCTAATAAATTAAGGGCTTCTTTTTAATAAAAAAAAAAAAAAAAAGAGTCAAATGCTATCAACTAATGAATGATTTCTTATCTCATCCCAAAAAAAAAAAAAAAAAACTAAACTAATGAATGATTTCTACATCAAACTAATGAACCAACATAAAACACTAGTATCTATAAAACCCTGCACCTCAATAATGTTGTTTTAAAAGACAATACTGGCAATTATCTAAAATCACATTAATTCTCTAACCAAGGAAACCAAACCCATTATTTATCACACATTTATTATCATCATCACCCATAATTAAAAGCTTCAGAGCCAACAATGTCAAACTCTTCATTACTCTTCCATCAAAAAAAAAAAACTCTTCATTACTGTCTCTCTCTCTCTCTCTCTCTAGCTGTGCTTTGTAAATGAAATTAAAGCACGAACTTTAATGAAAGCAGAAAAAGTTGCGGGTTCTATCTTTAACGCCAAATTCGCCAATTACTAAACCCAAAAAGTACACAAACTTTCACACTTTTTTTTTAGCCCTGAAAACCGGCAAATTTGTTTTAAAAGCAAAATCAACAAACAAATTCCGTTACCGTAAAAAGATCCGTAACTTTTGCTCCCTAGAAAGGATCATGCTTCACACATTTCACCGTGAAGTGAGTAATTTAATGCCGTGTTTGGTTGGTGAGAAAACAAAGAAAAATAACAGAAAAAATTAAATAGAATTAAAGATTCAGCAATTTTGTTACGTGTCCCCAAATTATTCAACAATTTCCGATCCCGATTAAAACTCAAAAATTATAAAATTAAAAAAAAAAAAAAAAAAACTGTCAGACTATAACAAAACCGTTTTTAGTAATCGATTATTTAGTTTCTATTTTTAGAAAAATCAAAACCTCCAAATTTAGAAACAATTTCCATTTTTTCCTCACTTTCCTTCATTTTCTCACCAACCAAACAACTTACTAAATCCCGATCTCTCAGATTCCAATTCACAGAGACGGAAACCTAACTGTACGATAGATTCCCGCACACTGAACAAAATTACACAATCCGAACCGCAGAGAAATCCTACTCTTACAACAACAACCAAAAAAACACGAACCGTAGAGAGCGGCAGACACAGATAGAGTATAAGTTTCCTGAGAGACACAGAGAGATTGTGTGATTATCGTCCTGTTCGTACAATTCCAATAGCGAGCGCCGAGAGAATCGGAATTTTAGGGTTTCAATTTCGGACTCAGAGAGAGAGAACAGAGATCGAGATAAATGAGTGGAAATGGAATGGGGATCGATAAGGTCGTGTTTGGTTGAAGCCGACAAAACCTCTCTCCTTATGCCTCTTTTTCAGCTCTTTCTATTTCCTTTTTACACACACTGTTTACTCTTTCTTTTCTTTTCTCTCTCTTCTAGCTGACTTGGACCGGCTTTTAGAGTTAAAGTTTTTCCGAATTTTTATACAGAGAATGAAAAGTGACATTTAACTTTTCTTATCTACTTTTTTAAATATACTTTCCAACAGATTCTTTTTTATATTTTCTATCTCATTTAAATATTATTTCTTTAATCATCATTTATTCTTTTTTTAACAACTATATTTTTCAATGAAAAGTGTTATGTTCACAACATTTTACGCAATACTTTCATAACAAAATTTATGTGGAAAGTTGTTACTAGTTCTAATTTGAACCCACCGCTAAAATTTTTTTTTTACTCACAAATATTAACTAATAACAATCTGTTACTTAAAATTTATTGTAAAAATATTATGGTAGTATTTTTTAATTAGGATTTTTTATTTTTTATATTATTTTTCTTCTTTTCATTTCATTTTCATCCATACACATTTCATTTCTTTTTTTTCTTTTTTCTTTTTCTTGTTTTTCTCCTCCACACAAGTGTCCAACCCCCCTTCTTTATTTTCTTTTTCATCTTAAGAACATTCCAGCATTTGCTTCACACCAAAGAGAGAGAGAGAGAGAGCTCATTCGCCGCCCCACTGCAAGTGGAGATCGAGGTTGCCGAAAGGACAAAGCCGGTGGAGATCAACGTTCACCATGCAGCACTACCACGTCTGCCGCCCCATTGCCGCTCGTCGTCCTCCCCACCACCAGGCTAGGTTAGATTGTCTCGTTCTTCTTTTCTTTTTTTTCTTTTTTTTCATATTTGCTTGTTCTGATTCAACTTTATTTTAAGAATTGGATTTTGTTTTGTGTGTTTGTGTTTTGTGTTTAGATTAATTCTGTTGCTCATGAACGGGTCTCTTTCTTCTCTTTTTTCTTTTTCTTTTTTTCCTTTTATTTTTCTAATTTCATTTGGTTTATGAGAAAAATTATTTTTGTGTTTAGATTGTATTTTGCGCTTTGTGCTTCACCGTTGTTTTCTGATGAGAAGCAAAGAGAGTTTTTTTCTAAAGAGAAGCAAGAGAGAGACGGAGTGAAGAAGAAAGAGAAAGGAAGGGAAGAGAAAAAAGTAATTTTTTAATTCAATCGGTATTATTTTAAGGGTAAATATTCTTTGCATAAGCTACAGTAGCTCTCCAGGCCTGGAGAGCTATTGTAGCAAATCTAAAAAAAAAAAAATAGAGATAAAGAGGTTGTTGGAGGTCTTTTTTGGTGTGTTTACTCTCCAAATTAGGCTTTAGAGAGCCTATTGGAGATGCTCTTATATACGAGAGAAAAAGCGAAGAGAGAGAGAGAAAGGGTGCGCAATGCGCACACTTGTCTGACTCTCTCTCTTTCTCTCTCTTCTTTTGGGTAACAGTGAGAGAGAGAAGAAAGCAGGAATTCAATGCGTGCCCCTGTGCCCCCAACATGTATACTATCGTGCGCTGTCTATCCTTAAAAAGAGTTTTTCAACTGCAAACAGAGTGTACTGTCCACCTATACAAAGTTGGAAAATTCAATGAAAATCAAAACTAATTTTGTTACCTTTTCTTCCCATTCAACTAGGACTTCATAAAAGGAAATTAATGATACTCATAACTAGTGGAGTATATTGATACTACACTTTCTTTCCTCTAAAAAGTTGGAATATTTTTCGTTTTTTCTTGAAAAAGTGATAATTAAATTTAGGCTGAAATATAGATTACATTCTCTAAATTTGATTGACATTCATTCCAGTCTTTAACTTTATTTTCGTTCAATTGAGTCCTCTAAATTTCAAAATTATTTCATTTAAGTCTGTTGTCAAATTTTATTAAAAAATTATCATAAAGTATGCAATTAAATAGTTACATAAAATATCTATAAAATATTTTCATTTATTTTATACATTGTTTTATAGATTTTTTTCATACGAAAAATAATTTGTTCAAGGGCAATTTTTTAACAAAATTGAACATAATGCTTGAATTTAATAAATCAGAAACTTAGAAGACTCAATTTAATGAAAGTAAAATTAGAAAATGAAAATGAATTTCAGCCAAATTCAGATGATGCAATTTACATTTTATCCCAAAAAAATGCTAATCAGATATCATCCTATTGAAACAAATGCACCCTTGTGAGTTTATAGGGGAAATTTACAAACAAATTGAACAAGATCAAAGTACTTTTCTCCCTTATATTTGGGAGTTTATAAATGAATAGTATGAAATCAAAAGTAATATGGTATTATTTTCTTTTATACATCTTGCTTGGTGTTTATAAAGAATATGAACTAAAGCAAAAGTAATATAATGTATTTACTACCAAAGGGGTGGTGGTTTGGATGTTTAGTGGCATTAGACTTGGAATATGTTGGTTTGGTGGGTGGCTCATTGTTGGTCTGTTGGTTGAATCCCTAATTAGGAAGCGTTTGGAATTATTTTTATGTCACAGACTTGATATTAATCGATGCCTTTAATGAGGGTGGGTCAGATTATGACTCTACCCATTCTAATACTTCATAAACCCAATTCTAATGAGTAAGATGTTATTATAGACACACTCAAGTAGGTATGTCACCTTTGGTCACCCCCTTCCACCCATTTTTTATTTTAAAAAGAAAAACAATATATATTTATTCCCCTATTGGAGTTTATACATACATACATACTTACATACATACATACATACATATATATATATATATATAAAATTTTATTACTAGTCGCTAACCCGTGCGATGCACGGGATAGTTAAATAGAAATTAAATATATTTATTTTGTTCATGGTATTGACTTGAAGATATATGAAAATAAAAACAATTTGTTCAAAATAAAAGTTCACATAAAAATAAAAATAAACACAGAACTTGTAGAAACCTAAAACAACATAATTTCAAAAGATCACAAAAGTAATACATGTAAAATTTCATAAACTTAGAAGAGTAGGTGTTATCAATGCTAGTTGAGCGTTACTTTTATGAACACCACCACAAGTTGAATATTTCTTTTATGAACACTTCTTAGCAAATCTATCATTGTACATGGACATTTGTCCATTTGCATATTCCATATTTCTATGGTTTATGAATTGGTTATGCAACTGTGTATGTGAAACTCATGAGATGTTTGTCTTCTTGTCCTCTTTTCCTTCATGAAAGCAAGATCATAATTGAATTGAGTTATCTACTTTTTGTCAATGCTAAATCAAACCTTTCATACCTCTAGGAAATATCAGCAACCCCTTGTTAAAAAACATTTAAATACAATACATTTTTAATTGATAAAGACTAATAAGAATAAAAAACAGCTTACCTTGATTAGATCAACAATAGAGCATCACATCTCTTACCTATCTTCCTTCTTACGACTCTCCATGTATTATGGCTTCTAGAACTCATAAGAAATTTCATCAAACACCTTGTGTACATGTAAAAGAAACAACACTTAATGAAATGAACATTATTAAAAATGTCCATACTCAACTTTAAAATAGTAGCATAATAGTCATAAATCAATGCAAAACTACAAATGTAACAGGAAAAATCACTGTTCAATTCAAAAATTCAACTTAAATTAATCAAGGACAACCCAAGAAAAGTCACAAAATTAAAACTAAATGTATTATGACTTTGAGAAAAAAAAAATAGTAATGAATTGCTAATGGTGACAATTTGGGGAAAAAAAAAAACTTCATAGGAAAAAAATAATATGAAGAATTAAACAAACTTCACAACTTTGCAGATAATTCTTGTCATCTTTAGAGATCTTAAACTAATTATTTTCATTGCAAAAACCAAAATACACACTCAGTTGTTCCACCACCATAAACTTGAAAGCAAGTTCAAAGAATAGGAGTAGCACATATAAGCCAATCATTCGTTTTAAGTTAGAGAAACAAAATCCATCCTGGTTCAATTGAAAAAGCATAAGAAAAATGAGTGGAGTTCTTTACACTATTTATAGAAACCATTCATGCTATCCCTCATCCAAAATCATATATGGACCTTTTATATATCATACCTACATATTGGATCATAACAATTTTGTAACCAAGGGCCTATTATTAACATTCAATACTTTACCATCAAATCTAAAGCAAAAACCACAGCAGCCAATTCCAAATCATGAGTTTGGGTAATTTTTGTTCAAAATTCTTTAATTGTCTAGAGGCATAAGCAACCTAGCCAGTCATTTTTTTACATCGCAAAAAATGACATTGAAAAAAGAAGGTCGACAAACACATCTCAACCTGATTAAATCAGCAACATAGCATCACATTCTTTACTTATCTTCTTCCTTACCAATCTCCATGTAATATGACCCCTAGAATAACCAAAAAAAAAAAATCACATAGGAATTTTATCAAACAGCTTATGTACATGTAAGAGAGATAGGGATACTAAACACATCTAGAGAAATAGTTGTGTGCTTGAGGAGCTCTAGACACCCATGTTAGGAAGAAGTAGTAATATTAGTCTGTAAAGATCCAAATTTCTAGTGCTTGTACTCACAATGTCAATCAAACATACTTGTTAAAATACCATGGCTGAATGTCAATCAAACATTCATGTTCATTTGTAAGTGAATTTAATATCGGGGTCTAAATTGTAATTTGTGAGCTTGATTGAATAATTTAAAAATGGAAAATAAATTGAATATAAATTAAGTCAAATCAATGTCAAGACCAAATAAGAAAACATTTTTTTTTCAATTAAATTCAGTAAAGAAAATTGAGTATAGCACATACACAGCAAACTAAATTAGTGAAAAAACCTTCAACTGATCCAAGTTCAATCAAACATAAACTCTGTCAATTTATATAAAATAAAAATCAGACATAGTAACTTTATTTTTTTGATTAGCATCAAGACAAAAAAATTTACTATTAAATTCCCACGTTACTATCATAGTATCATCATAAGAGAATCAGACCAAATGATATAGAAGGATAACATGAGTAAGACCTGGTAGTTGAAGGAATTGAGTTTTATAAAAAATTTGTGAAAAAAATTGGTTACAAAATTATGAATATTAGCCTGCACCCATTATAGATCAGTAGATCTGGCCTTAGTATCATATAAATTAAGTACCAACACATGGTGAATTAGAGAAGGGAGAAATAATTTGTACTTTTTGGCCAATCTACTAGTGTTGGGTCCTCCCAAGCTTGGTCAGCAGCTTGGCGAGGAACTACTTTCTTCTTGGTTTCTGCTTTGTGCTCAATCTCACTGCTTGCAAGGGCAGCCTTTACGCTCTCAAGTGCTTCTGGTGTAATCGTTTGTGCATGTATTTGAAACAATTGTTGTGCCTATTAAAATACAGCACCTTTAATTATAAAAATATAATATTTATTTATAAAGTAAAGAAAAAACAATGATCAGAAACCATTCACACGATTTAATTCCCCTTTTCTTTTGGTTACAGACAGATTGGTGCTCTTCCCAATCATTAAAAAAAATTGATTTCATGTCACAAAGGTGGAGAATAGTGGTTTAGGGAGCGGGTTTGGCTGTGGGTCTTTGTTTTGGAAGAAGGAGAAGGAGAACAGTGGAGGAAGGTGAAGGGGTTTGCATTTTGTCTCTCAAAAGTGGAGATCGGTGGTTTGGGGAGCGGGTTTAGCCATGAGTCTTTGTTTTGGAGGTAAAAAAACATCTATGACAATTAACAATATCAAAATTATATATATATATATATATATATATATATATATATATCAAACAGAATAACAGACAGTACAAATACACAGCTAAAACTACAAATACAAAACAGAGTCAACAGACTCAGGAATACCCCTAAGTTTGAGATAACCAAGAAACTTAAATATGCAATCACATTCCAATTTCAAATTCTTTCTACAAACATATTATTAATAAATATGCAAGAAACAATACAGAATAAAGGAAAGGTAAATACCTGACTATCCTCGTCTTGTAGTACAAAGAATCATATATAACCCCTCCTCAATCATGTTCAGCTACAAACATGAAAAAAAGAAAAAAGAAAAATGCAAGCACCTACAACAAAAGTGAAATAAAATAGAATACCATAGAGAAATCTTAGTAGCAATAACATAAAGTAATTCACAATTGGCAAATTAACAAAGCAAAATTCACAATTCACAAAGGTATATCTAAAGGAACCTTCACAATTGATTGTGCTTTCATTTACTTTTGCTTCACTGTTGTTTTTTTCCTCAACACCCAAATAGATGCTCAATTTGGTTAAGTTTGTATGATCGTGAAAATACTTTGGAAGCTTTATATCAAGCAGATGGTGTGCGTCTATGAAAAGTGAAACTATTTTGATTCTAGGAAAGTTAACTAACCTCGGTTGGAGGAGAAAGATGAAAAAGAAGAACATGATTTATCAGCTACGAAATCAAAGAAAGAAATCAAAAAAAAAAAAAAAATATATATATATATATATATATATATATAACAAATTCTTAGGTGTAAATTAATTGAAATCAACAATAATCAAACTGAAAGCAATTCAAACATTAACGAATTAGTAAAACTAAATAAAAGTTAAAACGTTTCACAGATATCTGATGCAATCCGTACTAATGTATTTAATCGTAAAGAGAGAAAAGAGTTGCCTTCTTTGGAAGAGTCGGCAGTTTGGACTAATACCTTAGAGAGAATGATAGAGAGGATTAAACCCAGATTTTGAAAGAGGGAGTGTTTTACTTTTATTGGGGATGAAACCCAGAGGTGGAGAAGGGTGGTGTCGGAGAGGGTGGAGCCGTTGAGCTACGATTTACGTGTAGGGGAACGGCAGAGCGTGGTTTGCATTTTGGAGGAAGGAAAAGGTAGAGCGTGTTAGGGGCTTAGGACTTTTCTGATTTTGCGATTAGGTATTTTTTTTTGGGTTTTAGAAAAGTTTTTTTTTATGATTTTTTTTAAATATTGTGTTAACATAGAAAATTGTGGGAGATTTAAAGGTTTCGGTTTTATATATATACTAGTCGCTAACCCGTGCGATGCAAGGGAAAGTTTTGCAATATATATATATATATATATATTATATTATATTATGATACATATTTAAATTATATGCAATTACAATAATCTCATTTCTCATGTTCAAACCCATGCAATTATAAAAACACAATATAAGAAATGTTGTGTTAAAAAAAATGACAAAAACCACAAAACCAAAACCAAAAATACAAACTCACTTTTAAGGAAGTCAACTCTTTGAAGAACTGGAACAATTAGGACATGTGGCATATGAAGAAACTTTCACTTGTCAAACTATTGAATTCCATTAAGCAAAGAAGTTAACACTACCAAAACCCAAAATCTGAACCCACTTTTGAGATCTTAATTGGGCAGTGAAGACCTTTCCGCATTTTATGTTACAAAGATTGCATCTTAATTTATTGAGAGCCATGAGGTTTTTGTTTATGTGCACAAATAATAAATTATCATCTCATAATTATATTAATGTTACAAAGATTGCATCTTAATTTATAAGAGCTATGATGTTTTTGTTTATGTGCACAAATACTAAATTTATCTTCAGAAAATTGCAAAATAAAAACAAAAAGTTTTGGACTTACGGTGAACCTTTGGACTTGGTTTGGAACTTTGCCGGTCAAAAATTGTGAAGTCTTGCTTTGAGTGCTTTTGTAGATAGGACAAAATTTATATGGAGGGAAGTATAGAGAAAGGGTGAGAGAGAGAGGAAGAAGAGCGTATAGAGAGATTGAAAAAGTGTTTGTTTTTTTTTTGGGAAGGAATTTGATGCTTGCAAAATTTATAACTACCCATGTAAGACTCTTTTATATATACGACGGTTTGGTTTTTTAAATAAACCGAATCAAGCCACCAACTGTAACAAAAATTGTAGTGAAACGGTTCGGTTAATTCAATATAAGACATAACTTCTCGGTTTTTTTTTTTTTTTTTTTTTTTTTAAATTGTAGTGTTTATTGACTGAAAAGGTGTTTATTGAAAAATGAAAAGATACAACTATTTGGTATTTTTAAATGTGAATGTGGCATAAATTTATGTAGGCACGTGGCGTAATAAGGAATGGTCAACAAAAAGTCAAACGTTTCGGCTATTAGTTATTACTAGTCGTTAACCCGTGCGATGCACAGGAAAGTTTTGCAAAAAATATATATTATATTATGATACATATTTAAATTATATGCAATTACAATAATATCATTTCTCGTGTTCAAACCCATGCAATAATAAAAACACAATATAAGAAATGTTGTGTTAAAAAAAATGACAAAAACCACAAAATCAAAACCAAAAATACAAACTCACTTTTAAGGAAGTCAACTCTTTGAAGAACCGGAACAATTAGGACATGTGGCATATGAAGAAACTTTCACTTGTCAAACTATTGAATTCCATTAAGCAAAAACCTATTAAGCAAAGAAGTTAACACTACCAAAACCCAAAATCCAAACCCACTTTTGAGATCTTAATTGGGCAATGAAGACCTTTCCACATTTGATGTTATAAAGATTGCATCTTAATTTATTGAGAGCTATGATGTTTTTGTTTATGTGCACAAATACTAAATTTATCTTCAGAAAATTGCAAAATAAAAACAAAAAGTTTTGGACTTATGGTGAACCTTAGGACTTGGTTTGGAACTTTGCTGGTCAAAAATTGTGAAGTCTTGCTTTGAGTGCTTTTGTAGATAGGAAAAAATTTTATATGGAGGGAAGTACAAAGAAAGGGTGAGAGAGAGAGAGAGGAAGAAGAGCGTACAAAGAGATAGGAAAAAGTTTTTTTTTTTTTTTTTTTGGGAAGGAATTTGATACTTGTAAAATTTATAACTACCCATGTAAGACTCTTTTATATATACGGCGGTTTGGTTTTTTAAATAAACCGAATCAAGCCACCAACTGTAACAAAAATTGTGGTGAAACGGTTCGGTTAATTCAATAAAAGACATAACTTCTTGGTTTTTTTTTTTTTTTTTTTTAATTTTATTTTAATTGTAGTGTTTATTGACTGAAAATGTGTTTATTATAAAATGAAAAGATACAACTGTTTGGTATTTTTAAATGTGAATGTGACATAAATTTATATAGTCACGTGGCACAATGAGGAATGGTTAATAAAAAGTCAAACGTTTCGGCAATTAGTTATTATATAGATACATAGATTATATCCTTTATATTTTATTAAAATATGGATAAAATTAATCCCCTAAAAAGAGCAGTAAAATTACTCAACAAAATAAAAAAGGGTAAAACTTAATATTCACCAAATTCCTAGGTGAAGAATAGATGAAAATGAAATATCTTCTTAATGATTCATTCTACTCAATTTCATTAATTTGATAAAAATGTAAGAGCACAAATTACGGGATATTAAATGTACTAGTACGACATACAAAGTATATGATAATAATTACAACTTCACATATTGAGTTTCTCATGTTGGCTAGGGTTTTTTCTCTAGCCGCGTGTAGAATATTGTCCCTAACCTAGTTTAGGGTTTTGGGTCCCTTCACGTCTCCGGACGGATAGGACGGTGAGCGCAGACATAGTTGGTAGACTACTCTCTTTTTTTTTTTTTTTTTTTTTTTTTTTTTTTTTTTTTCCAATTCCACTGTTAAACATTATCATGGCTGGGTTGGAGGATTTGTGGGCCAAGTTTACTCTCACAGAGGATGAAGAAGGTGGTGCGGATGTGCCAAACCAAGAGGCAGTGGAAGTGCATCGTTGGCGGGGAAGTTTTTCACGAAGAGAGTTTTGAATGTCGAAGCAGTGGCTCGTACCTTCAAACCATTGTGGAAACCAGTCGGTGAGTTGAAAATTCGCGATTCAGGGGACAACGTGCTGGTTTTTGAGTTTGATGATGTGATGGACCTCGAGAGGGTGCTAGAGTATGAGCCTTGGTCATACGATAAAAGCTTAATAGCTTTCCAGCGGGTTTACGACGTGGAACAGATTCCGCACTTGGTGTATAATCAAGTGACTTTCTGGGTGCAGCTACATAACATCCCATTGAAGAATCTAACTCATGAGTCTGGTGAAGCTATAGCCCAAGCAATTGGAACGGTGATTCAGGTTGCCGATCCGGAGGACGACGGCGCAGGTGGTGAGTTCTTGAGAGCTTGTGTAGCAATGGATATATCTAAGCCTTTGCCGCGTGTATCGAAGCTGATGTTAAGAGGTAAACAGATTGGGTTGGTGGGATTAAAATATGAATGCCTCCCTAATTTCTGTTATTGGTGCGGTAGAGTTACTCATGGCAAACAGGAGTGCGAAGTGTGGTTGAGAGGCCGAGGGAAATTGAGTAGGGATGATCAACAGTATGGGGAGTGGTTGCGGGCGGAACCGGTTCTGTCTTGAGAAATTCATGGGGTCCTATGGTCAAGGCCTATTAGAGATATATATTAGTCATATTAGCCCAATGTAATAGGCCCAAGCCCATTCCTGCTTGTACTAGTAGTCTAGGGTTTAGTCGCCTATATATACTCATGTTATAGTTCATTGTAACACAGGTTATTGTACTACACTCTCATATAATAAAGATGTAGCCCTTAAGGGATTCCTCCGTGGATGTAGGCCGGCAAGGCTGAACCACATAACCCTCGTGTTCTCAGTGTTCCTATTCTATGCTTCCTCTTCCGCATCCACTTCAGCATACACAACATGGTACCACACATCACGTTGCTAATAATAATGCTATTTAACATGGTATCAGAGCCAAACTCCATTCTTGGCATCAAACAATCATCTCTACACAGTAAAAAAGATTAATACATGCGTGGCACAGATCCACGACGGTGCCCATGCTTGCTTTCAGACCAGGACCCACTGCATCACACAGCTCCCACGAAATCATCGTTGTTGTGTAACTATTGTGTCCAAAGATCCACAAACTCAAGCAAACCCGTGGCTTCAATCTCAGATCTGTGCAAATCGAGGCTTTACCTGATGAAACCAACCATACAGATGTGCTCCACGGCCTCTCGCCATCAAAACCCAGGAAGCTGATCTTACCAAAACAGCACACGCGCCCCCACGCGCTTCCACTATTTCGGCGTAGTCATCCACGCGCTGCCTCGGATTCCTAAGGAGCAGTCCTCCTCCGGCAACACGCGCCGCCATGACGGCCTCGTAGCTTGCCGATCTGCCAAACCCCCGAAGTCCGAGCATCAATCTCCCTCGCACGCGCCTTCCGGAGTTCCAGCACATGCCGGTGGAATACATGCACGCGCCACACGCGCCGGAAGATTGCTGCTGACGTCATCTTGACACGTCAGCACCAGCAGGCCTTTGCCACGTCAGCCCTAATCCAGGTCATCACCATGTCATCAGCCACGTCGCTAGCCACGTCAGCAGTGTCGCCTCGTCAGCACCACGTCACCTAGCTGATCATTGACAGGACCGACTCGACCCGGACCACCCGGATCTGACCCGTGAGCACTGTCTTTGACTTTGACCAGAGTCGTTGACTTTCGTTGACTTTTGACAAAAAGTCAAAAATTTCCGACAGGGCCTATCTTGCTTAGTTTTTCGCGTAGATTCCAATTTTGGACTCCGTTTCATCATTTGAAACTCCGAAATTGGTCAATTGGCATATTCTTCATCATGGTTTCTTCAACGACATTATTCAAGGCATCTCCAAGTGATCTTCTCATACTTATCCAACCTCAAGCCTTCATCGAGCTTCCACCTTGAGTTTGAGGGAGGGTGTTAGAGATATATATTAGTCATATTAGCCCAATGTAATAGGCCCAAGCCCATTCCTGCTTGTACTAGTAGTTTAGGGTTTAGTCGCCTATATATACTCATGTTATAGTTCATTGTAACACAGGTTATTGTACTACACTCTCATATAATAAAGATGTAGCCCTTAAGGGATTCCTCCGTGGATGTAGGCCGGCAAGGCTGAACCACGTAACCCTCGTGTTCTCAGTGTTCCTATTCTATGCTTCCTCTTCCGCATCCACTCCAGCATACATAACATGGTATCACACATCACGTTGCTAATAATAATGCTATTTAACAATAACATCCCATTGAAGAATCTAACTCATGAGTCTGGTGAAGCTATAGCCCGAGCAATTGGAACGGTGATTCAGGTTGCCGATCCGGAGGACGACAGCGCAGGTGGCGAGTTCTTGAGAGCTTGTGTAGCAATGGATATATCTAAGCCTTTGCCGCGTGTATCGAAGCTGAAGTCAGGAGGTAAACAGATTGGGTTGGTGGGATTAAAATATGAATGCCTCCCTAATTTCTATTATTGGTGCAGTAGAGTTACTCATGGCAAACAGGAGTGCGAAGTGTGGTTGAGAGGCCGAGGGAAATTGAGTAGGGATGATCAACAGTATGGGGAGTGGTTGCGGGCGGAACCGGTTCTGTCTTGAGAAATTCATAGGGTCCTATGGTCAAGGCCTGGTCAAAAATTGAATTTGGATCAAACTGTAGTTTTTTTTGTTGGGTTAGAAGACAATCCAATGTCTCAGCCCACGAACTTGAAAATTGGGTTCTTAGGAAAAAAGTGGGAGATTTATGCCTAATGACTTCATAGATCTGGGCTCTCTTATGACCATTAATAAAGTGTCTGTTTAGTTTAAATGAATTTTCTCTATTTATCCTGCAAAAAAGGTCTTGAAAGTCATTACCAGCCAAAATTTTGCGTAAATTGTTGCCTACAAAAAATACCTAAATTTAACTTGTGTGTAAATGGCGAAATTGGATTGAATTCATTGATTAAGATTCACATAACTTTAGTCTAGCATCTGGCTTAAATCTGTAACCTGAAGGACCCTTATTTTTTCTTTTTTTAAATAAAAAAAGTAAGGGCCTAAGGGTGTGAGTAGTGGTAACAACTCAACTCTACGTTGGCATGACCAGATTAGTTCATTTTTACTCCTATTCAGTATAGAACCTTCAATTACAGTCTCTTTATTACTCAAATGCAATTTGGGTGACATTTAGTTTCAAAAATAAAATTTAGTTTTTAGTCTACGATTGATGCAAACCATTGGATCATTTAAGTCAATTGAAACCCATTTTAATGCTTCTCAGCAACTTAGCCATTTCATCCATATCCTCTTTACGCATGAACCAACGCCTTTCCTCCATTATCGTAAGTGCCACTGCCACCTCTGCCACATGAACTATGCTCTGCACTGCCTCCACTAACATTGCTGCAACAATCGACTTCATAACAATACGTTTCATTCCGTTTCATTTAAAAGTATAATTTCAGCACAAAAGTTCACCAAACGTGGGAAAGAAAGGAGCAAAAAAATTCCTCCTCTTACTTCTAGCAAGTATTACTTTTGAGGTAGTTCAGGTACTGAAAAGGTTTACGCTTGGCAAAAAAGTGTGACACTCAATGTCACTATATTGGCAGAATCTTCTTGACATAGAGCTACAAAACTGGGAATAACGAAGCCATATCAATGCGTACGAACGCTCGCTTGAATAAAACTTGTCATAGTGTTCTTCAAAAACCTACAGTCAATAATGCTAGTTTCCCACAATGATACTATGAAATTTTGCACCATATTTATATACTTTGTAGATAGATGCCATATCTAAAGTAACATCAATAATAATAGTAAAAGTGATGTGGATTTTGTTCAGATAGTATCTAAAGTTCAAAGTAAGTACACAATTTTTTTGTTTAACTCCCACAAGATGAATCTTCATCTTCGTCTTCCTCCTCAAATTCAACATCTTCTTCCGTACGATTAGCATCCTCTGGTGGAGGAATTTTGGCCTCTTCAACAATTATCTCTATCTCTTCATCACTTTGGAGGGCAAATCTTGGATTTTCTTTCGTAACTTGAAATGCTTCTGCTAGTTTCCCTTTCAACTTCTTCTTAAACCACTGGTGTTTCATGATTTCCTCAATGGCAATCCTCTGCCCAGAGGAATAAAAGAAAAAAGAAAGAGAGCAAACATGATATAAACAATGACAGAACAGATATAAATAGATGATATAAACATCATCTATTTATCATAAATGATGAGAAAGACTTCAAAATCAATGACAGAATAGTTGATTAACAAAAAATTAAAAAGAGATCACGAACAAGGACTAAATTAAAAAATAATTCCCCCATAGGACCCATGTCTATCTCTTACACCTGTTAGGCAATAATACCTTTTCTACACTCCAAAAAACATGTCCTACACACCATACTTGTGCCTTTTGAGTTAGTTAACACATTTAAAAAAATAAAATTGAGTTTCCAATAGTCTGTTGTTGAAGCCAGCCAACCCTATGTGTTGACTCCTAGGTTTTCTATCATGATTGGTACAAACTCCAAGCAACCTTGAGTGCTAACTCCTAGGCGATTGTTATTGTTGTTCTTTACTTTTTTGTGTTGCATCAAGTTTTGGGTTTGTCTATAATGTTTGAGAAAGAGAGAGAAAACTAATGTCTATGATTGTAGAAGGCCATAATTTTTTTTTCTTTTTTTGATAGATACAATTTTTCAAGAAACTATAAAACCTCAAATCTCCCAAGACATTTCAGATTCAAAAAAGGGGGGGGGGGGGGGGGGGGGGGTGTGGGGACACAATGTTGTTCACAGCAAGTTATCCAATTTATAAGCAAAGATTTGCAACTCAGCGGCATACGTAGTTATGACTGTTACGTACCTTTCGAGGATCTACAACAAGCATGTGAGCAAGGAGATCTTTAGAATCTGGAGATAAAAAGTCCGGAAGAGAGAATGGACAGGCATTTGTTTCCTGCATAAGAATGATAAAGGAAGCATTAAACTGCTAAAATAAGAAACATTAATTTTAAGGATGGCCAAAATGAAGGTAGATTACATAAACATTACTGGTTTCCCCTGTATCATTTGGTCTATAATTTGGGTGTTCCCCCACCAGCATAGTATAAAGAATCACTCCACATGACCATAAATCTGCCAACTGAACAAACATGAAGAACAATTAAATAGGACCTGAAAAGTAAATGGTATTATATCCTTTGCACCCAATATAAAAAAAGAAAAGAAAAAAGAAGATACTTCTCAAACAAGAGGGCAGAACATAGTTTAACAACTTTCTGTTCTTCCCAGGCTGGAGAAGGGCTTAACTGTTTGCCTTCTGAAAGTATCTCACAACTTCCATTGTATTCTTTCACTCATCAACCCATGTTAAATTCCAGTCCTTAAAACAGCACTCTAGCTCAAAAAATAATCAATTTTTATAGATTTATAGGGAAACTTATAATTCATAACAACCCATTGTTATTCAATTGTCTCAGTTTCCTAGAATTAGAATACATGAATCATCTAAAGACAACGCAAATCCAAATCTGACTTATTAGCTACTAACAGCAAAATAAATAAATAAAAATGAAGCCTGTAACAAAGGCTTAATGCAAATTATAAGGAGACAAACCTTCCCATCATACTCTCTCGAACAAACCTCAGGTGCACTATATCGTGGAGTTCCAATTGCTGACTTGGGTTTTGGATGCAGCCGATATTGCTACACAAATAAAACACATCAGAGGAAAAAACAATTCACATATACCTGAGAGAAAAACTTCCCATATCAAGTTGAATCTGTAATTAAACCTTTGAAAAACCAAAATCACAAATCTTCAGGCATGGAGGATCACTTCCATCTAATAAGATGTTCTTTGGCTTCAGATCTCTATGGCACATTTCCTTCAGCACAAAGGAAATTAAGGAAAAAGTCAAAAGCAAGCAAAGAAAGGTAACAAATATAATTCTACATATTAGGACCTACATATATTTTCCTAAAACTGAAATATATATATATATATATATATATATATATTAGTTTTTATTACCTTAGTGTGACAATGGAAAACTCCTGATATAAGCTGCTGGAAATAATATCTGGCCTGAAAATAAAATTTGCAAAGGAAAATAAGTGAATATAATTCATAGTATTGGAATTAAAGGGAGAAGAAAGAAAAATGAAAAATACATCCACTTTTGAGTTCTAAAACTCTTTAGGGGATCTTCTACATAACTATTTGTATTTTTTTAAACACTTTGTGTTCATCATTGTGTTTTAAATGTTGGGCTGTTAAGAAGCAACATTATAATAACATGAGTATAGCTAAAATTAGAATGCTAGGATAAATAAATGGAAATACACAAAAAGATAGGATTCAAAATGAAGAAGTTCGCTTAAAGATAGGGGTAGCCCCTAATGACATAAAGATGATGGAGATTCGCTTAAAATGATTTGCTTGGTTTGCTTTATTTGCTTTATTTTCTGCATTCCCATTTCTCTCTTTACATGCTTTAGTTCTTTGTTGTTTATGCTTGCAATATTGAACTTGGTTAATCACGTACATTGGACTAATTGGTAGTTTAGGTTAAAAGTAATTAAGCTATTAATAAACATATATATATATATATATATATATATATATAAGAGAGATCAAAAATCACATTAGTAAAAGTAATAAAAAAAAAAGACCTGTCAATTAAGCAAATAACAAAGAGTATGGCCTTAGATCAAGCAGAATGCAGGAAAATGATATGAACGACCAACCCTAACTAATCATGAACAAAGAGTATTCTCATATTTTAATAAAATCACATACTTAATAATAAAATAAAATAAAAAGTAAAATCCAACCAGCTGGACTGGAATCTAATATATGGAGATTTTTCAAATCACGCAAAAGATCCACAAACTATTTTTCTATTCTTCCTACACATTCTCAACAAACAAACATGATACTACAAACCCACAATCACAAAACCTGAAGTTTACAAAATTGGAGCTTGCTATCAATCAAGAACAATGAACAAACCGTATTTTCATGAAGCCCTTTCTTTGAACTATTCTTAAAAATTTTATCATATAGATCTCCACCCTCAGCATACTCCATCACGATGCAGAGACAGGTTGAACTCAAAACCACCTAAAAATTCAAAAAACCCGCAAATTACACCATTAAAAATAATAAAAATAGAATCCAAACTGTTTTTTTTAAGTAATGAAAAAATAATTTTGAGATAAAAACAAACCAAGTACACCATGGGCATACTCAGGGAGTAGTACAATCAATCTCTCAAATTACAATGCTCAACCAAATCTAAAAAGGTCAAACAAGGAGCAGAATGAAAAACAACACTCCAATCCAACAAAGTACAAAGAAAAAGGGGAAAAAGGCCTTAATTTCAAGGATAGACCATTCCTATCCCTCAAAACTTCTAGCATTTTGTTCCCACCAAAGACACCACATGATGCAATATAACACAACATTCCCAAAATCTATTGCGATGTCAGCCTAAGGTACCCTGCCAAGCTGAAAACATATCAACAGCCATCTTTGGCATAAACCATTGGAGACCAAACAAACAGCACACCATTGTCCACATCTCATAAGTTATAGGACAATGAATGAGAAAATGATCAATTGACTCCCCAATTCTTTTACACATTCAGCACCAATCCTATACAATAATACCTCTCTTCCGAAGATTATCTGTAGATTAAATCTTTCCTAAGGCAGCAATCCAAGAGAAGGCAACCCTAGAAGGGACCTTTGAAAGCCAATCCGATTTCCATGGAAACGACATGCCATTAGACGAGGACAAAGAATGATAATATTTTCGCAACTCAAAACTCCAACTCATGGCTAGACTCCAACAAAGTTTATCAATTCCCTCACCCCTAACAAACTTGGAATAGATTAGATCTACAAAGTTAACCAAGGATTCCAACTCCCAATATTGGACGGGGCTAGAGAAGCGAACATCCCAATGAGACACAATTGATACCGTATAAATCGTGGAAGCCACTTTAAGAGGGCAATCACCACACCACTAGTTATTCCAAAACTTCACTCTAGTACCATCCCCCACATCAAATTGAAGAAACCAGGAAAATTTCAACCTTCCCATCTTATGGATTTACAAAGACTCACAGTATAGGGCCCGAACACACCTTTAGTGCACCATCGCCCCCACCCCCCACCCCCCCCCCCCCCCACCAAAAACAACATTCACACCCATATTTTGGATTTTTTTTTTCTAAATAACAATAAATATTAAAAAATTTAGTTAGTTGTCAAGTTGGAAAAGAATGTGGAAAACTAGCATCTCGAGTTTTAGAAACTCGAGTTCCAAGATAAAAATCGAGTTTTTAAGTCTCGATTTGTAAGCGGATGGGTGAGAAGTGGGAAAAAATCCACGTGAAAATTGAATTTTAAAGACTCGAGTTCCATAAATTGCAGAAAAACGCCGCTATAGGACTTAAAAACGTCACTATAGAGCTTAAAAATTGAGTTATAAAATTTTTTTGCAAGAAAACGCCACTATAGGGCTTTAAAACGTCACTATAGGGCATAAAAACGCCACTATAGGGCTCCTTGAACCTGGTATAGAACACTTGTAAAAAAATTTTGCAGAAAAACGCCGCTATAGGGCTTTAAAACGTCACCATAAGACTTAAAAACACCACTATAGGGGCTATCAAACTAAATTTTTTTTTGCATGGAACTCAAGTTTCTAAAACTCGAGATCCGTGTGGCATTTTCAGTCCCAGAACACTTGCAAAGCGAGTTTTTGGGACTCGATTTTTAATATGGATCTTGAGTTTCTAAAACTCGAGATGCTAGTTTTCTTTTATCTTCAAACCGTTGTCTAACTTACTATATACTTGCACTACACACAGCCACTCTGCCCATTCCCCCCATATTTTGCCTCTATAACCCTCCTCCAAAAAATCTCCCTTTCAGTTCCATATCTTCACCAACCACTTCCCTAAATATTAGAATTCAAACTTAGCCATATATACTCCAACAAAACCCATATATATATATATATATATATATGCATGCATGTATGTATTTATTCATTAAAAGAAAAATTGGCACATGCAACACAAGCACGTACCTCCTTGAATTGAATTACATTGGGATGATAAAGCGATTTCTGGATTATGATTTCTCTAGCCAAATATTTATCAATCTACAACCAAAAATAAAAAAATAAAACAACCAATCAGAAGATATATAAACACATACACATACAGTGAAATTGGAAAAAAACATCTAGGTATTAGTCCCAAAATTTTTGGGTTCGGCTACTAAGCAGACTAATTATGGTTGGCCACACTCAGTGGATCCATTCATAATAGAGCAGCTGTGAACCCGACACATGTATACGCTAAGCACAGACATACAAAGAGTTATATATCATTGAGCTCTTAAGGACCAAACTTTCAGTTGTTTTAAGGTTATGATAATGCAAATATATATATAAGAATTTTGAGGCAAAATCAAAAGTGTTTTAAAAAAATATATATTTATGGACTGTTAAAAAAAGTATGTACCAGATGACCACGCTGAATGCATTTCATGGCAAAGAGTTCTTTGGTCTTTTTGTTTTCCACGAGCCATACCTCTCCGAAGCTCTCATACCCTAGATGTTCCACTTGCTTGTACTTTTCCATTGTGTCCTAATGGAAGGAGGTAAAATATTTTCCTTCAAACAGTCGCTCAAAACAAATAGAAACCAAATAAAATCAAAACAAAATCAAAAACCCCAAAAAGAAACAAGATCTGAAACATAAATCATTTTTGATAAGTAATAAGTTTGTTGACATCAAAAAGGGAAGCACCCTAGTACACAGGGAGTGTACAAGGAGTCAAACAATCAAGAATAAAAATTACAAGAATCTAGGAAATCAAGAAAAGATGAAAATGATTGGTTTTGCAATGCAGCCAACCAATCCATTAAAGTTCTAAAGAAAAATAGCTTCAAGTCTGAAATTGATTTCTCCTCATCTTCAAAGCACCTACTATTTCTCTCTCTCCAAAGACACCATAATAAGCAGTGGGGAACAATCAACCATATGTACCCATTTCGATGACAATCAAATCTGCCTTGCCAACATGCTAAAAGCCCCACTACAGACTGCGGCATAACCCAGCTCACTCCAAACAATCCGAACACCATAGCCCACATATCCCTTGCAACCGGACAATGAAGAAGAAGATGATCAACCGATTCACCATTACACTTGCACATGTAGCACCAATCCAATATCCAAACTCTCCTTTTTCGTAAATTGTCAATCGTTAAGCACTTCCCCAAAGCAGCAGTCCAAACAAAGAAAGCTACTCGAGAATGAATCTTCTGTTTCCAAATACTTTTCCAAGGAAAGCAATAGTCATTAGAGCCCACTAAGAGACTATAATAGTCTTTAACCAGGAAGCCCTTCTTTCTATCAAGTTTCCAGCACATCTTATCCTCACCAAACCCTTTCACCGAAGCACCATAAATGGTATCCATGAAACCAACCAGTGCCTCTAATTCTCGAGCATGCACACCCCAAAAGAAACTCACATCCCAAAAAAGGACTCCATTATCAAGCTTCATAAGCTCAGCCACACTAGCCTCCTTATCTCGGCAAACTCTAAACAATTTAGGATAACTGATTACAAGAGAAGTCTCACCACACCAATGGTCTTGCCAAAATTTCACCTTAGATCCATCCCCAATATCATATAGAATGTGGCGAGAAAAAGAAGGCCATCCCCGACTAATATATTTCCACAAGCCAACACCATATGGACCATTAATAGGCCTAGTACACCAGCCACCCCATTCACTGCCATATTTCACCTCTATCACTTTCCTCCAAAGGGCATCCCTCTCCATCCCAAATCTCCATAGCCATTTCCCAAGCAAAGCTTCATTAAAAAATCTTACCTTTCTTATCCCCAAGCCACCTGATGCAATGGGGCTACAAACAGTAGCCCATTTAACCAAATGGAATTTTGGTTCATCTCCAATGCCACTCCATAAGAAATTTCTTTGAAGTTTCTCAATTCGGTTAGCCACAGTTGCAGGAATAGGAAATAGAGATAGGAAATAAGTTGGTAAATTAGATAAAGTGCTTTTAATTAAAGTGACTCTACCTCCCTTTGATAAGTACAAGCGTTTCCATCCTGCTAATCTCCGTTCTATCTTCTCCAGAATTGGGTTCCATATTGCATTATCCTTGAATTTAGCACCCAAAGGAAGACCCAAATACTTCATTGGAAGAGTACCTTGTTTACCGCCGAGAACAATCAATAATAAATCCAAATTATCCACCATACCCACAAGAACCAACTCTGACTTACCCAAATTTATCTTTAGACCAGAGACCGCCTCAAACCAAATGAGTATCATACGGAGAAATAGAACCTGATCTAAATCAGCACCACAAAAAATCAAAGTGTCATCCGCAAAGAGAAGATGAGACACCGCCAATGATATTCCTTCTTCACGACCCACACAAAAGCCTGACATGTGACCATCATGGACAGCTTTATCCAACATTCTCCCAAGGGCTTCCATAACCAATATAAACAGTAAAGGGGACAATGGGTCACCTTGACTCAACCCCCTGGAACTCTAAAAAAACCCACAAGGAGAGCCATTTATCAGAATAGAGAAACGAACTGTAGATATGCAAAAGAATATCCATTGCCGCCATTTAGCAGAGAACCCACCCTTTTCTAGTAACTGCATAAGAAATCCCCAATTCACATGATCAAAGGCCTTCTCAACATCTAATTTACAAAGCAGCCCTGGCAATCCAGTTTTCAATCTACTATCAAGACATTCATTAGCAATAAGTACAGGGTCGAGAATCTGCCGGTTCCTCACAAAAGCATTTTGTGAAGCTGAAATTATATCTTCCATGACTGTGCGAAGTCTGTTGGCTAAGACCTTAGCAATAATTTTATAAACCCCCCCAACAAGACTAATGGGGCGAAAATCCTTAACTTCAATTGCTTCATTTTTTTTAGGTATGAGGGTGATAAAAGTTGCATTCAAATTCTTCTTAAACTGACCTTTAGCAAAAAAATGATGAAAAGCAGCCATAAGATCAGTTTTGATAATACCCCAGCAAGCTTGGAAGAAAGCCATTGGAAACCCATCTGGTCCAAGAGATTTGTCACCGTTAAAATTCTGTATGACCTCAAAAATTTCTCCCTCATCAAAGGGTCTATCTAGCCAATCTGCATTATCACCAAAAATCCTAGGAAATGCCAAGACATCTGGAAACGGTCTATCAACTTGCTCCTCAAAGTATAATTTCATAAAGAATTGAGTAATACAATCAGTAATCATACCTTGATCTGAAGACAAGATTCCATCAATCATAAGGCCCTCAATACCATTATTTCTTCTATGAGAATTAGCCATTCTATGGAAAATTTTAGTATTAGCATCCCCCTCCCTCAAATGCAACACCCTAGACTTTTGCCTCCAACTAACCTCTTCTAAAAGAGTGAACTTTTCAATCTCGATACGGAGATCAATTTGTTCTAACTTTTCCTCAGCTGTTAATGGTTGAGTCTCCTCTCTAACATCCAAATCATTCAACTTGTTCCAGAGATGTTTTTTAATAGTGACATTACCAAATTCCACTTCGTTCCACTTTTTTAGATCCAACTTCAAAGCTACCAACTTCTTAGCTAGTACAAAACTCGGGTTGCCTTGGAACAAATAAGATGTCCACCAAGCCTTCACTTTATCAACAAAATTCTCCACTCTCGACCACATATTTTCAAAACGAAAATGAGTTCTACCCTTCCGATGACTTCCCCCCTCCAGCAGAATTGGAAAGTGGTCTGAGAGTACCCTGGATGGTCTTTTTTGGGTAAACATACTGAAGTGATCCGCCAATAGAGGAGAGAAAAGAAATCGATCTCTTCTAGAAGCGGAGGAAGTATTGGACCAAGTATGAGAGCCCCCATCCATAGGTACATCCATCAGTCCATGGAGAGAGATAAAATCAGAAAATCCATACATAGCCCGAGTACAACTTGCTGCCCCTAATCTTTCCAAAGGGAAGCGGATTATATTGAAGTCCCCTCCTATACACCATGGCAAATCCCACCAACTAATCAGCCCTGTCAGCTCCTCCCACATTTTCCTACGCCTCTTATTCAAATTTGGCCCATATACTCTTGTAAACGCCCACTCAAATTGATCCCCAACATTTTTAAATTTGCATGAAACAGAAAAATATCCCATTGCTTCCTCCACTTTTTCCACCACTTTTCGGTCCCACATTAGAACAATACCTCCAGAAGCACCTTCAGATCCCAGATATAACCAATCTACATATGGACAGCCCCATATACTTCGCACAATTCCTCTAATTATCCATTCAAGTTAGGCTCCTGCAAACATACAATATCAGCACTCCAGGTATGCAGCAAGTTACGAATCTGAAGCCTCTTCTCAACCACATTCAATCCTCTGACATTCCAGGAAAGTATCTTCAAATTCATTTCAAAACAGATAGTGCCCTCTCCCTATTAGTACCATTACGCCTAGATGAAGTAGAGCCATAGTTAATCGAACTAAATAGACCCTTCAATTCTCTTATACCTTTCACCCCTGAACTCTTCAAGTCATGTGCTTTTTTCTCCAAAGCAGCCCTACGGTGTAATTCAGCCTCAACAGCTAACAAGAAATTTGTCGCTTGATTTTCCAAACCTTGTAAAGACATGCCTAGGAAGTTATCAAACCCATTGAATCTACTTTGGAACCACTCAGAGTAAGATTCTTTCCTCATTGGATTCTCCACACCCACAACTTCCTGTCCTTCCATGGCCAAGGGTTGTGAAAAAGCTAGTGGTTCCACTGCTAGAGGTGACAGACCCCCTTCATTAGGTAGCTCAGCAGCCTCCGAATTGGTATCTTAAACCCAATCCTCCACAAGTACTTCATCCCCCTCAAACTGAGCTGAAGACACCTCTAAAGAATCTGAAGACCTCAATGGAACCAAGGCCATCTGATTTTGCTCTCCCAAAACCTCTGTAACTTCCCCCGGTGGTAGAGAAATTTGTATCAGAACCGCCACTCTCCTTCCATCTCGTAATTCAAGCACCCACTGCTCTGAATTCCCCCATTTCTTGACAACATTGCCGGAATGTTCCTGAAGTAACAATTTGATATCTCGTTGCACATTAACTTCACCTTCAGAGATGGTTGCTGACACATTGATCTCATCGGAGCCGAGATATTCTGTATCAGCCCTGTCGGTGCCGAGAAACTCAATCTCGGCATTATCGGAGAGCTTCATCGGCTGGGCTAGCATTGAAAAGTTGCAAGGAACTGTTTGAGAAAGCTTCGGTTCAACACTCACTACCTCGCAGCTTTTAGATCCTTTCACAGAGCTCGCCGAGACCGACGTCAAAGAGAACCCACTGTTTTGTGCCTCGTCAGATGGAAAAGAAGAAGCGTGGGTTTGTTTTAGCTTAGGCCACCACACAAAAATGGGCTTTGGTTTGAAGGGAGCTGAAGGCTTATCAAAGTTTTTAAAACTTTGTTCTTTGGGATTTACATTGCGGCCCACTTCCTGGACTTTGGACCACTGAACTTTCCACACACCGTTCGGCCCACGCTCCACTCTCATGCTCACATCAAGTGATAAATGAGGTACAGTGTCAACGCTATCTTTAATCTCAAGCGTGAATTTAGCCTCAGACATCAGTTTTTCTGTCATGGTGATCAAATCGCGAGTATCATGGCTGGGATTGCACAAGTTCGATTTTTTTGAAAATTCAAAATTTGGCGTTAATGGCTTTCCTTTCTTGCTTCCACCACCATCTCTCCAATCAGCCTCCGCCGTCGCCAACAGTAATGGTTTGGACTTCACCACTGTCGGTTTCAGGACAGATTGAGGCTGGGGCTGTTTGTTGACTAACGTCTCAGGAGCAATGGCTTTTCGCAGGTGAAATCCAAACCCTCTCCACCCACTACCCAATTTACCTTCGGGCACCACGATAAAGCCTTTCCGACGGCCATGGATAAGTTCTGAGATCATAAAAAAACTGCCATGTGCGTTGGAACCTAATTGCACAATAAATACTTTATCACCATCTCTGAAGGTTCGTGCAAAACTACCCGTAGTTACGCTAGACATGAGATCCTCCACAATAGCTAGCAAACGCTTTCCACTCTCTTTGCCCATGAAAATTGATCAGAGCGAATCTCAATTTCTCTCATAAATACGTAACATATAATAAGTACCTTCCTCCTCAACAGAGAATTCAAAAGTCTTGAACTCAACGAAAAAGAAAATGGAACCTCCCATAACAACAGAGTAAAATCCTCAATTTTTGTGACTAATCCGAGGTAGCCAGGCCTCAAGCACCCATAGCAACACTAGTCAACTAAGGCAAGCACCCATCTCTGAAACATAAATCATAAACACTAACTCATATCAAACAATCAATTCATCGCACAAAGAAAATAATGTCACAACCAAAACCCCCCAAAAAACCCAGATCCGAAAACATTAAAATCATAAACCATAGCTCATATCAAACAACCATTTACAACCTTTTTTTATTTATTTAAGTTTTAGTTTAAAAGCTCAAATTGATTTTTTTTTTTATAAAGCAAAGCGTTAGGTAAAAATTGTCAAAAAAGTGTTTTTGAAAAATCAAAGTGTTTGGTTACACTTATCAAAATTGTTGTTTGAGGTGCAAATTACTAAAAAGGATAATATATATATATAGGAGAATCTTTTCATACTTATGGGTTTACCTACTTATTAATAATTTATAGTTTTGCTGAGAAGGCCAACAAAAATTATTCAATTTTGGTCTAGTGTTCTGTGCATTGAACCTGATAGGATGCTGTCACGTGTTCAAAAATTGTCATGCTGTAGCATCTCATCGGGTCTCATGCAAAGGAAACACTAGACCTAAGCCTCTCCCCCAACAAAAGTAGCCAACTTTTTTTTACCCCCAAACATGGACCATTATGCCATTCAAATTTACTTATGTAGAGGCTTAGGCACTCTCCATTGTAGATGTAACAACCCAAAATTTTAAATCCAACAAAAGTACCCAACTCTTTTTCTTTTCTTTTTTTCAAACATGGACCATTATTTTATTTGAATTTACTTATGTGGAGGCTTAGGAACTCTCCATTGTAGATATCACCATAGTTTTAAAAACCAAACCAGACCAGCCAGTTGAATCGGGAACCGACACCAAATTTGATCCAGTAAAAACCCCAAAAACTAAGAATCATGAACAAAAGCTGTTATTTGACCATACCAATTTTTAAAACCATGGATATCACGCCCTAGAATTTTAAATATAGAAATCCAATCTCAAGTCAAAATGTCTATAATAGAACTACAATATGAAGTTTCATAATATCCAAAATTTATTCATAAATCCAAACATATAATAATTCATTAAGCTCCAAATAACAAAATAATTTGGACTCCTAAGATAAAACATAAACAATAATACTCATGACTCTTAAAATAAAGTTTAAACTTCTAATACATATAGATAATTCTTTAAGAGTTATCATACATTTCAAATCACAGCTATAGTCCACTTGATGATTTTGTGATCATGTCCTAACAATACCTTGTGACAAATATGAGCAGTTAATATGAAAAATGTAGGGAAAATAGAGTAATGAGCTAAAAGACTAGTAAATGATAAATCACACACCATCAAATGGGAGGTAACGAACGACCAGTTCAACTTCGTTGTCGACCTAAGCAAATATCAATTGACCTACGTTGTTGGACCTAAGCAGATGTAACCCAACATACGTTGTCAATCTAAGAGGATGTCAGTCAACCTATGTTATCAACCTAGGTAGAAGCTGGCTGTAAGCGAAAGCTAGCCTACCTATGTGGTTGGCCTGATACACCTTCCTTGGACCCCTTCTTAACCAGTTACACTCAATCTTACATGAGGATGTCCATTTGAAATCCATTTCTATTATGAAAATCAACAAAGAGAAATGCTATGTCCAAAAAAATTTCATAACAATTTTACAACAAATCCTAAATGGCAAGTTATTACTAATTATTGTTGGTGGCAAAAAAGCAATCTCAGTTGTGTGTTCAACTTACAACCAGTAGCAATTTACCACTTCGGATTTATTGTGAAAGTATCGTGGGCACTAGCACTTCTATGTCAATTGGCAATTTGGCATGTCAAAAAAGGAAATCAATGCAGAACTAAAAGACATTGATGCAGTTATTTGATATGCACTTCTTTATTAACCATCTATAATAAGAAAAAACACAATAAATCAAACCAAAATTTTCTACCAAAAACTTTTTGATTAACGAACCAGAAATGAAATGCAGCAAGTTTTACAACCTGAATGGAGGGTCAAATAGCCTCAGCTTCGAGGTGCTTAGAGAGATTAGCAGTGAATAGGAATCTCCGTTTAGGGTTCTTCACTAGCAATCCAATCTCACACCCTCCACTTTCAGCAACGCCAAGCTCTTCTGATAGTACTTTTACCTAACGAGTACCGACTCTCTTGACAAAAGCAAGAGAAGGAGACTTGAATAGACTATTAAGTCTATAAGATTTCAAAATTTTCAGATACTTTGTGTGTGAGATACATCTCTTAATCGGTACCCAAACAGAGAAGAGAGACCGAGATGGGTCAGACAGAAGGCGAGATGGGTCGGCGTGGGTCAGCTTGGGACTTGGGGCTTGGGTCGGCGGCTAGGGCGAGATGGGTCGGCGGCGTGGGGCAGGGGAGTGGGCCGGTGAGGAGTGCAAGAAGAAAGAAAAAAAAAAGGATGAGAGTTGAGCTTCGGTGACGGGCTGGCGGCGGTGAGAGGATGATGAATCTCGGCAGAGGTGAGAGTTGAGACAGAGAGTTGAGAGAGTTTTTTTTTTTTTTTTGTTGGGGGAGGGGGGAGTTGAGGCTTTGATCAGAACTAAATCGGTAGAGGAATAAAGAAATAGGAATCTCATAAAAAAAATAAATAAATAAAAAATAAAGAAATAGGAAAAAATAAAAAATAAAAAAAGGGTAAGGCCCTAAGGGTGCAAGAGAATTCGTATCAGGAAATACTACTCTATCCTATTTTATCATCTAAAAAAGTACTTTATTAATTATATCATACTATTTTATAACATTCCCAACATCTTAATTTTTATTTTTCTATTCTACTCATTAAAATAATATATTTACACATTAAAATATATAACTTGATGGGACTGACGAACTCTCCTTCCTTGGACGGGCTCACCAAATGTACCCGTCCACCTTGACATGTCACAGATGAACACAAGAGAGCCATTAATAAGAGCATACAATAGCTCAGACAGCTACTAAACAGTTGGTAAACCGTTAGAGCCTCATCAAAACCTATATTCATGAGCCCTGAGGCGTACAAAAATGGCACTAAAGCCACAATTAAGGCCCCAACGGCTAGGAACTATGAAGTTGTATATATACACATTGATCAGAGACAAACCAGGTACATAGACTCACCCAAAAGAATTCTTAGATTCTCTGATATTCAGTACTCTTTTGTTATTCTCTAAAAACTTCTATTTACTGACTTTGGCATCAGAGGCGTGGTGGCAGGCACCACACCGGTGACCACCTTAAGGGAGCCATTGTTCCATATTTTCAGGGATAGTGACGAGGACCCAGCTCGATCTGGACAAACCTACAAGACTGATGATTTTCACTTCATTAGTTTAACGCCGTCTGTGAGAACGACATTTTCGCACTAAGGTTCGAAAGCGTGGTTCTAGTTAATTCCCAAATTCAGATGGAGTCCAACCAAGATCCTGCAGTACTAGCCCTGCAAATCTAGGCACTTACAGCTAGCGTGGAAGAACTTACCAGGCAAAACCAGGAGATGAGGCTACGACTTCAACAAGAGGAGAACCGGTCCAAGATCAATCAAGAAGATGACGAGGATAGTCAAAGAAAGAGTGACCATCGAAGGCCAGCCACTCTAGATGAATCGAGCTCAAATCTTCTTCGGGAAATGAAAAAGGAGATGGACGAGTTAAGGAACGCCATCAAAGGGAAAACCGATCGAAACCTGGACAGAATGGTCAGGACGACGGATTCACCCTTTACAGTGGCAGTCCTAGAATGCCTAGTGCTGTCAAAGTTTCGCCTACCTCAGCTTGAACCATTTGATGGACTTAAAGACCCCTTGGACCACCTCAACACTTTCAAAACGACGCTGAGCTGCGAGAGAATGGTTCACAAAGTTACCAACATCGTCCATTGACAGTTTCGAGCAGTTGATCAGTTCTTTTCTACGTCACTTCGTTGGAGGACAACGCCCGAGAAGGCCAGCAGACCACTTACTCACCATCAGGTAGGGAGAGAAGGAAACCCTAAGGTTGTACGTAAAGTGTTTCACTCGGGAAACTTTGGAGGTAGATGAAGCTGATGGCAAGGTACAGCTAACAACCTTTAAAGCCGGATTGAAGTCTAGGGAGTTCGTAGTCCCACTCGCGAAAAATCCTCCAAAAACGATGGTGGAAATGCTCTTGAAGGCACAGAAGTACATGAATACTGAGGACGCCTTAACTGTGATAATAGACGAAGAGAAAACCAGCGAGAAGGGAAGGAAAGAAGACGATCATAGAGGATGGAAAAGGCAGTGCTTGGATCGTCAGACTAACAACAGGGGTAAAAAGAAAGATAAAAAAGTTCATTGGACGGTAAAATTCACTCCCTTAGTTATGCCTGTTGACAAAATCTTGGCGCATATTAAAGATGAGCACCATCTCAAATGGCCTAGGTCATTACATTCGTCACCCCACGTGTGTGATAAGAAGAATATTGCCGTTTCCACAAGGATCACGGTCATTACACAGAGGATTGCAGAGATCTGAAGGAGCAGATAGGTGAGCTCATACGAAAAGGAAAATTACAAAAATTTGTGAAGAAGGGGGAGCACAGTAGGTCTAAGGACGATGACAAGGACAAGTGTGAAGCCTCACCAAGGGATGAGGACTATACGCCCCAACATCTGCCAAACGTGATCGGAGAGATAAAAGACGATCATAGGCGGGCCATCCAAATGAGGGTCGTTCAAGTCCCTCAAGAAGTCATACTAGAGGTAGGTGAACAGCATCCATAAAATGCCCCTTTTGAAACAGAGACGAATGGACAGGGACATGTTTTTCTCGGAAAAAAAGGCTAGAGGGGTGAAACAGCCTCATGATGACCCATTGGTCATAATGTTAACGATAGAAAGGTTCAACACCCGGAGAATCCTCGTGGATAAAGGTAGCTCCGCGGACATCATCTACCTCTCTACTTTTCAGCAATTGAAACTAGATCCAAGAAGGTTGCACCCATTTGACTTTCCCCTCGTCAACTTCAGTAGAGACAGAGTGTATCTCAAAGGCATAGTGACACTAACGGTCATAGTGGGGACTCACCCAAAGTAGCTGACTCGTCAATTGGACTTCTTGGTGGTAGACTGTCCCTTATCTTACAATGTGATCACTAAGAGGCCCACACTCAACCATTGGAAAGCAGCCACGTCCACCTATTGCTTGAAGGTAAAGTTTCCAACAAAAAACGGTGTGAACAAGGTAAAAGGAGATCAAGTACTGGCCAGGGAATGCTACCAGGCCGTGTTGGTTGCAAAAGAAAATCATACATGGATGATCGAGGAGAATGAAGAAAATAAAGTAGATGCCTTGGAGATAGTAGAATTGGTCGATGGAGAAACAGCAAGGACGACCAGAATAGGGATGACATTGAGCCTAGAGATGAGGACGAGACTCGTCCAGTTCCTTAAAGAGAACCTGGATGTCTTTGTATAGAATCATGAGAACATGCCAGGTATATCCCTAAAGGTCATCCAACACAGGCTAAATGTGGACCCCGAGAAGAAGCCCGTCCAACAAAGACGACGGGTCTTCGCTCCAAAAATGAATCAAGCAATTACAGACGAGGTTAACAAGCTGTTGTCAACAGGCTTTATTCGAGAAGTCTACTACTCAGATTGACTCGCCAATGTCGTCCTAGTGAAGAAAGCGAATGGAAAATGGAGAATGTGTGTGGACTTCACGGGCCTAAACAAAGCTTGCCCAAAAGACAGTTTCCCTTTGCCAAGGATAGACCAGCTAGTGGATTCCACTGCAGGGCATAAACTTTTGACATTCATGGATGCATTCTCGGGATATAATCAGATAAAGATGGCTGAAGAAGACCAGAAGAAAACTGCTTTCATCACGAGCTAAGGGCTCTATTGCTATAAGGTAATGCCCTTCGGACTGAAAAATGCAGGAGTAACCTACTAGAGGTTAGTGAATAAAATGTTCAGCAAACAGATCGGGAGAAATATGGAAGTATATGTGGATGACATGCTCGTTAAGAGTAAAGAAGAACTTGCTCATCTAGACGGCTTCAGAGAAATGTTTGCCACCCTTAAACAGTACCAAATGAAGTTGAACCCTAGTAAGTGTGCCTTTGGAGTAGCCTCAGGGAAGTTTTTAGGGTTCATGGTATCCTAAAGGGGGATAGAAGCAAACCCCAAGAAGGTGCGAGCCATACTTGACATGACGTCATCAAAGACCGTCAAGGAAGTCCAGAAGCTCACAAGAAGGATAGCGGCACTTAACAGGTTCGTCTCTAAAGTGACAAACAAATGCTTACCCTTCTTCAAGACATTGAAGCAAGCCTTCGCTTGGACTGACGAATGTGAGGTAGCTTTTCAAGAACTCAAGTGCTACTTAAGCAATCCACCTCTCCTAAGCTCATCCAAGGAAGGAGAAAACTTGTAATTGTATCTGGCAGTATCAGCCACAGCCGTGAGCGCAGCCTTGATTTGAGAAGAGGATAGGAAATAGCTCCCTGTTTACTACATCAGCCAAGCTTTCCAAGGGGTAGAAGCCAAGTACCCAAGGATTGAGAAGATTGCATTCGCATTAGTAGTAGCTTCGCGCAAGCTACGATCGTATTTTTAGGCGAACCCTATCTTGGTAATGACGGACCAACCCATTAAGAAGTCCATAAACAAGCCCGAGGCAGCATGGAGAATGGTCCAATAGGCGATTGAACTTAACCAGTTCGACATTGAGTACCACCCCAGGACAGCTATTAAAGCGCAAGCTTTAGTGGACTTCATCACTAAGTTCACCATCCCAGACGAGGACAGCCTCCTCGACGAAACAGAACGATGGACGATACAAACTGATGATTTGTCAGCCCAAAAGAGGGGAAGGGTAGGGGTCGTCGTCATCACCCTAGACGGCGAAATGCTTAAATACGGAGTTCAGCTAAAATTCCCGGCCACTAATAATGAAACTGAGTATGAAGGAATATTGACAGGGCTAAGGGTCGGAAAAGCACTAGGAGCTAAAAACTTGCTCCTTTAGAGTGATTCTAAGCTGGTAATAAGGCAAATAAATGAGGAATATGAAGCAAAAGAGGAGAAAATGCAAAACCTCAAGCTGACGAAGCACTTAATACAAGAGTTTGATGGGTGGAATTCGCGCAGATCCCTAGAAGCTAGAATATGATAGCAGACGAGATCGCGAAGCAAGCCTCGTCAGAAGAAGGACCAACGAGCATGGGCTTAGAGATAGAAGTCCAGAAGTACCCCAGCATTGAAGAATTCTTTACATTTGCAATCTAGAGTAGAAGTAGCTGGATGACCTCGATTATATCCTTCCTCTAAGATGGACACCTTCCACAGGACATCGAGGAGGCCAGGAAGGTCAGGAAGAGAGTAGCTAGATTCACGATCCTAAATGACACCCTATACAAGAGAGGCTTTTCCATGCCCTACTTGAAGTGCATCGACGAAGAGGAAGCCAAGTATATTCTGGAAGAGATCCATGAAGGGGTTTGCTGAGACCATGCAGGCCCCAGATCCCTGATAAGCAAAGTTCTTTGAACAGGTTATTTTTGGCCTACTATGCAGGTAGATACGAGGTAGTTCGTCAAGAAATGCGACAAATGCTAGAGGTTTGGGAATGTCCAACGCCTTCCAGCAGAGAGATTGACGACGATAGCCTCCCCTTGGCCATTTGCACAATGGGGAATTGACATCATCGGCCCACTGCCCTGAAGTAAGGGACATGTAAAGTTTCTACTTGTCGCTATCGATTACTTCACAAAATTGGTTGAAGCGGAGGCATTATCAACCATCACCGAAGCAAAAATCCAAAGTTTCGTATGGAAGAACATAATTTGCAGATTCAGGATTCCATGAACGATCATATCAGATAATGGACGGCAGTTCGACAGTTAAGGCTTCAGGGATTTTTGTTCAAGTTTAAGGATCAAGAACCAGTTCTCATCCCCAGGACATCCACAAGCAAACGGACAGACGGAGGTGACTAATCGAACACTACTCAAGATCATCAAAGCCAGGTTGGACGACGCCAAGGGAGCCTGGCCCGAGGAATTGCCCAACGTCTTGTAGGCTTACAGGACCACAGCAAGAACCCCAATGGGAGAAACCCCTTTCAGACTCACTTATGGCACCGAAGCAGTAATCCCGGTCGAGGTAGGAATAACCAGCATTAGATGAGATATGTTCCGTGAGGAGGGCAACGACGATCAACTAAAAGTCAACTTGGACTGCTTGGACGAGGTAAGAGATGGAGCTTCTAACAAAATGACGAAGTATCAGCAGAAGATGGCCAAGTACTACAACAAGAGGGTAAAGCTCAGATGACTTGACATAGGGGACCTCGTCCTACGCAAAGTCACCCTGGCGATCAAAGATCCTGCCCAAGGGAAACTCGACCCAACTTGGGAAGGACCCTACCGGGTGACAAGACAGTTATCACCTGGAGAACATAGACGGGTAGAGACTACCACGACCATGGAACATCGAGCACTTGAAGAAGTACCACTAATAGATGTAACAAACAATTGTATTCATTTTTTAAAGTAATAAAAGAACTATTTAGCCAATGACTTAATGCGTGCAAACCCAACAGCTTAAAAATCAAAAATTGGCTAAGTAACAAGATTTCGCCTTGGCGGATGTAAGTTACTGACGAAACCAAAGAATGACAAAATCCCTTAAATGGGTGTAAGTCACAAAAATTGGCTAAGTAACAAGATTCCACCTTGACGAATGTAAGTTACTAACGAAGCCAAATAATGACAAAATCCCTTAAATAGATGTAGGTCACAAAAATTGGCTAAGTAATAAGATTCTGCCTAAACGGATGTAAGTTACTGACGAAGTCCAAAAGAATGACAAAATCCCTTAAATGGGTGTAAGTCACAAAAATTGGCTAAGTAACAAGATTCCGCCTAGACGGATGTAAGTTACTGATGAAACCAAAAAAATGAAAAAACTCCTTAAATAGGTGTAAATCACAAAAATTAGCTAAGTAACAAGATTCCGCCTAGACGGATGTAAGTTACTGACGAAACCCAAAAGATGACAAAACCTCGTAAATGGGTGTAAGTCACAAAAATTGGCTAAGTAACAAGATTTTGCCTAGACGGATGTAAGTTACTGACGAAGCCCAAAAGATGACAAAATCCCTTAAACGAGTGTCAGTCGCAAAAAAGAAAAAGAAATTTTGGCTAACAAGACTCTGCCTAGATAAGGTTAAGTTACTGACAGGTTAATACCCCTTCAAAGGTGCAAGTCACAACAGAAAACTTAACTAGGTACAAGGTACCAACGTAGATGAAGCAACTAAGTGGACCACGCAAAGACAAGAATACAAATAAGTAAGTATGTAATCACGAATATAATTAAAGGCCCAAAAACAATGGGCAACCATCATTATTTCAACATTAAAATTAAAAGCCCATAAACACTGGCCAAAAACATTGTTCTTAAATTAGAATAAAAATATTGTTCTGGAATTAGAATTAAAAAAGGCCAAAATACACCGGGCACCCAAAACGGGAAAAAAAAGAAAAAAGAAAAAAAAAGACAAGTAGCAGGTTTGGGCATCAGCGGCCACATCGTCGTCAGCTGTGGGCGAAGGAGCACTTTCGGGGGCATCACCTTTAGGAGCCGCGGACTGGGAAGCCTCGTCAGTAGCCATCTCTTTGTCTACGTCCTCAAGATCAAGACTCTCTAGATCCGCTCCACCAAGGTGCTTGACGAGGTATCGCCTTAGGATTTCAAATCCTTTGAAGTTCCAACTGAGGTCGCTCTGCTCCACGTCAGTTGTCGCTCGGCTCTAAGGTCGTCCCCCATGACCTTGATCTTCTCCTTCAAGGTGTTGGCCTCATCCATGGCGGTAATCAAGTCTTTTTTCAACTTTGAGTTCTTCGCCTCCAAGGCCTCCACCCTAAACACTGCAAACGCGACCTTGGCCTCTTGAGTAAGGTACTCTGAGGTGATGTGAAGGCTCTCCCCCAGCACCAAAAAGAAGGAACCAGATCTAAAAAAAAAAAAAAAAGGGGAAGATGAATTTGCACAGGTACCTGGACGAGCTTGTGGAGATAACGACCCACAACCTTATTGAGAGACATGCTCGAGAACACTTTCATCTCCTTGGTAGTAAAGGTCTCTTGCGCCCGTGCCAGCGCGACCCCAGCGTCGTCCTAGACGTTAGATGATCGAGAGTCGGCCTTATCCTTTAGCTTGTCCCCGGTACGCTGTTTCTTATTCCGAAGAGGAATAATATCTTCAACCGAGGTCGTCGAGGAGGCTGTCCTCGTCGTCTTAGTGCCAGGAGTAATTGGGGTAGCTGGAGTGACGGAGACCCCCCTATCCATCACCCGCACATATCTAGCCCTAAGATTAGAAAAATGGCTCATTCTTCTTGGCCCTCATGCGTGCGTACATCCCTTGATTGAACTTCTTCGTCATCCATGCAAGAGGAAAACACTTGTTAAAAAAAAAAAAAAAAAAGAACAAAAAGGAAAGGAGCAGCATAGACGAACTTGACATTTATTCTTTTTCTACTTAATCCCTATGTTTCGCAGGACAAAGGCAGAAGACTCTGGACTAAGGCAGTGGAAGGCTAGAGTCTGCGGGTCAATTAGATCGTCAAAATCTTCAATCTTCCTCACGTACTTGATGGCCTTCTCAACGCGTTCCTTATACCTACTCTTAAGCTTGGGCTGTCTCTTAATTGCATAAGACAATGGACAGAAGAATCAGTGACGATAAAATGAACACAAAAAGAATGAAGGTTAAAGGACTAGAAGAAATAACGACGCACCTAAATTCGGGGTTCTCCATTGACGGAGCAACCTAGGGAGATCACCCCAAACCTTATCAGAGGGAGTCTCCCAGTCATCCCCGGACACAAAAAAGAACCGAGACTTCTAGTATCTGAATGACGAAGGTAGATCCCGGACGATCCTAGTCCTCCTCTCCCAAGGCACTAGTTCGTAATACCCATGCTCCTTAGACTTCTTTAAATGGTACAGATAAACGAGCTCATCCACCTTAATCATGTCTCCATCTGTAGTAGCCAGCCATATTTCCATACAACTGAACACTATCATTCACGAATTGGGCATAAGTTGCCTAGGAGCAATACCAAAATGGCTTAGAAGCTCCATAATAAATGGGTGGACGGGGAACCTATGCTCACTTAGGAAAGCAGCTTCATAGAAGCATACCTCCCCAGGCAAGAAGTGGCAAGCTCGTTCCTCCTCATAAGAAAGACGAACCTTAACCCCATCAGGAAATTGGAATCTATTCTTAAATCTAGAGAGTGTCTCTCCGTCCAAACCACACACCTCCTTAAGAGCATGGAAAGCCCTAACCTTTCGAAGGACGGAGACGATGATATCCCCCTCCACGGGGTCGTCACTAGATGACAACCTGGTCTTAAGCTCACTCGATCTCACCTTAAATATCGCTCCCTGCCCACTTACTAAACCCTTGAGCCAATCAAGTGACTGACTGATCAAGGGAAGCAAATCAGCCAACACAACACTCAAACTACCTTCAAAGACAAACCCTCCAACTAAAAGGACAAAGTTACGGGAAACACCTAAGGAAGCCCTCAAATGAGCAAAAAGAAAGGAAATTGAGGGACAAGCTATCCTAACCTTAGAGCTACTAACCATGGAAAAAACAGAGACCAAGGAAAAAGGAAAAATAATCTTAAAAGCTCCAACCAAAAAAAAAAAAAAAAAACAAGAAAAAACAAAAACAAAAATCAGAAGTCAAGCGCTATTTATCTATGCCACAGAAAAGCAAAGAAAAAGGAAAAGAGAAACATACCTTAAAGGAAGCAATCACGACTCAGCCACAGAATGCAAAGGTTCAAAGAAAATCGCAACAGCAAGGTGGAGAAGAAGAAGCATAGAGCAATGATTGAGAGATTGGGAAAAGTGAAGGGGAAAGTGAAGAGAAGGGAAGTTTAAAAACCAAGGCACGAAAACTAAAATTTAGCGGGAAATCCAAGAGTCACACTGTTGGAGCATTAACTTCACTGGTCAGAACAATCCACGTGGCCATGATGTGTGTAGCGTCGCCACTTCGCATTAAATGTGGAGCGAAATCCCAAGAGCCATGTCTGTTTAGGAAACCCTTCATCTTTTGATGGTCGTCATGACACACCACAACGACCACAGAACCTGGGGGGCAGCTGATGGGACTGACGAACTCTCCTTCCTTGGACGGGCTCACCAAATGTACCCGTCCACCTTGACGCGTCATAGATGAACACGAGAGCCATTAATGAGAGCATTCAATAGCTCGGGCAGTTACTAAACAGTTGGCAAACCGTTGGAGCTTTATCAAAACCTATATTCATGAGCCCTGAGGCGTTACAAAAAAGGTCACCAAAGTCACAATTAAGGCCCCAACGGCTAGGAACCATGAAATTGTATATATACACACTGATCAGAGACAAACTAGGTACATAGACTCACCCAAAAGTATTCATAGATTCTTTGATATTCAGTACTCTTTTATTATTTTCTAAAAACTTCTATATATTGACTTTGGCATCGAAGGCATGGTGGCAGGCACCACACCGGTGACCATCTTAAGGGAGCCATTGTTCCACATTTTCAGGGATAGTGACGAGGACCCAGCTCCATCTGGACGAACCTACAAGACTGACGATTTTCACTTCATCATAACCAACAAAATGTACTCCTCTAATCCAAAGCTTAAAACATCAGTGCTGTCAATCAGGTTTGTACTTAAATTGGTTCTAAGAACATTGCATGCTAACAAAAAGTGTTTCCAAACATATTTTCACCATTTACTAACCAGCTGTGGTGTTTTTTAGCCTTAACACATGTTCAATGATTTATATGATACCCCTGGGGTTGAGTAGTACAACAAGGTCAATCTGAGCTCAATTAGAATGTTGCATTACCTCAATCTGCATCTTTCTGTACCAATATTTCTTTTTTTCTTTTTCTTTTTTTCTGTTAGTTTAGCATAAGAGTTTCAAATGAGCTGGGTTCTGGGAGACCCCAAGCAGCTCGCCTAGCAGTTCGTGTTGCTCTATCATTGGTTGCTACAGAGGGCATTCTAGGAGGAACAGCCCTGATATTGGGTCGTAATGTTTGGGGTTACTGTTACGGCCAGGTAGAAGGAGTTGTAAGATTTGTGGGAGAAATATCCCACTTTGGTTGCAATATCCCACTTTGTCGATGGTCTTCAATCTGTGCTTTCAGGTCTGCAGCAACCTTTTATTTCTATACTTTGCAGTCACTCCAAACATTTAAATGAATTTCATGCATTCGTTGGTGCTACATTTTTTTTTTTTTGGCTGAATATTTGTGCAACACCTTGGGATTAACACATTTATAACTAGATAGAATTTGTAGATTTGCAATCAAATACTAAATATAGGCTCCCATACTAAGGTACTAAAAGTTGATCTACCAATGCGTAGTCATAGCTGAAGTATAGGGTATATAGCTAAATACAAGACATCCATTGAAATAGTTTTTTCAAATGTGTTCTCTAGCTCTAAAATCCTATTTCTGTTTACGCCGTCATACGGGTAAGCTGACACTTAGACCATCTTTAGGAGAAAATTAATGTTAACACGACTGATTTTTCCTCTAGTTATGATTTGATTGAAAATTTCAGGCGCTGCTAGAGGATGTGGATGGCAAAAGATTGGGGCCTTTGTTATCTAGGAGCTTATTATCTCGCAGGAATTCCCGTAGCTATATTGTTAGCTTTTGTCTTCCATATTGGTGGAAAGGTGACTTCATATCTTTCCATTTCTTTGCCTCTTCCTATTGTCGGTTAATCTTTACACATTCTTTCCCTGACAAAAAAAAAAAAAAAAAGAAGAAGAAGGGAGAAACATTAAGCATATGAATGTGTATTTTGAATCTAATCCACAGGGACTTTGGATGGGAATCATAGTGGCACTGATTGTGCAACTACAAGGCGGAGCCACATAGTGGCTTGGGGGGGCCCCAGCCCCTGCAAAAAAAAAAAAAAAATTCCATTAGAGTAGGTAGAAAAAAAAATTGGGCCCCCACAATATTGGACAACCGGCCCCCCTATGCCCAATTCTCAACTATTCTCCCAAGTTCAGCTCAAATATTCTCCCAATCTCAGCTTTAGTTTTAGGCTTTATCACCTTATGTACTCCAAATAAAACAAGCTGGCCCGCTCAAGTCTAAATACTAAAAATAAAACTTCACTTTCTCTTCATCTCAAAAAATCCACCCACTGACCTACGGAATCCCTTTCTTTACTTCTTATTCTTTTGTTTTGTCTTCTTTGATACACTTTCATTTGCACTGGTACCGTTACCTACCGACCAGCCCCCAAAACTCCAGTCCTCTGTACTCACAGTCCGAAAAAAAAAAAAAAAAAAAAAAAATCCTAACCAATTTTTTCTTTCTTCATCAGCTTTAGTTTTGGAACTTGGTGACTAGTGAGTTTTCTTCTCTTTCTTAAGCATTAGACATTCATCTCTTTTTAGTGTCTTTTTTTTTTTTTTTTTTTCTCAACTATTCTCATGCTCTTTATATTTTCATAGATTTTTAGAGAAATACATGATTGAAGACATGGGGAGATTGTTTGTGATGAGTCTTGAAGAGAAGATTTAAAGTTGGAGGCAGTCAGGCAGAAAGAGTAGGCATTACCACACGGGTGACCCATCTTTGCACTTTGTGAAGACAAAGTTTCTAAGGTAAAATTGTTTTAATTTATTACCTATTTTTGATTAGTTAGATATCATGTGATTGTGGATGTGGCTGTGGGTGTTGTTAAATTGTTTGGTTTATGTTGTGTACCAATACTTGTGTGTTTAATTTTTGTTTTTGTTTGAGGGGTTATTATTAATTAAAGTCGTATTAAACATGGGTTGTATGTTTAAATTATAGTGGAAATTTTGTTTTTTCTTGAGTATGAATAACATCCATATAACTAAGTAAAAATTTCTAATTAAAATTTTTTTTTTTCTTAAACTTCTTTTCAGGTTAATTTTTGAGTCATATTCTTAAATCTAAAAGAATTATGAGCAAACGAAAAACAATTGATGCATTTTTTAAGAAAAAAGATGTTAGCAATTCAGAAATTAGGACACCTGTGGCTGTAGAAACAAATGTTGATACTTCAATGCCTAATCAACACCCTGACCCTCTAAATGTTCAAGAATTCAATCTGAAGAGATAGATCGTGATCCGGGATCACGTAAACAAATATGTAAATTCCCTATCAACAAACAAGATGAAATCCAACGAGCTTATCTCAAAGAAGGTCTATATCAACCTAAAAATATAGACTATCCATACAACGATGATACTCATCGTCGTCAATTTCAACTTTCATGGTTCGAATCGGCCTCCCCATGTAAAAATTCCTGGCTACGCCTCTGTGCAAGCATTATGCCTTTGGATAAATACTCTATGCATCAACTGGGAGAATGAAGTAATGTACTTTGAAATAAAAAGTTACATATATCATCATTTGCCAATTTCATCTGATGGTTCATTTTCTTTGTTTTGTAGGTGGAGAAAGCTGCTGAGAGAGTAAAAAATAGTCTGGAGATGCATTACCATAAACTCTCACCAAAAACAATAGAAAATGGCAGCAGACACAAATTAGAAGATAATAAAGGAGTTTCATATACTGGAAAACTTTCAAATTCCAGTATTTGGAAGAACATTATGCCAAGTTAGAAACTTCAAGCAAACGTACACAAGACTAAAGTGGCTTTGTTATGTGCATTTTTGTAGCTCTATCTGAAGAAATTTATGCCAATTTAGTGATATAGAGTGCCACACTTTAACAAAGCATAAACCTTAAGTAGCTGAACTACCTCAAATCAAAAGTACTTGCAAGAAGCAAGAGGAGGAATTAATTCACTCCATTCTTTCTCATCAATTGTTCCTAGTAATTCGGTGAAACTTTGTACTGAAATGATATTTTAAATTGAAACATGATGAAATGTATCGTTATGAAGTTGATTGTTGCAAGTTGCAACAATGGTTGTGGAGACCGTGCATTGCGTGATGTGGTAACTGGTGATTAGTCATAATTATGTGGCGAAGCAGAGGTAGAACTTGCGGTAATGGAGGGAAGGGGTTGTTTCATGCATAGGGATGAATGATATGGATGAATTGGTTAATTATATAATAATCCAATGGTTTGCATCAATCGTAGATTAAAAAGTTTATTTTTGAAACAAAATGTCACCCAAATAGCATTTGACTAATGAAGAGACTAATTAAAGGGTTTAATGAACTAGTCTGGGCATTAATATGTGGAGTTGTTACCACTACTCACCCCTAGAGGCCCTTAGTGGGAAAAGTAGCTATATTGCAGAGATTGGTTGCAGAGATTGGTAATTAGTTAGACAAAGTGATTATATTACTAGTTCCTCAAAAAAAAAAAAAAAAAAAATGATTATATTACTTGCTTACGGGGGGGGGGACTCACAAATAGTAGGAAAAAAAAAGTTCTGTGGTAGCAATGGAACTAGGAAAACTGTATAGAAAATATAGTTCTTTTTCTATTATATTAGTATTAGTCCAAATTGGAGAAATGACAAAATCCATCAATAATTCCTTCAAATCAATTAAAAAATGCTTTGCTTAATACTTGTCTCCCAACAAGCAGACACGATACTTTTTCAAACCTCGCTCCCCTTTCACCTAAACCGGTTCTTGAGTTAGACTTTAGTGGGTTGGACCCATTGAGGGCTTGAGCCACTCAATATAGGTTCTCCTTTGTTGGGCTAGAATGAATGTGCGTCATGGCCCTCTTTTATGGCGAACTTGGAGCGTCTAAATTCTCTGTGGGGATCTCTTATTATCATGGTTCCCTTTTCGATCTTCTGTTTTGGGCCTCGTTGATCGCAGTATGACCCAGGTTGTATTACCCAAGTTCTAATGTCTCACAGGTCTGGGCCTTTAGGCTTTGACTCTTTTGAGGCTTACATAAAAAATGTGTCAGGAATAGCATCTTTATCCTTTTGCAGGTATTGAAAATTTATTAGTTAAGCCTTAAGAATCTTGTGAGTATGTGACTCAAGTTCATAGTCTAAACCCTAAAAATTTCAGTGTTTTGAAGAACATTTTGCCCAGTTTTACTCAAGCGAATGTACACATTGATATGTCTTTGTTATGCCCAGTTTTGTAGCCCTATGTCAAGAAGTTTCTGCCAATATTGTGACATTGAGTGTCACACTTTTTTGCCAAGCATAAACTTTTTAAGTACTTGAACTACCTCAAAAGTAATTCCTGAACTTTTGTGCTGAAGTTATACTTTTAAAGGAGACAAAATGAAATGCAATGCTAGTGGAGGCCGTGCAGAGCATAGTGCTGGTAAGTGGTGATAATCATGTGGCAGAGGACTTGGCACTTTTGGTAATGGAAGAAAGGGGTTGGTTCATCCGTAAAGAGGATATGTATGAAATGGTTACGTTGCTAAGAAGCATTAAAATGGGTTTCAGTTGACTTAAATGATCCAATGGTTTGCATCAATCGTAGTCTAAAAAGTTTATTTTTGAAACAAAATGTCACCCGAATCGCATTTGAGTAATAAAGAGACTGTAATTGTATACTGAAAAGGAGTAAAAATGAACTGCTCTGGTCTTGCCAATGTAGAGTTGTTAACAGTTAACACTACTCACACCCTTAGGACTTACCATTTTTATTTGTTTTTTTTTAAAAGGCAGAGGCTAATTAGAGAGGAATCATTGGTTGTAAATAGTATGATCTACATTGAATCATTGGTTCCTGCTAGAAAGGGAAATTACAGAAGAATCATTGTGTATATATTTCTTGGTAAGTGGAAAGAACTTTCATAGACTGTTAATCTTCCAAAGTAAGTTCCTGCATTTGAATTTACGAAAAGCAGATGAATCCATTGGACGTGCATTGGTCCAAGAGAACTAGGCAAATCAGGTCCCCCATTGATCAGTATATAAATAAAGCACCATATCAACCTTTTTGTTTCATTGCAAATTTGCAATACACACTTGTTTGCCTCATCCTAACATTTTTAATCAAATTAGCAAAAAATGGCTTTTTGGGCTCCTATTCTTCAGTTTGTTGAGTTAGCAATGCCGGCAGTGGCACCAGTGATTGCACCGTTGGCAGTGGTGCCAGTGGTGGCACCCTTGGTAGCAGCAACTGCACCCTTGGTAGCAGTAGCTGCTACAGTAGCTGCTGTTGAGAAATTCCTAAGGACAGAAACGCAAGAGCAATCAAAGTCCGAAGATGAAAATTCAACCTAGATGGTGCTTAAATTCAGCTTGTGGGGGTCTTAACAAAAAAATTATGTACTTGCTTTGAGATCAAATAATAAAATATTTTGAATTTTCATTTCCTGATTCTTTCTAAACTAGTTTTTACTTTTAGTCTTCTTATGCACAATATACTTTCTTGTATCATCGTATGAAAAATAAATGCAATTAAAAGCCAATTAACTACAAAAATTATGTTATCAAAATCCATATCAATAAAAATGATTGTGATACTGAGAATACCATCCAAGGTGAGAAGGCCTCTTATAAAGAAAAGTAAGGGTCCCTCAGATTACAAGATTCAATCCAACTTCGCCATTTACACTCAATTTAAATTTTGGAATTTTTTGTAGGCAACAATTTTCCCAAAATTTTGGCTAGCAATGACTTTCAAGACTATTTTTTTCAGTAGAAAAATAAGAAATAGAGAAATTTCATTTAAACTAAACAGACACTTTACTAATGCTCATAAGAGTGCCCGGGTCTAGGAAGACGTTAGGCATACAGTCTCCAACGTTGTTCCTAAGAACCCAATTTGCAAGTTCGTGTGCAGAGACATTGGATTGTCTTCTAACCCAACAAAAAACTACAGTTTATTCAGATTTAGTTTGTAGTCCTCTTCAACATCTATATTGTGGACACAGTCACACAGTTAAGTTCTTTTCTCATTGGAGTGCCATCTGAATTGATTTTGCTTCAGCAACCTCTGGTTTGCAAGCAGGCTCCATTTTTTACTAGGCCTTGACTATATGACCCTATGAATTTCTCAAGACAGAAGCTAGACTAACAGCTCTCCATCGGTAGCCACATTACAATTGATTTTGAGAAAATTAATTGGTGGGCTTTTCCAAAAATGAAAACATTGGTGCATTGCTTATAGTTTCTACGGATGGGCAAAAGGTTTGTAGTATGCTCGTCAACTTTGTTAGGATTCAGGATGTGTCAGCAAATCCTAGTGTCAAAACATGTTGAAATTCGGTTTATCAATAAAGTTGTGTTAGGGTATCTAGGGCAAAAGTTGCATAAAGATAATAAAGTTATGATGTACTCAAAGATGAAGCATTAATTATCTTTTGTATATATCTTTTACACGTAATGAATTTCGAAGTGAAATATGTTTAATTGGAAAGTAGACATTTGAGGCTTTAAAACAAATACAAATGTGATCTAATTTGGATTTGAAATAAGTAAGATATGATCATTTGAAGTTGGCACAACTTGTTGGATCTAATAATCTAGCTCGATCAAGAAGCAATTTGACTCGAGCAAATATGCAGCAATTTGAAATATGAATTCAATTAGAAAAATGGTTTCTGGTCCGTTTTAAGTTAAACCCTACTTTGTGCAGCTAAATAAAGCATATTATGCACAACTTTTTGAGGCAAGAAAGGAGACCATACCAAAACCAAAAAAAATTCTAACTTTGTTCCTTTCTTTGTTAGTGTAAATAGAGAAAATTTATCACTAGCCTTGAGCAAAAACAAAGTGTGTTCTTTATAACACCTTGAACTTTAAACCTTTCTTTGAAATCACATAGAATTTTTTCAGTGAGTTTATTGTAGAAGAAATCTTTTAGGATATTCATTGGAGTACTCCATAGTCCATAGGTTTAAGTTTGTTTGGAGGATTTCGCTAGAGGAGGATTCCAAAGTATCTAGGATTATTGTTTTGTTATGAATTTTGAATTATAGGGCTAGGCAATGGGTTGTGCCAACAAGCTAGGGTAATGGGCTAGCCATTGAGCGCCCATGGGCATAAAAACTAGTCCACGGCTTGACTCACTAGGCTAGTGAGTTGTACATAGACCTCAACAACAATGGGTCAGGCTGCCCATTGGTTCGATGGGCTGTTAGGCCACTGGGTCAAGCCATGGACAGTGGACTATTTAGTAACCTTTACTACATAGGTTTAATTTCGCTTGGAGGAAAGAGAAGCACACTATCATGATGCAATGATAGATCAAACCTACAAACTTTTCAATGAACCCAAATCTTCTCAAAACTAACACCATAAAGTTTTACTCAATGTGGTCATAAGCCTTTGGTAGATCCAGCTTACCCCCACCATATGCTGGTATTAAAAGTGTGCCGCAATTCAGGAATTATCACATGTATTCAACCATCGAGTGACCTAGTACAAAAGCTTATTGGCTTAGAGAATCAATTTCGGAAGCAAAGGCCAATGTTTGATTATCAGGAATTATCACAGTTTTTTTTAATGGCCAATGTTGATGAAGAGTTGATGCCGCAATTCAGGAACCATCACACATTTTTTTTTCCGCTAAGCAATTTGATCCAATGGTTCGCATCAATGATTCAATAGACAATAGCAGACTAAAAAGTTATTTTTGAAACAAAATGTCAGCCAAATCGTATTTGACTAATAGACCTTAATTAAAGGGTTTTTTTTTTTTTTTTTTTTTTTTTTTTTTTTTTTTTTTTTGAGAAACAAACATGCACAAGGAAGATGAAATTAAAGGGTCTATATCTATAATAATTACAGAGGAATCGTTGGTTGTTGTATACGTAATTCTATACTGAATAGTAGTAATAAATTGTAGAAAGGGTCATTAGACTCGTTACAGAGGAATCATTGGATGTATACATATTTCATGGTAACCTGAAAAAAATTTCATAAACTGTTACTCTTCCAAAGTAAGTTCCTGCATTTGAATTCATGAGAAGCAGATGAATCCATTGGAGGCGCATTGTTCCAAGAGAACTAGCCTAATCACTAATCAGTTTCCCCATTTGATCAGCATATAAATAAGGACCATATCAACATACTTGTTTCATAGCACTGCACAGTTTGAGACATCCAGAACATTGAAGCAAAGTGTCAAAAATGGCATCTTGGTGTTCTATTTTTGAGTTTGTTGAGGCCGCAAAACCAGCAATTGGGGCAGTTGTTGTGGCAGTTGAGGCCGTGATGCCGGCAATTGAGGCAGCTGTACCAGTTGCATCGATGGTGCCATGTCTGCAGCTTGTGGTGGCACCCTTGGCCGCAGTAGTTAGTACAGTTAAAGCTGTTAAGGAATTCCAAAACTTCAGGAACGCGTGAGGACAAAACTAGGTGGTGCCAAAATGTGTACTTAGTACTTACTACTTAGCTCTGCACTTGCTTTGGATTCCAAAAATAAAATGTTTTGAATTTTAATCTCCTGTTGCTTTCTAGGTTTATTCACTTGAACTTCAGATGCACTATATACTTGAATTTTTTATTTTTTATTTTTTTGGGTTGATAAGGAGATTAACATAAAAAGTAAAACTCAAAACATAAAACTAACCTGGAGTAGTAAAAGTAAAAACTAACCAGCCACTAAAGGCACAGTAGAGGCACATAGTCTATTACTGTATTACAGTACAGAACAGAAACATCAAAGCTTAACAAAATAGAGAAAATCCATGGAGTAGTGGCTAATGAAATTTAGAAGCTATATATGTGTAAGAATTAACATCAGTGAAGATGATGATAATGACAATGCCATCCCAGATGAGAAGGGTGTAGTACCAACCTTCCTCCACTTATTAAAGAAACGTACGTGTCCGTCAGATTATAAGATTTATAAATAAATACTAGTAATTATAAGGTTTTTTTAAGGAAATAATTGTAAGGCTTAAACTTTAAAGTTTAAACCTGATGCTAGACTAAAGTCATGTGAATCTTTTTTTTTTTTTTTTAATAATTAAGTTATGTCAATTCTAATCCATGAAATCAATTCAACTTCTCCATTCAATTTATAAGCCACAATTTACCCAGCTTATCGCCAGCGGTGACTTTCAGGACTATTTGCAAATGCATGTGAATGCATTTTGCACACATCAACTTAACTTGAAAAAAAAAATGTCAGCAACTTTTTATTGTTCTTCCACCTTAACATGTTTCGTTTAGACTATCAAATACATTACAAACAAAAAAACTTGTAAAGGGATTTTTTTTTATGCGATGAGGGATTTTCTTTTTATTTGCTACTAATTCTACTACATCTGAGTCTGACCCCTAAAGAGTAAATGATCATTTGCAAAACTTGTGGTACTTTGCTTTATTATAATAAGGCTTCTAATGTGGGCAGGATCATTTACTGCCATGGTACACCATAAGAAGGAAAATTTTTGAATATTTCGAGAGTACCATAAATGCGTTTTCTTTTCTCACATTAATAGTGGGTTTTCTTATGAATTTAATTAGTAGGATCTCTATAAAAAAAATATTAGTAGGATCCATTATTATGTGAAAGAAATGAGTATGTATTTATGGTATTTCAAGAGTATTCTATAATTACTCCTAAGAAGTTATCATTTGTGAAATAAATACTCCTTATAAAGTGATTGCCTCATTAGAAACTGTCCCTTGAATCTTGATGACCATTGCTTTCCTCAATGGTGATCAGATTACATACAATTGAACTCATCTATCTGAGGCATAACAAAAATAAAATAAAAACCTTATCTATCTTTCAAAAGTTCTAATCCAGCCAAGTGACTTGGTGAAGAGATAACCACGTTTTCTAACCCAAAACTGGCGTTTAACCAATCACAAAATAAAATAGAATAAAAATAATTATTATATTTTTTGAAATGATACCAATCATATGTTTTTGGTTTGCAAGTTAATTTAAGTAAATTTGTTTGTACTTCAACATTTTCCATTAATCTCTCAACAACAACAACAACAACAAAAAACATTTTTCATTAATCAAATAAAAAATGAATTGTCAAGAGTCCGATGATATTTTAGTGGAAATTGGCAGAAAATTATAGTCTCCATTCCAAATAATCAATTTCATGGTTTATATTAGATACTTATGAATCTAGAGGTATCAAGAGTAATGCTAGAAACAGAATATTTTCTACTACTTCTTTTACAATTGTTGATATGACTTGTTGTTATTAGAATAACTTCACTTCCATCTAGATTCACCACTTTCACTTAGTTTACCACTAATACAATTTTTATTATACATCAATCATACTGCAAGACATGCAGTTATGAAAAAAAAGTTGGCATCCTATACTTTTTTTTCCACTAATTAGAAATATTACTACATAACACCTCTCCCCCGGGCTCGAACCGATAAAGGCCTCATGTTCCCCATCCATCCAGCTCAACTCACCCAATGGTGAGATCCTATACTTAATGAAATTTTAAAAATGGTGGTGAATAAATGTTAACAGATTGAGTGGACATTTTTTTTTTTTTTTTTTACAAGATAGAATTTCTACTCTAGCCTAATTTAAGTGTATATGCGTTTGAAACTTCCACCTAGAAACTTGAACTCCAGCCCCTGCCTCCCACACCCCACAAGCATTTATAGTTGTGAAGTAACCACCGCATCAAGGGTGCGATGTGGTGATTAAGTGGACCTATTAATTCAATTCTTGGGGAGGCCATGGGACTATGACCGCAAAATTATCACATTTATTCAAGGAAAACGCTTAAAGTTCTCACATTTATTCCAAGCCATATACAAGGAACCGTGGAAGTAAGAATTTCAAAGGTGAAAGCTATTTAGATTCAGGCTAATGGTCTATCCAAATCCCTGAACTTATCACATTCTACCTGGCTTATATATAGACCAGGAAGTGTCTCTCTTCCTCACACTCTCAAAAGAAGAAGAAACACACACAAAAAAAGCAATCATGTCAGGAAAACCTAATAAGAAGATAGCATTCGGGTATGCTGGGGTAATGATCACAAGCAGTAGTGAGGGCAGCTCAAGCAAACGAGTGTTGAACAAAGCGACCGAATTAAATAGTTCATCGCGTATGATCTTCAAAGACAAGCACACCTCATGTTCAAGTCATTTTGCCAAGCAGCATAAGACAGAAAAGTTTGTGGATAATAGTAGTGGAAAGTTGGGGTACAAAGATGAGGTCAAGTACACATCTGGTCTCAAGTTCAATGACAAGGTACTGGGGAATACCACAGAGTTCGAGACCCAAGTCAAGTTCAAGAAAACTGTTTATCCCAACAAGAGTGCCCCAAAGTTCAACAATAAAGAAATTAACTATTACTAGGTTTCCCTTTCTATTCCAAATAAAAATAAATAAATAAACTAGTACTAGGTTTCCTTATTTACTTGGTTTTTTATAATTTATAGTATTACAGCTCTCTTGCTTGGCTATGTCTTTTAAAGTTTAATGGTTTCTCTCTCATATGGGGATTGGCTTGCAATGGATTTCATTTTTTTCCTTTATTAATGTCAAAGTTGTAATTTTTTTTAGTGAGTAATGTCGAGTTGTATTTTGATGGACCAAGTTAGTTGTGAATTTGATCCGTACATATATATATATATATATATATATATATATATATAATTTTTTAGTATATTAATTTCATAATAAAGATCTATTATTAAAAGCAGACGTTATATATTAAAAAAATTTTTAAAAAATATTGTTACAAGCAGAGTAGGAGGGAATTTGAAAATTTGAACCCTCTTTCTACTCATAAATGAAACTATTCAATGTCTCAAGAATTGAGACTTAAACCCTACGAATTTTGGTTGGAGTTCTCTTGAGTCTTGATTCTTGATGCCCAACATCAATTAAGAAACTCAAGTCAGGATGTTTCTTCAGGATTTAAAACCCAACTACAAAAGAGGAGGGGGTCCGTACTCCGTACACCTCAAATCTCTCTCACCTCGTCCCCCAAAGTGAGATTCCATTCATGAAACTCCACCAACTATATCAAGTGATTCCGATCGTATTCTTTCTCCTTACCAAATTTGCTATCGTCTTGGGCACTCTAGGATAAGTTATTATCATCAAATTTGCTATCGTCTTGGGCACTCTAGGATAAGTTATTATCATCAAATTTGCAATCGTCTTGTGCCTCAACTTTTTTCAATCTAATGTGGTAAGTAGTGAAGCTGGGAAGGTTTTGAAAATTTTCATTTCAAATTTAAAATTTGGCTTCTCACAATGTGGAATATATATTTTAAACATTTTAAATTGGCTTCTCACAATGTATTTAGATTATGTTTTCTAAAATGAGTTTTATGAAAATTGATAGATTTTGAAATTCAACAATTTAGAGGATTGTTTTAGGATAATAAGTAAAAAAAATTGTAATGACATGGCATAATCTATATATATATATATATATATATATAATTGTAAATAAATTGAAAATAGTGTGCCCTATAAATTTGCCAAAACTCTTATATCTCTAAAATTTAGGAACTTATCTTTATCATAAAAAAATCTCAGGCTTCAATTTTGAAGCTTATACTTATCCTTTCCATCATTATCCCCAAAAAGAAATTACTTGTTTTTTCTTTTTACGAAAGAACAAAAGAGTCTTACGCATGTGATCATTGACCCAGCCCACTTGAAACCGAAAAACTCATGGAGCACCCCTGGGTGTGTTAGGGCTATCCACGTCATGGTACAGTATTTTTATAAAGCGCACAACTCGAATCAAGCAACTCTTGGACCCGCAGGTATGACCTAATCCAAGACTCCTACCAACGCACCACGCCCCTGAGAGCAAATTACTTATTATCTTCACGTCACTTCTTTAAAAAAAAAATATATATATATATATATATATATATTCTCAAAAGAAAAAATGGTCTCCCAAATATTTTTTTCTTTCAATATTTTGAAATCATTTTTTAAAAATGGGAGTCAAACATGTATATATAAAAAATTATAAAATGTGTTTATCACACAAACTGTTTTATACATCCAAAAAAACAACTCAACAAGTATTATCCAAAAATTAGTTTTACTTTCAATTAAAAAAAAAAAAAAACTAGTTTCACATTGTTTTGAAAACAAAACAAAAATCCAACTACAAACAAGCCCTATATAAATAAATAAATAAATAAATAAAATTGGGCTATTAAATGTTATTGGGCGTAAAAAACCCTAACTCATTTACTTGTCCCTTTCCTTTTCTCCGTCAAATTCTCTCAATTTCAACTGTGTGCCGCAACCCACTTCTACCCTCATCACAGGGACCCCTGCTTCCTTTCCTACCATTGTTCACGTTGGGCTCTATAGAGGTCAGTCTCTGAAGTTTTTATCTTTCATGACCACTTTTATATCTTCTCTCCTCTCTTTTTATATATAGACATGGCCTAGTGCTAGTAGTAACAGTTTAATTTTAATCACTTAGAGCAATTTTGGTGTGGCACAACAAAGAATAAAAAGGCTAATAAGTAATAACATTTTTAGAGCAACTGGAGTTAATCAACTATGAAAAGGCCAATCTTTTTATAATGCTCTCTTTTTGTCTTAACCGCACAATAAAAGAATCCTACTTTTCTATGACTATTAATTAGTTCAAAAATGTGGCTTTAAGAAAGAAAAAGTCTAGGATCACATAATTTTTCACAATTTCTTGCCACAATTGTAACGTGATAGAGTGTGATTGGTAAAGAAAAAATGGTGGGACCATGTGTAAATGATAGTTAACCGCTCACAATCTGTCACGTTAGAGTTGTGACAAAAAAGTTGTGGAATAATTTATGATCTTAAAATTACTCTTTCAGAAATGGTGTCGGTTCACACCGAAAACCCCTTTTTTTATTCCGCCAAAAAAAAAAGGTACGGCTTTGACTAATTAGAGTCGCACTACACACACAAAAACTAATTGAAATTTTAAACGTGAAGTGGACTTATCCATTAAAATCTCTGGGAAGCCATGGGACTCTTTGACCGCAAAATTCTCACATATATTCAAATCCATTCAATTCAAGCTTAATCGGTTCCATGAACCGTGGAACTGAGAAGTTCAAAAGTTGTTAGGAAGATTGAGTCTATCTAAACCCCCGAACTTATCATATTCTACATGGCATATATATATACCAGCAAGTGCTCTCAACCTCACACACTCAAAGGAAGGAGAAAAAGCAATGGCAGAACATAGAATTGGGTATATTGGGGTCGTGACACCAAGCAGTAAGGGCAGTTCAAGCAAAAGAATGGCGAATGAATCGAGCGAAATGCAGAGTTCATCGCGTATGATCTACAAAGACAACTACAGTGGCTGTTCAAGTAAGTTTACAGAGCAGCATAAGGCTGAAGAGTTTGTGGACAAACATAGTGGAAGGTTGGGGTACAAAGAAGAGCTCAAGTACACTTCCACTAACAAGGTTAATGACAAAGTTCAAGGTTATACCACTGAGTATGAGACCCAAGTCAAGTTTAAGAAGACTGTTTACCCAAACAAGAGTGCCTCAAAGTACAATAATAAAGGGATTGACTATTACTAGATTTCCTTATTTTCTTGGCTTTCTAGATCTACAGCTCTCTTGCCTTATGTTTTTTTTTTTTTTTTTTTTTTTTTTTTTTTTTTTTTTTTTTTTTTTTTGTGTTCACTATTTCTAATGGGGATTGGGTTGTAATGGATTTTTATTTTACAATTTGAATAATGTCAAAGCAGCATTTTGATGGATCTAACTAGTTGTGAATAGGCTTTTGTGTGGATTGCTTATGAATTGCTTTTTTTTTTAACACAATAGTGGGTGATAATTATCTAATATATGAGATAAATATTTGGTGATATAAACTAAACCATTTTGTAGATTGGATTGATATTCATCATGTATTATCATTTTTGCCTATATATTTCAAGTATGGCTAGAATTTTGACTATCAAAACCGAAACGGAAAAATTAAAATCATGATCCACATTTTTTGGAAAGAAACGTCAGAACTTGAGTACATTCTACTTGATAGTATATTACGATAGATGCAGCCCGAGGCACTTTAAAGTGTTTTAGTTTACTCTAATCATTGAGAAAAAAAATTTCACAATTGCATTTGTAGAGTGTAAATTGCAATTAGACCAAATTCGCTTTTATAAGTACCCATCATTTCTTTTTCTTTTTCTTTTTTTTTTTTTTTTTTTTTTTTTTTTTTTTTTTTTTTTTAAGTGGCACCACACAGTACTCAGTACAGTAGTTGTGTAGCTTGGCGGCTTGAATTCAATTAGTAAGGCAGGGGGCTTGTGCTTTTATTGGAGGAATGGTATGGACGTACGAGCCCGTTCAAGCTTAATTAGAGAATGAATGGTGATTTTTTTTTCCTGATCCAGCCTACACGTGTTTACAAAAACTCAAAAAGACTTACAAGTGCTTGATTCAAACTTCATCGACACAAACTCATGATTTGTGATCGATCCATTAGATTGTAAGGGTATATTTTAATTAAAAAGCCTTATAACTCAGCTCGTACTTCTGAGTGTATTTAATAGAGACGTCTACCTTTTCCACTATTGTTGTGATTATCGAATTACAAATAATAATAACAAAGAAAAAAAAAAAGGCTAGATGGGTGTACTAGAAGAAATTAAAGGAATCCTTCCTAAACTATGGAAGCTTTCTTAGGAAACAATAACATAGTATTCTCCAAGCAATTACTCAAATCATCAAATCGTGTCTTAGTCAACCACCATTATTATTGGAAGCGTTGGGGTACATTTTCGATCGACATAGGTCAATTTGGTTCAATTGGTCTAGTACGGTCTACTGCAGTCTAGTTCGGTTCATTCGCTTTATTTTTTCCGTTTAGTCCACTATGGTCCATTCAGTCTATTCGGTCTACTTCAGTCTATTCAGTCCAATATTTCTATTTCGGTCCACTTTAGTCCATTCAGTCCACTTCAATTCACTTGTTCCATTTCTATCTACTTTGGTCCATTTAGTCATTCGGTCCACTTCGATTCATTTGGTCCAATTCAGTCCACTCTAGTCCATTGGTCCACTTCAATCCATTAGGTTCACTTTAGTGATACATTGTGAGAAGAGATTTGTGTAGAAAGAGAAACTGCTTCATTGACAATTATATCACATTCTCAATGCAATGTTGGTAGATTCTTGATAAAATTACACTTTTCTTATGTTATTAAAATATTATTTTTTTTTCTAATATAAATGATAAATTTACTTATATCTGCGACTAATAAATATATATATATATATATATATATATATATATATATATATTGCTATTTTTTAAATTAAAAAAAAAAATCTAACTAGTGCTCATTAATGCAATTGTACCCTGTAGATGCAACATTGAAAACAAGATATTATTTCCCAAGTTTGTACTCTTTTATTTTTAAAATTTTATTGTACAATGGCTTAAGGAAGATTTGAAATATAATCAATCAATCAATATATATATATATATATATATATATAAACAGAGACCTCATGTGGGAAAGTATAAGATCTTGTCAAATGGAACATTCTATGTAAAGAGAATTAAAATATTCTCAAGTGTTACATAAAAAATAAGAACAAATTAAATATTGACTTTTTATTTCATTTGATTCAATATTTCAAAACTTTTCTAATTAACAAATAAATATTCTTTGTATCCTTTTGTTCAATGTTTCAAGATTTTTCATCCCTCACACATACACACAAAAATCTTTGGATTTTAATTCATTATTTTTACCTTTTGCACTTCTACCCATTTATATATACCTACCCATAACCCTTCATGTCATTCCATGTCAAATACACACAGACAAAAACGATATCATTTACCTTCAATCTTTCGACAACACCTACCTAGTTACAACCAAGGATTGGGGGTTTGTATTTTATATTGAATGACAATGGTAATTACGATTTTAATGTTAAGATCGGACGTTGTGAATTTGTGGGTTTTGTAAATGTTGTGATTGACTGTGGGTGTTTGGAATATGTATTTTGTTTTAGAATTAAGAATAAAGAGAAAGACACATTTTTTCTTCTTTTAATTTCTCATTACTTCAATTGAATAATTATAATGGATATGTGTATGCAATTTATAATTATTATTTTTTATAATGAACTCATTTCTAATAAATTTCTATAATAATTGTGCTATAAAACATACACAACATTCTCCAAAACTATCTTACATAAAACATAACAATATTATCCGTGTATTACACAGGTAACTTATTAGTTCTTCTTCATATCAGAAATCAAATAAATTATTTAATTGAAGTAAAAGACTCTTGGTCAAGCTGTGCATTTAATCATTGTATAAAAATTTTGATTAACAATTCTAAAAGTGCACTTGCTACGCACTTGGACCTTCATGTTTAACATCTAGGTCCTTAAACATCTTCAAACTAAAATGTAATCTGAGATGTGATCTCCCATATTATTTCTTCCAGAGGGTATCTAATACCTTATTTATGTTTTGTTCTTATTTTTATTTTTATAGTTTTTGTTAACAAAGTTAGGGGAGAGGGATAGTAGTAGTTGAAGGTGTTCAAGGCTGCAAGCTTACAAGGAAACTTATATCTAAGTTTTCGGTATTACCATTTACCATCAATTATTGCTTGCTCACAGCACCCTATTGCATGGAAATCAGAATGAAATGCGGACGCATTTTATTTCTTCATAATAAATAAAACACCATTGATACTTTTTATAAGCACATGTAGCCATTATCCATATGAATTTTTAATGATTGGGATTTCTGAGGAGCAAATGGAGCTTTAAGTTGGAGAATCAGAAGTATATAACAAGCAACTTTCATTAATTAGTGCCACAGCACAGTTTATAATTGGCAAGACACTGAGAAGGACATCAACATTATTATGCACACAATTTACAAAATGTGTTATCAGATTCTCCTGTCTTTCATGGTTTTATGATCATCACAAACCATAGCTAGCCCCCCTTGCTTTATTTCACACTACAGATTGTAACCTAGTTCATACTCTTGAAATATCTGCTGAGAGTGAAGAACAGAAGTGGAGTCCCAAGAGTTTAAGGATGCTGATCTTGTGTCGAAGTCATTCGTCGACCACCAAAGCACGCCATCCTTTACATTCATTTCTTTGAAACAATCAAATTCAGCCATCTGATCTTCCTGTGGTACGAAATCCGCTGTTTTGGTATGAAGAAAGTTATCTATTTCAGCTTGAAACACTGAAGCTTGAATTCCTGCATTAGACTGTTCTATACCATTTTCTTTCAGAACATGAGTGGAGTCCATTGGGTTGTTCTCATTGATGAAGGCAACTGAGTTGTCTGAGGATGATATACCATGTAAAGACTTCTCCAATTCATTTACTTTAGCAGCAGTCGGTGATTCATAAAAGCCAACCTTTTGTCCTTGCACAGGTAGAGGACTAGGCAAGGCATGTTCCATGAGAGGGGTATTAGGAAACTCATTTAAAGATTGCAGGTTTTGGATCATTTTTTCTTGCAAGGGATGCAACTTTGGCCACAGAGCAGGATTGTTGTAGAAAGAGAGAGGGTTTTGAAGGCTTTGAAGTTGCATATGAAGTTGAAGTCTTTCAAAAGCCGAGCTGCTTAATCCTGGTGAATATGAGTCATCTTCTTGGCCATTTGCATCTTTAGTCTCACCACCCATGGATGACATATTATTCATGTTAGACTGTTTGCGCCTTCCGAGTAATTTCTTCTTCAATCTAGTGTTCCAATAATTCTTGATGTCATTATCTGTCCTTCCAGGCAGTTGGGCTGCAATAATGGACCACCTAAAGGTAGATTGAAATCAAAATGAGTTTATTCTCTCAGACTATCAAGCAAAACAAGAGTAGTAACTTAAGAAATTAACCCTACAGATCATGGAGATTTAAATTTATAAGATGGAGGAGTTATTCCTGGCCAAAGCACCATGGACAAAGAAAAAGGACAAGCACTTCATGGTCAATTTTATAGAAAACCTAGAGAGAGAGAGAGAGAGAGAGAGAGAGTAACCTGCTGCCAATACTAATATAGAGGCTGCAGATGATGTTGTCTTCTTCTTCAGAGAATCCACCGTGCTTGATGTTGGGCCTCAAGTAATTCAACCATCTCAGTCTGCAACTCTTTCCACATCTCTTAAGTCCTGTGAATTCACCAAAAGGTCAAAACTTATCATTCTTTAGAATATGAAACCCTTTTTTTATTATTCAACTGTTACAACAAGTGCAAGAGGGGGATTGAATCCTGATTTATCTTATAAAAGAAGACTAGGAAATACTACTGAACCATAAAGCTCTTCTTAGAACATGAACCTTTGAAAACTCAAGAAAATATTTGATTGAATGAGATAACATACCAACTTTTTGAGGAAGAGCAATCCAGTTGCCTCCAGTTCCATGCTGATCAATATAGGCTTTGAGCTTAGCATCTTCTTCAGGAGACCATGGTCCTTTCTTCACGTTTGCCTTGTCACAACATGGAGCTCTACCCATCTTTTTCTCTCTTCAAGGATAGATATGAACAAATTAAAGCTGTCTGAGATTGTTGAGAAAAAAGCTGAGTAGGAAGACCAAGATTTATAGGTAGGAAAGATGGGTATGTGATGTGATGCTTATTAGTTATTAGGACTAAAAAGTCTTACACCTCACCCTCTCTCCCTCCTCACTATTCAACCCTATTTCTCTCTCCTCTAGGGTTTGTGCAATGTCTCTCTCTCTCTCTTCCTTTTTGGATTAGTTCGCTCATCCATATTTTACTATCCATGCAAGTAGACAAAGTATAACACAAATTTCTTCTCCTTTTGCATATTAAATTGCACTGCTTTTTGGGGTCCAATTAGTTTATTATTTGAAACCCATTGCTGCAGGTATTTGATCAAAAGAAGGATCCATCCTTTCAGTTTGTCACTATTATCCTTGAAATGTTCCAAACCCGGCCACCCTAGCTATTTAAACATTAATGGGTTAGACTATTAGAACTCAAAATTATTGTATGCAGGAAAACGCTCTAATTGGCTGCTATTTTCTATTTTATATGACGCATTTAGCTCTCTTTTTTGACAAGGCACATGAAATTTGTAGCAACTGTGAAAGTTGTAGTTGTAGCCTGTAGGAGCATAGAGCCGAATAATATGACTTTTGGATGCACTTTTTAGAAAAATGGTTTACCATGATTTTAGTTGGGTGCTTCTTGTAATGACAGATGCTTATGAAAATGTCAGCAATTAATGGTATCATATAAGGGGAGCCTGCCCATGTTGTATGTTTCCCTTCTCTTTTTTCTTTTTCTTTTTTTCCTTTTTCCTTTTTTTGAATATATATAAGGGCACATGTTTTTGTCATTTGCTATAAGCAAGCACTATTTTAAGAGCTCAGAAAGTCTTTCTAATCTCAAGTACCAAGACACATGTAACATGCAACCCACCATTGCCACCAATTTGTGTACCATTAGGATAGTTTTAGCGTTTCCTTTACATATTTTCGAGGCACTTCTAAGTTCTAACCACAACAATTAATAATAAGAAAAATAAAATAAAAATAGAAGAAGATAAAGAGAGGGAGAGAGAAAAGACGTGGGTGTTTAAAAAGTCTTCCCTAGCTTTTAAGAAACTTGTGACCATTTGAAAATTAATGATTATAAACTGATGAAATTGAATTACATGTAAATGGAAGTAGTAATAATTAAGCACACACTTAACCAAAAAAAATAATAATAATTAAGCACACACTTTTTCTACCATGCAATGAAATTATTGTCAATGGAATCCAAGTAGGGTCAAAATGTACGATTTCCAAACCCAGATACGCTAAAGGAGAAGAATTTTCTCAACTGGTGCAGAGAAGTCCATGTTCACATCTAAACATTGAATTTGCAAGTTGCCTAATTGCTGATCTCAGGTTTCATTTCAACTTGCTATGCACGGGTATTCTTTTTTCTTTTTTTCCCCTCTTGTGATTAAAGTCATTTTTGAAAGAATCGGTGATAGAGGTTGCATACTATATATGGGTACGTATTGCATGGGTTCTATAAAATTTCTTATTGTTTTGTGTGAATGGAATCTTCAAATCTAAGTTCCTAGAAAACATACTCAAAGCAAGTGCCTTGAATTTTTTTTTTTTTTTTTCTATATTGTTGCTAAGAAATTGAAATAAGATACTTCAAATTTTGTAAAACTATATAATAATATATTAATGAATTTATCACTGACATATATATCTCTAGTTGTAATTTGGGTAGTCTTAAATACAATTTGAAGCGATTTTGTTATGTAATTAATTTTTGACAAATTTTTCATTAGTTGGCTGTTTATTGTGTTTTAATTTGTCTCTTTTGATTTATTACCCCCCAAAAAATATATACACATAGTACCTACATTATTTCTTTGTAGCATTTATTATTTAACCTTACTATTAATTTAACACAGCTTCACATTGTCAACGTAGCCACACAACATAAAATGAGTAATTTTAAGAATGTTTTAGAGTTACACTTTCCCTTCTCCTTGTGTTAGTTGTGTATATTATATATAAATATAAAATATATATATATTACCCAAAACATAGCTGGACTTATTTTGGTATAGTAACTAGTAAGTATATTCGACTCAAATATTGACACTTCTTTTCGTATAAAGTGTTTGAAAATTTAAGAGAGAAAATGTTTAAGCTACAGGATTATAAACATATTGTAATTATATCCACACACACACAAAAAAAAAAAAAAAAAAAAAGCCTCAATTACGCCTTTATCAAGATTCTTTTTCCCCATAAACACTCAAATTTATGTTAGTACTATAAATTAGTATTATTATTATCATCATAATAAAATCCCTAATACTTGCACCCTTACAGGTTGGCTAGGGCTCATATTAAACAGTAGATGGAAGGCAATATTAAATCTAAGAAAGGTAGAAAGAAACCAAACGGAAAGGCATTGAAAATTCAAACCTTTTAGAGAAGCAACACCCATTGACCTCGGTTTCCTAATTTAATATTTCCTAGAGGTCATTTTTTTTATCTCTAAAAAATCAATAGCTAGGACCAATTAGATATACAGAACCGCAACAACATAGAAATAACAAAAGGAAAACCATCAAAATTCAAAAAGCTATCACTCCCACAATTGTTATAAATTAATTAGTGTCCTAATCACCAAATGGACTTAAATCTTTTTGAGCAAGGAAAACATGCTTCTGCTTGTCTTGCTCTCAACTCTGGAATCAGTGCATTGACAACTTATTTCATATTCAGGAAAATGAAAAAAAAAATATTCAAAAAACTAATAAAAGGTCATTGCATTTCATCATCATGAAGACCAACCTTAAGACTATTGTTTATTGAGCTGGTAAATGGGATCTTGATAAGAGAAGATAAGCATGGATTATTCAGTACTGGGGGGCTATATATAAAAATAATATGGAATGACTCTATCGCTCACTCTGATGAAATTTTCTTAATCAATTATACCAGGCTCTATTACTTTTGGACATTACATATAGATTATATAGAATAATAGATGGCGTAGACACATGTACCAATTGAAATTTTGTTGGGTACTAATCGCCCTGTTAGGTTGACTCACAAGGTTGCCGCTAGTAATATTAAAATTAGTAGTTACTACCTCCATCATTGCACTAAAGTACTCATTCTTAATTCAGTGTCCTAGAGGTCGAACAAAGTATACTCCTTGAAAAATATCTTCAAACTTTAGCTCCAAAGTCCAAACCTCAAGAGAAAATTATTAGTGACGGTAATATATAAAAGAAGATTATAATCTTGCTTTGCTTAAACGGCTTTTCTCCTAAAGGTTCACTCAATCTTCACAGTCAATTCATAAAATTTCATTTTTCTACCTCTCGTGTCTGCAGGTTCTAGAATTTCTAATTAATATATTCTACACTAGTCTTGCAATCTTCCTTGGAAGTTCAATATATACTTCATTCAGTGTAATTAAGATCATAACTAGCTAGGGAGTAATTCCTTGATAGATCTTTTTGAACGCATGTGTTGTAGGGAGAGCTTAAAAAAATTATTAAAAAAAAAAAATTCCCAATCATCTTTGAAAACTCATGAAATAAGTATTACACTCTTCCCAAATAGTGCAAGAACTTACACTCCTTCTTGAGGATTTTATGATTATAACAAATAAATTTATACTCTCTCATACCATTATTACTTTCTTAACAAAATATTCTATTTTAAAAAAAAAGATTACTACTCATTTATACAAATCTCAAAAGAAGTGTTACTTCCTCCATAGTTTGAGTAATAATAATTTTTTTAAAATGGAATATTTGATTAGAAAAGTCACAATGTGAAAGGGTATGTACTTTTCTGTTTTGTTTATATGAAGTTATAAACCTCAAGAAAGAATATCATTTCTTTTAAAACGTTTAAGGTAAACTTTATTTGTGAAATTATCTCAAGAGTGGTTGAACCGATGAAGCAATTTGTGTAAAAAAAAAAAAAAAAAGTCAACTTAGTTGCTTGTGAGAACTTGATTTCTTTGTTCCTATAAAAAATGTGTTATCTCTTTATTCGTGTAAAGATTAACCCTCCTCATATTGGATGCAAAAGCAAAATTGACCACCGTGTGTAGTAGTAACCAAAAAAAAAAAAAAAAATTAAATAACACACCGAATCATGAGAGAGATTTTTTTTTTTGGTAGAAAAGAGATTATTATTGTTCTATAATGCAATCTGGCATTCTTGAATTGATTAAGTCTGTAACAAAAGTTAAGATTGAAGATTGATATAATCTACTAGGAAATGACCCAGAAATTCGTAGGAAGACAACATATGCATGTATATATTTCGTCATAGGGATTGACAAATATGCTAACTGTGGACTAACAAAACATTTTGTATATGTTTATTGTATATTGAATGAGACAGTTTAATGACTAATTGCTTAACCTTAACGACTTTGAGATTAGGAACAAAAATTATGTGTGTGTATATATATAGCTGTTATTATCTCCCATGCACTTTATGTAATATAATGCACAAATACGCTACAAATGGACGCAGTTGCTGAGCTCAAAGCCTCAAACTGGGTCCGTACCCTCTCCCTCAAGTCATCAACAATTGTCAAACCCTTCATATTATTATGTTTAGTACTTATTTTGGATGAATATTGTTTCAATTATTATTTCAATTTGGTAACAAACCCAAAACTTTGAGAATCCAAGAAATTGACCCTACCCTTCTCATTATCTTATCTCCTTGAAGCATGAGTTTTTGTTTTACAAAATTGCCTTAATGAATGAAGCTGTCCTCTAAACCCAAGCAAAGGGCATAATTTCCCCATATTACAACAAGAGGAAAGGTAAGAGAAGTTGTTGATAGTGCTAATGCTAATGCACAAGTTACAAGTACTGCCAATGAGTCCAATAATACAAAGGAACAGCTCATTATTATCTTATAGTAATATGAATGTTAGATTAGGAGAAAGTCTTTGAACACGACTTTTGTCACAATTTTGACATGTGCAACTATAAATAACTGAGAAAAAAAAATAATTGGTTTATATAAAAATGATGATTCACTAATCACAATTGCACCTATCTTCAAATTGTATTAAAGTATATAGTCGTAAAAAAAAACCGTTAGTATGCAGAAGTGGTTGTTCTTTCTTCGTGAATGTGTAAGATTTCAATTGGTACATACCAACTTTGACTTTTAAAGAATAAGTCTTTGCCGTGTGTTAGGTATTCCACAGCAACAGTTTCTAGTTTCTAGAGGACGTGAGGTTAAAGATGATGGTGTCATAGAATTTGACTCTCTGGATAATTTTCTATAACTGAGAGAGGAGAGAGGAGACCGGAGAGTCTGAGTTGGTGAAACCCTAGCTATTGCCTGAAGACTCAGAATTGATACTATAATCATGACCAAACCATATAAGCCTCAAATTGTACTATTTCGTCGTATAGGAGAAAAAATAAGAATTAAACGAAGAAAGTCAATCATGCACTTGAATATATATATGTGTACTTCCTCAGTGATTTAGTCAAGTCGAGTTAGTAGTTATAGTGGGACCATATATATTCGAGCAGCATAATTGATACATTCCAACATATAACACAAAACAAATTTGTTTCTTTGTTCTCGAATGTCAGACATTTTCATTTTTGTTTCGTATTGGGTGATGACATTTGACAAACAGTTGCACTAAACTAAGCAAGTCCTCGGTGGCGAAATTTAAATTTTTAGACCAAGTAAATGTACCATACATGATGTTAAAAATTTTAATTGATTTAATGCTTCATTTTCTTAATGACAACACCACCAGCCCATTCCACGCGCTATAAGAGAAGCTATAAAAGAAATGATGTATATATCTCATATATGAGATATATTTTCCTTTCATACAACTACAATTTTGGTCCATTTCAGACTATATGTGTTGAGCATAAGAAAATTAAACTTGGAGGGAGATAGGCTTTTTTATTATTATTAAAAAATAAATAAATAACTAGGTGAAGGTGGAGAAACAAAACTACAAAATTTAAAAATTGATAACGTGTCTAAAAAGAAATTCAAATATAATTCTTAAATTAACCCCACTAAAACACCAATCTTAGGGTTCTTCTTCTTCTTCTTCTTCTTCTTCTTCTTCTTTTTTGTGAAGACGGAAACACTTCCATTTAACAATAAAATCTAGTAAAAGAACTTACAAATGTACTGCTTTACAATGATGATTTCAAAAAATATATATATATCTAGCAAAAAAGGAAAAAAGGAATTTTGAAACATTTTAAGTTAGTTAAATGCTGGATATAAGAAAGGGTCAAATGAGTTGGAATGAAATTAAAATTTATAATAAATTCCTGTAAAACCTCCTATTTATATCCTCCAATTCCAATAAAATAAAAGAAATTCTATGTCCATAATATTTTTACAATACTTTCATAATAAATCTTAAGTGGCAGGTTGTTATTGACTGTTATGGGTGAAAAAAAAATAATTTAAATAATGAATTCAAATTAAAACCAATAATAACATACCACCTATAATTTACTGTGAAAATATTCTAAGTGTAACACTTCTCATAAAATAATGGCACATTAGACTTTTGCAAATGGAAAAATAGGGAATAGTACACACTTCAAATGTATAAATAGGAAATAGTACACACAGTCATGATCTTTATTGAAGAATCATTCTTTTTTTCTCTTTTTCTTTTTTTAAGAAAGATGAAGAATCATTCTAACTTCTAATGTACATACTTTTTTTTTTATATATACCTATATACTTTTTTTATATATACCTATTTACCTAATCTTAAATGTTCACCTATTATTACATAAAATTAAAAAAAAAAATGTTCATCTATTATTATAAGATATATATTAAATAACACAATACCATATATTAACGATTAAAATTAGGTAGGTATGACACAAATGAATTAGAAAAATATATGTAACATAAAATTATTCTTTGACGGTTGGAGCGGCAGTTTGTGAATTGTGATTAGTGTGTAGTAAAAGTGATAAAATAGTGATCCATGCAAAAGTGATGCATTGCAAATTAAAATGTGCCACCTCAACAAGTTGTGAAAAAAATTGGGAAATTTACTATGTCTATAACATTGTTGTTTTCAAGTACAGGAGGAAGAAATTTTCACATAGGCAGATCCAGGTAACACCACTAACTAAAACCAGATCCAGGTAACACCACTAAACTACATGCTTTTGGCCATTCAAAATTTTAGTGTTTTTTTTTTAAGCAACGTAACCTCACATTCATGGAAGTTGCTAATAGAAACTCCATCCAATGCTCGACTAAGGTCAGAGTGAAGGTTGGGCAATTCATTTTTAAGTATTTTGAATAGCCTCAACAGAAAATAAAAGCCATCGATTTTAAGAGATATCTTGCCTTTTATTTTAAAAGATATTACTAAGCTTTTTAACAAGCCAGACCTGTATACTCTTTCCCATTTGAATTACATAGAAGGAAGATCCACAACGACATTTACCTCACGAACTTGGCTATGGTTGTCCCTTTAGACACATAGAGGGAAGATCCATAATGACATTTACCTCATGAATTTGGATTTGGTTGTCCCTTTAGAGACACGCGGTGGTGAGCTTAATGGACTAAGGCACCGTAAGCTTGAAGATTCTAAGTTTCATCCACCACACTATCCGTTTATAAGATTTTTGAGATGTCTCATGTAGCTAGGAAAAGATTGGAACACCACTTCTTCATATCCAAAAAAACAAAAATATACATGGGCCTTTGATTCATGAAAAAACATTCTCTCAACCAGACGAAAACAAAAGAATGAGGCTTAATATCCAGTCAGCATGAATAAGATGGATCTCTATTAAATGAGGCAACTCTATCAAAATAAATAAATCTATTACTCTATGTCCAAATAAACCATACTAAACAAGCCGTTGGGAAAACATGAAAATCATATGGCCAACTCCATAGTCCATTCAAGTGCAGATAGGATTCATAACTCGGTTATTAACCCAATCATTATACAAACTATTAAGTCTCAAATGTCTAGGCACCAAATAAATAAAAATCAGAGCTCAGATTGACAGGTCCAAGTTCTATACATTCACAGCTTTCTTACAGATATTATTACTGTCTGAAACATCTTTATAACATACAAGACTAAACTAAAGGATCCTTCTGCGTAGCAGGTGCAGCTTGCTCAAACTATGGAAATGCAAATAATATACACCCACCAGTACCACCCAATTCAAATTTTCCAGTAACCATCATATGGCGTCCGACACCAATAGCCAAACATCCCATCAACTAATGCATGATCTGATTATGACTACCAGGCAACCAAAACTAGTTCACAATGGACAAAGTAAACTGCACCACTACGCTCCAAGCAACGGGAATAGAAAAGGCAAGGAGGTCCTTAAAAAAATAATCATATACTATACTCTTTTACATCTCCAAGAGCCAAAGTATATATGGCACATATAGGTATCAAATCTCTAGGTGTAAAATTTCATATAACAAGATAACAACAAAAAGGATAGAGAGAGAGACTTAACCATAACAAGTTAGTTTCCTGTTTCATCAGAGTTACAGCAGCATATGCATCACTATTTTCTAAAGATAAAGCTTATAATACTGCGATTACCATTCATTTATATAAACATCCATCCAAAAAGCTGAGTCCAGCCTCCAATAATAATAGAACATGTATCAGCAATGCCATCCTGATCACATTAAAAATGATGAGATATGTGAACGTACTGAAGTTGCTACCTCATCACAGACATTGTTGTCAATAGAAGGTAAAAAATAATAATAATAATAATTTACATAAAATTTGATGGGAAATACTTACATTTTAATCATGCAGTCCAAGCTCTCCTTGGGGTAAAATGAAATCTTCTGCAGGCAGAACCCATTCTGAGAGCTTAAATTGCACTCTATAAAGAATAAATACCGTTCTCACTGCAGTACTAGAAAAGGTTTGTCAAAAATAAACCAAGGCATAAAATTACACAACTAGCCTGCGTATACTTTAGAAATCATTAGGCTGCCTTATAGTGCAAAGTCTATGCTTCATTTTATTTTCCTCTTTCTTAAATTCTTGCTCAACATACAAGGCAAGAAGTGAAACCTACTTCTTGAAGATTGGATTTATCTCACATTCATCGCTGCAGCCATATTCCTCAGCTTCTGAGAGATTTCCGAAAACGATGGCCTAGCTGCTGGATCAGAAGCCCAACAACTTTCCATCAGAGACTTCCATTCAGGATCACACCATGTTGGACTTTGTGGGCGCAATGTGTTGTTTACAATTCCACCTGTGAACCAAGAAGAAACACATTGCAACATCATGGTTGAGTTTTGTAGCATAATTAATAGTGGCCCTACTTAAACAGTGAATATAATATCCAGTTAGATCCCAGAAATATTGCTACCAGTTACAAAATAATTCAAGAAGATAGATCAAACTCAATCATATTTTTTCATATTTTTTACACCCAAAGGAACCCCTAATATGTGTGCAAACTAGATCAGGCAAGCAAGGGTAACCAGATTAGTGTACATGGTCTATTAACAATTTGGTACTTACCAATTATGGAAGCGCAATGCAGATCTGCATAAGGCTCATCACCCGTGAGTAACTCCCACATAACAATCCCAAACGAGTAAACATCAATCTACAGCAAAAGAAAATAATAACAATGAAACCAAACAGCAGAAAAGATCTTAAGGAAAGGACATTTAAAAGGAAAAATAAAAAACACTGAAAAACTCACACTTTCACGCTTGGGAATTAATTACCTTCTCTGTTACCATATGGCTTTTCCCACTGAGAAGCTCAGGTGCCATCCAAGGTAAAGTTCCACGGACACCTCCTGACACTAAAGTGTGCTGTTTTACCTTTGATAAGCCCAAATCACCAATCTAAAAAAATACACACAGAACACATCAGTTTCCAAAATCCAAGCCCCTCTGAAAATTAATTATCAAGCTTGACAGTAAAGTTTAAAACAGACTCAGGTGAGCACAAGTGAAAAGAGAAAACAATAACCAAACCATCATAAGTTGATTTCATATCAAGCTTCCGATGTTTCCTAGTTAATAATACTGCATTCATGCAAAATAATTCTGAACTTCAAAGATATTTAAAAAACGACACTAGTATGAGAAAACAAGAACTATAACAGGGAACACCAAAACAGGATATTGAAAACCATAAGAAACGAACCAATCAAAATGATTTAACCTAGAAATATGTCTACCTCATCATACCTTGCACACAGGACGCTGTGGATCTCTCATATTCACCAGCAAATTTTCGCATTTCAAATCAAAATGTACAATGTTCTTTCCATGCAAATACTCCATCCCAAATGCAGCATCCATAGCTATGATGAGTCTCTTACGACGATCAATAGTCCTGTCCAATTACATTATGCCCTGACTCATTCAACTTTCAATGGATTCTTTAAATAAACTTTGAGCAAACAATCAAAAACTTTACATGAAGCATACATTCCAAAACAGAAAATAGTGCTAAAATATTTGAAATCTGAATGAAACACACTGTAAAAAGTTACAGAACAGCTACCTGTCTTTCTTCTGCAAAAACTGTTTTAAAGATCCATTAACCATGAACTCTGTCACAGTTGCTAAAGATCCATCAGGACCATCACGAACAATTCCATAAAAAGAAACAACATTTGGATGATGTAATGAACTCAATATCAAAGCCTCCTTCCAGAAATCCGCAATCTATGACAGGATTACATATCTAGTCACTGTTATAGCCAATTCCACTAACATATGAACAGTCCAATATAAGCACAATGCTTAACCAAGCAAAATAAAAAAATAAGAATGTTTTCTATACTTCCCACAATAGCCTTCATTCATTGTATTTATTACAAAAAATATATTATTGATTTCAATTTATGGCTTAATCATAAATGTGTAAACTTTTACACATAAAATTCATGGCCTATCCTACATTTTCCCCTTCTTTTTGTGTAAACGTGTATCAAAAACCATAAGGAAAGTTGAAACAAAATAGAGTAAATTACTTGATAAGATGCTTAAACTTAAATTTCTTTTTGTTTCACCTTAAGCAAATTTGTGAGGCTCATTTTATATAAGGGCCACGTTGTTTTTTTCCCATCTTTTTCTTTTAGAAATACATAACAATAGTGTTCTTCCAGCATAATGGGCTGCCTAGATAATCACGGCCTTGACTGCGCTTTGCAATTACCATTAGAACACATATTATATTTGAAGAGAACACTACAGCATATTACACCAAGTAAATTGCACAATATGACTCAATAGGCTGTTTCCCATAATATGATTCAAGAATGCTAGTCAAACAAACGCAAGAGTGATAGATGTAGACACTACCAAACGTTCCCTTTCAGAAGGTCTCCCCGCAAAACAACTGGCTTTTATTCTCTTTACTGCCACATCAGAACCCTTCCATTTCCCATGATAAACAGCCCCATACGTTCCAGAACCTAATTCCCGGATTTCCTCTAGATCATCATTCTTTATTGACTGTCAAAGAGATGCAGTATGTTAGAAACAAGGGCATGAAAAGGGGATAGTTATGATAGTGATATGAAATCTAAATGCTTCATTTAACACATGCAAATAATGTGAATAAGACAGCAAGCAGTAACCTGTAATCCCCTGTCAAGAGCTTCTGCCTCCGCTTTTGTTGGCTCGATCTTGGAGGTATCCACATTGTCATTATCAAAATCCAACTCTTGATCCCCATGAGCATTCTATCAAATTAACAGGACATCAGAAGAGAATAGATAATTATACAACAATCTCTCTATAAAGAAAATTTACTTGTTTCTTACCGCTGATTCTATTTCATTTCCAGTTGCTTCTTTAAGGTCAGCACATTCTTCGACTTTCACTTTGACCTCTTCAGCTTCTTCTAATGCTGCCCTCTTCACAGAAGCAATCAACTCAGGTAAGAAACTCAAATGTCCAGCTGAAAGCTTTGAATCTTCAGGAGGTGCAGAAATGACTTTTTCACCCAGTTTCACACCACTCTCTTCTGCAGGCTTCAAGCAGACTGAATTGGTAGAACCGAGAGAAGTCTCCTGACAGTTGTTATTATCAATTTTCATTTGCTCTAGATGAGAAATATTCTGCAATTCAGAGTTCTCAACTTTTTCTACTTGATTTGCCTCTTTTTCTTCTCCAATTATACTTTTCCCATCCAACCTTGCCACTTCAGTGATACTGGTATCCTTTCTTGAATCAGGATTGTAACCAGGAGCTACTGAAGAAACCACTTTATCATGAATCAAAGTTGAAGATGAATCTGATGATGGCACAGGTCCCAAGGCGGTGGCAAAGTTGACCATCTCAGGCGGGGGTCGAGATGAATGGAGACTTTCCTTACTGAATGAGTTTGGGTTCAATTTTAAAGCATGGCTATAAGAATATTCTGGCATGGCTGACCCATCAAAACCCAATATTTTTTGTGAGGACTCTACCCAAGGAATATGATTGTCCACGCCAACACAGAATCTTGGACTACCCTCCGGCCTGACAAATCCTGGATTAGCTGTACCATTCACTTGCTGAGGTGCACTGGATGCTTCATAAGGGGCAGCAACATGCTGCGAATTAGTTCTCCATAAGGCATGTCCAGGTACATTTCCATGTGACACAGGATAAAGATTATCTACTCCATAAGCATAAGGCAAATTTCCATACCGGATCCCACTTTCTTCATGAGGAGGTATGTGCATGTGGGGTACAGCAGCCACAGGTTGGTCATGCAATACATCATTCCCCATTTCAGGTCCAGCTCGGTGATAAGCATAATTTGATGGAGGAGGATGTCCATCAGCTAAATTACCAAGACCCATAGGGAAATTCATGCCTGCTCCATCACCAATGTAGTGATCATTCAATCTTGGAGCTCCAGATGCATGTACTCTGACTTCATCAACCCGAGCATTCAAATGGTTCTGCAGAATCCATCCTCTCTCATGATTTTGAGTTTCATTATAAACAGATCGAAGATCATGATTCTGCTCACTAGGGTAAATCCCATGGTGCAACTTGGCATCTGTGTTCAGCATGAAAGTCTCTCTATTTGGGGGACAATCAGCACATGGATTAGAGACCTGGAGAAGCCCATGCTCCAAATGCGGTTGATTTCTTTGGAAAGCCATCCGGCAATTCTCACAAACACTGTTCCCTTCAACGACATTGGGGCCATGAAAAATGTTACCAGGAAAACCAGACTTATCACCTGATATAGCTCCACTTGGCACCCACATAACATTTTCAGAATATTGTGGCTGGTGTTCATACGTGGGCTGGTGACTCACTTGCTGCCGAGAATATTCTTCTGGCATTCTATCTAAGCCTTTTTCTGTTAAATCAGACAATGGCATACGGTAACGTGCAGAAGAAGGGGAAGATGGATACTCTACCAATTGCCTTGGATCATGGTGCCCAGGATGCCTAGGAGAATAGTATGCAGGGCTCCATGGAGCTTCCATTTCGGTATACCTCTGAGGCTGGTGTGGTGCAGATCCCATATGAGGAATCGTGAGGTGACGCAAGTTAAACTGTAGCATTGGTATCTCAGAAGCCCTTTGGCTATGAAGGCCACCCTCCACACCAACCGGGTTAAAGAACTGCTCCCCAACATGTATATCCTCAATTGGACCAATCCTGGGGGAATCAGGTTGCTGCTGCTTCCTAAACTCAGAACCATCATTCAAATTATTCAAAGCATCCACATACCTCCTCTCAGTCTCCCTATCATCCCCACCATCAACATAGTGGGGCGAAACCTCTTGTTCGGGATGTGAAAACAGGAAAATCCTAAGCCTAGTGAACCCATCACCCGAACCCAACTTATCATACTCTTCCATCATGTTAATCACATCATCATCATTTACAACCGATACAAGAGCATCAAGATCCTCATCGGGCTGCTGGTATTTCAATACCGCCGCCCCATCATAAAGCTCCCTCATTTTACCCATCAACTCCTCAAAACTAATATCTCTCGCCACGCAAACAATTCGGGTCTCCCCGCCCACATACCGGAGCTTCCCGTCTTGGGGACGGGGCAATATACTCCCCAAAAAACTACACAAAAATTTAACACGCGTGGTTTCATCATTCGAACAAGGGGTTGAAGAACCCATGGCTGATGTTGGGCTATCCATCATCAAATATACAGATTGATAAGGTTGTTGTTGCTGATATATAACAGGATTCTCAGACTCAGACTCAAACTGGCTCTTATATACAATCCCTTTATTACACATAGAGTAATTGTCACATCCTAGAGCTTAAAAAGCCAAATTCCACTAACCCAAATGGATAAAAATTCCCCATTGTTAAAAGCTCAGAATCCATCGCATTTCCCAACAACCATGGCTACAAATTGAAGAAAATCACAATAAAAACCAAAACTTTATCAATACAACAATAAACCTCACCGGCCCAGATTGTGAAAACAGATCCAAAGTCCAAAACGAATACCCAGACAGACTGATTAATCCAAAAGACAGAGAAACAAAGTGATGGGTACCTGAATTGGCGAATATGAAAAAGACTCAGAGAAGCTGAGGAGGGAATCTTCTGAAAGAAAAAAAAAAACAATTATAGAATATGGAGGAAGAGTTTGTCAGAAGCTGTGGGGTATTATTGAAAGCTGTGCAGTGAGCTAGTGATCTAGCAGAGAGAGAGAGAATGAGTAGGGAAGGGATATGTGGTGAAGATGAAGGGTGATGATGGTGATTAGGAATGGAGGTGGTGAAGAAGGACCGCCATAGGCAATGGGGGCAAGAGAGAGAGAAAGAGAGAGAAAGAGAGATGCGATGCCCGAGTGCCAGGTAGTGTCCCACGTGGCACTACCTGGTTTCTGGGTTCGCTTGGCATCTATTTATCTCCTCCAGAGGATATGCTCTCCCTTCACTTTCTCTCCGACGCTCTTCTCTTGCACGTGTGTGCACACACACACAAGATAGCACTTGACTCCATGGTACACTATTATTCTTGAAAATTTTAGATGTGAGAAAATCAAATATTGTTACCATATTTTAAGAGTATCTCAATTTTTTTTTTAAGCCTCAATCCTTAATCCCACCCACCCCTACAATAACTTGTATTTGTGGAATGACAATTATACCAAAGATAAATTATACTGTTTTCACGAATGCGCAATAGCAAATTTTACTTATGAAGTGACAATCACACCAAAGATAAATCATATTGTCTTTAGGGGTGTGTTATGGTGAATTTTGGAAAATTAATTATTATGTATATTTCATGTTTTTTTTTTTTAGAAGAATGTGTATTTCATGTATATGAATCTTACATATATCTTATATATTCCACCACAAATATGAGAAAATCAAATATGACGTTACCGTATTTTAAGAGTATCTAATATTTTTCCACTTTGAGAGTATCTAATACTTGGATCTTGAAAATTATTATTATTATTTTTTATTTGGAAACTTAAATTTCAACTCTTGCTCCTTACCTTTACACGAACTTGTATTTGTGAAGTAATTATCACATCATTGATTACATTTTATTTTCTTTTATCCTTCTCCATCTCTATATTTTTCAAAAATATAAAAGGAAATGTTAATCATTACTGAATAATAAGTGGCAATGACAATAGATTATGACAAGTCATGATGAGTTAGCCTTGTATTGATTTTTTTTTTTTTTGGTTGATTTTTTCAGATGATTTTTTCTCTTGTTGACTATTTTGTTTATTCATTTTTGTTATATATATAATTAAGATATTAGTGAATGAATGAGACTTATAAGTGTTCCAAAATCATCTCAAAGAGTCAAAATGAGTATTCTAAACTCCAAATATGATGTGATCACGAAGGTCTTCTTGTTACTATTGTCCAATTTGTTGGTACCTTTCTAGAAATTAAATACTTGGGAGAGCAAGGGGTGTGGTATTTTTTTTTTTTTAAAGAAATAATACTTTTATTGAAAAAAATTAAAGAGCAGTCAAATCAGCCTGAACAAAAGGTAAAGTATGAGATGAAACATCCTTCGTTCACACAGTACAACTTGGTGATGTCAAAGCTAGCCTAGCTAAATTATGATCTATTTTATTACCATCTCTCCTTATATAAGAGTATGACAATTCTGAAAATAAACCGGAGAATAATGAGACATCATTTATCAAATGGGCATTCTTTCTCAAAAAAAAAAATTTATCAAATGGGCATAAGGAGCTAACCCATTATCCTTGCATCTTAGGGCCTTCACAACCGTTTCCGAGTCGCCCTCAACAATGGCTCTATGAAGTCCTAACTCACTGCCAAACTCCATTGCCCTACACGCTGCCATTGCCTTAACTTCCATGGGCTGGTATGCCTGATCCAGCTGCTGCACAAGTGAAGCAATTACCTCCCCTCGACAGTCTAGGACAATTACTCCAATCCCAGATTTGTCGTCTGCATCTGATAGTGCTCCATCATCTGAGTATCTGGTGCAAGTGCTGTCCACAATGTCTGAGGTGTTGAGCTGAATCGGGTCTGCCTGAGATTGCTTCTTCAGATCTCGTTCCAGCTCTCCTCTGCCCTTTATTGCAAATCTGGCAGCAAGTGTGATTCAGCCTGAGCTTGTTTCGTTGGTTCCAAATACTCCATACCTTAATAGCAAATAGGTCCACAGGCTTCCCATCTACAAAAATCTAGCTGCACAACTCTTTAAAATCAGCAAAATGAATCTTTGATCGAAAATTCCATTTGTCACCTTCCCACACCTCATTCAAGCCCGTGCAACTCCACATTGCGTGCAAAGTATCCTCTACTTGTAAGGAGCATTGGTCACAGCTGGGATTTTGTAAGATAGTTCTCCGGACCAGGTTTTGCTTTGTTGGAAGTGAGTTTCTACATGCACGCCACAGCAGGTTCTTGTATTTGTTTGGAACTTCCAGGGACCAGATGCTCTTCCAAAATTTCTTATCCACCTCCAAGTGAGTGCTAGCCTCTGAATTTTCCCCCAAGTCCTTGAGAAACTTATACCCAGACTTACAATTGTACTGCCCGTCTGCAGTGAATGGCCAATACAAAGCATCCTCTGTTTGGCATCGAGGCAGTGGTATCCTTCGAACAAGTTCCGCTTCAGCTGGTATGAGCACACTCTTAAGCATTTCAACATCCCATTTACCCGTATTGTTGTCAATTAGGCAGTCCACTGTGGCATCTTCCATAGACTCTATGATTGGGGATGAAACTAATGGAGGATGTTTTATGGGCAGCCAATGATGCTGACATATTTTGATGTTTTTTCTATTGCCCACCCTAAATCTAGCTCCCATTTGGATCACCTCTCTCCCCTTCAAAATGCTTTTCCAAGCATAGGAACCGGTTGCTGATTCTTTTGCTTCCATGAATGAATAATGAGGGAAAAATCTCCCCTTAAAAATTCTGTGAAAGAGAGTGTCTTCATTATGTAAAAGCCATCATGCTTACTTGGCAAGAAGAGAGTCATTGGAAAAAAGCAAGATCTCTAAATCTCAATCCTTCCTCTAATTTTGGTTTTGTCAACTCAAACCATTTGACCCAATGTATTTTTCTTTTTTCACCTCGCTGCCCCCAAAAGAAATTTTAGAATTTTTTTATCATCACTTCAGTTTCATGGCATAGCCCCAAGGGTAGTTTAAAGCATCCCATGGCATAAGTTGGAATGGCTTGAGCAATTGCTTTGAGAAAGGAGCTTCTCCTCCCACCCTTGTAATTTCCTCCAAATCCTCTCCTTAATATAGCTAAAGCTTGCTTTTTTACCCCTTCCCACCAATGAGGGCAACCCCAAATATCACTATATATATATATATATATATATATGGGTTGGGTTCAAGTTACACCTGGTGTAACTCTAAGCAATGTTACACCATCGAATAACTTGTTATTGAATTAATATTTTGAAAATCCAACCGTTGAATTACATGTTCTATATGTTCTTAACATGCATGCCAATTTTCATATCAATTGGATGCTATTTACCATTTGATTTATAAACTCATCTTTTATGCATTATTTTAAACTACAAAAATTTGAATTTTAACAATTGATTGATGACATAACTATTAATCTTTGATCACCTCGAAATTTTGTAAGTATGAAGAATATACAAAGATAATATAATCTAACGGTGGATTTGTCAATATTCACATCCAATTAAAAAATATTGAGTGGTGTAACATTATTTAGAGTTACACTAGGTGTAACTTGAACTCAACCCTATATATATATATATATCATTATGTTGGTATTTCTAACTATTTCAATGGGAAATAAAATGAATGTCTTTCCTATTAATGATAATTTATGCTTTTTTTTTTTTTTGTTTCTCTGTAAAATATTTTTAGAAAAACATTTTCAACATTTTATCGTGTTTGTTGTATTATAAAATTTGGTCAAATTTGAAATTGTTTTCCGTTAACCATAAAATCTTTTATAAAACATTTTACCAACAAAATTTTGGTAAAATATTTTACAAAAACATACCTTAACTCTTTTTCTCCCTTCCCCCAAACACCTACCCCCCCAACATGGTGGCTGGGTCATTGGTCTTATTGTTGGAATTGCTGGTCCGGTAAGTTGGGCCATTAGTTTTGGTAGTTTATGCTTAAAAATTTTTATGTCACACAAAACACTTGAAAATAAATAAATATATATATATATATATTAGAAAATTAGAAAATATTTTAATGTGAAATGTTTTCAAATATAAAATATTTTTGAGAAAACATTTTTCAGCGAAACAAATAAAGCCTTAAAAGTGAAAATAAGGAGAACAAGGGACTGATTTGGTAAGCTACTAAATTAATTCCAAAAGAAAGTTTGATTGCGACTCAACATTTTACTTCAGCCATCCATGGAGGGATCCAACCAACAACTAGGACTGGGGTTAGGACAACAATACATGTCATGTTTAATTGGTGATGAGAATGGAAAGATCTATTGACCTCTTCCCCTTCTAACTTTACTAGGTTCACCATTTTCTAACTGTGTACAGCATTATTAAAAGCCAATCACACATGATCACATAGCAACAACAACGAATAAATTGCTTTTTAGATTTGTCTTCATTATGATTTAAAAGATAGATCTAGTGCTATGATTATTTTAATCTATTGAAATAATATAACTAGTGAAGAGATTCGAAACGAAGAGGCCCATATGATTTTTGCAAAAAGAGGCCCATATGATTTTTGCCTGAACCTAGATAGTGACTGATGGAGCATTCCACAAATGTATGAAAGAATCACTGGAACTAGGAATCCACATTAATTGGTCATTACTAGGCCGACATGACAATTGTATGTTGAGGATATACTGGGTTATTTGAGAGTTAAAGGGTTGGAGGCTGGAGCAGTTTACTACCATCTCGGTGCATAATCTCTCTCTCTCTCTCTCTCTCTCTCTCTCTCTCTCTCTCTCTCTCTATATATATATATATATATATATTAGATTTCAGATTAGATTTCAATTGTTGTGTAATTTTGCATCACATGTTCCATCTAAACTTTTTAAATTTTTAAATCATTAAAAAACCTAATTAAAAAAAGAAAAAAAAAAAAAAAAGAAAGAGTAAACTCGTGTGTAAAAGAGAGAGAGAGAGAGAGAGAGTAAAACTCATTTATGACTTAAAGAATGTCTAACTTTTATACCAGGTATAATTTGAACCCATACATGTGTGTAATTGTATATGTTTTTAATTGTATCGTGCATATACACAGGTTATACACTAGTTTTATGATAAAAGAATAAGCTACAATTATAGACCTTTTAATAACACATTCAAGGCCTTAGGGATTCATGGATCATCTTATTAGCAATTCTCCTCCCATTAAAAGCTCAATTGTTGTCAAATTTTGTGTCATGTGTCCTATCTAAGTTTGTTTGTTTGTTTTTTTTTTTTTTTTTTTTTTTTTTTTTGTCTTTTTGTTTTTTGTTTTTGTTTTTGTTTTTGTTCTAGCCTCTAGGTGAGTTAATGCTGTGTAAAAGACGAAGAGTTTAATATAAATAAATTATTAAAAAAAACACAATAAATAAAAAAGAAGAAAAAAGAGCAAACTCATGTGTGTGTGTGTGTGTGTGTGTGTGTGTATAAAGAGAGAGAGAGAAAGAGTAAAACTCATCAATAACTTAAAAAAATGTATAACTCTTTGTAGTGGGCCTTTTCGCAATATTGGGCTGGACTGCCTCCTGCCGTAATGGGTTCAAGTGTTCTAAGTAAAGGAGTTGAGGCCAGTCCAATTACAGTACACTTTGGTCCAGCTTATGCACAAACTATGTCTCGTCTGCCAAGAACTTCATTCACATGCCCATGGCAGGCAGAGCTACTTCGGATGAGTCACGGCAAGCAGACATGATAATAATAATAAAAGAAAATACTTTTGTCTTTAGACAAAATGAATAAATAATCCCCAATTAAAATAATAATCACAATGATAAGAAACACTTTGTAAAGAAAATGGTGGAGATAAATAAGTAAGACATGAGTTATCTAAAGAAAGAGAAATGTCAATCTGATATGCCAAGTTATATCACAAGACCAAGACCAAGGAAGAAACCATTTTTCCTCAATGTGAATAATCTCCCAGGGAAAATCCTGCCGTTAAAATTAATCACTTTGAGGGAAACGAACCTGAATGGCTTGTGCCCAAAAGAATCCCCTTGCTTTTGGTAGAAAGTAGGACCTTTAGAGGGAGAGAGGGGTTCAACCTATTGGTGCATGCCTGCCGTTCCAACTCTCTATTTTTTTTTTTCCTTCTTTTCTAATTTTCCTTTTATCTTTCTTTTTTCTCTTCTTTTCTCAATACTTGTTTTCTGTTTCATGGTTTTTTCTTAGAGGTTACTATTACCCTGTTCCTCCTTCTCCCCCTGTGCACGGCAATGGTCCTTTATATAATGTCTGCCGTGACAGAATTTTACTATTTTATCCTTTAACTACCTTTATCTGGTCTGGGTGTCGTTGCCGACCACCTACTAGTTTCCCAGCCACCACTGCTTACCTGTGCTGGCTGTACCACCAGACAAAGAAAACTATTTTGTTTGTTTGTTTGTTGTGGCACTCTTACTTGTTACGGTGTGGATGCTCTCTCTCTCTCTTCCTATCTCTCATGGTATGCACCTAGTGGTTTCAGCTCATCCTTACTTCTTTTGAGTGGTATGTCGTCCCAACAGGACATCTCCACCAAAAGAGCTTGAGCAAGAACCCCAGAATAGGCTTTCCCCTCTCCCCACTGCCAGACCATACCCTCTTACCTCTAACCCATGACCCATCACCTCTTATATTGGCTGGGTATAGGTTGGTGAAGCCTGGGCCTTGCGCGTACTCAACTTCTGCGTGTGTCCAAAACTTGCTCGCTGCATTTGCCATGGTCTGGAGGCTCCTCTGCACATTCTGCCGCTCGTCCTTGACTTTTTATGACGTGAGCTATTTTCTGATTCCTCATTCTCTATGGCCCACTCCATTCAGGGGTTGGGTTTTACTTAATTGTGGGTTTTTCCTCCTTCAACCCATTCTTTTGCTCTTTTTTGCAGTCTTTGCATTTCTTACTACACCATTCTGCCATTCCTGCTGTGATGTTATTAGACCCAAACCTATTAGGTTTCTTTAGGTCTACTGCTTATTCTTTTCTCAATAACTTAGTATGGTCATTGGGCTTTTTGTTACATTACTTACGGGCTCCTATGTCCCATTTCCTCTTGGGCATTCTTAGCCCATTTACTTTCCTTGGGCATCCTCGACTCTTTCTAATTATGTGTTCCCATGGGCTTTTACTAACTCCTTTGGGCTTCCCTGACCCAATTACTTTATCCTTCATCCTTGGGACCTATGGATTTACTTTCTTTACTTGCATTACTTTGGTCCTGCTATGGCCCATTCTCACTTTTCTACATCATATGCTGCCCATGGGTTTACTACTTCTCTCTTTCCAGGCTCCTTTAGGCCTGTTTGCTTCCTCAAGGCCTATTTATTTATTTTACAGACTTATGATCCATTATTTCTGCCGCTTGGGCTTAATGGCTTTTCTATCTAGTTACTAACTCATTTCTGCTCATGTTGCTGGGCTTCTTCCTTCTACTGGGCTTCCTAAAATGAGCATTAACACTCTTATAACAGGTATAATTTGAACCTATATATGTGTGTGATTGTAATAGTTTATAATTGTACCATGCATATGTGCGGATTATATACTAGTTTTATGATAAAAGAATGAGCTACAATTATAGACCTTTGAACAACACATTCGAAGCCTCAGGGACTCATGGATCATCTTATATAGCAATTCTCCTCCCATTAAAAGCGTACGAGAGGAAATTTGAATTATAAACATTTCTATTGAAGACGTCCAAAAATCATCATTTGAACTATAAGGTTTTAGCTATTTTAAAATGAAATTATTTTCTAAAATTATCAATCAAAGTTTAAAGTTGTAAAGTGTTTCTTTTAATCTTTTTCATAAATTTTGACTTTAATATATTTAGAAACATATAAGATTATTTTTTGAAAAAGAAAACATATAAGATTATAGACAATTAGAGCATTTACATTAAAGTTGGTATAATTGCTAAAATGCTATTTTATTAACTAAAACTTTCAAAAAGTAGGTTACAATAAAGATGCTATAGTTTAAAAAAAAAAAAAAAAAAAAAAATAATTGAGCTACAATAAACTGCCATCTTTGGCAGCTTATTGTAGCTACAACTTATAAAAAATTTTAAAAAAATATTATTGCTTTCTCTCTCTTCTTCTCTTAAAAAAATATATTTTTTCTCTCGTTTTTCTTTCTCTCTTTCTTCTCTCTTCAGACCCTGTTTCTCTCCCTTTTATCTCTCTCTCTCTCTCTGGCTTTCGATCTGTTTTAGTGAGTTTCAGTGGCGGGTCATGGTGGCGGTGGTTTGTGGGTCTGATTTGGAGGCACAGTAGTGAGTCGGTTGTGAAGCATGGTGGTGAGATCGGTGAGTGCATGGATTGGATTGTGGGGTTACAATTTTGTTTTGGTGGTTGGTTGTTTTTGGTAGATGGTTGTGGTATTGCGTTGGTGTTTTTTTTTTTTTTTTTTTTTTTTTTTTTTTTTTTTTTTTTCTGCAGTAGGTTAGATCGGTGAGCGCTTGGCTATGATTTAGTGGTGGATAGGAATGGTATCGGTGAGTGTGTGGTTGAGATTTGGTGGAAGAGGAAGGTGGCTGAGAATTTGTGAAAGAGGAAGGTGGTTGAGATTTTGTTTTTGCAATGACAAGTTTGTTTTTGTGGTGGTTAGTTGTGATTTTGGTGGATGGTTGTGGTTATGCTTTGGTTTTTTCTTTTTCTTTTCTTCTTTGCAGTGGGTTATGGTTGCCACACGGTGGTGTCTGTGGCTTGTGGTGGAGGTGGCTGTGGTGGTGATGGGTTGTGGTTTTGTTTTGTTTTTTTTTTTTTTTTCCTTTATAGTGAGTTGTGGTTACTACAATGGTGGTTGTGGTAGGTGGAATGGTGGTGATGGAGGTGGCAGTGGCTAGTTGCTATTGGTTTTTGTGTGATTGTTTTTTTATTATTTTAAAAAGTTGTTTATATTATTTTAGAAGAAGTAGTAAAAAAATTAGAAGGTTTGATGTTGAATATATTTTAAAGTGAAGTGGTATAAAAGATAAAGTAACTTTTTTAGGTCTTAAAAGCTAAAAATTTTAGATCATTGTTGTGAATGCTCTTTAGACACATACAACATTCATGCGCTGCTAGTTTTTAGTCTATTAACATACAAGAACATCTAACAAATGATTTATAGAAAAGGTTGACCTGACTCTACATCTGAGTTAATCAAATTTTAAAGCAACTCATTGACCTAAGGTTGCTGTGGTGTAGTGGTTATCACGTTAGTCTTACACACTAAAGGTCCCCAGTTCGATCCTGGGCAGCAACAATCCAAACAGCATTTTTTTTGACAAGATGATGGTGTCTACTTAATTCAAGCATAACCTTAAGACAATTTTTTATGATAAAGTATATGAAATATGATATAATTTGAGTATACCAAATGTCTAATACTTTCATATGAAAGATTAATTTTTTGTGTGATAATTTTTGTCACAATTTATGTGAATTTATATTACTTTTAATTAATAGTGACCAATTAAAGGTGAATTGAAAAAAAAAAATTAAAAGTCCATGGCCTTAATTAAAACATTTAAAATTTGAGGTTTTAATTTGAAACTACTACAAATTATAAGAGGATTATGTAATCTACCAACATATCTTAAAGTTAATGTCAATAGCAACGTGTTCTCTTAGTTTTTCTACCATCACTAGCCACCTAGTGGTGCCATTAGTAATGTCCTTGACAACACCTCCAAAGAGTTTTTGTTTTTTGACAAGAAGATGGTGTCTACTTGATGCAAGCATAACCTTAAGACACATTTTTTATGATATAGTATATGAAATATGATATAATTTTAGTATGACATGAGATTATATAATTATCATTTTATTGTGGATATTTTGATAATAATAACTAAATGACTGATAGTGTACCAAATGTCTTATACTTTCATATGAAAGATTAATTTTTTGTGTGATAATTTTTGTCACAATTTATGTGAACTTCTATTACTTTTAGTTAATAGTGACAAATTAAAGTTGAATTGAAAAAAAAAATAAAATAAAAAGTCCATGGCCTTAATTAAACATTTAAAATTTGAGATTTTAATTTGAAACTATTGCAAACTATAAGGGGATTAAGTAATCTATCAACGTGTCTTAAAGTTAATGTCAATATCAACATTTTCTCTTAGTTTTGCTACCATCACCAGCCACCTAATGTGGTCATTAGTAATGTCCTTGACAACACCATCCACTATTTGTTTTAATAATAAATGGTATATTTCATTTACTTATCTTAATATTTTGGTTAATGCCAACCAAGTTCAAGACAGTTCAAAACTACCAATTTGTTCTCTAAAGTCAACTTAGTTCCTAAGTCAAAGAAGAGAGAAATGACTAATAAACCTAATAGTTTATAGAGACTAAGTTTACTTTAGAGACCAAATTGGTCAATTTTGAAATATCTTGGACTTAATTAGCATTAGCCCAAACCTCAAGATAAGTTAATAGAATTTACCTAATAATAAAAATACCTGAGTCCATACAACGTATGGGACCCTAGCGGGGGAACAGCGACCAAGGCATACGAAGGGCTTAGGAGCAGCGTTTGCACTCTTTGCCACAAATTTCCCTTTTAAACTTTAGCTTATTAAGGATGAATTAATTGAATTAAGGCATCCTTGGATGCCCCTAGGGGCTTGGAACAACTGTGGCAAAGACATTGCATGCTATCTTGATGTTAGGAATGGGTTAGGGTGCCTAGATATAAGGAGGAATCCTAATAAAGGATTATTATTGATCTTGTGGTTTAGAGGAATTACGAAGGTATAAGATGTACACACAACAACATCCATTAGAGGATATTCACATTTATTAGTGTCTCTGGCTCTATATGAGTATAAAAAGGGTTAATAAATGTTTTCAGTGTAGCACATGAAAAATCTTGGATTCAAACAAGATTAACACAACTTTCTCAAAAAAAAAAAAAAAAAAAAAGATTAACACAAAAGAGACTCATAAACTCTAAACTTTAGCATTTTAGCCCCCAAATCTATGAGTATTAAATATATGGTACATTATTACGAGCTAGAAGGGGCAATTGGAGTTCCAAAAGTGTAATGTTACATTACATATATAATTTAAGACCATTAATAACATTACTTTCTTTTTTTACCTACTAAAAATGGCTTGCCACCCACATTTTCAATTATGAAATTTTTTGTAATTTTTTTCTGTTTTTGTTTTTGGTAGCGTTTAGACAATAAATATTTTGATACATACATACATACATATATATATATATATATATATATTTTTTTTTTTAATTCCTTTCCTAAACCACAAGGCACCAAACTCCTAAGGCCAAAAGGCCCAAAACACAATAAACACCCACCCAGCTGCCTCAAAATCGATCAAAACCGAACCCCACACATAACAAAACACACACCCCTCTCCCTCTCTCTCTCTCTCTCTCTCTCTCACTCTCACCACCAAAACAGCAAAATGGGTCAAGCCCCATCAGGCGGGCTGAACCGTCCAGGCGGAGATCGCAAATCCGACGATGCAAACAAGAAGGAGAAGAAATACGAGCCGGCAGCTCCTCCGTCTCGTGTGGGCCGCAAGCAGCGGAAGCAAAAGGGCCCAGAAGCCGCAGGTCGTCTCCCCGCCGTAACGCCCCTCAGCAAGTGCAGGCTCCGTCTCTTGAAACTCGAGCGCATCAAAGACTATCTTCTAATGGAGGAAGAGTTCGTGGCCAACCAAGAGAGACTCAAACCCCAGGAGGAGAAGAACGAGGAGGACCGATCTAAGGTCGACGATCTCCGTGGGTCCCCCATGAGCGTCGGAAATCTCGAAGAGCTCATCGATGAGAATCACGCCATCGTGAGTTCGTCGGTTGGGCCTGAGTACTACGTTGGGATTCTTTCGTTTGTCGATAAGGATCAGCTTGAGCCTGGGTGTGCTATTCTTATGCACAATAAGGTATTTTCTTCTTTTTACTGTGTTTTAGGGTTTTAGTTTTTGGTTTAATTTGTTTAATATTGTGTTTCTGTGGAGATTGCTGATGTTTAGAATTGCAAACCCTAGAGTTTTTAGAATGCGGAATCGACGGACTTCTAATCTGAATCTCTAGAAAGTTTAAAAGAATTGATTTTTGAAAGAACTATGAAATTGTGTTTTTGGGGGTGGGGTGGTTTGGTTTGTAGGATTGAGTGGGAATTGCATTTGGATGATGAGGGAATGGTTGCCAATTCGATAGGGGGGATTTTTGGATCCTAGACCTTTCCGTTGGAAATACCAAGAGGTGCTAATTGAGTTACAAGGCTAAGCCAAAGGTTAAGAATGGTGGCTAATTTGAGGTAGCCATGGCCTCCAAGAGAGTAGAGAGAATTTACTTATCATGCACATAATGAGTAATTACAATTACATGGTTCTATTTATACCCAAGCTCTTTATAAGGCCTTAAATTAAAATAAGCTTAAGATTAGCCTGAACTACCTTCTAACCATCTAATCAATTGCTCTAACTAACTACCTAACTACTTGATGAGATTTAAATCTTTGGTTTTCTTCTTGCTCATTTTCATCATGTTATAATTCCCGACACATGATACCTCTTCGTTCACATGCCTTTCACGCACGTATATAACTTCATCATTCACTTTGTTGTGCATGACACAGTAGGGTTGGGCTTGAATGTACATGGCGGTTTAGGATTTATTGGACCTGGTTGCTCATGTTGCACTATTTGGCCTTATTTTTCACAATGTACTGCACAAAGCACATATTGGGCTCCAAACACATATGTATTGGTTTGAATGAGACATATTGGGCTCATGCTCAACAAGGGGCTGAGAACACTGATGATGAGATAGACCAATATGAGGCTGATGATGATGATGTACCTCCTGCACTTACTGCTCCTTTGCACAAGGGCCTCTTGATCAGTACCACCAGTTGTATGAGATACTTATGAGGATGGAGGCCAGGATGGATTTTGATGAGGCTCACATTGATTACTGCTTGAGACACTTGGATGTGTGGTTTAATAGAGTGGAGAGGAAGCTTGACATTGACCACCCTGCTGGTCTAGACAGTGATTCTTGATCCCTATGTCATTCGTGACAACGGGGGGGGGGGGGGATTTTTTGGGACTATGACTTGACATTGAGGGGGAGATGCACATGTTTAGGGGGAGAGTCTCTCATGATTTGAAGAGAGTGACTAATGCACTAGTAAGTAAGAGTGAGTTGATTAGAGTAGAGGGATCGAAAAAAGGTAGAGGAAGACCAAAAATCACATCAATAGAAGTAATAAAATCACATTTGTAGCTCAACTGGTTGATACCTCTTGGCGTGTCCATGACATTTAGAGTTCAAATCCCCCCTCACCCATTGTTACTATCAAAATAAAAAAGGACATGTTAATTAAGGGAATAGTGAAGAGAATGACTTTAGATTGAGTAGAATGGAGGATTGCGTTTGGCCAAGCATCTAAGGATCAAAAAATATGTGATTGGTTATTATGGTTTTAGTGAAAGTGCCCTGGCAAAAGTTACATTAGAAAAGGAATGCAAAATTTTTGTCTGAGTAGTAAATACCGGATACCTCAGCCGCTAGAATTGTGTATCAAGTAATCTAGGGGAACTTCTAGTGGGGATTCAAACTCAAGATGTCCAGGTCTATAAAGAGTAATATAGGTTTAAATACTATTGTATCAATTATGTCTTAGCTTGAATTTTTTTTTGTATTTTGTCATCCCAATATTTTATTAGTGTATGGTGTTCAAATTCTGAATCGTATTTTGCATGATGTGTGGTCTATGCAGGTCCTTTCTGTGGTTGGGCTTCTTCAAGATGAGGTTGATCCCATGGTGTCCGTGATGAAAGTTGAGAAGGCTCCACTGGAGTCATATGCTGACATAGGTGGGTTAGATGCCCAGATTCAGGAAATTAAAGAAGCAGTGGAGCTTCCTCTTACTCATCCTGAACTGTATGAAGACATTGGTATTAAACCCCCCAAAGGAGTCATACTATATGGGGAGCCTGGCACAGGAAAAACCTTGCTTGCCAAGGTGCATAATTGTTATATATTTTATGCTTTGGTTGTTTTTGTGTTTTGTTCTGTACTGATTGTTAGTTTATCCCTGACCAAATAACGGTTCTTGCTACATTCTAGTCAATTTGTTCAGGTTAAACTGAGCATGCATTGTTAAGTTAGTATGATAGGTGTATACATTGTTAAGTGCACAACAGGAGTTTAACTTTCCATAAGTTTATGTATTAGGATGCTAGTATTGAAAGTTACCTCATGTGTACCGCAACCTCTTTTTTCTTTTCTTCTTCTTAGGTTGCATCATAATCTTATAGATTTTTAGAGTTTGTTGGTGGCTGCACCATGAACTTGAGTTGAAGTCCACTGCTTGTTCTTGAATGCCTTCCTCACATTCTTGTCTATTTAGAACACCCAATTATTTATATATTAATGATCTGTTAAAATTTAAATTGTATATTTGACTTTGGAATCCCCTATATCCTGAATATTGCCACCTGCAAGTTGGATAGAGTCAGTTGGGCTCTTGCTTTGAAATTGGTATAGAGATTTGGTGTTTGTAGTATGTTAACAGAAATGCATGCTACATTTATGCTTACGGAACCTGTATGGTATACGTTCAAAATATATTACACGCATGCTTTACAGCCTGTATGGAATTCAGTCACCATGGGTTTCTCTCATTTCAATTTATTTTAGATATTGGTTGGGAACTGTGATTATGCTTATGTTTTACTTCAGGCAGTGGCAAACTCAACGTCAGCTACTTTCTTGCGCGTGGTTGGAAGTGAATTAATCCAGAAATACTTGGGTGATGGGCCAAAATTAGTCAGGGAACTCTTTCGAGTTGCAGATGATCTTTCACCATCAATTGTCTTTATTGATGAGATTGATGCAGTTGGCACAAAAAGGTACTCAAGTTAATATAGCACTGTTATATTTCTTGCATGCTACCTGTGCTTTAGGTAACATCTGTGATTGAACTATGTTACCCAGGTATGATGCACATTCAGGTGGTGAACGTGAAATCCAGAGGACAATGTTGGAATTGCTGAACCAGTTAGATGGTTTTGATTCAAGAGGAGATGTCAAAGTGATTCTTGCTACAAATAGAATCGAAAGTCTTGATCCTGCCTTGCTTCGTCCTGGTAGAATTGACAGGAAGATTGAATTCCCTCTGCCAGACATAAAAACAAGGAGGCGTATTTTCCAGGTACTTTGGTACAGAATGTGTAGAAATGGAATACCATTGTGAATGATAATACAATTCCTTTGTTTTTCACTATAAAGATCTTATTGTTTATATTTTTCATGTTTTTGGCAATTCAGATACACACATCAAGAATGACATTGGCAGATGATGTCAACTTAGAAGAGTTTGTGATGACTAAAGATGAATTTTCTGGGGCTGATATCAAAGCAATTTGTACCGAGGCTGGCTTGCTTGCATTAAGAGAGCGCCGTATGAAGGTGACACAATATTTCGTGCTTAGTCTTAACACAGACATGAACGTTCTCCCTGTGATGTTGCTTAACACATACATTGGCAGATTTCGTTTGTTCTTGCTTAGTCTTAACTTCACTTTCATTTCATATGTATATTTGGTGTTGAAGCGTGTGCATGGAGAGTAGGGGGTGCACGTGTGCATATAACCCATTTCACAAATACATTATACATGCATGCATTTAAACTCTTCAATTTGCCTCATGATGCTTTGGAGTTTAATAGCTGCCACTTGATGCAATCCTAGCCTCTAATTTATCTTATATAATGCCTTGTTCTGGTACTAGTCTGAACGAAGTATGCATGGGTGCATTGTTCACAACTTTTGTGGGTCTGGGTTATTATTGATGAAGGATATTGGTTGATTAATCTATTGCTGCTTCCTTGGATTGGCTCATCTCTTTAATTGTTTGACCTGATTTGATTACTTGTTAACATCTTTTACGTTTGCTTCAGGTGACACATGCAGACTTCAAGAAAGCCAAGGAAAAAGTGATGTACAAAAAGAAAGAAGGGGTGCCAGAAGGGCTCTATATGTAGAAGGTGGCCTGTTCCGCTGGCCGGAAAATACATCTTCTTTGTTGTTTTTAGCTTTTGATGTCAAATTAATTTGATGTGAAATATTTGGCTGAACAGTAGAATGCCAACACATTTTTTTGGACATCACTAACTAGTATTGAATTTAGGGACTGCCATGGGTTGACTAAGAAATTTTAATTTGATGAGTTCCCTAATCGAGATAGGAACCCTTATTTTAGGATTTGCATGTTTGAGCCTTTTAGGCTAAATTTTGACCCCAAGTTGGATGTCTTTTAGTTTTTGGATACGACAAGCAAGATAGGTAATTACATGTTGGGCTCAGAGTGCCCAACAAAGTTTACAAAAAGCGTGAGGCAATGCCTAGCCCACACCGACACTGAGGCCTAAGGCTCTTAGATTCACAACAAAACAACTAAATATAGGGCAATGCTCTCAAGGGTCATCAAATAGCCCATGGCTCACAGCTCGACTTAAAAATCCGGCAGCCCATCGGGCTAATGGGCGGTCCAGCCCGTTGTTATTGAGGCCCAAGGGTAGTCCACTAGCTCAGTGTGTTAGGTCGTGGGCTAGTTTTTATGCCCATGGGCATCCGGTGGGTTAGCCCAATAGCCCAGCCCGTAAGCCCAACCTGTTGCCCAGTCCAATAACTTAGAATTTTTAACAAAAATATATAGGAAGTGTATAAATAATTGATCTAAAGATATTGTAATAAAATTTCTTAAGAGAACTCTCCAAACTACTAAGATACTTAAAAGTAATTGTGTTAAACTTAGTTTACTAAATATATATTTTTTTTAGTAGTCTAGCAAATTTGAATGAACCATTTGATTTTTTTTATTAAAGATAAAAATAAAAAACTATTTGAAGCCTTAATTAAAAAAAATTAAATAAGTTTCCATCAACAAAACAAAAATTCAAATAGATTTGACTATAAAAAAAAAATTGTAATTAATTATTAAATTATTTGATTCTTTCCTTTAAAAAAAACTAGATTGATTATTCTCTTATTAAAAATTGATTATTTATTTCTAAAAATAATAAAATAATATGCTAACACAATCTCATGGATAGCTCATTAGGCCTAAACTAGTAGCCTAGCCCGTTAAAGACAAAATGGGCATTGCCCATGAGCAGGGTCGTGGGCTGGGGTTTTCTCTTTCGGCCCAACTCGACCCGACCTGTTAACTAGTTAATAGCCCATTATGCCCAGTCCATTGTGCCCTTGAGCCAAGTAAAAATGGGCCAGGCCAACTCGACCTGGCCCATTGACTTTCCTTAAGTGCTCTAGATCCTCTACAAGTATAGAGTAGTGCCAAGGGACAATGTTATCTTCTCCAAAACTGATTTGAAGTGTGTGCTGTGTCAAAATAATTCTACTGTTAAAACCTTGAGTTTTTGTTTGACATATACTCTAGCAACCAATGTGGTATGTATTAGTCTATTTAGGCCCAGTGGATCATTTTTGGCTCTTCGTTTGGGCCTAGTGATAGAGCTACAGTCTCGCTCGCCCAACATGTAGTACATGAGTGGGTTTCGTCAGTGCCCTCAATTTCAAGCATTTTTTCCCCCTCTATAAATCCTCTGGTTATATGGGATCAAGTTATAATTCGTTGCTTCAAGTAAAATCTAAATATGCATTTCTTAAAATTCTAATATTAAAACATGAAATTATTTAAGTTGTCTTTAATCATTCAAATCATTAAAAGCCCTCAAATTCCAAAACTAAACTATGAAAATTTAGAAAAGTTAAAAAAATATAATGAAAGATTTCTTGCTTTGATGATGTTGGTTCTTGAAATTTTTGGTTTGGGAATATTTATAACTCCAAAGGAGGTTGATTTCAGAATGAACTAACCTTTTATATATATATATATATAGAGAGAGAGAGAGAGAGAGGGTTGTCTACAAGTTTATAATTCACTCATTATTTATTATTATTATTATTATTATTATTATTATTATTATTATTATTATTATTATTATTATTATTATTATTATAAATAAATAAATAAATAAAGCTTGTTAACGAAATGTAGTAAATTTAAAGAGTAATCCTACGGAATTTTTAAAAAATCAATCATAGATATTTTTAATTTTGAATGATAAATGAGGTCCTTTTTGATAAATGAATGATTTGAAATACATTGATAAACAATTTTTGGTTGTGTTTTCTTTTGTTTACACACAAACAAAAAGTTTTTTTTTTTTTTTTTTTTCTCGAGAATGCTAATTGGAATGGAATTTTTGTTACATAAACACTCTATAATGGCATATTGCACATTTTTAGGTGAAATGTTTTGTGATGGTTTGCTATGTGTATGATTGGTTTAGCCTTTTTATTATTTCCTATTATTTAAAATTTTAAAAGAAAATGTATATAATTTTTAAAAAGTTACTGTTTATATATATATATATCAGACAATGTACAATTTCAAAAGAAACTAAAATTTTTCATAAACTTACTTTTAAAGCAAAATAAATCAATAATATTATATAACGTATATATTTTCTTTTCAAGTCTATCATTTTTTTATTGTGATGATATTGGTGGGAAATATATATGATTATAAAGCTCTCTGTTTTGAGCTAGGACAAAACACCTTAAGATTGGTTTTTATTTTGTTAAGGAAAGGATTGCCAATGGTTGCATTTTATATGCTATGTATCCCACAAAAGACTGGTTAGCCCATATTTTCATCAAGGTACTTCCTTTTGCCAAATTCTAGATCATCAAATTCATCCTAAACCTTATTTCAAATTATACTTAGTTATTGAGCAAAAAAAAAAAAAAAAATTTGTGCGTGAATTATTGCAAGCGAATTGTATACATATTTGCATGTATTGAGAACATTTTGTGTAATTATATGTGTCATTCCTTAATACAGTTGGTATTTATGCCATTCTTCATATAGTTGCTATAAATACATAGTTCCACACCCATCGTATATGGGGCTGACAGAGTGAAATTTTTTTTTAGTCATTCTTTGCCTATTGATACTATTGAGTATATGTTTTCTTATGCATAAGATCCCAAATACCTTTTTCATAAAACATTTTAGAATGTTTAAGTAAATCATCTTTATACCATGTATTAAAAGCCAAATATATTAACTTCAAACACTAATAACTTGGGATAGTTTTAACTGATTTTGGTTTCCCAAGTAACACCATTTGCAGGTACCTTACAGAATCAGAGGACATACCAAACCAATGTCACATAATCACATCTCAAAAATGGAAAAAAAAAAAGAAAAAGAAAAAGAAAAGAAAACTTAAGCAATAACACATTTTAATATTAGACACCTCTGCTTATGTTTCCAAGTAGTGCCAATTTGATTTTGTTAACCTTAGTCACAACATCCTTGATGTCTGGTCTTTCATTTGGTGATTCTTCAGAACATCTTAAGCCTAATTCGAAGATAGATAAAAGAACAGTTTGCATACCAGTTACATCTCTTCCATCTTTAATCTTGAGTAAACCATCATCCACGACTTCCATTCTATCTGGAAGTGATGCAATCCATTGCCTCATAGCTAGTTCTCCAACAAACATTTCATCAATGGGTTTCTTTCTTGTGATGATCTCCAACAATATTATTCCATAGCTATAAATGTCACCTTTGGTTGACACTCTCCCTTCTGAGCCATACTCTGCCAAGCTCACATTTGTCAAGATGTCGATAAGTTAGTGGTCCACATGCTTGCCAACAGGAGAGAGAATAAGTTTATAAAAATAACCATTCACACATTTTTGCAAGTTTTTTATTTTATTTTTAAATCTTGTTTATTGTATCCACCCATTATCAATATATTGATGCATATATGTAGATTTGATTTATTGAAAAAAAATAATAATGATATGATCAAGATGTGTCCATTTGCTATTATCTTTATTCTAATAAAAATAAAAATACATTTGATATTATGTTCTTAGGGTTTACCTTGGTTATAGGAGTATATATGTATATATATTATTTTCTACTTCAATTACCCAAGATAAATCTGAACACATTTACATCTCCTAGGGAGGTGGTTTAGTGGTATGAATCCAAATGATCCATCACACATGAGAGTCTTGGAATTGTGGGTTCGACTAGTGGCAAGTCTCATTTGTTTCTAGGTGGTTTCATGCCATAATACAATACTGGGTTTAAGTCGTGTAAAAATAGCAACCACACTTGCAAGTTTTTATTATTATTATTATTTTTAATTCTATAAAATATAATCACATCTTTGAGTACCTACCAATCCATTTGCGTCTTCATTTCCGATAAATATAGGAATACAATATTTTTCACAACTTTTATTTTAAGTATTGACATCACTAGATCTACCATGACCACTATATTGTTTAGTGTCAATGGCTATAAAGTTGGCTCTAATTAATATGTGGCGTAAGGCAAGCCAAACATTACAATAGTTCTATTAACAAGTCCAATATTGAAACTCACACTAAATTATTTTATTGAACAAATTCATATTTGATTAGTGAGCATGGCTCATATAACAAATGGCCTTAATACAAATTATTTATTTACTTTCTTAAAATAATAATTTTGTAGAATAAATTAACACTAGTAACCCTTACATAAGAGAGACTAACAAGTAATTAATTAATTATCCATTGAACTAGTCACACTATAGTTTAAAGTGTATGTTCATATGTATCTAATGCAATTACAAAACTGAGCTATGAACTACCAAACAAATTGTTAATATTTAAGATTGTATCTATTAAAGCTATGTACAAAATTAGCCTAGTAATTAAATATATAGACAAAGGTGAATTCATGTACCTGGTGCGATGTAGCCAAGTGTACCGAGAGTTTTGGTTTGCGTTGCGTCCTTGTTTAGGGCTAAAATTTTTGCAATACCAAAGTCACTAACACGTGCAACCATGTCCTCGTCCAAAAGAATATTGGAAGGCTTCAAATCACAATGCACCACAGATTCTGATTGACCATTGTGGAGATATTCCAACGCTAATGCAACATCAACCATGATGCTTACTCTTTGGACAAGATTCAAGCAGTTGTTATGAGAGTATAAGCACTTTTCAAGGCTACCATTTGACATGTATTGAAGCACCAAAGCTCTAAACTCAAGGTTGGAGCATGTACTAATGACTTTAACAAGATTCCTATGTCGGATTGCCCTTAACACCTTGCATTCAGCATCAAAACTTTTGAAAGCGCCCTCCAATTGTAGGTTTAGAACTTTGACAGCAATGATAGTCCCATCAGACAGTATCCCTTTGTACACAGAACCAAAACCTCCTATTCCAAGCAAGTTGCTCTCACAAAAGTTGTTTGTTCCACGAGAAAGCTCAAGATATGATATCATTCTATGATCCACTGTAGGTAATGTGATAGGCAAACCTGGAATCTGCATGTTACATTGTGGATGTCTTCTTCGCATTATGACCAGTGCTGCAAAGATTATAATCGATGCAATGACAGGAACAATATATTTAAGCAAAACTTGTTTCACCCTTGATCCTTGAGAAGTTGGACTTGCACAAGGTGGAACTCCAAAAATTGGATTCCCACAAAGTGCCTCATTACCTAAAAATGATTTTGCGGTGAAGTTTGCAAAAGATCCGGCAGATGGAATCTCTCCCGAGAACATATTGAAGGACAAATTCAAATACTTGAGATATGGAAGTGTCTCAAGAGATTTTGGAATAGCACCGGAAAGATTATTGTTTGACAGATCCAGCTGATCCATTCCCCTCAGTTGTCCAAAAGACTCTGGAATGTTTCCTTGGAATGAGTTCTTTGACATGTTTAGATAACCTAGGCTCTCAAAAGCACCAATGATACTAGGAATATTTCCAGTAATTTGGTTACAGGATAAGTCCATGGCTACAATAGTGGACAATTTTATCATGCTCAGAGACAAATTTCCGCTAAGGAAATTCGATGATAAATCCAAGAATTTTAGGTTTTGAAGACTCCACAAATTCAATGGGATTGATAATGTCAGTGCGTTATAACTCATGCTTAATTTTTGCAAAAGACTGAGGTTTCCAATGCAATTCGGGATGGATCTTGAGAGACTGTTCATAGAGAGCGACAATTCTCCTAGGTTCTTTAATTGACAAAGTTGTTCTGGAATGGATCCTTCAATCAAGTTCTCTTCAAGAAACAATCTTTGCAAATTCTCCAATCCCCTGAATGTGGACGGTATGTTTCCGGTCAAACTGTTACTTGACAAAACAAGTAAGTACAAGTTTTTCCAGGAACCAATTCCCTTTGGAATTTGACCCTTTATTTGGCTTTCACTTGCAACAAATTCTTTAAGGGAAAGTGAAAAATTTCCAATGGCATCCGGAATTGTAATATTCAAGGGATTGTAGGATAAATATAGCTTCTCCAAAAATCTGCAATTAGTTAAAGATAAAAGGAAACTATGCTCTTGATGTCCAGGCTCTGCTGTCAGCTGATTTCCAGTTAGACCAAGCCATTTTAGGTTTTTTAAGTTCCCAAGATTTCTGGGTATATGTCCAGAGAGAAAGTTCAGAGAAATATCTACCATGATGAGGCTGGAAATATTTGAAAGATATGATGGGATACGACCACTAATTTTGTTCGAACCAAGTTTTAGAATTTCCAGATTAGGGCAAGAGATCCAAGTATCTAATGGAAGATTTCCAGACAAGGAATTTCCAGCCAAGCCGAGGTATTGTAGAGAGGTAATGTTGAAAATATTTTGGGGTATTGCCCCAGTGAGATCATTCTCCGCAAATTTCAAAATTTTCAGATTTTGGAGACGCCCTAAATCACTTGGAATGCCTCCTTTCACGTTGTTGCTTTCAATGCCAAACTCTTGTAACATTGACAAGTTGCTTATGATAGGAGGTATATTGCCAGTTAAGTTGTTACTTCCAAGATATAGCACTTCAAGCTTTTCTAAACTCCCAAAACCTTTTGGAATACTTCCATCAAACTTATTGTATGACAGAGATAAGTCAGAAAGCTCTGTACAGTTATTAAACTGTGAGGTGAGCTTACCGCCGAATTCATTTGTGGAAATATACAGTCCTTGAAGATTAGGACATTGGGTGCAAAGATTCATTGGAAGAGTTCCTGAGAAGTGATTTTGTGTAAGACCAAGAGTTGTTAGAAAAGAGAAGTTAAAGATGACAAGAGGAAATGGACCAGTAAGGCTATTGAAGCCCAAATCCAAGATCTCTAATGACGACATATTGCTGAGGGACAATGGAATTGTACCACTTAGACTGTTTCTACTAAGATATAAATCTTGAAGTTTGGGTAACATGCCCAATTCTTTAGGTATGCCACCACTAAAATTGTTGTTATAAAGACTTAAATATTCAAGCTTCTGGCAATTATGTATAGTTGGAGGGATACTACCTTCCAATAAGTTGTTCGTCAAGTGAAGTTTCTTCAAGCGGTGTAGATGACTAATCTCATGCGGCAGAAAACCACTGAAGCTGTTGTTTTTAAGATCAAGTGAGACTAGGAAGGAGAGGTTGGCAATATGTGGGGAAATGGTGCCATGGAGACCCACGTAAGAAAGGTTCAAGGCTGTGACTCTTTGTCTGCGTCGGCTGCAAGAGACCCCAAACCACTCACAGAAGTTTGTTGTTGTGGACCAATTACCACCAGCAAAGACAGAATCGTTTGGGCTAAAAGTGATTTGAGATTTGAAGACAATGAGAGCTGATTGATCGGTAAAGTTGTTAGAAGATTGGGACAACTGAAGTATGCATGGCTGCATTAACAGAAAAGCCAACAGGAGGAAAATGTATGGCCTTTCCATTAGCGCAACGTGTGTGCACAAGAGAGATAGAGAAGTCTTTGCAATAGGATGGTCTTACCGTTTCATTGGTACAGCTTATTAATACATAATCATTTCAGATGTATCATATTCATGATGGGTATGCAACATGGTTATTCGACCCCAGGTGTGAACATAATATAAATTTTTTCCACTTTACCAGAAGGATGTGAACCAAGTGAGTCAATTTCAAAAATACAGAAAGATGTTAAGTGCTAACCCATTAGCAGTATTTTTACTTTTTATTTATTTATTGGAGAGTCTTATTTTAGTTTTGCTTTATTATTATTTTTTATTGGTATTTGTTCTCAGACCAACTCTATTTTGTTAATCCTATTGCATTACCGAATTGGTCTTTGTCTATTTTCCCTGTCATGGTCCCACCAATGGATTTGGTTGAAAATTTGTCTGCTGCCCCGTCCAAAAAACAAAAGTTGACGTGCTGGAAAGCCAAAATAATTGGCTTTTGTTTAAGCCATAATCACTTTTTAGCAAAATTTCATGTCTCTTTGTATTCTCATTACTTTCTACTTTCTCGTTACACTTTCTTCATTAATTTTTTTATATTTTGACTTTTTTTCTCTTTATTTTATTTTGTATAAATTTAATATAATTTCTCCCTCTCCATTTATATTTTTCCCAAAAAAAATTGTGAGTACTCTTTCTTTATGTAGATTTTTGTTCTTTCTTATAACTTTGATTAAGGTTGATGGTTTTTTTTTTAATATGTGTTTTGGTATTGTTTTTTCTTAATTTTCCATCACAAAGTCTTCTCTCTTCCTTTTATAGCATTGGTTGAATTTTAGTTTGAGTTAATACTTAGTTTTTTTGAATATAGAAATTTGAGTTTATATCAAAACATAATTTACATGGTTATGAATTTGAATATGTTTACTAATTGTTTGAGTAATAAATTCCTTATTTTTTAAGAGATGAGAAATTGAATAATAAATTTGAAACTTATAAAGTTTAGTTATATATTAAATAAATATAATGCGTGAGTTAAAAAAATACTATAAAAATATGTATTTCAATATTTAACATTAAAAACTATTAATTAAACATACCAAACACCTTTTAAGTTTGAAGATATAAAATTTTTCACCCTTTTTTTTTTTTTTAATTATGAAATAAGTTGCTTGGGATTTATTGTTAAGTTTTTCCCTGCAAAATAACAGGACAATCTCCCTTGGAAGATTTTTTTTTTTTTTTTTTTTTTTAGTCGGTAAGTTAAATTACACGAGGCAATTACGAATTTGGAAGTCTTTAGATGCGTGCGTCCCAAAATTCCACCCCTGTCAATGTAAACGACAAAAAAAAAAAAAAAGCATTTGTGGTTTGCATTCAGGGAATGAATGGGGCCAATAAAATGAAGAAACAGAGAGCTATCAATTCACACTAGACAAGAATTGTACCGAACATGACAGTTGACAAGAAATAAATGGCCAAGAAAATGGAGATACATTCACACTAGACAAGAATTGTACCTCACATTACAATTGACAAGAAATAAATGGCCAAGAAAATGGAGATACATTCACACTAAACAAGAATTGTACCGAACATGACCGTTGACAAGAAGTAAATGACCAAGAAAATGGAGATACATTCACACTAGACAAGAATTGTACCGCACATTACAATTGACAAGAAATAAATGGCCAAGAAAATAGAGATACAAAGAGCTATCAATTCACACTAGACAAGACTTATACCGTACATGACAAGGAATAAATGGCGAAGTTTTTGTGAAAGAGACAAAAAAAAAAAAAAAAACAGTTGTTTTTACTTTTTCTCAGCGTCGCTGAACCTCTGTTTTTCTATTAAAATAGATCTGCGTGGGATGGTAATCAACCTACTGTTCTATTAGAATATCATTTTCAACTTTATAGTAAAACCTATTTTTTAATAATGGTCTATTTATTAATTAATTATTTTAGAACAATTTTCTTACTGCTATTATGTTTTTTTAAATAAAAAATTTTTAAAAGTATTTCTTAAAAAGGTATTTATTAATTAATTATTTAAAAAAAAATTTCATACTACTATTTTGTTTTTTTTAAATAAAAAGTTTTTTTAAAACATTTCTTAAAAAAAAAAAACAATTCCATTTAAACAAAATACTTGTACCATAAACGACAAGGAATAAATGGTTAAGTAATTGTTTTCAGCTTTAAAAAAAAAAAACCACTTCGGATGCTTGACTATAGTCACATTAAACCTTTTTTTATTATAAAAAAAAATCATAATATATATATATATATATAAGTTAGGAGACAATTTTTTTTTTTTAACGGGATACTTCCACACAACAACAACATGATTAGGAGTAAATGCCAAAACAGTGAGCTAGCAATAGCAACAGTAGTGACTAGAAATGACTTGTACAGTACATGACAAGAAAAAAATGGCCAATTTATTGTGCAAGGGAGGTGATGGCAAACAACAATTTATTGTAATCAACATCAAGCAACTATTATACAGTCCAAACTTACAAGACTTCAGCTTTTCAAAGTCTTTGGAAAGTCTTTGGGAGTTCCAAACAATGACCATGTGAAACGTTAACAGTAAGTTTACTAATCTAACCCGCACGTTTTCAAGGTTCATTGAATCTTTCGGTAAGAATAGTCGTGTTTTGTTTTCTCCCATACAAATTGATGGCAAATATCTTTCTTTCAATCACCATGTGTTTCGCCAAGTCTTTTGGTCTTTGCTCAGAACTTCCACAAGATTTGGGGGCCAAAGTAGCCAAATATCACGTTTTGGTAAAATTTGTGGCAAACTAGCACTATTTTAAAAATATTTAATAATCTACCACTTTTTTAATATTTTTTTTTCCAAAGCTTCAGCATTTTCATGAAATTTGTCAGTTGTCAAGTTAAAGAAAATGGCATGCATTTATGGCCAAAGTGTCATCCATTTTGGCCAAAAGAAAAGAAGCATGAATTTGGTTTGCATGTCAGGTGTTGTTTCTGGCCATCTTCTTTGACAATTTATAAAGAACATTTAATGTAGGCTCTTACATTTCTTCATGCATGAAACTTCTTGAATATCATGCATCTTCTTGACATGGGCATGCAAGCCATTTAATGGTTTGTTGGCTAATGTCCAGCCACTAAGTTTGACTATTCAAGCCGTTCCAACAGGAAAAAAAAAAAACAAGGTACTCGACTGTATGAAGCTCGAGTACTATAAAGAAATTCAATTTCAGTCATATCGAGTACCACATTAGTTTTTTAATTACACAAATTTCAGGTTAGCAGTGCCACGCTAACGACTCATTAGGAACTTAAGTTCACTGAACTCGAGTATTATTTAGAACTCGATTTTGTGAAACTTGAGTACTAAAAAAGTGGTAGATTGTTAAATATTTTTGAAATAGTGCTAGTTTGTCACAAATTTTGCCAAAATATGGTATTTGGCTATTTTCACCAAACATGGGAAGTTACAGTCTTGTCTATTAACCAATGTGCATTTTCAAGGTTGATGAATGATTGAGTCGAAAGCAACAAACAAGAAACTAAAAAGAGAAATAAGAGAGTTTGGGAAGCAAATAGAAAAGGAAACTTAAAGAAGCAAGAGACATTTAGATTAAAAAAGGAAAATGCTAAGGGATGCTCTTAGAGCAATGATTAACAATCGATTTAAAAAAAATTTTATGAGAAAAGAAAAAAAAAAAAACAGCAATTAATGTTTTGATAACTTTTTTTATTTTCTATAAAAATAGTGTCAAAACTTTCTTAAATAGATTGTTAACCATTGCTCTAAGGGTACTCTTTAACATGACCCTTAAAAAAATAAAGAATTAATTGAATTAATTCATCTCAGTACAAATATATCATTTATATATAAGAGCTAGGCTTAACTGCTTGCTTCTTAGTTTGAATCCAATGTAAATTAAAAAAATTTTAATTTACTTTGGATTTTGAGGAAACACTTGATCGAGAAGCAAGCAAGGGATTATGAGGAAACACTTGATCGAGGAGCAAGTGTTTCCTCATAAACCCCTTTTTTCTGGTTTTATGAATTGCACATTACACTCATCGATCATGGTGAAGTTCTATTTTTCATCCATAATTTTTCATTTTTTGTGAATTCTAATGCATAAAATTGTTTATTAAAAAAATCATCATTTTAAAAGGGGGAAAAAAAAACAATTCGTGTAGATCTTGAGGATCGAGAGATAAACTAAGAATAACTTCATTATATGTTCACTAAATTGATATTTAATTTATTTCTTACTTAAGAATTTATTGTAACATAGAAAATTAATAGTTAATAATGATGCTTAATTGCAAAGTCATTTTGTTGAGGACCAAAAAAATAAATAACTATACAATCTTTTAGATGGAGTTAGACAACACATATCCAAACATCGAAATCCCAAACTTTAATTTTGTAGTCTAAATAAGCAACAAGCCAAATTCTCAAACCAAATACATAGTTATAGTGTATAACCAAATATAATTTAAGTGGCCACTTCAATGTTTGAGTTTTTAAGGACAAATTTCAATTTTCGGGGCTGATTTTTAATTTTTTAGGAGCCAAGAATTTTTTGAAACAAAATTCTCAAATATTACCTATTAATATGTAGAACTATTTTTTTTCTATAAGAAATAAAAAAATAAAAAATAATCCTAGTGCCCTTGGTCCCTTTTGAGTTCCACCACTGATTATAAAGGGTATTTTAAAACTAACATAAGTACATAACTGTCCCTCAAATATGGAGTTTATTCGACTTTGTTCACTCCACCTTTAAAAGTTCGATTTTTGTCCCTCTAAATTTTCAAGTGTAACAATTTAATCTCTTATTTATTTTTCCAATTACGTAACTATTGAATGCTAAAGTACCCCTTAGTTTGAGGGGGCTAAAATCGAACTGGCCTCTTATTATAGGGACCAAAGATGCACGCAAGAAATGTACGAAAATAGTCATACTGACAAAATTTTCCTTTATTAAATTTATAAGATTGGTGTAATTTACCCTAAAAATCAACAATACTGTCTTCACTGGTAGGATTCGTGACATAAGTGTGCACAATTTGAATAGGAATCCTAGTTAAAATGAAATGTTCCCTTAGTTAAGTTAGAGTTTGAGAAAGTATGGACATCATTGTTCTATTTATTCAAACCTTAAAAGGGAAATGGCATTTCATAAAATGTTTCAGAGATATATAAAATCTTTTCTTGAAATCTCAAGCGAGGTTTACGTAAATAAAAAAGAATGGAAATATCCCCAAAACTCACAAAAGAAAAAAGGAAGTGATTTACACCAAGGTCAATCTCGGAGAAAATATAAGCCTAGGCCTCATATGCAGTCTCGCTAAACAAAGCATTGTAAACATAATATCTGAGATGATACCATGCTATTTGTGCAAGTTTGACATATCAAAACCTTTTGAGGTCCTGCTTCCAAATCAAGACCAAACACAATGAAGATTCCATCTATATGGAATAGCATACCATGAGGAAGGTTTTACTCCAGAACTACATTCAAGTCCCTTGTCGAGTTTGAACACCTTTCTCACCTCATCTTGAATTTAAAGAAATAGGATTGAATTAAAGAATAAAAACGATAGAAAAAGAACCATTTTGTATACTTGACCAGCTGCATTCATGGCCCTCATTACCTCATTCAGACTTTAAACTTCCTTGCAGAAACTGCACCGAGATTCGAGAATGGCAGCACCCAAAAGCACAGACTTGTTCCCTCGTGGAACAATTATAAGGCAACCTACAGCAATCATGAATAAGTAGGCCAATACTTCGTATGTATAGATTAATGCTTAAGAGAAGCTAAAATAATGCATCGAGACCTTTCTTATGGATTTCTTCATTTGTTTATTAAACAGAAAATTCTGTATTAGTAGGTCATTTAGGGCCCGTTTGGATGGAGAGAGAAGAAGGGGGAGTGGAAGGGAGTGGAGGAGAGTAAAGTTAGTTAAAAATAAGCTAATTTTGAACTAAATTTACTCTACTATTCTCTACTCCCCCTCTATTCTCCTCAATCCAAACAGACTATTAACTTTGGGACTAAGGCTTGGTGTTTGTTGTCACTAGTGTGGTGGAGAAGAAATTGCAGTCTTTTAATTTATTCAGATTTTGAATTATTATCATTATTATTATTTTGGTGTGTGTATGCGTATAGGACCACATGCAATATCTTATGTAGGGTTTTCTTATAGCACTAAGTGTGCTTTCTTGGTCTTTAAGTTAATAGCTTTATTAGGTAAATATAGATTTTGGTTTGATTTCCCATTTTGTCTTGTCTACATTTAGGAGAGTTTTACTTGGCAAGCAAGTCTTTTTGACTCAAACAATTGGGAGAGATTAACTCATTTGAGTATTTTAAAGACACATTTGCATAGGGTTTCTCTAGTCTCTTCTTCTCTTTCTTGCTTGTGGCATTGTTTCTTTTCTCTTCCTGAACTTTTTTCTCAACACACTATTCTTATTACTCCACACTACTATTCCCTGCACGTTGATCTTGTTTACCATTCAACTGAAACTAAACATTGAAATCGCCCATACAATCCTATCAGTTGAATTTTCCAACAATTATGAATCATCCAATCAACATTCCTGTGCAAGTCAAGCTTTTTATTTAGAAATCATTCGGGATAGTTCTGCCAACTTTTTTTGCTTTTTATTAGTAGATTACCTGTGCACCAAATGGGTCTTGAACCCACAAACTCACCCTCCAACTTGTTATAACAAGAGAAGGAACTATCATTGGAGGTAGAGCTCACTAGCATGTGCCATGCCAACTTTATATCCTCTTTTTGATCACCAGTCTCCAAAGTTTTTTTTTTTTCCAGGAGCACCATAGTGTAATGTTGGCCCAATTAATTGAATAGCTTCATCAGGGTCCATTTGGAAGATAGAAGTTAAAGCAACAAAAAGTGTTTTCCCTCATAATCTCTTTCTAAGCCTCCTTCAACACCCCCCCACCCCCCACCCCTTTTTTCTATTGGTTAAGTTACAAAAGAAGGAGGTGCTATTTGAGCTATAATTCATTGGCAATTTCCTTCTCAAGCCCTTGCCATATTTGAAGCAAGAGGGAGGACCAAAAGCAGATTAAGTCATTCACTTCAGGCTCTAACCTTTCAGATCTTTTAACTTTCTTCAGGACAGGCAGCCCAGCCTCCACCAGGCCGAGGGAGTTTCAAAATCATGTTGATGCTTCTGTGGGTTCTACTTCTCTCATAAGTCTAACAATGATGTGATGGAAGGAACTTCCAAAAGAGAAAAAACAAAATTCTTAAATTGACTAATTTAGTGCTGCTGTCAATGACTTAATGAGAGATTAGTTAATAAAGTGTGCACTTATGCCAGTCGTTGTAGTTTTGGAATGTGTAACAGGAAATGGACTGCAGCAGCATAACAAATAAAGGATGACCGGCTTTCGACAAGTTAGCCCCAAAATCCTAGGCTCTGGTGAATGGTGATAATGATCTGGAGAGGGATGGACTTAGATTGCCTGTTAGATCCCAATCTCACATTGGCAATTTTAGAAAATCTTGAAATAAAACTGCACATACCACTCTATCTTCATTTGACTCATTCTTTCTTGAACTTCTTTGCTTCTTGAATTTAGAATGTAACTGTTTCAAGGCTACTTTGTATGCCTAAGGTTGATACTTTCCGCTTATTTTTCTAAAATTTTTTTTATTACTTAATTACTTTTTAAGTAATGCAAAATACATGTAAAAGATTAGTTGCCTCAACAATGATTCTTCAGCCTGTCAAATTTTAAACAACACATTATGATCCAAATTCCATGAGATAAATGCTGAACATAAATTCCAGAAGTGTACCAGACCAGAACGGTCCCCTGACCCCTGGAATGAATAACTTGCTCCTTGATATGGCCATATGGCAAGTAGAAGTTCCACAGACTAACACCATTTGGTGGCATATAGCTTCCATATCACACTCTGAAAATATCATTGTTATAAGAAACATATTACACAAAGTTAAGCTACTAAATCATGCTAATAAGAAATTTTTTTGATAAGCCATAATAACCTTTAGCTTCAGAATCCAAATGTGGCACACTTTCCATTACCCCCACGCCACCAGCATGAGCATCAACAGTGAAGTTTTAAAATGAATTCCTGCTACAAGACCCAATTCCTGGAAATTTCAATCACCTATATACATAAGAAATTAGCTACAAATAGGTGTCAATACTAGTATCAAGTTAAATCACCCACCAAAGGCCAGGAAAATAGTGTGACTCATATTTTCTTGCAACTAAATAAAAATGTATTTTTGCTAATGGACCTCAAGTCATGCCACTGGAATCAATGTGAAATCTTCAGTACAAAATTTCTTGCCTTCACGGCAGCTGGAGTAAGACCAGAACCCAAAAGATGGTCAGGAAAAGCTACACAGTCCTGTTGACATTATTCATTACCAAGTCACAAACTGCAGCAAAAAATGCAAAGGGTAGAATAAATAATTAAAATTGAAATTTAAAATTTAAAAATAAATTTTTTTTATAATTACCAGGCAGTAAAAGATTATTGCTATTAATTACTACACTCAAAATTTACGTGTAAGTTTTAAAAAATCAAGAAAGAAGACCCATTCAAGAAAATCATTATATTACAAATATGCTCCATGTTAAGCTGTCCTGAACTCCCATCACCAAAGAAAATAAGCAAAATGTAAATCAATAAGTAGCCAACAAGCATACCTATCTTAGCATGATGCCCATCTAAAAGATCACCTAATCCAATCTACTCCCAGAAGTCATCATCCCATCCACAAGCTTCCATATCTCAGGAATCTTTTTCCTTGACTTTCTGCATATATCCATGACCAAGATATGTCCATTTGCACACCATGGTGCACAGACTAAAATTATCATCTCCTTTTGCCCTAGAAGAATCGAAACAAATCCCGATTATCATCAAGTTAAATTCCAAATTGACTTGTACTCAAGAAAGATGCCTGAACTTAAAGAAGATTTACTCATGACTGGTAGATTTGAAGTACCTGTATGACAGCCAATCACTCAATTCCATCCAACAAAACACCATTGACCAAGATACTTGCAAATTTTCTTTCTCCTATAGAAGCTGAAATATTAGTCTGTATCAGAAAATGTTTAATAGAGAGACATAGAAACAATAAAGAAACTGCAATTAAGCACAATGATTATGGGCATGACTTGGGAATGGAAAGTTAGATCTGTTGATAAGCTTATTTTGCAAAAATAACAATGAGAAACTGCTTAAGTGACATCTCTTTCAGGAGGCACGCAACAAGAGAATGCATACTCTGCTCCATATTACAAAATAACATAAAAGATGGTCAGTCAAATACACATGATGTGCAATCAATGCAAGAACAGCATGTAAAATACAGACTGCTTTGCCCTTGTCACCCTATCATCATCGTCTCCATGCCTCCAATAACCAAGAGAACCATACGAAACCCAATGAAGATTTCGAGGCTTAAGTTAAATTAAATCACAGGTTTTTTTCTTTTGTTATGGTCCAGCTAAAGGGTAAAAGTATGATTTTGGATAGGATAGAATGTCGGAAAAGAATACATGTAATCAACCCTGATATTAATGCGTTGAGATCTATAGCAAATTCCAAAAAGTTTTAGGAGTAAGGCAGGCTTGGCTGTAGTTGTATAATTTGAAAGGTTTGTTATCCCCTGCCCTACATCATGTAAAGTTTAGTTGTCGAGTGGCACAACAATGACCTATTGAAGGGATAATATAAAACCGAGCAAAGTGGAAACGCAGAAGAAAAATTTTCTAAATGATACTTCGAATAGTTCTATGACATCAAATTTCAGCCCACTTAAGGAAATGTAATAGGTGGTTGCAAATCAACTTTAAAACCCTAAACATGAAGCAGAGCAGTTGCTAATAGAAATCCAGCAGCAGGATGGTAAAGCGCACACACCAACTACCGTGCAATTTAATAAAAGACCATGACACAGGAATTGTATATTACGAATTGCTTAATATGATTAGATTAGCCCACTGTTAGTAGCTTCGGTAAGGCGGTGACGCTGCCAATTAACTCCGCCTTGTGCTCCCATCAAGAGCGGCAAGCCTCAGTCCCCAGTAATGTTATGGATTCCGTTCCGTTCCGGCCGGAACGGCCGGAATATATCGTACCGGTGTGTAAAACGGAATGGTAATACCCTCCATTTCACCTCGGATTATTCCGGCCCGTTCCGGTCAATTCCGGCCAATTTCGGCCGAGATTCATTTTCCGGCCGGTATGAATTTTGGCTTCTTATTTTCCCTTTCTGAACTTGATTGGCGTCTTTTTCACTAGATCACCAAAAATCCTTCTCATTCTCTCATCAGTATCACATTTTTGCACTTGTAGCTCCTTGTCTCTCTATCATCTCTCACTATCTGACCCTCTCAACCGTGATAGAGAAGTTGAAAATAAAATTGAAGAGCAAGATGAAGCAAAAATGGTGTGACTTGTGAAACAAAAAGGGAGAAGAAGAAGAGGAGAAGAGGAGAAAATAGCTCAGAAGGTGAAATGACGAAGAAAAACTAGCAATAACGAAAGAAGTAGCTTTTGAGCAGGCTATAGTGTTGTCAGTTGTCACTAGTCACGTGGGTGGGTTGGGAAATGGGAAAAACTGAAAAAGTAGTCACGAGGAGAGCTTCTTGGAAGCTCAATTGTGTACAACTCTCCAAAACGCGAGTAAATGTTTTTTTAAAATAATAATCTTTTTTTTAGGGTTCGGTTAACGCGTGTTTAAGGGCATATATTAATCATCAATTTTGATAAATTTTTTATATGAAAAAATTACATTTTACTACTCTAAATTATGTACTAGATTATACTTTACACCATAAATTATCGAACTGCACACATTGCACCCTAAACTATCACACTTATTACACTTTGCACTATGTTATTATTTTTGCTGTTATATTTAACTGAATCTTGCTGCATGTGATAAGCACATGCTTCTTGCTTAGGTAGAACAAAGTTAAAAAACTGAAACACCCTTCTTCAAAATCAATTAAAACAAAACTCAAAATTTTCCACTCTCCTTCTACAGGACCCAATATATTTCTATGACTTACACAGATCAATAAAGCGACAAGGTTTAAGACATTAATTATAAGAACATAATCAGAACTAATAAAAATGGTCATATATGCCATCCATGAACCACCCTGCATCAGAAGAAATGTAGATCTTTGAGATTGTAAGATTGAAGTCTGTCAACACCTGCGCCACTTCAAGAAGGCCATGCTTGTTCACGCTATCAACCTACACCACATCACACATGAGACCATGTTAATTAGCTTCGTGCATCGTATAGAGAGAGATTCCGGAAAATGATTTACGATCAAATGAAAATGATTTCCGGAAAATTTTATTTTCAAAACCAACTAAACAGCTTATTTTACGAAAAATGATTTTCTGAAACCATTTTCACCCAAAACAAACGCAGCCTTAAACTCATCTACCTTTACCACTGTGCAGTCATCCATACTTTCATTGTCAATGTGAGACAGAGGCAGATGGGGAAAATTTTGGGTTTTGTTTTAATTGATTTTGAACAAGGGTATTTCAGTATTTTAACTTCTTTTCATCTAAGCAAGAAGCATGTGCTTGTCACATATAACAAAATTTTGTTAAATATAACAGCAAAAATAACACAAGGGTGCAAAGTGTGATAAATGTAATAGTTTAGGGTGCAAAGTGTGCAGTCCGACAGTTTAGGGTGTAAAGTGTAATCTAGTGCATAGTTTAGGGTGATAAAGTGTAATTTTCCCTTTTTATATAGAATTGAAATAACTATAAAAAATAATTAATTACTTTTTCGCTTTTCCATAAAAAATTTCCCAAAATGGTTTACTAATAATTATGCCTTAAGGGCACACGTTAATAAATCCTTTTTTTTAATAAAAAACGATATTAAATTCATTATTTTATCTAATAATAATATATATTAATATACATTTTAGCAGTAATTCCGAAACAATATTTATAACATTCTCCACTCCCGAGAGGCAGGAATGGCCAGACCCATCCCAGATTAATTTTTTTATTTAAAAAAAAAATTCAAGACAAACTCTAAAGAGCGCATTCTAAAAAAAAAAAAAAAAAACCTTTGAAGAGTGAAGACTTAACTTTGGGTAAAACATGGGTTCCAGTTAACTCAACTAATAAAATTTTTAATTGTTGAATAAGAGATCTAGGGTTCAATCCTCATTTATACTAAAAACTAATTGATGTTTTGATAAAAAAAAAAAAAAAATTTGGGTAAAACGCTTTGACATACCTGAACTTTTGGATAATTTTACTTTCACTTCTAACTTTTATTTTAGTAAGGCCCTTTTGGATATATACCAATGTAGGTTTCTTTAAAACCTTCTCCCCTCTCCCCGTGTGTGTGTTAGAAATATTTAGTATTCTAAAAAAAAAAACTTTTATTTTAGTACATTTATTAGTACATAAATTTTGGTCATATGATAAATAGAACTCTTAACCTTTATTTCAACCTCTTTCTCAAAAAAAAAAAAAAACCATTTATTTCAACCAATTTATTGCTTTAACAAATAAACCACTCATCACCGCACACCCTTGGTACGGTGGTTACTCTACAAATATAAGTACTTATGGGGCGTGAGGGGCAAGGGCCAGGATTTAAGTCTTCAGAAGAGAGTTTCATACACATGTACACTTAGATTAGGTTAGAGTAGAAATTCTATCTTGTATAAAAAATAAATAAATAAACATCTCTAAACTTTTAAGTTGCATAGGTCATTGACCCATGGTGATGCATCTGACATTCGATGACCACAGTTTTTAGATGAACTAGTTATAGACCTACGCTGTGTGGGAATAGATAATTATATTTTAGTTATGGTATAACATATAATTTGTTTTCTAAATTTTGTGGAAAATAATTTGTTCTCCCAAAAACTTAAACAATTTCTAAAATTATTTTTCATTTATTTATCTCAAAAAATATATCATCATTTTATTATTTGGATTTATTTGATTAATATTATTCGTTTTTTGGCGGTCCATATTTTGATAAATTATATTATCGTGTGTTATATTTTCCTAATTTGTTTTTCCTGTACAACTAAACTATTTGAGTTTCAAATATATTATTCAAAATTTTCATTCTCTTAAAAAGAGATTATTATATTTATAATTTTTCTTATCGTAGGAGTAGTTTCGAACCATTGATTGAGTTTTGTTTACTAATATAGATACATGAGATTGGAACCACATATTTCTTAGATATTCCTAAGTGACTATACCATATTATAAATTTAATATTTAAAATAATGTGTAGGAAAAAAGTAGACTTTATGTCTAAAATTGAACACTTCACCTATCGAAATGAAAGAATATAATCAATATAACATAAAGAGAACATGGTCCTTTTTTTTATTTATTTTTTATTTTTTTTATTACATACACTTTTATTTATTAAAATTTTATTGCCTTGAACTGGATCTTCATATCGCATTTTTGTTACTACGCTCCTATTGAGCCTTCTCATTTGTCACATCATTGGCCACATCATTATTTTTTTAGTATTTATTTTTTACTTTTTAATTTTTTGAAAATATTAAATATATAAATATATTGGCTTTACAAATTCATCTTAGACAGTTTTGACTTTACATATTCATTTACTTTAATTTTGATGTTATAACTAAATAATAAATCAATGAAAAATAAAAATAAAAATATTGTCTATACATATTCATCTTGGGCAGTTTAATTTTAATAGTTGATAGACACATTCAAATACATAGCCAATATTGTGTTTTGATATAAATTCAAAATCTCACTTCCAAAATAACTAAGTATTATGTCCAAAAAAAAAAAAATAAAATAAAACAAAAGCTAAAAGAGGGAGAGAGAAGTCTTGTGACGGAAAATTTAAAAGATCAAACACACTACCAAATCATATTAACCCCAAATAATATTATATAAAAAAATACAATGATTCATCAATCTAAAGTAAAGTTGCAAAAATGAATATATATATATATATATATATATATAAAGAGAGCGAGTAATCACATTTTTTCGGAGAGAAATAGAAAATAAAATGAGAAAAAAAGCATCAAATAAAAAATATTGTAATAAGTCAAATACCAAATTATCCAAGCCATGATATATAATAGAATAATATTATATTCTTGTAAACTATATTTATATGCAATAAAATAACATTAAACAATTATAGAAAAGAAAAAAAGATAATAACTTAAAAACACAAAACCAAATTGCAACTCAAAGTAAAATTCTAAAGAACATATAAATACATCAATCTAAAGTAGAGATACAACAAATTAAAAATTCACACAAAAATAAAACGTGAGAGAGGGAGAGAGAGAGGGAGAGAGAGAGAGAGAGAGTAATAACATTTTTCATGTGAGAAAATATGTATAGAATAGGATAGAGAATGTTATATTTATAGTAATAGAATAGGGATAAGAATAGTCAAAATAAAAGGAAGAGATCGATCAAGAGTGACGTTAAGGTTAAGAGTAGTGGAGAGATGAAGAGGTAAAAAAGAAGTTATGGTTGGAAGTAGTGGAGAGAAGTGAGAAATAGGTAGATGATGTAGCTACTAATGTGGCTCAACAAGAGTGTAGCAACAATAAATACTACGTTTCAGCTTTTAAATATATATAAATAAGTCAAACACCAAATTATCCAGGCCATGATATATAATAGAATAACATTATATTCTTGTAAACTATATTTATACGCAATAAGATAACATTTAAAAATTATAGAAAAGAAAAAAAAAAAGATAATAGCTTAAAAACACAAAACCAAATTGCAACGCAAAATAAAATTTTAAAGAACACATAAATACATCAATCTAAAGTAGAGTCAAAAAATAAAAAATTTACAAAAAAATAAAACATGAGAGAGAGAGAGAGAGAGAGTAATAACATTTTTCATGTGAGAAAATATGTATAGAATGGGATAAAGAATGTCGTATTTATAGTAATAGAATAGGGATAAGAAGAGTCAAAATAAAAGGAAGAGGAAGAAATAGATCAAGAGTGACATTAATGTTAAGAGTAGTGAATAAATGAAAAGGTAAAAGAGAAGTTATGGTTGGAAGTAGTGGAGAAATGAGAAATAGGTAGATGATGTAGCTGCTGATGGGGCTCAACAAGAGTGTGGAGTGTTGTAATAATAAATGCTATGCTTCAACTTTTAGATATATATATATATATATATATATATATATATATATAGATTACATGGCTTGACCTACGTCCATGAGATAAAATACTATATTTTCACTATATTGAATTTTAGCAATAATAAATGCTATGCTTTAACTTTTAGATATATATATATATATATATATAGATTACATGGCTTGACCTACGTCCATGAGATAAAATACTATATTTTCACTATATTGAATCATACTATAAATTAAGGTTAATTGACTTATAATACAAGTAGGATTCTTTGCATGCACACTAGGGATTAGGCTTTGGCCTTGATTATGATTGAGTTTTGATACCTTTAACATCCGAGTTTAGAGCATTAGTGTTGTAGTACATGTCAAATGAAAGCCTTAAAAAGCGGTTATACTCTTAGAACTACTGCTTGAATCTTGTTAAAAGAGTAAACATTATGGCTAATCTTACATCAACCTTGAAATATCTCCACAATGGTCACCAGAATCCATAGTAAATATATTGTGATTTGAAGCCTACAAATATCCTTTTGGATGAGTACCTAGTTGCATATATGGATGGCTTTGGCATTGCAACGATTTTAGTCAAAAACAAGGACGCAACACAATCCAAAACCTTTGGTACAGTTGCCTACATCACACCGGGTACATGAATTCACCTACGTGTTATATCTTAAGTTCTCCAATTAAATTTAAACACATAACTGAATTTAATTTAATTCCCTTTAGGAAAGATAAAACTATTTGCATTTTATTGGTCAATGGAACCATGAGTTTAAAGTTAATTGGAAACATAAGGTAATATAGCTAAGGAATTATACCTAAATTTTGCACATAGATTAAATATTACAAATCTAAAAGTGTATTTAGTACAACAATATTTAGATTTTAAATGACATAACACTATATATTATCATATCTAAAAAATAAAATCTAAATCATAAAATAGACAATCTTAATTTTAAATAATGTCAATGAAGTGGATGATAGGTTCACATGAGTTTACACTATACTTAAATCATTTAAACTTCGCATTGCTTGGTTTGATTGATAATTTTAATTACCTACTGGTTTATCTTGTGTGCAGACTACTACGTGTTAATTATTCTATAATTTAAAAATAAATAAATAAATTTATTTTATTTTAAAATTGATATTGGAGGAGATATTTAAATTCTAGATGACTTCGTGAAAAACACCAGAATGTGTCAACCAGTTGAGTTACAAGGTTGTTAGAAAAAAAAAAAAAAAAATTAACTTGTTTTAAGGCCATTTGCTTTATGAGTCATGCATGCTTGTCAAATACGAATTAATTCAATAGGATCAAAATAGTTTTGAGTTCCAAACTCCCAATATTGGATTCGTGAATGCAACCATATGGTACTGATGTTTTTTTTTTTTTTTTTTTTTTTTTTTTTTTTTTTTTTGAGAAAGTTATGGTACTGATTTGGCTTGCCTACCCACTATAAAAAGTAATATTACTCTTGTCATGCACTAAAGCCTCATAGTCACTCGCAATAACAAAGCTAAAAAGTAATATATCTATTTCGATGAAGTGTCAATTTAATTTTGTTACCTTGGCCACCACTTCTTTGATGTCGGGTCTTTTATTTGGTAATTCTTTAGAGCACCTCAAGTTTAATTCTAATATAGATGAAAGCATAGTTTTTGTGGCTATCCCCTCAAGCACAATTGATTTCCAACAAATAATCAAACCCAAAAAAATTTGAACCCAACATACACCATTATACCCAAAAAACCCACAGTTGCAAACCCAAAAAATGCACAAAATCATTCAAACCAACCCAGCGTAATTCAAAAAATTTCGCTGAATTTCTGGGCATTTATAAAAAAATAATAAAAAAATGATTATTTTTAGACCCAGCATAAACTCAAAACATGTTTTACCTATATAAAAAAAATAAATAAATAATCTTACATCTAAAACATTTTCATAACAATTTCACAACAAATTTGAGGTGGCAAATTGTTGCTGGTTCTCATCAATTTGTACCAATTACAGAATTCTGTTGTTGTGGACCAATTACCAGCCAAGTAAGTATTGTTGATCTTGGATTTGAAGGCAATGAGAGCCGATTGATCAGTAAAGTTGCTGGTAGATTGGGTCAGTTGAAGTATGCATGAATGCACTAACAGAAAAGCCAAGAGCAAGTGAATGCATGGCCTCTCTATTGGCATCATGAGTTTGCACCAGAGAGACACAGAATACTCTTTGAACTCTGGAACTAAAATAGAATAGCCCTTTGTGTGGTCTTGTTTTGATTATTTTTCAGCTTTCTAAAGAAAACCGTTTCATATATATATATATATATATATACACATATATATAAACAATAACAATTAATTAAAAGGAGGAAAAGAAGTGGGATTGATTGCATTAACGGGCTTAAATCAATAAGTTTGAAGATACTTAAATCAAGGAATGAATGGGGCCAAGAAAATGGAGAAAACAGTTAGCTATCAATTCACACATTCACACTAGACAAGACTTGTACCGTGCATGACAAGGAATTATGGACAAGTTTTTGTGAATTGGAGGTGATCATGTGATGACAAAGAAGAACAGCTATTTTTCTCAGTGCTAGACTAATTGAAGTAGCACGATTAAAGTCCCTAGTTGGTGAACCTCTGTTTTTCTATAAGGATAATAGACCCACGTGGGAAGGAAATCAAGCCTATGATTCTATTAGAATATCATTTTCGACTTTATAGTAAAATCTATTTTTATACTTTTTTTTTTCAAAAAAGGTTTTTAAAAGCCTTTCCTAAAGGAAAGAAAACCAATTCTGTTTAAGCAGAAGACTTGTACATGACGAGGAAAAAATGGTTAATTCATTGGGCAAACAGGGCCCCACACCCCTCATGTGAGGGGGAGGATGCATGTTACGGAAACATAATGAATTTTCTTGTGTGCAAGGGAGGTGATGATAGAGAAGAATTTACTGTTCACAGGCATATGAAATCTTTGTGCTTGACTAATGAAAGTAGCATGATTAATGGTCCTAGTCTTGGTGGATATCGGGGTAGATACGTACATGAGCATGTAGTCAAGCCTATGTGCTTGCTTCTTGATCAAGAGTTTCCTCATAAACCCCTTTTCTGGTTTTATGAATTGCAAATCAAACTCATCATGGTGAAGTTCTATTTTTCGTCCATAATTTTCACTATTTGTGAATTGTAATGCATAAAATTGTTTATTAAAAACAACTATATCGTCAATTTAAAAGGGGAAAAAAATAGTTCACATACCTCTTGAGGATTGAGAGCTAATCATGCTTAATCGCAAAGTCATCTTATTGAGGACCCAAAAAATAAAAAATAAAAACAATTAAACAATCTTTTAGATGGAGTTAGACAACACATACCAAAATAGTGAAGCCCCAAACTTTAAATTTTGGAGTCCAAATAAGCAACCAACCAAAGTCTCATACTTAAATACTCGCGGAGTATAGTAAAATAGTGTTCTCTCCTCTCACATTTATGGTAGACCTCACGATAAATTTAATGAGTAGGAATATGAGAGAAGGGAGCACTATTCATTGTACTCTAAGAATACCTAAGAATTACTCGCGAAGCGTACACACCAATTACCATGCAACTTAACAAAAGACCATAACACAGGATTGTATATAGCGAATTACATAATATGACTAGATTCGTCATGTAAGTGCATACTAAGTTTGGTGGCTGCATTTCTAGGGAAAGTGATCTACCACAATAACCACCACAATGTTGAAGCGCTGCCTATTAACTCCGCCATCCTTCACTCTCATGATCTCAAGTCTCATCATGGATCCCTGTGGGCTACAATAGAACCCATCACTTTTTCTAAAGAGACAGGACCCGTACTAAAGAAAAACCTAACCCGGCCCATATTTAAATTTTTTGTAAAAAGAAATATCACAAAAACTTTGAAGCTAATAAAGGTCCGACCCGTAACATTACATAATGGGTCATCACTCACAGTAGATATTTGGACTTGTCCAACCCCTCTAGGCTAGCTGAGGTTAGTCAAAGCTAGAGTTGGTTTAATTTACTAAAAAAAAAAATAAAAATAAAAAATAAAATCTTCTATTGGAGAGGAAGTAGCTTTTTTTGGGGTGGGAGGGAAGAAGACGATGATTCTTCTGAACCAACCGACCAAATGAAGGGAGATTTGGAAAACAAAGTAAAGCCTAACCATGAAAAAGCCCAAGTAATAATGATATGTTGTAACTCCTTGAGATATAACATTATTATAAAATAAATAATGAAATAAAGAAACTGAAGAAGTCTCTTTTTTTTTCTTTTTTCTTTTTTTTTTTCTTTTTTTCTCTCTCTACTCGTTTGTCATTCTATGATAGACATATTTGAAAATGAAGATTAAGACAAATATAAATTAGCAAATGAAGAAGAGTAAAAAAAAAAAAACATGAGTATTTCCTAGATACTAATGAGAAATCAAACGATTCCGGGTGGGGGCTACATGGTCTTGTACATTGCATTTTGAACTAGGAAGTGAGTTTTTCTATGACCACAACAAAATATCACAATATTTTATCAACTTATTGATGTGTTTTAATCAACCATAAGTCAAGATAAAATAATATAAAGATTATTTCGAGACCCACCAAAACTGAAAACAAACTTGTTATGAAAAATGTTGTGAGATTTTGTGAGATAGGGAGTGAGTAGGGATTTTTTTTTTTTGAGAATACTAAGTATTTTACACACACACACACAAGGGGAGAGGGGTAGGGAATTAGAACAAATGTTTTATGTCAAAAGAAATACAATGTTGGCAACAAAGCGATAAGATCACATATTAGATTAGGTAATGTGATTACCCTAAAATGGTGGTAATATGAGATTACAACTAAGATTTATATAATGACTGAATTCCTTGAACGACCTTTCAGGAATTTCAACTAATTTGTACTGGAAGCTGAAATATTACAAAATTATTACAAAACTTATTGACTCCACACTTATCCTTTATGGAAAAACCAAGATACAATTATGCAAACCATGTATTATTAATGGTCTTGATACCAACCGTGCAGGAAATAGAAGCAAATCTATGAAAATTAAAATTAAAAAAAGGGCCAACAATCCTCAATTCATAGATGTGGATCTCAGACCTATGGATGGGGATCCCAGAAACTCACAAAGAAAAATGGAAGTGAGTTCCATCCAAGTCAATCTCGAACAAAATATCTGCCTAGGCTTCATATGCAGTCTCACTAAACAAATCATTGTATACATAATATCTAAAATGATACCATGCTATTTGTGCAAGTTTGAGATATCAAAACTATTTGAAGTCCTGCTTTTTAATAAAGACCGAAGTACCAAACAATGACGATGCCAGCTATGTGGCATAGCATTCCAATTACCATGTGGAAGGTTTTACCCCAGAACTAAATTCAAGACTAGGGTTATAAACGAGTCGAGTTTTGTCGAGTAATGCATGTTTAAGCTTGACTCATCAAGAAAAATTAAAAGTTCGAACTTGACTTAAGCTTGTGATAAGTCTAAAAATAGTGTTTTAGCTTGTGCTTGTGGGAAAGCCAAGAAGTTTGAGCTTGGCTTGACTTGGCTTGATTAATTAGTCAAGCCAAACTCAAGCTCAAACTCGAGCTCAAATCAAGTTTTTGAACTTGAGATTTAAAAAAATTACATTATTAAATTCTTAAAATCTCTAAAATTAAGAAAAAAAAAGGAAGGGAAAATAGTATACTCATTTACTTAGGAAAATAGTAACGCCCCTCAGCAAGTGCAGGCTCCGTCTCTTGAAACTCGAGCGCATCAAAGACTATCTTCTAATGGAGGAAGAGTTCGTGGCCAACCAAGAGAGACTCAAACCCCAGGAAGAGAAGAACGAGGAGGACCGATCTAAGGTCGACGATCTCCGTGGGTCCCCCATGAGCGTCGGAAATCTCGAAGAGCTCATCGATGAGAATCACGCCATCGTGAGCTCGTCGGTTGGGCCTGAGTACTACGTTAGGATTCTTTCGTTTGTCGATAAGGATTAGCTCGAGCCTGGCTGCGCTATTCTTATGCACAATAAGGTTTTTTTTTTCTTCTTCTTCTTCTTTTTACTGTATTTTAGGGTTTTAGTTTTTCGTTTAACTTGTTTGATATTGTGTTTCTGTGGAGATTGCTGATGTTTAGAATTGCAAACCCTAGAGTTTTTAGAATGTGGAATCGACGGAATTCTAATCTGAATCTCTAGAAAGTTTAAAAGAATTGATTCTGAAAGAACTATGAAATTGTGTTTTTGGGGGTGGGGTGGTTTGGTTTGTAGGATTGAATGGGAATTGCATTTGGATGATGAGGGAATGGTTGCCAATTCGATAGGGGGGATTTTTGGACCCTAAACCTTTTCGTTGGAAATTCCAAGAGGTGCTAATTGAGTTACAAGGCTAAGCCAAAGGTTAAGAATGGTAGCTAATTTGAGGTAGCCATGGCCTCCAAGAGAGTAGAGAGAATTTATTTATCATGCACATAAGGAGTAATTACAATTACATGGTTCCATTTATACCCAAGCTCTTTATAAGGCCTTAAATTAAAATAAGCTTAAGATTAGCCTGAACTACCTTCTAACCATCTAATCAATTGCTCTAACTAACTACCTAACTACTTGATGAGACTTAAATCTTTGGTTTTCTTCATGCTCGTTTTCATCATGTTATAATTCCCGACACATGATACCTCTTCGGGCACATGCCTTTCACGCTCGTATTTAAGTTCATCATTCACTTTGTTGTGCATGACACAGTAGGGTTGGGCTTGAATGTACATGGCAGTTTAGGATTTCTCGGACCTGGTTGCTCATGTTGCACTATTTGGCCTTATTTTGTGCAAAGTACTGCACAAAGCACATATTGGGCTCCAAACACATATCTATTGGTTTGAATGAGACATATTGGGCTCATGCTCAACAAGGGGCTGAGAAAACTGAAGATGAGATAGACCAATATGAGGCTGAGGATGATAATGTACCTCCTGCACATACTGCTCCTTTGCACAAGGGCCTCTTGATCAGTACCATACAACTGAGATACTTATGAGGATGGAGGCCAGGATGGATTTTGATGAGGCTCGCATTGATTACTGCTTGAGACACTTGGATGTGTGGTTTGATAGAGTGGAGAGGAAGCTTGACATTGACCACCCTGCTGATCTAGACAGTGATTCTTGATCCCTTTGTCATTCGTGACAAAAGAGGGGGGGGGGGGGGGGGGAGATATTTTTGGGACTATGACTTGACATTGAGGGGGAGATGCACATGTTTAGGGGGAGAGTCTCTCATGATTTGAAGAGAGTGACTAATGCACTAGTAAGTAAGAGTGAGTTGATTAGAGTTGAGGGATCGAAAAAAGGTAGAGGAAGACCAAAAATCACATCAATAGAAGTAATAAAATCACATTTGTAGCTCAACTGGTTGATACCTCTTGGTGTGTCCATGACATTTAGAGTTCAAATCCCCTCTCGCCTGTTGTTACTATCAAAATAAAAAAGGACATGTTAATTAAGGAAATAGTGAAGGGTATGACTTTAGATTGAGTAGAATGGAGGAAAAGAATATATATGGTGGTCCCTAATTAATTTGTCAAGGATCCATAGTTGACCACAAAATTTTAAGACTAAGGTTTTGTTTGTTGTTGTGATTCAGCACTGTAATTGTGCAAATTTTTGGGTGTCCCACTGTCCAATCCAATGTTTCAAATGTGTTTTGGAAGTTGATATTTGGGATCTAAGGATTGCGTTTGGCCAAGCATGTAAGGATCAAAAAATATGTGATTGGTTATTATGGTTTTAGTGAAAGTGCCCTGGCAAAAGTTACATTAGAAAAAGAATGCAAAATTTTTGTCTGAGGAGTAAATACTGGAAACCTCACCTGCTAGAATTGTGTATCAAGTAATCTAGGGGAACTTCTAGTGGGGATTCAAACTCACGATGTCCGGGTCTATAGCTAATTCAAGCCTCCCACCACTAGGCTGCACCTCAACGGGTGATATCATTGTAAACAAAAGGTTAAGCAATATACCTAAAACATTTAATTTTAGAGTTTTACTGTGATCATAAATGTTAACCAATCCAAAAAAAGAAAAAAAGAAAAAAAGAAAAGACACTAAAATGATGATAAAGAGTAATATAGGTTTAAATACTATTGTATCAATTATGTATCCGTTTGGATAGCAATGAAACGTGCGGCGCGTTTTGTGAGTTGCGTTTTCTCCTTTTTTTTTTTTTTGTTGCCCGCATTTGTTGACAGTGGGAGACAATTTTTACTGTTCATGGACAGTGTATGTACTGTTCACACATTAACAAATATTAAAAATGGGTCTCACGATACTATTCATATGTTTAAAAATTATTTTGCTACAATGTTTTCAGCAACAATTAGTTTTCAGCAACAATAAGTTGTATCCAAACGGATCCTATGTCTTAACTTGAAATTTTATTTGAATTTTGTCATCCCAATATTTTATTAGTGTATGGTGTTCAAATTCTGAATCGTATTTTGCATGGTGTATGGTCTATGCAGGTCCTTTCTGTGGTTGGGCTTCTTCAAGATGAGGTTGATACCATGGTGTACGTGATGAAAGTTGAGAAGGCTCCACTGGAGTCATATGCTGACATAGGTGGGTTAGATGCCCAGATTCAGGAAATTAAAGAAGCAGTGGAGCTTCCTCTTACTCATCCTGAACTGTATGAAGACATTGGTATTAAACTCCCCAAAGGAGTCATACTATATGGGGAGCCTGGCACAGGAAAAACCTTGCTTGCCAAGGTGCATGATTGTTATATATTTTATGCTTCTGGTTGTTTTTGTGTTTTGTTCTGTACTGATTGTTAGTTTATCCCTGACCAAATAACGGTTGTTGCTACATTCTTGTCAATTTGTTCAGGTTAAACTGAGCATGCATTGTTAAGTTAGTATGATAGGTGTATACATTGTTAAGTGCAAAACAGGAGTTTAACTTTCCATAAGTTCATGTATTAGGATGCTAGTATTGAAAGTTACCTCATGTGTACCGCAACCTCTTTTTTCTTTTCTTCTTCTTAGGTTGCATCATAATCTTATAGATTTTTAGAGTTTGTTGGTGGCTGCACCATGAACTTGAGTTGAAGTCCACTGCTTGTTCTTGAATGTCTTCCTCACATTCTTGTCCATTAGAACACCCAATTATTTATATGTTAATGATCTATAAAAATTTAAATTGTATATTTGACTTTTGAATCCCCTTGCAAGAAAAGCTGAGCTTTAGAAGGTTTGGCACACTCCTTTCCTATATCCTGAATATTGCCACCTGCAAGTTGGATAGAGTCAGTTGGGCTCTTGCTTTGAAATTGGTATAGAGATTTGGTGTTTCTAGTATGTTAACAGAAATGTATACTACATTTATGCTTATGGAACCTGTATGGTATACACTCAACATATATTACATGCATGCTTTACAGCCTGTATGGAATTCAGTCACCATGGGTTTCTCTCATGTTAATTTATTTTAGATATTGGTTGGGAACTGTGATTATGCTTATGTTTTACTTCAGGCAGTGGCAAACTCAACGTCAGCTACTTTCTTGTGCATGGTCAGAAGTGAATTAATCCAGAAATACTTGGGTGATGGGCCTAAATTAGTCAGGGAACTCTTTTGAGTTGCAGATGATCTTTCACCATCAATTGTCTTTATTGATGAGATTGATGCAGTTGGCACAAAAAGGTACTCAAGTTAATATAGCACTGTCATATTTCTTGCCTGCAACCTCTGCTTTAGGTAACATCTATGATTGAACCATGTTACCCAGGTATGATGCACATTCAGGTGGTGAACGTGAAATCCAGAGGACAATGTTGGAATTGCTGAACCAGTTAGATGGTTTTGATTCAAGAGGAGATGTCAAAGTGATTCTTGCTACAAATAGAATCGAAAGTCTTGATCCTGCCTTGCTTTGTCCTGGTAGAATTGACAGGAAGATTGAATTCCCTCTGCCAGACATAAAAACAAGGAGGCGTATTTTCCAGGTACTTTGATACAAAATGTATAGAAATGGAATACCATTGTGAATGATAATACAATTCCTTTGTTTTGCACTATCTAGATCTTATTGCTTATATGTTCATGTTTTTGGCAATTCAGATACACACATCAAGAATGACATTGGCAGATGATGTCAACTTAGAAGAGTTTGTGATGACTAAAGATGAATTTTCTGGGGCTGATATCAAAGCAATTTGTACCGAGGCTGGCTTGCTTGCATTAAGAGAGCGCCGTATGAAGGTGACACAATATTTCTTGCTTAGTCTTAACACATACATGAACGTTCTCCCTGTGATGTTGCTTAACACATACATTGGCAGATTTCGTTTGTTCTTGCTTAGTCTTAACTTCACTTTCATTTCATATGTATATTTGGTGTTGAAGCAAGTGCGTGGTGCATATAACCCATTTCACAAATACATTATACATGCATGCATTTAAACTCTTCAATTTGCCTCATGATGCTTTGGAGTTTAATAGCTGCCACTTGATGCAATCCTAGCCTCTATTTTATCTTATATAATGCCATGTTCTGGTACTAGTCTGAACGAAGTATGCATGGGTGCATTGTTCTCAACTTTTGTGGGTCTGGGTTATTATTGATGAAGGATATTGGTTGATTAATCTATTGCTGCTTCCTTGGATTGGCTCATCTCTTTAATTGTTTGACCTGATTTGATTACTTGTTAACATCTTTTACGTTTGCTTCAGGTGACACATGCAGACTTCAAGAAAGCCAAGGAAAAAGTGATGTACAAAAAGAAAGAAGGGGTGCCAGAAGGTCTCTATATGTAGGAGGTGGCCTGTTCCACTGGCCGGAAAATACATGTGCATCTTCTTTGTTGTTTTTAGCTTTTGATGTCAGATTAATTTGATGTGAAATATTTGGCTGAACAGTAGAATGCCAACACCTTTTTTTGGACATCACTAACTAGTATTGAATTTAGGCACTGCCATGGGTTGACTAAGAAATTTTAATTTGATGAGTTCCCTAATCGAGATAGGAACCCCTCTTTTAGGATTTGCATGTTTTAGCCTTTTAGGCTAAATTTTGACCCAAAGTGGGATGTATTTTAGTTTTTGGATACGATTAGCAAGATAGGTAATTACATGTTGGGCTCAGAGTGCCCAACAAAGTTTACAAAAAAGCATGAGCCAATGCCTAGCCCACACCGACACTGAGGCCTATGGCTCTTAGATTCACAACAAAACAACTAAATATAGAGCAGTGCTCTAGATCCTCTACTAGCATAGAGCAGTGCCTAGGGACTATGTTTTCTTCTCCAAAACTGATTTGACGTGTGTGCTGTGTCAAAATAATTCTACCATTAAAACCTTGAGTTTTTGTTTGACATATACTCTAGCAACTAATATGGTATGTATTAGTCTATTTAGGCCCAATGGATCATTTTGGCTCTTCATTTGGGCCAAGTGATAGAGCTAAAGTCTCGCCCAACATGTAGTACATGATTGGGTTTTGTCAGGGCCCTCAATTTCAAGCATTTTTTATTTTTCCCCCTTCTGTAAATCCTTTGGTTATATGGGATCAAGTTATAATTCGTTGTTTCAAGTAAAATCTAAATATGCATTTCTTAAAATTCTAATATTAAAACATGAAATTATTTAAGTTGTCTTTAATCATTCAAATCATTAAAAGCCGTCAAATTCCAAAACTAAACTATGAAAATTTAGAAAAGTTAAAAAAATATAATGAAAGATTTCTTACCTTTGGGAATTGGGATGCTTTGATGATGTTGGTTCTTGAAATTTTTGGTTTGGGAATATTTATAACTCCAAAGGAGGTTGATTTCAGAATGAACTAACCTTATATATATATATATATATATAGAGAGAGAGAGAGAGAGAGAGAGAGGGGGGGGGGGGGTAATAATAATAATAATAAAAAATAAATAAATAAAGCTTGTTAATGAAATGTAGTAAATTTAAAGGGTAATCCTACGGAATTTTAAAAAAATCAATCATAGATATTTTTAATTTTGAATGATAAATGAGGTCCTTTTTGATAAATGAATGATTTGAAATACATTGATAAACAATTTTTGGTTGTGTTTTCTTTTGTTTACACACAAACAACAAGGTTTTTTTTTTCGAATGCTAATTGGAATGGAAGTTTTGTTACATAAACACTCTATAATGGCATATTGCACATTTTTAGGTGAAATGTTTTGTCATGGTTTGCTGTGTGTGTGATTGGTTTGGACTTTTTATTACTCCGTATTATTTAAAATTTTAAAAGAAAATGTATATAATTTTTAAAAAGTTACTATTTATATATATTAGATAATGTACAATTTCAAAAGAAACTATAATTTTTCATAAACTTACTTTTAAAGCAAAATAAATCAATAAAATTAAATCATATAAGGCAAACACTAAAAAGCAACAAACACGCAAGAGATCCAACATGATATCAGAGAATATTACTCTTTAGCATTTAGTGTAATATATGAAAGATACAATTTAAGTTTGCCTAAAATTATATAACGTATATGTTTTCTTTTCAAGTCTATCATTTTTTTTATTGTGATGATATTGGTGGGACATATATATGATTATAAAGCTCTCTGTTTCGAGCTAGGACGAAGCACCTTAAGATTGGTTTTTATTTTGTTAAGGAAAGGATTGCCAATGGTTGCATTGTATATGCTATCTATCCCACAAAAGACTGGTTAGCCCATATTTTCATCAAGGTGCTTCCTTTTGCCAAATTATAGATGATCAAATTCATCCTAAACCTTATTTCAAATTATACTTAGTTATTGAGCAAAAAAAAAAAAAAAATTTGTGCGCGAATTATTGCGAGCGAATTGTATACATATTTGCATGTATTGAGAACATTTTGTAAAATTATATGTGTCATTCCTTAATACAGTTAGTATTTATGCCATTCTTCATATAGTTGCTATAAATACACAGTTCCACACCCATCGTATGTGGGGTTGATAGAGTGAAATTTTTTAGTCATTCTTTGCCTATTGATACTAAGAGTATAGGTTTTCTTATGCATAACATCCCAAATACCTTTTTAATACAACATTTTAGAATGTTTAAGTAAATCATCTTTATACCATGTATTAAAAGCCAGATATATTAACTTCAAATACTAATAACTTGGGATAATTTTAACTGATTTTGGTTTCCCAAGTAACACCATTTGTAGGTACCTTACAAAATTAGAGGACATACCAAACCAATGTCACATAATCACATCTCGAAAAAAGAAAAAAGAAAAAAGAAAAAAAAAAACTTTAGCAATAACACAGATTTTAATATTAGACACCCTTACTTATGTTTCCATGTAGTGCCAATTTGACTTTGTTTACCTTGGTCACAACATCCTTGATGTCTGGTCTTTCATCTGGTGATTCTTCAGAACATCTTAAGCCTAATTCTAAGATAGATAAAAGAACAGTTTGCATACCAGTTACATCTCTTCCATCTTCAATCCTGAGTAAACCATCATCCACTACTTCCGTTCTATTTGGAAGTGATGCAATCCATTGCCTCATAGTTAGTTCTCCAACAAACATTTCATCAGTGGGTTTCTTTCTTGTGATGATCTCCAACAATATTATTCCATAGCTATAAATGTCACCTTTGGTTGACACTCTCCCTTTTGAGCCATACTCTGCCAAGCTCACATTTGTCAAGATGTCAATAAGTTAGTGGTCCACATGCTTGCCAACAGGAAAGAGAATAAGTTTATAAAAATAACCATTCACACATTCATGCAAGTTTTTATTTTATTTTTAAATCTTGTTTATTGTATCCATCCATTATCAATATATTGATGTATATATATGTAGATTTGATTTATTGAAAAAAAAAATTATGATATGATCAAGATTTGTCCATTTGCTATTATCTTTATTCTAATAAAAATAAAAATACATTTGATATTATGTTCTTAGGGTTTACCTTTGTTATAGGAGTATATATGTATATACATTATTTTCTGCTTCAACTACCCAAGATAATTCTGAACACATTTACATAGAGAGGTGGTTTAGTGGTAGGAATCCAAATGATCCATCACACATGAGAGTTTTGGAATTGTGGGTTCGACTAGTGGCAAATCTCATTTGTTTCTAGGTGGTTTCATGCCATAATGCAATACTGGGTATAAGTGGTGTAAAAATAGCAACCATACTTGCAAGCTTTTTTTTTATTTTTCTTTTTTTTTTTAATTCTATAAAATATAATCACATCTTTGAGTACCTACCTATCCATTTGCATCTTCATTTCCAATAAATATAAGAACACAATATTTTTCACAACTTTTATTTTAAGTATTGACATGACCAAATCTACCATGACCACTATATTGTTTAGTGTCAATGGCTACAAAGTTGGCTCTAATTAATATGTGGCATAAGGCAAGCCTCGCCGTAGTTCTATTAACAAGTCCAATATTGAAACTCACACTAAATTATTTTATTAAACAAATTCATATTTGATTAGTGAGCATGGCTCATATAACAAATGGCCTTAATACAAACTATTTATTTACATAAGAGAGACTAACAAGTAATTAATTAATTATTCATTGAACCAGTCACACTATAGATTAAAGTGTATGTACATATGTATCTAATGCAATTACAAAACTGAGCTATGAACTACCAAACAAATTGTTAATATTTAAGATTGTATCTATTAAAGGTATGTACAAAATTAGCCTAGTAATTAAATATATAGACAAAGGTGAATTCATGTACCTGGTGCAATGTAGCCAAGTGTACCGAGAGTTTTGGTTTGCGTTGCATCCTCATTTAGGGCTAAAATTTTTGCAATGCCAAAATCACTAACATGTGCAACCATGTCCTCGTCCAAAAGAATATTGGAAGGCTTCAAATCGCAATGCACCACAGATTCTAATTGACCATTGTGGAGATATTCCAACGCTAATGCAACATCAACCAAGATGCTAACTCTTTGGACAAGATTCAAGCAGTTGTTATGAGAGTATAAGCACTTTTCAAGGCTACCATTTGACATGTATTGAAGCACCAAAGCTCTAAACTCAAGGTTGGAGCATGTACTAATAACTTTAACAAGATTCCTATGTCGGATTGCGCTTAACACCTTGCATTCAGCATCAAAACTTTTGAAAGCGCCCTCCAATTGCAAGTTTAGAACTTTGACAGCAATGATAGTCCCATCAGACAGTATCCCTTTGTACACAAAGCCAAAACCTCCTGTTCCAAGCAAGTTGCTCTCACAAAAGTTGTTTGTTCCACGAGAAAGCTCTTGATATGATATCATTCTATGATTCACTGTAGGCAATGTGATAGGCAAACTTGGAATCTGCATGTTACATTGTGGATGTCTTCTTCGCATTATGACCAGTGCTGCAAAGATTATAATTGATGCAATGACAGGAACAATATATTTGAGCAAAACTTGTTTCACCCTTGATCCAAGAGAAGTTGGACTTGTACAAGGTGGAACTCCAAAAATTGGATTCCCACAAAGTGCTTCATTACCTAAAAATGATTCTGCGGTGAAGTTTGCAAAAGGTCCGGTGGATGGAATCTCTCCTGATAGCTTATTGAAGGACAAATTCAAATACTTGAGATATGGAAGTGTCTCGAGAGATTTTGGAATAGCACCAAATAGATTATTGTTTGAGAGATCTAGCTGATCCATGCCCCTTAATTGTCCAAAAGATTGTGGAATGTTTCCTTGGAATGAGTTCTTTGACATGTTTACATAACTTAGGCTCTCAAAAGCACCAATGATACTGGGAATATTTCCAGTAATTTGGTTACAGGATAAGTCCATGACTACAATAGTGGGCAATTTTGTCATGCTTGGAGACAAACTTCCGTTGAGGAAATTCGATGATAAATCCAAGAATAACAGGTTTTGAAGACTCCACAAATTCAATGGGATTGATGATGTCAGTTCGTTATAACTTATGTTGAATTTTTGCAAAAGACTGAGGTTTCCAATGCAATTCGGGATGGATCTTGAGAGACTGTTCATAGAGAGCGACAATTCTCCCAGGTTCTTTAATTGACAAAGTTGTTCTGGAATGGATCCTTCAATCAAGTTCTCTTCAAGAAACAATCTTTGCAATCTCTCCAATCCCCCCAGTGTGGACGGTATGTTTCCGGTCAAACTGTTACCCGACAAATCAAGTGAGTACAAGTTTTTCAAGGAACCAATTCCCATTGGAATTTGACCCTTTAATTGGTTTTCACTTGCAACAAAGGCTTTAAGCAAAAGTGAAAAATTTCCAATGGCATCCGGAATTGTAATATTCAAGGAATTGACGGATAAATATATCTCCTCCAAAATTCTGCAATTAGTTAAAGATGAAAGGAAACTATGCTCTTGATATCCAGGCTCCACTGTCAGTTGATTTCCACTTAGATCAAGTCTTCTTAGATCTTTTAAGTTCCCAAGGTTTCTGGGTATATGTCCAGAGAGAAAGTTATCAAATAAATCTACTACTTGGAGGCTGGAAAAATTTGAAAGATGCGATGGGATATGACCACTAATTTTGTTCAAACCAAGATATAGAATTTTAAGATTAGGGCAAGAGATCCCAGTATCTAATGGAAGATTTCCAGACAAGGAATTTCCAGTCAAGCTGAGTTGTAGTAGAGAGGTAATGTTGAAAATATTTTGGGGTATTTTCCCAGTGAGATCATTCAGATGAAATGCCAAAATTTTCAGATTTTGGAGATGCCATAAATCACTTGGAATGCTTCCTTTCAAGTTGTTGTTTTCGATGCCAAAGCTTTGTAACATCGACAAGTTGCTTATGATAGGAGGTATATTTCCAGTTAATCTGTTACCTCCAAGAGCTAGGAATTCAAGCTTTTCTAAACTCCCAAAACCTTTTGGAATACTTCCATCAAACTTATTGTATGACAGAGATAAGTTAACAAGCTCTGTACAGTTATTAAACTGTGAGGTGAGCTTACCGCTGAATTCATTTGTGGAAATATACAGTCCCTGAAGATTAGGACATTGGGTGCAAAGATTCATTGGAAGGGTTCCGGAGAAGTAATTTTTTGTAAGACCAAAAGATGTTAGAAAAGAGAAGTTAAAGATGACAAGAGGAAATGGACCAGTAAGGCTATTTAAGTCCAAAGCCAAGATCTCTAATGACGACATATTACTGAGGGACAATGGAATTGTACCACTTAGACTGTTTCCAAGAAGATGTAAAACTCGAAGCTTGGGTAACATGCCCAATTCTTTAGGTATGCCACCACTAAAATTGTTGTAAAAAAGATATAAATATTTAAGCTTCTGGCAATTATGTATAGTTGGAGGGATAGTACCTTCCAATAAGTTGTTTGACAATTGAAGTCTCCTCAAGCGGTGTAGATGACTAATCTCATGTGGTAGAAAACCACTGAAGCTGTTGTTTTTAAGATCAAGTGAGACTAGGAAGGAGAGGTTGGCAATATGAGGGGAAATGGTGCCATGGAGACCCACGTAGGAAAGGTTCAAGGCTGTGACTCTTTGTCTGCGTTGGCTGCAAGAGACCCCAAACCACTCACAGAAGTTTGTTGTTGTGGACCAGTTACCACCAGCAAAGACAGAATCGTTTGGGCTAAAAGTGATTTGAGATTTGAAAGCAATGAGAGCTGATTGATCGGTAAACTTGTTGGAAGATTGGGACAACTGAAGTATGCATGACTGCATTAACAGAAAAGCCAACAGGAGGAAAATGTATGGCCTTTCCATTAGCGTAATGTGTGTGCACAAGAGAGACAGAGAAAGGCTCTTTGGAATAGGATAATCTTGCCGTTTCATTGGTACAGCTTATTAATACAAAATCATTTCAGATGTATCATAATCATGATGGGTATGTAACACGGTTGTTCGACCCTATGTGTGAACATAATATAAATTTTTTCCACTATTGCAAAAGCGGCATGTACCAAAATTCTAGTCTCGTCAATGTAGACGAAGAAAACAGATTAACAGAGGGATAAACACGAGAAATGCATGGAACACGACATGGGATAAATTATAATGGTGGTAAGATTTTTTATTTTTAACTCAAGTTTTTATTACCGAATTGGTCTTTGTCTATTTCCCCTATCATGGACCCACCAATGGATTTGGTTGGAAATTTGGGACAAAATGGGCTTTTGCCCTTTTCAACAAAATTAATTAGCCTTATACCCTCATTCCCAAACTAATTAGGAAAATGCCCCTCTTTTAAAACTCGATTTTTGATAAATCGAGTTAGGTCCTATAGCGGCATTTTTAAGGACCTATAGTGACGTTTTCAAGACATATAGTGGCGTTTTGTAACTCGATTTATATGAAATCGAGTTATAGGTAAAAAAAATTAAAAAAATTGCCTATAACTCAATTTAATGGAAGTCGAGTTAAAAAAGTCACTATAGGTCTTGAAAACGTCACTATAGGTCCTTAAAAACGCCGCTATAGGGCTCCATATTATTTTTTTTTTAATAACTCGATTTTGAGAAAATCGAGTTTTAAAAGAGGGGCATTTTCCTATTTAGTTTGGGAAGGAGGGCATAAGGCTAATTAATTTGGTTGAAAAAGGCAAAAGCCCATTTTGTCCTGGAAATTTGTCTACTGCCTTGTCCAAAAAACAAAAGTTGACGTGCTGGAAAGCCAAAACAACTGGCTTTTGGCTTTTATTAAAGACAAAATAATTGAGTTTAAATCTTTTATCTCATTATTTCTATTCTACTTTATAATCTATCAATAAAAATTAAACACATGTTGCATACATACTTCTTTTAATTAGATCCTTATTTTGACCTTTTTCCTTATTTTAGATTTGTTGGTAGATTACATAATCCCCTTATAATTTGTAGTAGTTTCAAATTAAAACCTCAAATTTTAAATGTTTTAATTAAGGCCATGGACTTTAAATTTTTTTTTTTTTTCAATTCACCTTTAATTAGTCACTATTAATTAAAAGTAATAGAAATTCACATAAATTGTGACAAAAATTATCACACAAAAAATTAATCTTTCATATGAAAGTATAAGACATTTGGTACACTATCAGTCATCATTTAGCTTCCCAAGTCTTGTGGAAGTTCCAAGCAAAGACCAAAAGACTCAATGAAACACACGGTGGTTGAATGAAAGATATCTGCCATCAATTTGTATGGGAGAAAACAAAAATACAACTGTTAACATGTGGTTTAGATTAGTAGACTTATGATTAACGTTTCACAAGTCTTTGGTCATTGTTTGGAACCCAAAGATTTTGAAAAGCTGAAATCTTGGAAGTTTGGACTGTACAGTAAATTGCTCTCTGCCATCACCTCCCTTGTACGAATTGGCCATTTTTTCTTCGGCATGTATTGTACAAGTCATTTCTATTCACTACTGTTGTTATTACTAGCTCTCTATTTTGGCATTTACTCCTAGTCATGTTGTTGCGCGGAAGTATCCCATTAAAAAAATTTGTGTAAAAAATTTGTCCCTTAACTTTTATATATATATATATATATATAATCATTGTTTTTTTATAATAAAAAAAGTTTAATGTGGCTATAGTCAAGCATCTTAAGTGGTTTTTTTTTTTTTTTTTTTTTTTTTTTTTTAAGTTGAAAACAATTACTTAGCCATTTATTCCTTTTGTCGTTTATGGTACAAGTATTTTGTTTAAACAGAATTGGTTTTTTTTTTTTTTTTAAGAAATGCTTTTAAAACTTTTTATTAAAAAAAGCATAATAGTAGTATGAAAATTTTTTAAAAATAATTAATTAATAAATACCCTTTTTAAGGAAATGCTTTTAAAAACTTTTTTTTTTTAAAAAAAAAGCACAACAGTAGTAAGAAAATTGTTCTAAAATAATTAATTAATAAATAGACCGTTATTTAAAAATAGGTTTTACTATAAAGAAATAATATGTCCACAATATTTTCACAATATTTTTACGACAAATTTCAAGTGACAGATTGTTATTGGTTGTTATTGTTGGGGCAAAAAAGTTAAATTTAAATTTTCTCTTGGAAAAAGTGTTAGATTCAAATTTGAACCAACAACAATTACCCATCTTTGATTTATTATTAAAATATTATAAAAATAGTACTTTTTTTTACTATAAAGTTGAAAAATAATATTATAATAGAATCGTTGGTCGATTACCTTCCCGTGTAGATCTATCTTAATAGAAAAACTTAGGTTCACGAACGCTGAGAAAAAGTAAAAACAGCTGTTCTTTTTTGTCATGTACGGTACAAGTCTTGCATAGTGTGAATTGATAGCTCTCTGTTTCTCCATTTTCTCGGCACCATTCATTCCTTGAATGCAAACTACAAATGTTTTTTTTTTTTTTTTTTTTGGTTTACGTTGAGTCGTTGACAAGAGTGACATGATAGTGACTACTCAACTTTTTAGTTGTATTTTATACATTTTTTCCTGTGACTATCCAATTTTTTTTTTTTTTTTTTTTTTTTATGGGTATCCAAATTTTGTTTTGTATTTTATACATGAGTTCGGTTAATGTGTGTCCTTAGAACACACATTAACAAATCTATTTTTGAAAAAAATTTAATTCTTGATAAACTTTTTTCAAAATTGATTTACTATTGTGTGACCTTAAAGCATATATTAATAAAATCTTTTACACATTTTTTTGCTTATGGCCGTGGGTAGTCTGTCCTTGTCCTTGTGCCAAGGCTATTGGGTAGGCCTGCATGGCTCAGGATTCTTTTTTACACCTTTTGTAATTGTTATTTATTTAAATATACCATTCTACCTTGTTTCGGTCCCAAAAAAACCAAAAATTCTTACAAGTGAGATTGCCCTGTTATTTCACAGGGAAAAACTTAACAATAAATTCAAAGGCAATTTATTTCATAATTAAAAAAAAAAGGGTGAAAAATTTTGCATCTTCAAACTTAGAAGGTGTTCGGCACGTTTAATTAACAGTTTTTAGTGTTTAAATAGTGAAATACATATTTTTATAGTACTTTTTAACTCACTTGTGTTATATTTGCCTAATATACAACTAAACTTTACAAGTTTCAAATTTATTATTCAAATTTCTCATCTCTTAAGAAATAAGGGGTTTATTATTATAATAAAAAAGCTTATCACAAAATTACAATGTTATCTTAACCAAAATTAAAATGAAACCAAATGAATAAAAGATAGACTTTATAATAATTTATTACTCAAACAATTGATAAACATATTTAAATTAATAGCCATGTAGATTGTATTTTGATATAAACTCAAATTTCTATATCCAAAAAAACTAAGTATTAACTCAAACCAAAATTCAACCAACGCTATAAAAGGAAGAGAGGAGACTTTGTGATGGAAAATTAAGAAAAAACAATACCAAAACACATATTAAAAAAAAGCCATCAACCTTAATCAGAGTTATAAAAAAGAACAAAAATCTACTGTGAGAGAGAGAGAAAGAGAGTACTCACAATTTTTTGTAGGAAAAATATGAATGGAAAGAGAGAAATGATACTGAATTTATACAAAATAAAATAGGGGGAAAAAAAGTCAAAATATAAGAAAGAGAAAATGATGAAGGAAGTGTAACGGTAAAGTAGAGAATAGTGGAAAGATAAAGAGACAAAGAGGAAGGACAAATGTTGAAAGAAGTATAACAGTAAATGTGGACTAATAGTAGGGCTGTCCAAACATATCCAGTGACCCGACCCACCCGGATACCCGACCGGAACCGATTCGAAACCAGCCAACTTGACCTACTCCAGCGGGTCGGTTTCGGTTTCTCTACCTCAAAAACCCGAAAAACCAGAACCAACCGACGAAAAACCCAGATTCCAACAGAAAACCCAGATTTCGGCACGAAACCCAGATTCTGGCAAGAAAATTCTAGATTCCGGCAATAAAAACCTAGATTCCGACGATTAAAAACCCAGATCTCGGCAAAAAAAGCCGAATTTAGGCATTATTTCACGCAAATCCGATGATATTTTGATCGAATCTAGCTAAATCTCATCGAATTCGATGAGATTACCGCCGAATCTGGTGAAATCTCCTAGATTCCGATGAGATTTTCGTCAGATCTGGATTTTTCTCACCCTTTCTCGCAGTTTCCTCACCGGTTTCTCGCCGTTTTCACAGATCTTTGACACCGACCAACCTGTCCGCCACCCGTTGAAGTCTGATCCGCCCGACCTGTTTACTCCGGTGGTCGACGACGGGTGAGTTTTTTCAAAACCAGATTCTGTCGGGTCGGTTCTGGGTTGGGCACAAACTCGACCTGAACCGACCCGTGGATAGCCCTAACTAATAGGCAGAAGAAGAGTTTTTTTTTTTTTTTTAGAATAGGGAGAATAAAAGTTTAAAAAGGGAAAAAAAAAGTTGAAAAGAAGTGGATGATGTAGCTCAATAAAAGCGTAATAATAATAAATGAGAAAAAAATATAGAAAATAAGTGGATGATGGGGCTCAACAAAAACGTAATAACAATAAATGTTACGCCTTTAGCTTTTAGATATGTATAAATATAAAGATTTATTAATTATAGATTATTGGTAAAAGATTGTGAGAAATAAATCATTTTTTTAGAAGAATATGAGAAATAAATCTCATTGGTCATTGGGCATGCTTAGAGTACAATAACTTTTATAATCTTTATCACAAAATTTGACATGATAAAGTTATATTACTAATTAGACCACCAATATTTTCACAATGGCTTTATCAGTACCCATCAAACTATGTCACCATAATAGTTGTAAAAAATATTAAAATTTTTTCTCTCTAAACTAACTGATTTAGACCACTTACCAATCATGATTATCCCTCGTCTTTTAATTAATTAATTAATTTTTTTTATACAAGATAGAATTTCAACTTTAACATAATCTAAGTGTATATATGTGTGAAATTTTCTTTTGGAGACTTGAACCACAGCCCTTACTTTCCACACCTTACAAACATTTATACTTGTTGAGTGATCACCGCATCAAAGGTGCGTAATGGTATTAATTAATTAATTTTAAGAAGGCTGCAATGTGACTATAGATTGAATGAATGAAACGCATTGGTATTCTATACAGTATGTTTGATCAAAAAGTTGATTCTAACTTCTTAATTACCTTTTTAGGTTATACGAGATGGTTATGTATACGTTGATATTACCTCAAGATTGTTTTCATGATAGTTGCATTAGCTCGAAGTGCTATTTGACCTCATAGACTACGATATGGGGTCTGGAAACGACTAACTTAATAATACTTTTGAAATGCGCACAAGTTAACAACTAGAGAGTGAGAGATTCTAAAAGACTAAATTTCTAAAGTAACTAAGTTAAACTAAATGTCTACTTGATTAAGTTAGATTGCATCATCACAATATCGAATAGGTCGAAGTAAATCATTTCGATTGAATTTAAAATAAAACAGATCATCTCGATTAAAGTCATATCATAGAAGTTCAGTTGATTAAAGAACTATGCTAGTATCACATAAAGTGGCACAATTTCTGACATACCTCGCCCACGTGGTGAGTTGTGAGTGGTAGAAAGGTGTCCTCACATGAACCCACCATCACTCCCTACTACTCACAACTTGCCACGTGGGCGAGTTGTGGCATAAGCATAATTCGTTACAATTTTTAAAATTTTATTAAAAGATAGGGTAGTTACAATTTTTCTTTAATGGAATATTTACAATTTGAAACTATAATCCCTTATCTATATCTCTTAAAATTAGGCACTTTCACATTTCTCTAATGCTTCTATACCGCAAGTCAGTTGCCAAAATCAAACATAAATAATTATCTCTTTTCCTACGGTTTAAAAAAAAATAACCTTTCTCTTTCTCTCTAAGAAGGAGCAGGCCTTCCCTTCTAGGTAATTTTCTTAATTCTCTCCTTTTTTTTTTTTTTTTTTTTTAATCATTTATTGCTTATATTATTTTGATTGTTGCATGAGATTTTCATTTATTTGTTAAGAAAATTGTAGGAAAAATATTTGGAATAGCATAAACTGTATATAACTATTTTTAAGGTTATTGGAGCAGTTACCGTTGTTGTACAACTGATTTTGTGGGGGAAAAACTAAGGAACTAAGTATCAAATTGGATCAAAGTCAGACGATGAAAAATGATCAAGGGATAACACCATTTTTTTTATCCTTTTAATTCTCATTAGAAGTTATTATTTGTTGTATTTATCCATTTTATTAGTAAAGGCACATGTGTCAAATAGTTTTTTTTTTTTTTTTTTCATTTTCTTTTGCAATCATTTTGTAATTTTATAACTGTGAACTATAGAATTTCAACTAAAATAATGTAATTATTTACTTTATCTTATAGGAATTGGTTTGTCGATGAAAGACATGGAAATAAGAGAATCAAGTAAGGGGAGATTCCCATGAAAAAGAAGTTCATTACTCATTAGTAAATTTTTATTGTTTGAGTCTCTAAGATTATTTGCTTCAATTTTTATTTACTTACAAATTTTTTAGTCTCAGATGTCCATCCTAAATTGCTAATTTTTCACCATTGGAAATTCTTTGATTGGCGAGTCTCTAAAATTTATGACATTAGAAAAGATGAATAAAAAAAAATTGTGACACTTAACTCAAAATCCTATATATATATATCAACATATTCAATTTAATTTGGGTTAGGAACCGACAGGCGACAAGTACAACCTTCATTTTGAAGAAACTTTTCTTCAATCAGAGTGAACAATAAGTCTTAAGACTTTGACTTTAATCTTGCAATTTAAGCTCTCATATTCCGTGTTTTTGACCTTTTAAGTTTTAATACTATTTCTTTTTCACAGCAATTATTTGGCCATTTGTTCGTTGTCATATAAGTGAGACTATCCTATTCCAAAGAGCCTTCTCTGTCTCTCTTGTGCACACACATTACGCTAATGGAAAGGTCATACATTTTCCTCCTGTTGGCATTTCTGTTAATGCAGCCATGCGTACTCCTTGGCAATAACAACTGTTAAGTGTCAGTTGTATGACACTTATAGTTGTTATTGCTTTTTTTTTTTTTGGTTAATATAGAGACTTTTTTTTAGTATTGACTTCTAATCTTACTCCCCTAAATTGAAATTTTGGCTCCGCCATTGATTAAGGTCTTGCTCAAAAACACTAAAAACGTCCACAGACGGACTTTCAAAAGACATGAAATCTAACTCCTGATTAGTACCCTTCTTTGCAAGCACATCAACGCACCTATTTGCCTGCCAGTAGCAATGATTAAATTGAATCCAATGAAACCGAGATGCCAACAGCCTGCAATCAACCAAAATAGGAGAAACCACATTATTCACATAATCTAACCTGCTTAAAACATTCACAACAGCTTTAGCGTTAAGTTCAACAAGGAAAAGGATATTTAGGTTGCTGCACAACATTAGCCCATCACTTAGGCCTCACAACTCCGGCACAAAGCTATTAGTTATCCCTATACGCCTAGAAAACCCAGAGACCCATCTTCCATGGCTGTCTCTAACAATACCCCCACAGCCAGCTAGACCTGAGCTACCAGCAACATTCCCATCAGTATTTAGCTTCATCCAGCCATCAGGGGGCGTTTTCAAACTTACTCGCTACTAGCACAGTTCGCCTATGGCAACATCCACATTTACCTTTATTTTCTCATATTTGGGTGTCAACTTGTGATTTTATTATAATAAAGGAGTCAATTTTGTAGTTAAGGCCATTTCCATATTTTCTCTTGATTCAGTCAAAAATATATATTTTCTCTTGATAAACATAAAAATTAATAAATTCTCAACTAGTAAAGTTGCTGATGTTTGAATAAGAGATCTAGGGTTCAATCTTCGTCTACACCAAAAACCAATTAGTGTCTTGGTTTAATGATAAAAAGATATTATCATGAGCGAACATCATAGGTTGAAACTCTCTAATAAAAAAAAACATAAATAAGTATAAATATTTTCCTAAAAATAAATAAATAAATACAAACACACACATATATATATATGAAACAATCTAGTTAAGTGTATTAATCCAATATATTAACTTAAATAACATGTTCTTTAACAAATTTTTTTTCAATTGTTTTATTGTATTGGCCAAAACACTAATACTAGCCGAAACACTTACAACCCAATATTTTATTTGGTACATTTTAGAGGAGTATCGGTACCGGTTTAATGATCGGTATAGTATATTTTCCCCATACCGATACAGTATTGACTTCCTTAATGTGCACAAGTCAGATAGGGCAAGTTGAGGGAAAAATTTTAAACCAATCTACTATTAATGGGTTGGAAAATTTTCAAACCACTGCCAACCCACCAAACTATAAAAATGTCTGGTCAGTTGAAAATTTAGGTAGTTTCAACTCAGCGGATTGAGCGGGTTAGTTTTAGTTATGTGTTGTATACTAAATTTCAAAATTTATTTGATCATTTACAAGTAATTTGAAAAAGTATTTCCTCTAAATCCTATAAACCATTGAACGGCTTGCAATAAAAATATAAATCATTAAAGGAAATCATAAGAAGTGTCCACTTTTTTATAGATCAAAGTACACACATCTTATGGTATAAGTATTTTCTAAATTTTTCTAAAAAAAAAAGACCTTTAACCATATCTATGTCATTATGTATGCTTACGAATATGCGAAACATGGAGTTAATTAAAAATTTGAATTTGATATGGAATGAAGACTAACAAGAGATGAATATATATATATATATAGGCAAGTCAGGTCGAGTCAGGTAGGGTTTGGGTGGTTTAAAAAAAACTCAAGCCACTCCCAACCCACCACTTTAATAGTTGAACTCGCCCAACTCACTTGTAAATAAATATCATATCCATGCAAGGCAGTGTAGAACAAAGTAGATCTAGCAGATTGAATGGATTATTACATTGGCCTAACTTACACGTGGAATTATCATTGGTACTTAGTGAAAAAGTGGAGTTGGATGCACCAATCACAAGTTGAGACTTGAATGTATTGTTGTTTTGAGTGGTTCTAGAATTTTCCAAAACTGAAAAAAAAAAAATCTTCCAAGTAAGATTGCCAGATATTTTGCAAGAAAAAAAAAACGTACAATGAGGAAATGAATTATTCAATAATTTTCTTCACAATTTATTAAAATGGGAAACTTGAAGTGATGGAAAATAAAAATAATGTTAGTAGTGGCTTCATGTGAAATTGAATGTCTATAACTCACAACTTGTCATCTCGACAAATTGTGTCCATGGCAAAATATTATAATAATAATAATAATGACGACAACGACGACGATCAAATCTTGTGCATACACAACCCAAACCAATTCCTTATTGATGAATTTGTTTTGTTGTACAGCACTCTTGCCACCAAGCACCTAAGTCACCAAAGTATAGAATATAAGTGGAGTTATGTTGAGGATACTATGAATTGTACTATGTAAAGAGGGAGTTTCAAATACATACACTTATATTATGATAGAGTAGAATTCTATCTCAAATATAAAATATAAAATAAATAAATAGAGTAGTAGTAGTTTTAGCATTTTTCTAAGTAAGAGAATATGAGAAATAAATCTCATTGGCCATTGTCCAGGCTTAGGATGCAATGCCGCACATCTAAAATTAAACCTCATAATAAGTAATGTTAAGTAGTTAACAATTTTCACAAGTTTTTCCATAACAGGTGATGCAAAGTAACACCAATCACGTGTCATCTCAAGTATTCTAGAAAGAGATTTGGTTATGGAGGGTGACGATGACAACATTGTACTTAGTGGATTCATCACGGTGTGATGGATCAGGTTCTTCACTGACATAGGTTAGGCTCTTTGTCTATGGCCAAATTTCAATGGAAGACTAAACTCATGCATAGAGGTTGGTGGTTCTCAACAAAAAAATAAAAATCAGTAGTTTTTATTTATTTATTTATAATTTGATAGTTGCAATGGGAAGGGGAGAATTTGAACCTTGGAAACATATGAAAGTACCAACTAATAGAAAATAATAATAATTGAAGTTGAATAAACAACATTACTAAAACAACATTACCAAATGACCATTAAGGTTTTAAGCAAGTTTAGTATTGTTATTTGTTGATTAAATAATAATTTTTAGTGTTTAAATATTACAATACATATTTTTATAATATTTTTTAATCTACACATATTTGCACAATATTTAAACAACATTATTAAAAATTTCTTACCGGACGAGCCCTACTCTTCCTAACTTACTTAACACTTCCTTCTCAAAAATCGTACGCACACTATATGAACACTAGGCATACTATAAATCATACCAATCAAACAGTCTCGCAGCTACGAAAGTAAACAAATAAAATTTAAATTCAGCAAAAAAAAAATTAAAAAAAAAAAAGAATTGGATTTTAGTTTTAAAATACCTATTCTAAGACCTTCAAGGAAGCAAACTCCCGTCAAAAAGAAAAAGGACGTTGCTTCTTTTGAGTAAAACTTTTGACAATTTATTTATATTAGACTCTCTTTTTTTTTTTTTTTTTTTTTTTTGTATGTAGGGAGAAGACTTTTCGATTTTTTGCACAACATTAATTACTTAGAATAATAATTTAAAAAATTTTAAATTAAACAAATGTCATAAAATTAGACAATAATTGAAATTAATTTATAATCTAATTAAAATTTTTTTCTCAATTTTGAGTTTTGACTCCACAAATATAGAGTTTAATTATATATAGACTAGAATGGCCAAAATGGTATAGCACTCTTCTTGCGTGATGCCATGTTGGGCACCTAAATGTGTCGGTACATCAACATGACAAAATTTTGCAATTTCCTCCAGCCGCCAAGGTAACAATTGTAAATTTTTCTTCCTGGGTCCACAATTAGCTTTCACAAAAGCCAATTGCAATTATTTTGGCTTTCCAGCGCGTCAACTTTTGCCTTTTGGACAAGGCAGCAGAAAATTTTCAAGCAAATCCGTTGGTGGGACCATGACAGGGGAAAGAGACAAAGACCAATTCGGTAATGCAAATTATGCAATAGGATTAACAAAGGTAAATGTTAAATTATGCCGTAAGGGCATTAATTTAAGAATTATTTTTAAAAATATTTTATAAGAAAATAATAAAATAATTAATTTTTTTGATAATTTTTTATATACTATTATAGTTTATTAACAATTATTTTAAATTTTGTTTCTCAAAAAAAAAAAAAAATTGTCCTAAATTTCAATAAAAGCAAATCCCAATAAACCAAGACTAAAACAGGACTCTTCAAAAAGACAAAGGTAAAATACTGGTAATATTTTAAAGGTTTAGATTAATGCAAATTAAGTCCAAAATTTTTTGAAACTGACCCACTTGGTCCCTAACCAAACTTAGTCCCCTAAATTGTTACACATTTATATATATACAATGAGAGAAGAGAAATTTGAACCTTAGATGTTTCCGATAAAAATACAGACAAATGTTAACCAATTTAATTATAAGTCGTTCAACAACTAATATTAAATATTTAAAACTAGATAAATGGGAGAGATTGAAAGTAGGTAGTGTTTGGGTATTTTTATTTTATTGGAATTTTCAGTGTACGATAATCTATATTTTTTAGAGAGACCAAGTGAGCTATTTAATGACCCACAATATTTTAACACAATTGTGGCGTACATACCAACTATATGAAGGATTGACAAACACAATTACACAAATGTTTTCATGTAAAATTCTCCGACAATAAGTTGAGCACCTTTTTTTCCCCTCAATAATCTGAGCAAGAGATTTGAAGGAAGGTATAGCAGAAGGAAGTCCCTTAGTGAAAATGTGGGCTAATTGGTCTTTTGCGAGGTACATGGTGTACACAACGCCACCATGGGAAACCCTTATAACGTACTAAATCCTAGCTTGAAACACAGTTTTATAGACATATATATTTCCCATCAATATTATCACAATAAAAATTGATTGATTTGGAAAGAAAGCATATTAGGTGAACCTAAATTGTATCATAGATATATCATATTAATGGTCTGTTTGGTTTGAGGGGGAAGAAGGGAAAATAGAGGAAAATTGATAAAAAATTAGCCTAATATTTAGCCCACTTTACTCCACTTCCCTTTGTTCTCCTTCTCTCTCCCCTCAATCTAAACATGCCATAAATACTAAAAAGCAAGGGAGTCAATACCGTACCGGAGGCTGTACCAGTTTGCCCAGCGGTACGATATATTTCGGATACCGGTCAATACCGGTGTACCGTTTCGGGTTTACCGCTATTTTTTATATTTATAAATAAATAAATATATATATATATATATATATATATATGTATGTGTGTGTGTATATATATTATAATAAATATAAAAGTTTATCATTAAACATTTTCTCAATTCAGAAGTAATTATTCATGGTTTTAGACTTTAGTATCAATTAAAAGAAAAAGAAAACACAATATAAAAAATAGAAAGCTTAAAAGTTACCATTGCATACGAAGAAAACAAATAATACTAATAAGTTAATATAAATAAGTTACCATTTTGCCCTAACAAAAATTCAAAAATTACAAAACTTTAAAAAAAAAAAAAAAAAAAAAAAAAAAAAACCTTTTTTCTGTACCGGCCGGTATGCCCGGTACCGGCCGGTATTGCCCGAAATTGGCCGGTATGGCCGGTACATGGCCGGTACGGCCGGTATTTAAACTGGTACGAAACATTGATGTTTCGATACCGGTATGGAGCCGGTACGGTACGTACCGGCCGGTACGGCCGGTACCGGTATGGTATCGACCACCTTGCTAAAAAGTAATATGCTCAAATTTTATGTTGAATCTCCCAAGTATTTGTTGTTTATTAGTGTTGATCTGATATAACTTATTCTCGTTGATTTATTTTGCTTTGAAAATAAGTGTAGGAAAAATTATACATCAACAAAAAATGAGCCTTTAAAATTAAACTATTTTTTTAAAAGGCTAAACCAATCATACACATAGCAAACCATTGAAACAATTTCAATTAGCATTTGAATAAACTTGAATTTGGGTCTGTATAAAATTGTGAACCTCACTACCTCAGTCAATATTGGAGTATCTTTTTGCAAGCACTAAAGTAGACTTTTAGCTTTGGGGGGCTAAACTAAAGTTTGAATCGGGATAGTTTTCTAAATTGTAGGATAAAATATCTACTAAAATTCAATATTAAATTAATACTTGAAAAAATAGATCTAATACCCATTTAATATTAAAAAATATAAACAAAAGAAAGTCACGAAATAATTTTTTACCAATACATTTCAAATCACTCATTTATCAAAACGAAGCTCATTTTTCATATAAATTTCAAAAATCATCAATAACTGATTTTTTAAAACTTTCACAGTAATTTTCCTTTTGATATATATATATATATATATATATATAAAATAAAACTCAAAGAAAATCCAATTAGATTTTAATTGAATTTTCAATTTTGCGTCACGTGTCCCAATTTATTTTTAATTTTGTGTTAAGTGAATTATTAAGTGTAAAAATCGAAGAGTTCAAATCCAATTACATTCTAAATTGGATTTCAATTGAAGTCCAATTTTTCATCACGTGTCCATTTTAGTTTTTAATTTTTGTCACAAGTGAATTATTGGATGCAAAAATCAAAGAGTCTAAAACCAATTAACTTCTAAATATTATATATATATATATATATAATGAGAAACCATTATATATTTTAGAAATGTATGGTTTAAAAAAAGTATAAACTAATTTCATGTATAATTTTACCCTCTTTTCAAAAAAAATTATTATTTGAACCGCATAATTGTGATTGTTTTTAATTGTATCCGTGCATATGCACGGATCTACACACCAGTATATAATTAGAGCCAAAGTTAAGAGAACTTAATTAGATTCTAAATTAAATTCCAATTATTGTCTAATTCTATGACACATGCCCTATTTAAGTTTTTTTTTTTTAATTTTTTTCTGGGTGAGTTAACGTTATGCAAAAAACAAAGAGTCTAATATAAATAAACCTTCAAAAACCCAAAAAAAAAAAAAAAAACTCATGTGTATATCCAAAAAAAAATAACTAAAATAAAAAATAAAGAGAGAGAGAGAGAGAGAGAGAGAGCAAAACTCATCTATGACTTAAAAAATGTGTAACTCTTACACCATATATAATTTGAACCCATATATGTGTAATTGTGATTGTTTTTATCTGTACTGTGCATATGGAGGAGTTATACACTAATTTACTTTAATGCATGAAATTTTTTTTATTTGGGGTCAATGAGTAAATTTTAAACTTGTTGACAACCCAAATATATCAAGAACCAAGATCAACCAAAACATCCCAATGTCTTCGTACAGTTCAAGATGAGTAAGAGGAATCTAGGGCGACTCCACATTAGGGACAGGGTGGTCACAGGAATACCCTGACCTTGGAAAAATAATAATTATAATATATATGTTTTAAAAAAAATTACGATTTTTTATCCTTAAAAAATTTTTTTGACCACCCTAAAAGTTTTTAGGCCCAACCTAATTACACTTTGGACAAAATTTGACAACAAATTTGATTGTAGACTAAGGTTATAACTACACTTAATATTTTTTTTATTAAATATGAATTTTGACAAATCTACTATTAAATTAAATTTTCTTCTTTTATTCTCCATACTAGCAAAATTTCAAAAAAATAAAAAATCAATAGCTATGTCATCACAAAATTTTAAATTTTGAAGGTGAAGAGACAATATTGTACTTAGTGACTAAACTCAAGGAACATGCAGAGAGAGAGAGAGAAAGAGAGAGAAGTTGGTGCTTCTCAACAAATTAAAAAAAAAAAAAACAAATCAGTAGTTTTATTTATTTATTTTATTTATTATAATTGATAGTTACAACGAGAAATGAAGAATTTAAACCCTGGATATTTTGGAAATATGAAAAAAATACCAACTAGTAGAAAAAAAAATTGAAGGTAAATAAAAAAAGTTTTTTTTGTTGATAATTTGATAATTACAATAGGAAAAGAGTGATTTGAACACTGAATATCTTAGAAACACCAAAAAGCATCAACTAGTAAAAAATAATAATAATTAAAGAAAAAAAGAAAGGGGGAAAAATGCTATGGTGCTGCCATGACTTCACAAGAGGGTTAATTAATTGTAAAAGCTTTTCTAAAAGTACAGATATATCAAGCTCTTAATTTTTGTTGTAAAGAAGATTCAGTTTTTTCTTCTAAAAAATAAAAATAAAAATAAAAATAAATGAACAAATGCATCTGGGATCTTAGAGCATTAACATCTGTGATCTAAAAATTTTTCTCATTTTACCATTTCAAAAGTTATTTTATTTATTATACCATACTATTTTACAATACATCCAACATTCTAACTTTTATTTTACCATACAACACATTAAAATAATATATTTATACAATAAAATAATATAACCCAATACTCAAATAAAAACCCAAAACCCAATCAAATATATATATATTTTTTAAAATACCATTTTGCTACAGTATCATCATAAAAGTAGGATGGTATTGTAATTCAATAATAAAAAAATTTTAGCATTGAAAGTATGGATAATGCAAGATTTATGGGTTTAATGTTAAATTTTAGCATATTTGAAATTTTAGCATGCCGGATACTAATGCACTTATGATTAAGAAAAATCTACCCTTAAGTATCAATAGGCAAAGCATTACTCCCACCACTTCTATAGTTCCTTAAGCGTTATATACTTATATCTTGATATGTTAGGAGGTTTCTTAATTGAATTCAAGAACTTCAATGTACTTACCAACAATATTAATCTGGCCCTTTTTAAAAGACAAGCAATTAATTGCAAATATGTGATTCTTTAAACAATGCCAATGCAACCACATATGAGTATATCATTCCGTTTAGCAAGCGCATGGGATAATGATGCTCCCAGGTCAAATCAATGTATTTACGTGTTGATTGTTGGTCATATAATTAGAATGTGTTTAGTATGAGTTTATAAGTTCAACTTTTAACTTTTAACTTTTAATTTTTTTTTAGTTTTTATATACAAATTTTAAAATTTTTTTTTTTACTTTTTATTATATTTTTAATTTTTTTTAAGGTATAAGCATACTTTAGCACATTTTTAACAAAATTTTTTAATTTTAATTAAATAATTTGTCTCCAAACATGACCTTACGTCAACATTACAAAATTTTAGAATTTCCTGCAGCAGCCAAAGCAACCATTGTAAAATTTTCTTTCTAGTGGGTCCACCACAAAAGGAGGCCAATTCATTTGGCATCTACGAATATTAAATGTTGGTGGGCTCCATGAAATCTTGCTAAGGCTGCGTTTGAATTGGGTGTAAACCATTTTCAGAAATCATTTTCCACATTTTTCACGTGTTTGGCTATTATGGAAAATAGAATTTTCCAAAAAATTACTTCCAATTTTCCCTTACACAACGGAAATGATTTTCACTACCTATTTTCACTTCAAAGTATTTCCGGAAAAAGAGAGAGAGAGAGAGAGAGAGGAAGGAAGAAACGGAGAAAGCCCAGATCGCCGGTGCGAGTTCGCCGGCGAACCCATCTTCACGATCGCCACGACCCACCGATCTTCAAACCAGAGTCGGCGACCCACGAACCCAAAGCCCAAAGCGTTCGACCTAGACCCAGACGTTCGACCCATCGCCTTCGACCTTCGACCTTCGACCCATCGCCTTCGACCCAGACCTTCGACCCAGATGTCGTCATCAACCCATCGCCGAGACCCAGACCCAGACCCATCTCAGTTTTGTTTTTTTAAAGTTTGATTGTTGTTGTTGTTGTGGTGGTGTGGTGGTGATGTTTTGGTGGGTGTGGGTTTTGATTGCCGGAATTTGTTGTTTAATTGGCTGTGATGTTGAAATTTTTTGTAATAAAATTTGTTTGGATGCTGAAAAAATGTGAGAAAATAATAAGAAAATAGCATTTTCAAATGCAACCAAACACATAAAAACATTTTCTAGAAAAATGTGAATAATACTGCCAAACACTTGAAAATAATTTTCTTTTCTAGAAAATAGTATTTTCGAAAAATAGATATTTTTCGGAAAATATTTTATGAGACCCAAACGGACCCTAAAAAGTGATTTTGGCTTTAACAATGTTTTTTGGACAAGGCGGCAGACAAATTTTCAACCAAATCCAATGGTGGGACCATGACAGGGGAAACAGACAAAGACCAATTCGGTAATGCAATAGGATTAACAAAATAGAGTTGGTCTAAGAGCAAATACCAATTAAGCAAAACTAAAATAGGACTCTCCAATAAATTTTTTTTAAAAAGAGTAAAAATGCTGTTAATAGAATAAGTCTAAGACTTTTTGAAATTGAGTCACTTGGTTAATATCTTTTTGTATTTTTATATATAATAAGAAAATATAAATTTGAACCTTAAATGTCTCTAATAAAAATATAAAAAGATGTCAACTGATTGGGTTATGAGGCTTTCAACCACTAATGCCAAATCTTTACAACTAGATAAATTAGAGAGATTGAAAGTAAGTAGTGTTTGGATATTTTATTGGAATTTTCAGTATATATAATCTATGTTTTTTTGGAGAGATTAAGTAGGCTATTTAATGACCCACAATATTTTAACACAATTGCGGTCAAACATGCAATTCTTATTTTTCTTAATTGATTTTATTAATGATCTAGTACAATTACAATATTTTGCAAAGTTTTATATAGAGATCTATTTGGTCACAGTATGTTAGGGACAATGGAGAAGGGAAGAACAAAAGACAAAAGATTTAAGGCCTGTAGTTGCAGTCTTTAAAACTTGATTTTCCCTCACTTCAAAGAATTTGCTAGGGTTTCAAGCAAATAGACACTAGCATACATCTACAAATAGCAGTTCTAAAAATACTTAAGAAGTTCTATATAGGTCGATGTGTTTTGCAATATAATGTATCTTGCTGGAAATAATTGAACTTGCCTAATAAGAAAATGTAGTGTTAATAGTAGGTCTTAAAGAAAAGAATTTGCTGTATCTAAAAATGTACTTTAAAAAATGTCGGACAATAGCATTACCAGTTTTTTGGGACTGTTACCACGTCTATCTTTTTTTTTTTTTTTTGGTAAAGTGGAATATATTAAACAAACTAGGAAGAACAAAACAACTCAGGACAAAGCCTGTTCAGGTACAACCCTTTAAGGTCAGAATCTAACAGATTAACTAAGTCCACAGGCGGACACATGAACATAACAAAATCTGTGGCTTGGAGACCACCTAAACGAGCAAGACCATCAGCGCACCTATTGGCTTCACGATAACAATGCCTAAGGCGAATCTGGGGGATCCGAGACACCAAGAGCCTGCAATCATCCATGAGAGGGGATACAAATACATTAGAGTAATTCGGGTTGGAAATGGCATCCACAATAGCTTTAGCATCTATCTCTACTTCTACTGCAGCAAAATTGTAATTGAGACACAAATTAAGCCCATCACGAAGAGCCCATAGTTCAGCAAGAAAGCTGGTAGTCGATCCAATCTTGCGCGCAAAGCCCACTATCCAGTTTCCTTCTTCATCTCGGATTAAACCCCCTCCCCTTGCTCGGCCCGGATTACCAAGTGAGGATCCATCTGTGTTCAATTTTACCCACCCATTTGCTGGCTTACACCAACGGACAGGTTTATATATTCTAGTGGTAGCTTCCTTATGAGGGCCAGTAAAGAAATTATATTCTACGGCCCTTCAAGAAATTTCCTTAGCTAAGTTATGATTCGGCCTTTGCTCCTTGAACACTACCTGGTTTCTGTGCTTCCAAATAAGCCATAAAGCAAAGAGAAACATTGTACACCATGGAATAGCATGACAACCAATGACCTGTTGCTTGGTGACATTCTCCTCCAACCACTCCTGAAGGTTGCTGCTAAAGAAGGACCCATTAACCCGATTCTCACCCAGCTGGTTCCATATATGCTTAACCACATGTTACCACGTCTATCATGTTCACACATATGGTCCAATACCACAACCACATACCACTAACCGCCACTCGCAACTTATCGTCTTGGTAAGTTGTGTCCATAGCAAAATATAATAATAATAATCAATTCTTGTGCATACGTGGCCTAAACCAATACCTTAGTGATGAATTTGTTTTGTTGTACAACATTCTTGCCACTAAGCACCAAAGTAAAGAACATAAGAGAGTGATGGATACTATAAATTTTATTATATAAGGTAAAGCTGATGCCTAGAAACTTGTCACTTAACTAACATATTTAGGTGTTTCAAATGAAGATGTTCAAGGTACAAAACTCCTCCCCACTGTTATAACTAACAAATTATAAAAAATAAGTAAATAAATTATACTTATAAACATATTGTTACTAATCAAAAAAATAATTCAAATATTCATTCATTATGCTATTGAGTTCACCAATCATATTTATTGTCATATTAGTTTGTAGTGAAATAGTAATAGTTTTAACTTTTAAGTTTTAACATTTTTCAATTAAGAGAATATGTGAAATAATCTCATTGACCTCTATGCAAGCTTATGATTCAATGACACACATTGAAATTAATCATTTGTAATAAGTAATGTCAAGTAGTTTACAAATTTTACAAGTTTATCCCAACGGGTAATATGAAAAGTTGTGATTGAATTAACATCACTTTTACATAGATATTCTATCTTGTATAAAAAATAATTCATTAATTAATTAAAAGATGAGGGATAATCATGATTCATAAGTGGGCTAAATCAGTAAGTTTAGAGAGAAATTTTTTAAATATTTTTTACAACTATTGAGGTGACATAGTTTGATGGGTACTGATAAAGCCATTGTGAAAATATTAGTGGTCTAATCAGTAATATAACTTTATAATGTCAAATTTTGTGATAAAGATTATAAAAATTATTGTGTATCTAAGTATTATTGTGAAAATGAGTAATTGTACTCTAAGCATGTCCAATGACCAATGAGATTTATTTCTCATATTCTTCTAAAAAAATTATTTATTTCTCACAATCTTTTATCAATAATCTATAATTAATTAATTTTTATATCTATACATATCTAAAAGCTAAAGGCGTAACATTTATTGTTATTACGTTTTTGTTGAGCCACATCATCCACTTATTTTCTACATTTTTTTTCTCTTTTTAAACTTTTATAAGATGAAACATAGTATTAATTGTTGTTACGCTTTTATTGAGCCACATCATTCACTTCTTTTCAACCTCTTTTTTTTTTTTATTAACTTTTATTCTCCCTATTCTAAAAATAAAAAAAATAAAAAAACAAAAAAACTCTTCTCCTCCCAATTAGTCCACATTTACTGTTATACTTCTTCCAACATTTCTCCTCTATCTTTGTCTCTTTATCTTCCAACTACTCTTTATTTTACCGTAATACATTCTTTATCATTTTCATTTTTTTATATTTTGAATTTTCTATTCCCTATTTTATTTTGTATAAGTTCAATATCATTTCTCTCTTTCAATTTATATTTTTCCCACAAAAAAATTGTGAGTACTCTCTCTCTCTCTCAGTAGATTTTTGTTCCTTCTTATAACTATGATTAAGGTTGATGGTTTTTTTTTTTTTAATATGTGTTTTGGAATTGTGTTTTCTTAATTTCCCATCACAAAGTCTTCTTTCTTCCTTTTATAGCGTTGGTTGAATTTAGGTTTGGGTTAATACTTAGTTTTTTTGGATATAGGAATTTGAGTTTACATCAAAACACAATTTACATGGCTATGAATTTGAATATGTCTACCAACTGTTTGAGTATTAAATTATTATAAAGTCTGTCTTTTATTCATTTGGTTTTATTTTAATTTTAGTTAAGATAACATTGTTGTAGGGTCAAAATTTGCAGCCCAAGCCCAAAAGGTAAAGGATTGGAGCCCAATAAGCCCACTACAATGAATTTGTAGAGTGTGGGTGAAAGAATTGGGCTGGCTGTGAAGTAAACAACAGTTAATTAAGATATCAAGGGATGAACCAACGCAAAAACACTTGAAAAACTGAACAAATTGACGTCCGAAAAGGTATATTATTGATTGAAAGGTGAATACAGTCCTTAGAGCTACAGTAAAATCGTTTTCCTCTTCTTCTTCTATTTTCTTTCAATCCCCCTTCATCAGAGGTCTCTTCCATTTATATAGCCTGCTTCTAAACCATCTTCATCACACACTTGTTCTTCATCTAAGCATTCACTTAAGTACATGTTACATCAGGTATCTTCTTTAGTTCTCCATGAGTGGTGGTAGCTGAGATTGCATTGTTCAGGGGTCTTTTCCACATAAATGCGGCTAGAAAAGTTGCTGCAGTGCATTAAACACGGTGGTAGCAGCTTTTTTTCTAGATATTTCTCTATTTCTATCATCTTCATACGTGCAAGCAGTTCATCCTTATCGCTGGATCCTCTTGGAAGTTCACCTAAACTGCCCAGGTATTTACTTGATCGATATTCTTCAAGTCCGAAGAGGGTATACTCCTCGGACAATACTTCCACTCCCTTTCCTTACTTGATTCTCCATTCTGGGGCCTTTCTCCATCCTTTACCCCTCCTCGGACGTACTCATATCTTCAAATGGGGCCTGAGGCCCAACATACGTGTTTGGGCTTTCACCCCCCACAATTGTAATTTTGTGATAAATTTTTTTATTATAATAATAAACTCCTTATTTCTTAAGAGATGAAAAATTTAAATAATAAATTTGAAATTTATAAAGTTTAGTTGTATATTAGGCAAATATAATACGCATGAGTTAAAAAGCGCTGTGAAAATACGTATTTCAATATTTAAACATTGAAAATTGTTGTTTAAATGTAGCAAACACCTTCTAAGTTTGAAGATACAAAAATTTTCACCTTTTTTTTTTTTTTTTTTTTTTTTTTTTTTTTTTTTTTTATAAAATTATGAAATAAGTTGCCTTTGGATTTATTGTTAAGTTTTTCCTGCGAAATAACAGGCCAATCTCACTTGGAAGATTTTCTCTCTTTTTTTTTTTTTTAGTCAGTAAGTTAAATTACACAAGAGGCAATTCCGAATTTGGAAGTCTATAGGCATGTGCGTCCCAAAATTCCACTCCTGTCAACGTAAACAAAAAAGAAAAAAAAACATTTGTGGTTTGCATTCAAGGAATGAATGGTGCAAAGAAAATGGAGAAACTGAGAGCTATCAATTCACACTAGACAAGACTTGTACCGAACATGACAAAAAATAAAAGGCCAAGTTTTAGTGAAAGAGACAAAAAGGAAAGCTGTTTTCACTTCTTCTCAGTCTCGGTGAACCTCTGTTTTTCTATTAGGATAGATCTACGTGGGAAGGTAATCAACCTACAATTCTATTAGAATATCATTTAAAACTTTATAGTAAAACCAATTTTTTAATAATGGTCTATTTATTAATTAATTATTTTAGAACAATTTTCTTACTAATATTGTGCTTTTTTTTTAATAAAAAGTTTTTAAAAGTATTTCCTAAAAAAGGGTATTTATTAATTAATTAACTTAAAAAAAATTTCATACTACTATTATGTTTTTTTTAATAAAAAGTTTTTAAATGCATTTCTTAAAAAAAAAAAAAAAAAACCAATTCCGTTTAAACAAAATACTTGTACCATATACGACAAGGAATAAATGGCTAAGTAATTATTTTCAGATTAAAAAAAAAAAAAAAAAAAAAAAAAAAAAAAAAAAACTGCTTCGGATGCTAGACAATAGTCACATTAAATTTTTTTTATTATAAAAAAACAATGATTATATATATATATATATATATATATATATATATATATATATAAGAGTTAAGAGACAAATATTTTACGTAATTTTTTTTAAATGGGATAATTCCAACGCAACAACATGATTAGGAGTAAATGCCAAAACAGAGAGCTAGCAATAGCAATAGTAGTGAATAGAAATGACTTGTATACTACATGGCGAGGAAAAAATGGCCAATTTGTGCAAGGGAGGTGATGGCAGAGAGCAATTTACTGTACAGTCCAAACTTCCAAGACTTCAGCTTTACAAAGTCTTTGGGAGTTCCAAACAATGACCAAAGACTCGTGAAACATTAACAGTAAGTCTACTAATCTAAACCACACGTTAACAGTCGTATTTTGTTTTCTCCCATACAAATTGATGGCAGATATCTTTCATTCAATCACCGGGTGTTTCATTAAGTCTTTTGGTCTTTGCTCGGAACTTCCACAAGACTTGGGAAGCTATAGCCTTTGTCTTTAACCAGTGTAGGTTTTCAAGGTTGATGAATGATTGAGTCGAAAGCAACAAACAAGAAACTGAAAAGAGAAATAAGAGAGTTTGGGAAGCGAAGAGAAAAGGAAACTAAGAAGCAAGAGACATTTAGATTATAAATATAAAGAATCAATTGAATAAATTCATCTCAATATAAATATATTATTTACATATAAGTGCTAGGACTAACTGCTTGCTTCTTAGTTTGAATCCAAAGTAAATTAATAAAAATTTTAATTTACTTTGGATTATGAGGAAACACTTGATCGAGAAGCAAGCATACTTTGGATTATGAGGAAACACTTGATCGAGAAGCAAGCAACATGCTTGCTTCTCGATCATGTGTTTCCTCATAAACCCTTTTTTTCTAGTTTTATGAACTACACATCACACTTATCATGTTGAAGTTCTATTTTTCGTCCATAATTTTTCATTATTTGTGAATTTTAATGCATAAAATTGTTTATTAAAAAAAACTATCATCATTTTAAAAGGAGAAAAAAAAAAAAAAAAACCAATTTGGTTTAAACAAAATACTTGTACCACAAATGACAAGGAATAAATGGCTAAGTAATTGTTTTTAGCTAAAAAAAAAAAAAAAACACTGCTACGGGTGCTTGACTATAGTCACATTAAACTTTTTTTATTTTAAAAAAATAATGATAATATATATAAGTTAAGAGACAAATGTTTTACACAAATTTTTTTTTTAAATGGGATACTTCCACACAACAACATGACTAGGATTAAATGCCAAAACAGAGAGCTAGTAATAGCAACTGTAGTGAATAGAAATGACTTGTATAGTACATGATGAGGAAAAAATGGCCAATTCGTGCAATGGACATGATGGCAGAGAGCAATTTACTGTACAGTCCAAACTTCCAAAACTTCAGCTTTTCAAAGTCTTTGGGAGTTCCAAACAATGACCAAAGACTCGTGAAATGTTAACAGTAAGTCTACTAATCTAAACCACACGTTAACGGTCGTATTTTGTTTTCTCCCATACAAATTGATGGCAGATATCTTTCATTCAGCCACCGGGTGTTTCGATAAGTCTTTTGGTCTTTGCTCAGAACTTCCACAAGACTTGGGAAGCTATAGTCTTTGTCTTTAACCAGTGTAGGTTTTCAAGGTTGATGAATGATTGAGTCAAATGCAACGAACAAGAAATTGAAAAGTGAAATAAGAGAGTTTGGGAAGCAAAGAGAAAAGGAAACTAAGAAGCAAGAGACATTTAGATTAAGAATATAGAGAATCAATTGAATAAATTCATCTCAATATAAATATGTTATTTATATATAAGGGCTAGGATTAATTGCTTGCTTCTTAGTTTGAATCCAAAGTAAATTAATAAAAATTTTAATTTACTTTGGATTATGAGGAAACACTTGATCGAGAAGCAAGCAACATGCTTGCTTCTCGATCATGTGTTTCCTCATAAACCCTTTTTTTCTAGTTTTATGAATTGCACATCACACTTATCATGGTGAAGTTCTATTTTTCGTCCATAATTTTTCATTATTTGTGAATTTTAATGCATAAAATTGTTTATTAAAAAAAAACTATCATCATTTTAAAAGGAGAAAAAAAAAAAAAAAAACCAACTCCGTTTAAACAAAATAACTGTACCATAAATGACAAGGAATAAATGGCTAAGTAATTGTTTTCAACTAAAAAAAAAAAAAAAAAAAAAACCGCTACAGGTGCTTGGCTATAGTCACATTAAACTTTTTTTATTTTAAAAAAAAATTGATAATATATATATATATATATATATATATATATATATATATATATATATGCATATATAAGTTAAGAGACAAATTTTTTACACAATTTTTTTTTTTTTAAATGGGATACTTCCACACAACAACATGACTAGGAGTAAATGCCAAAACAGAGAGCTAGCAATAGCAACAATAGTGAATAGAAATGACTTGTACAGTACATGACAAGGAAAAAATGGCCAATTCGTGCAATGGATGTGATGGCAGAGAGCAATTTACTGTACAGTCCAAACTTCCAAGACTTCAGCTTTTCAAAGTCTTTGGGAGTTCCAAAGAATGACCAAAGATTTGTGAAACGTTAACAGTAAGTCTCCTAATCTAAACCACACGTTCACAATCGTATTTTGTTTTCTCCCATACAAATTGATGGCAGATATTTTTCATTCAACCACCGGGTGTTTCGTTAAGTCTTTTGGTCTTTGCTCGAAACTTCAACAAGACTTGGGAAGCTATAATCTTTGTCTTTAACCAGTGTAGGTTTTCAAGGTTGATGACTGATTGAGTCAAAAGCAACGAACAAGAAACTGAAAAGAGAAATAAGAGAGTTTGGGAAGCGAAGAGAAAAGGAAACTAAGAAGCAAGAGACATTTAGATTAAGAATATAGAGAATCAATTGAATAAATTCATCTCAATATAAATGTATTATTTATATATAAGTGCTAGGATTAATTGCTTGCTTCTTAGTTTGAATCCAAAGTAAATTAATAAAAATTTTAATTTACTTTGGATTATGAGGAAACACTTGATCAAGAAGCAAGCAACATGCTTGCTTCTCGATCATGTGTTTCCTCATAAACCCTTTTTTCTAGTTTTATGAACTGCACATCACACTTATCATGGTGAAGTTCTATTTTTTGTCCATAATTTTTCATTATTTGTGAATTTTAATGCATAAAATTGTTTATTAAAAAAAACTATCATCATTTTAAAAGGAGAAAAACAAAAAACCAATTCCGTTTAAACAAAATACCTGTACCATAAATGTCGAGAAATAAATGTCTAAGTAATTGTTTTCAGCTAAAAAAAAAAAAAAAAAAAAACCGCTATGGGTGCTTGGCTATAGTCACATTAAACTTTTTTTATTTTAAAAAAACAATGATAATATATATATACATATATAAGTTAAGAGACAAATTTTTTACACAATTTTTTTTTTTTTTTTTTAAATGGGATACTTCCACGCAACAACATGGCTAGGAGTAAATGCCAAAACATAGAGCTAACAATAGCAATAGTAGTGAATAGATATGACTTGTACAGTACATGACGAGGAAAAAATGGCCAATTTGTGCAATGGATGTGATGGTAGAGAGCAATTTACTGTACAGTCCAAACTTTCAAGACTTCAGCTTTTCAAAGTCTTTGGGAGTTCCAAACAATGACCAAAGACTTGTGAAACGTTAACAGTAAGTCTACTAATATAAACCACACGTTCATAGTCGTATTTTGTTTTATCCCATACAAATTGATAGCAGATTATCTTTCATTCAATCACCAGGTGTTTCGTTAAGTCTTTTGGTCTTCGCTTGGAACTTCCACAAGACTTGGGAAGCTATAGTCTTTTTCTTTAACCAGTGTAGGTTTTCAAGGTTGATGTATGATTGAGTTGAAAGCAACGAACAAGAAACTGAAAAGTGAAATAAGAGAGTTTGGGAAGCGAAGAGAAAAGGAAACTAAGAAGCAAGAAACATTTAGATTATGAATATAGAGAATCAATTGAATAAATTCATCTTAATATAAATATATTATTTATATATAAGTGCTAGGATTAACTGCTTGCTTCTTGGTTTGAATCCAAAGTAAATTAATAAAAATTTAATTTACTTTGGATTATGAGGAAACACTTGATCGAGAAGCAAGCAATCATAAACCATTTTTTCTAGTTTTATGAATTGCACATCACACTTATCATGGTGAAGTTCTATTTTTTGTCCATAATTTTTCATTATTTGTGAATTTTAATGCATAAAATTGTTTATTAAAAAAAACTATCATCATTTTAAAAGGAGAAAAAAAAAAAAAGAAAAAAAAAAAACAGTTCTTGTAGATCTTGAGGATTGAGAGCTAAACTAAGAATAACTTTATTATATGTTCGCTAAATTGAAATTTAATTTATTTTTTACTTAAGAATTTATTGTAACTTAGGAAATTAATAATTGATAATGACGCTCAATTGCAAAGTCATCTTGTTGAGGACCCAAAAAAAAAAAAAAAACTAAACAATCTTTTAGATGGAGTTAGACCACACATACCCAAACATTGAAATCCCAAACTTTAATTTTGTAGTCTAAATAAGCAACAAGCCAAATTCTCAAACCAAATACGTAGTTATAGTGTATAACCAAATATAATTTAAGTGGCCACTTCGATGTTTGAGTTTTGGACAAATTTCAATTTTCGGGGCTGATTTTTAATTTTTGGGGGGGCCAAGAATTTTTTGAAACAAAATTCACAAATATTACCTACTAATATGTAGAACTATTTTTTTTCTATAAAAAAATAAAAAATAATCCTAGTGCCCTTGGCCCCTTCTGAGTTCCACCATTGATTATAAAGGGTATTTTAAAACTAACGTAAGTACATTATTGTCCTCAAATATGGAGTTTATTCGACTTTGGTCACTCCAACTTTAAAAGTTCGATTTTTGTCCCTCTAAAGTCTATTTCAAGTGTAACAATTTAATCTCTTATTTATTTTTCCATTTACGTAACTATTGAATGCTAAAGTACCCCTTATTTTAAGGGGGCTAAAATCGAATTGGCCTCTCATTATAGGGACCAAAGATGCAAGCAAGAAATGTATGGAAAATAGTCATACTGACAAAATTTCCTTTACTAAATTTGTAAGATTGGTGCAATTTACCCTAAAAATCAACAATATTGTCTTCACTGGAAGGATCTGTGACATAAGTGTGCACAATTTGAATTTGAATCCGAGTTAAAATGAAATGTTCCCTTAGTTAAGTTAGAGTTTGAGAAAGTATGGACATCATTGTTGTATTTATACACATCTCAAAAGGGGAATGCCATCTCATAAAATGTTTCAGAGATATCTTTTCATGAAATCTCAATCCCCCCCACACACACCAATAAATAAATAAAAAAGAATGGGAATATCGCCAAAACTCACAAAAGAAAAAAGGAAGTGATTTACACCAAGGTCAATCTCGGAGAAAATATAAGCCTAGGCCTCATATGCAATCTCGCTAAACAAAGCATTGTAAACAGCCGTTTGGTATGGCATTTTAAGCAACATTTTTATGTTTTTAAATAACATTACACGTATTTCTACATATTTTTTCATCTACACGTATTTTCAAAAAATACAAACAACGTTACTAGAACAACGTTATCAAATGAGCCCTAATATCTGAAACGATACCATGCTATTTGTGCAAGTTTGACATATCAAAACTTTTTGAGGTCCTGCTTCCAAATCAAGACCAAACACAATGAAGATTCCATCTATATGGAATAGCATACCATGAGGAAGGTTTAACTCCAGAACTACATTCAAGTCCCTTGCTGAGTTTGAACACCTTTCTCACCTCATCTTGAATTTAAAGAAATAGGACTGAATTAAAGAATAAAAATGATAGAAAAAGAACCATTTTGTATACCTGACCAGCTACATTCATGACCCTCATGACATCATTCAGACTTTAAAACTTCCTTACAGAAATTGCATCGAGATCCGAGAATGGCAGCACCCAAAAGCACAGACTTGTTCCCTCATGGAACAATTATAAGGCAACATACAGTAATCATGAATAAGTTGGCCAATACTTCATATGTATATATTAATGCTTAAGAGAAGCTAAAATAATGCATCCAAACCTTTCTCATGAATTTCTTCATTTGTTTATTAAACAGAAAATTCTGTATCAGTAGGTCATTTAACTTTGGGACTAAGGCTTGGTGGTTGTTGTCACTTGTGTGGTGGAGAAGGAATTGCAGTCTTTTAATTTATTCAGATTTTGAATTATTACCATTATTATTATTTTGGTGCGTGTATATGCATATAGGACCATGCGTAATATCTCATGTAGGGTTTTCTTATAGCATAAGTGTGCTTTCTTGGTCTTTAAGTTAATAGCTCTATTAGGTAAATATAGATTTTGGTTTGATTTCCCATTTTGTCTTGTCTACATTTGGGAGAGTTTTACTTGGCAAGCAAGTCTTTTTGACTTAAACAATTGGGAGAGATTAACTCATTTGAATATTTTAAAGACACATTTGCCTAGGGTTTCTCTAGTCTCTTCTTCTTTTTCTTGCTTGTGGCACTGTTTCTTTTCTCTTCCTAAACTTTTTTCTCAACACACTATTCTTATTGCTACACGCTACTATTCTTTGCACGTTGATCTTGTTTACCATTCAACTGAAACTAAACATTGAAATCGCCCATACAATCCTATCAATTGAATTTTCCAACAACTATGAATCATCCAATCAACTCTTGTGCAAGTCAAGCTTTTTATTCAGAAATCATTCAGGATAGTTCTACCAATTTCTTTTGCTTCTTATTGGTAGATTACTTGTGCACCAAATGGGTCTTGAACCCACAAACTCACCCTCCGACTTGTTATAACAGGAGAAGGAACTATCATTGGAGGTAGAACTCACTAGCATGTGCCATGCCAACTTTATCCTCTTTTTGATCACCAATCTCCAAAGTTCAACTTTTTTTCCAGGAGCACCATAGTTTAATGTTGGCCCAATTAATTGAATAGCTACATTAGGGTCCATTGGGAAGATAAAAGTTAAAGCAACAAAAAGTGTTTTCCCTTCATAATCTCTTTCTAAGCACCCCACCCCCCCCCCCCCCCCCCCCCCCTTCTTTTTTCTATTGGTTAAGTTACACACACACTTGGTGGGTCATCAACCCTTGCACTTGCAAGGAAGGAGTTGCTATTTGAGCTATAATTCATTGGCAATTTCCTTCTCAAGCCCTAGCAATATTTCAAGCAAGAGGGAGGACCAAAAGCAGATTAAGTCATTCACTTCAGGCTCTAACCTTTCAGATCTTTTAACTTTCTTTAGGACAGGCAGCCCAGCCTCCACCAGGCCGAGGGAGTTACAAAATCATGTTGATGCTTCTGTGGGTTCTACTTCTCTCATAAGTCTAACAATGATGTGATGGAAGGAACTTCCAAAAGAGAAAAAACAAAATTCTAAATTGACTATTGCAGTGCTGCTGTCAATGACTAATGAGAGATTAGTTGATAAAGTGTCCACTTATGCCAGTCGTCGTAGTTTTGGAATGTGTAACAGGAAATGGACTGCAGCAGCATAACAAATAAAGGATGACCGACTTGCGACAAGTTAGCCCCAAAATCCTAGCCTCTGGTGAACGGCGATAATGATCTGGAGAGGGATGGGCTTAGATTGCCTGTTGGATCCCAATCTCACATTGGCAATTTTAGAAAATCTTGAAATAAAACTGCACATACCACTCCATCTTCATTCGACTCATTCTTTCTTGAACTTTATTGCTTCTTGAATTTAGAATGTAACTGTTTCAAGGCTACTTTTTATGCCTAAGGTTGATACATTCCGCTTATTTTTATAATAATGTTTTTATTACTTAATTACTTTTTAAGTAATGCAAAATACATGTAAAAGATTAGTCGCCTCAACAATGATTCTTCAGCCTGTCAAATTTTAAACAACACATTATGATCCAAATTTCATGAGATAAATGCTGAACATAAGTTCCAGAAGTGTACCAGACCCGAACGGTCCCCTGACCCCTGGAATGAATAACTTGCTCCTTGATATGGCCATATGGCAGGTAGAAGTTCAACAGACTAACACCATGTGGTGGCATATATCTTCTATATCACACTCTGAAAATATCGTTGTTATAAGAAACATATTACACAAAGTTAAGCTACTAAATCATGCTAATAAGAAAATTTTTTGATAAGCCATAATAACCTTTAGCTTCAGAATCCAAATGTGGCACACTTTCCATTACCCCCACGCCACCAGCATGAGCATCAATCAGTGAAGTTTCAAAATGAATTCCTGCTACAAGACCCAGTTCCTGGAAATTTAAATCACTTATATACATAAGAAATTAGCTACAAATAGGTGTCAATACTAGTAACAAGTTAAATCACCCATCAAAGGCCAGGAAAATAATGTGACTCATATTTTCTTGCAACTAAATAAATATGTTATTTTGCTAATGGACCTCAAGTCATGCCACTGTAAATCAATGTGAAATCTTCAGTGCAAAATTTCTTGCCTTCACGGCAGCTGGAGTAAGACCAGAACCCAAAAGATGGTCAGGAAAAGCTACAGAGTCCTGTTGACATTATTCATTACTAAGTCACAAACTGCAGCAGAAAATGAAAAGGGTAGAATAAATAATTAAAATTGAAATTTAAAATTTAAAAATAAATTTTTTTAATAATGACCAGGCAATAAAAGATTATTAGAAAGAAGATCCATTCAAGAAAATCATTATATTTCAAATATGCTCCATGTTAAGCTGTCCTGAACTCCCATCACCAAATAAAATAAGCAAAATGTAAATCAATAAGTAGCCAACAAGCATACCTAAAATTATTTCTAAAATTATAAATGTAAATAAAAGTTTTTGTTCTCGCCAAAAACTTAAGCAATTTCTAAAATTATTTTTCATTTATTTATCTCAAAAAATATATCATCATTTATTATTTGGATTTTTTAGATTGATATTATTCATTTTTTAGGCGGTTCATATTTTGATAAATTATATTATCGTGCGTTATATTTCCCTAATTTGTTTTTCCTGTACAACTAAACTATTTGAGTTTCAAATATATTATTCAAAATTTTCATTATCTTAAAAAAAAATTATTATATTTATAATTTTTCTTATTGTAGGAGTAGTTTCGAACTATTGATTGAGTTTTGTTTACTAATATAGATACATGAGATTGGAACCGCATATTTCTTGATATTCCTAAGTGACTATACCATATTATAAATTTAATATTTAAAATAATGTGTATGAAAAAAGTAGACTTTATGTCTAAAATTGAACACTTTATCTATTGAAATGAAAGAAAATAATCAATACAACATAAAGAGCTAGAACATGATCTAATTTTTTTTTTTTTTTTTTTGATTACATACACTCTTATTTATTAAGATTTTATTGCCTTTAACTGGATCTTCATATCACATATTTGTTACTATGTTCCTGTTAAGCCTTCTCATTTGTCATATCATTGACCACATCATTATTTTTTTTAGTATTTATTTTTTACTTTTAATTTTTTGAAAATATTAAATATATAAATATATTAGCTTTACAAATTCATTTTAGATAGTTTTGACTTTACATATTCATTTACTTTAATTTTGATGTTATAACTAAATAATAAACCAATGAAAAATAAAAATAAAAATATTGTCTATACATATTCATCTTGGGCGGTTTAATTTTAATAGTTGATAGACACATTGAAATACATAGCCAATATTGTGTTTTGATATAAATTCAAAATCTCACTTCCAAAATAACTAAGTATTATGTAAAAAAAAAATCAAACAAAAGCTAAAAGAGGGAGAGAGAAGACTTGTGATGGAAAATCCTTCACCCCCTTGAAGTTTGTATAAATGCAACAGTTATGCCCTCTCACATCATGGTTTTCTTAACAAAATATTCCATTTAAAAAAAAATTCTTCGTAGTTTACAAGATCTCAAGGAAGAAGTGTCCTTTTGTCCATAGTTAAAATAGTGAAACTTTTTGTTACATAAATTATAGTTTGAGAGTGTATGGGCTTATTTGTTTTACTACACAAATCTCAAGAGGGAAATGTCATTGAAAAGTTTAGGGTACTATATCATTTTGTAAAATCTCAAATAAAATTGGTGCAATTTACCACCCAAAAAAAAATATCTTTTTTTTTTTAAATTTTTTTCTTTTATGGGAAGACTGGAATTTTATTAAAAAATCAAACTGAATGAGATACATCATGGATCAAAGCTTGCACTAGAAAGTAAGGATTTTCTTCCATCCAAGTATAGTAATCAACAATACCTAAAGCATATTTTGCTAATAAAAAAATCTTTTATTTGAGAGTAGTATGGTTTTTTCCATTACTTTTTTTTGGGCCAAATAATTTTGTACATTACATTTTGGATTAAACATTCACAACATTTTCACAACAAATTCAATGTGCAAGCTATTATTGGTTCTAAAATGGGCTCATCATTGACATCACCACCAATGACAATCTACCTGTCAAAATTTGTTGTGAATGTATTATTTTTCTTACATTTTGAAATTAGAAATCAATTTTTCTATAACTACAATAAAATCTCACAATATTTCCACAACAATCTATGGTGTCGACCCACCATAAGCCAAAGTAAAATTAATAAAAAAAAAATGATTATTTTTAGACCCACCATAAACTCAAAACAAGTTTGTTGTGAAAATGTTGTAAGATTTTGTTTTGAGATAGGGAATTAAAATTAATGTTTTACCTATACAAAAAAAATAATAAATAATCTTACATCTACAACATTTTCATTACAATTTCACAACAAATTTGAGGTGGCAAATTGTTGCTGGTTCTCAGTTCTCATCAATTTGTACCAATTACGGAAGTTTGTTGTTGTGGACCAATTACCAGCCAAGTAAGTATTGTTGATCTTGGATTTGAAGGCAATGAGAGCCGATTGATCAGTAAAGTTGCTGGCAGATTGGGACAGTTGAAGTACGCATGAACGCACTAACAGAAAAGCCAAGAGCAAGTGAATGCATGGCCTCTCTATTGGCATCATGAGTTTGCACCAGAGAGACACAGAATGCTCTTTGAACTCTGGAACTAAAATAGAATAGCCCTTTGTGTGGTCTTGTTTTGATTATTTTTCAGCTTTTCTAAAGAAAACCGTTTCATATATATATATATATATATATAAACAATAACAATTAATTAAAAGGAGGAAAAGAACTGGGATTGATTGCATTAACGGGCTTAAATCAATAAGTTTGAAGATACTTAAATCAAGGAATGAATGGGGCCAAGAAAATGGAGAAAACAATTAGCTATCAATTCACACATTCACACTAGACAAGACTTGTACCGTGCATGACAAGGAATTATGGACAAGTTTTTGTGAATTGGAGGTGATCATGTGATGACAAAGAAGAACAGCTATTTTTCTCAGTGCTAGACTAATTGAAGTAGCACGATTAAAGTCCCTAGTTGGTGAACCTCTGTTTTTCTATAAGGATAATAGACCCACGTGGGAAGGAAATCAAGCCTATGATTCTATTAGAATATCATTTTCGACTTTATAGTAAAATCTATTTTTATACTTTTTTTTTTCAAAAAAGGTTTTTAAAAGCCTTTCCTAAAGGAAAGAAAACCAATTCTGTTTAAGCAGAAGACTTGTACATGCAGTACATGACGAGGAAAAAATGGTTAATTCATTGGGCAAACAGGGCCCCACACCCCTTATGTGAGGAGGAGGATGCATGTTACGGAAACATAATGGATTTTCTCATATGCAAGGGAGGTGATGATAGAGAAGAATTTACTGTTCACAGGCATATGAAATCTCTATACTTAAATCAAGGAATGAATGGGGCCAAAAATGGAGAAAACAGTTAGCTATCAATTCACACATTCACACTAGACAAGACTTGTACCGTGCATGACATGGAATTATGGACAAGTTTTTGTGAATTGGAGGTGATCATGTGATGACAAAGAAGAACAGCTATTTTTCTCAATGCTAGACTAATTGAAGTAGCACGATTAAAGTCCCTAGTTGGTGAACCTTTGTTTTTCTATAAAGATAATAGGACCCACGTGGGAAGGAAATCAAGCCTATGATTCTATTAGAATATCATTTTCGACTTTATAGTAAAATCTATTTTTATACTTTTTTTTTTTTTTTTCATAAAAGGTTTTTAAAAGCCTTTCCTAAAGGAAAGAAAACCAATTCTGTTTAAGCAGAAGACTTGTACAGTACATGACGAGGAAAAAAATGGTTAATTCATTGGGCAAACAGGACCCCACACTCCTTATGTGAGGGGGAGGATGCATGTTACGGAAACATAATGGATTTTCTCGTATGCAAGGGAGGTGATGATAGAGAAGAATTTACTGTTCACAGGCATATGAAATCTCTGTGCTTGACTAATGAAAGTAGCACGATTAACGGTCCTAGTCTTGGTGGGTATCGGGGTAGATACGTACATGAGCATGTAGTCAAGCCTATGTGCTTGCTTCTCAATCAAGAGTTTCCTCATAAACCCCTTTTCTGGTTTTATGAATTGCAAATCAAACTCATCATGGTGAAGTTCTATTTTTCATCCATAATTTTTCACTATTTGTGAATTGTAATGCATAAAATTGTTTATTAAAAACAACTATATCGTCAATTTAAAAGGGGGAAAAATAGTTCACATACCTCTTGAGGATTGAGAGCTAATGATGCTTAATCGCAAAGTCATCTTATTGAGGACCCAAAAAAAAAAAAAAAAAAACAATCTTACAATCTTTTAGATGGAGTTAGACAACACATACCAAAATAGTGAAGCCCCAAACTTTAAATTTTGGAGTCCAAATAAGCAACCAACCAAAGTCTCATACTTAGGTACTCCCGAAGTATAGTAAAATAGTGCTTTCTCCTCTCACATTTATGGTAGATCTCACGATAAATTTAATGAGTGGGAATATGAAAGAAGGGAGCACTATTCATTG